>JAQISU010000035.1:10977500-12177500 GCA_029339505.1 Unio delphinus | reverse complement strand
TATTTCTGATTGTCTATTCTTGATAAACAAGTCAGATACGTTTTGGTTGACTAAAGAAGAAAACTGTATGTTCACAACAGTTTCACTTTTCCACACTTCCCACAGACGAAGGCTATTTAGCTAATTATTCTGGACAAATGTCGTTCATTTTAGTCTTGGTCAATTATTTCAAAATGCGGAATTATCTATTTGATCTGATAAAGTTTATTTGCTGAATCAGCAAATACAAAATCATTTTAGGTACAATTTTATTTTTCAACCTGAAGAAGATTTCTGCACAAGATTAGGTGCAACCATTTAATCCTTGAATCCACACTAATAATCTTTTCAAGTCTCTTTTAGCCTATATTAACCCTAGGACGTGCTGGTCAGTCATCTAAGGTATGGTGTAAGGGTTTTAAAAAAATGCCTAAGGTTTTTTGATTCAGGAGTTAAGATAAGTCAAGTGACATGAAGATTTCCACACGATCGTTATTGTATTCCTTGTCAAAGTCATGTCCCATTTGTTGATCTCAGCCTCTGGTAACGATACGTGAGGAAATTTCACATTATATTAGCTATAAGGAATGAGGTGAACGCCTTCGTAGTGACAGGTACGACTTTTGCAATTAGTTATAATCCTTCAATTAAATAGGCAGAACACAAATTGAATTATAAAGTTGTAACTAAGGTAAAAAAAAAATGATAAGGAAAAATGGAAGAATCACAATATTGAATAATATATACGTATACAATCTTGACAAAAGAGAAATTGTTATTCGGGTCAGACTGATAATGAATCACAAAAACTTTCAGTTATATAGATGATAAATACATGTAAAGGAAATTACACGTATAATTATAAGAAGACAAATAGAAAGCAGAATTGATAAATCATTATGTTAGTAAAACACTAGAAAATGAGCTTAATACGTGTAGTATTGTGAAGGGGAAAATGTCAAGCGATCTATTAATAAAATATTAGGTGAGGCCAGAGAACAATTAGTTAGATTTATGAAGAGACGCCGTGTCAAAAATGGGTTCTGTCTAATTAGTGATGTATTTATTTAGAGTGCGGCGGTTGTTACTAAATAATACCTTTGTTTTTTCAGCAATCAGACTGACTGCTAGCGATATTTTAAAGTTCCATTTTTCACAAAAAGTGTCAGACTTGAGAAAACGCAGGGATTCTGTTACTTAAAAACAAGCAGTCATGCTGACCAGACGTAAGCGACTCTTAGAGAAAAGCATGTGAAAAGATATTTGATTCTGATTGGTCGCGGTTAAATAAGGGATGTGTTTGCACACGAAATTTCATAGGACTTAATATCGGCCTAGCGAAATTAGAAATTAGTCTAAAATGTTCTGCAAGAGGTAGAATTTACTAAGGCTCTAGGTGTTATTTGAGAGAAATACATTCGCTAAACCGTGGTCCAGAGAAACCGCCAAACTAAGGGAGTAACACGCAAAAATCACAAAGGTATAGTGTCACAATTCCATGTAATTTGTTGATGCCATTTATATCATGTTGCTTTAGTATACAGATCTTGCATGATTTCATTTGATACATTTGTATAAAAATGTGCTTTTGAATTATGAATCAGAAGTCTTACCTTAATTTGTAGTTAAGAATGACGTAGTGTTAATTTATGTCGTGAAACACTATGCTGAGTTATGAATAGGAAGTGTTACGTTAATTCTTGAATGTATCATCTTGTTTGCATAATGATTAGGTTCTAAGAATTTAATATATTACATTAGTTAATGGGTGACGAGAATACATGTGAATTCACCGAATTTTGATTTCATAGATGATTTAGCGACAGTGTATTCAATTTATGTGCTGTGTAAATTAAGGCGGGGCCAGATTTAAAAGCCTCGATGTACAATTAGCAATTTGTTTAACTACGGTCATTTGAGGTCATGTGTAGTTCATTACTAGCCATAACGTCTGTTTACCACTGATAGAAATATCTGATTTTCGAACCGGGAATAATGAAAATTCTCAACTGTAACAATTGTAACGAGAGACCTAGGATTGTTTTAATTTCTTTTAGAAGGGAGAAACTAGCTTTTTGGGACATCTGGAAGTTACGTAAATTACGAAGTACACTTTGGAAAATGAATTGGGAAACGGGAATTGCAGTGAATCGAGCATAAACATCCACGGGTGCAGATTATCTAGAGACGGACGAGAAAGTGTTTTCTAGAACTAACATTGAACTGAACAGTGAACGGGAACCAAGGAATAGCAGGTTATGATAATCGAATATGGCATTGACTTCGATTGTACCACTCGATCCTATGATGATTTAAAGCTATCAGTAACAGATCGGCTAATCTATTTAAATCTATTTCGATCTTTATTGTAATTCGGTGAAAGTTTTATTTCCAAAACAGCGTGTATTCCTAATGAAAGGAAGTTTCATAATTGTGTATGTATTTGATTAAATTGTTTGTTTATCCTTACGGGGGTTCATAGTTGTTTGTTCAATAGACCTGCTCAGTTTACTCCATTCTCATACTCGAACCGGGCAATTATATAGAGGGCGGTCATCTATTAGATAAGGAGTACCAAAAGGGAGTGGGTTATAGTTATTCTTATTGTATGTAGTACAATAGCCCTTGACAAAGAGGGACTTAACACTTACCCTTTGACAAGTGGGGCTTGTACAATACTATAAACGAATAACGTACCAACCCGCCACCTGACAAGTATATTGGACCATACATTCTCGGATTATTTGCATGTAGAATTATATATATATCTAGCGATGAGGGAACTAAATGTGGCACAGAAAATGGAAAGAGAGAATTAAATGGGGCACAGAAAATGGAAAAGAGAGAATTAAATGGGGCACAGAAAATGAAAAAGAAAAAATTAAATGGGGCACAGAAAATGGAAGAGAAAGAACTAGATGGTGCAATGGAAAATGGAAAATGAACAAATTGTCATGGACAAATTTATTACAGACACAAAATATCACAACTGAGAATAGGGAATGTAGAAGATTGAAGGAAAAATGAACGAAATTACGAATTTAACAATTTGGTAAAATTAAATGATATGAAGCTAAAGTTTAAGAAAACTAATGACAAACAATAATGCGAAACAAATGGAGATACAAAAGGCAAAGAAACCAATGAAAATGTTTTATAGGTTAAAGTACAACGGAGGGCAAAAGAAACCAACAGTTTAAAAGTGCGGAAGTAATCTATTAAAAGCAAAACATTTCAAATATTATTAAGGGTCGCACTTAAACCACGCCAAATAAGACATTTTTCTAATAGCAAACTTAAGAAGAACCATGTCTGTCTGTCTGTCTGTCTGTCTGTCTGTATGTATGTATGTATGTATGTATGTATGTATGTATGTATGTATGTATGTATGTATATATGTATGTATGTATGTATGTGTATGAATTCGTGTGCGTGAGTGTGATGCATTCATTTCCATGGGTCCTTGACATAATAAAACGTATTTCTGGTTCAACAACATCTGTGCATTACAAGATTTTCTTGTATGATTGATACAATATTATCTATATGGGAAATCTGTAGAAAGCTGGAACTTTGTTGAAAAATATCTACCTATAACAAAGAAATTGAAAACTCAAAAATTGTCTACAGATTCAATTTATAAAATCATATACTAATATAATTTTTACTTGGTCAGTCACATCAATATAAAACTATTGGTAAGTAAAAACAAAAGAAATGAAATATGCAGGTGTTTTTGTTGCGTCGGTCTTAGCTTGAAAATCCTTCTGATAATTTTAAATTTTATGGAGGTTTGTCCTGCTATTAGAATTTGAGTATTAATTTCGTAAGACTGCCTCATAACATTGTTCAAGATGTTGCTTGATTTGCCATTTGTCTATATATATATATATATATATATATATATATATATATATATATATATATATATATATATATATATATATATATATATATATATAATAATGAATGAAGTACAGCCATTGTGATGGAGTTGGTAGTGCATCATTACCACCTTTTCCCTCCTTGAAATCCAAATAACACCATCTCTCTCTCTCTCTCTCTCTCTCTCTCTCTCTCTCTCTCTCTCTCTCTCTCTCTCTCTCTCTCTCACACACACACACACACACACACACACATTACCTAATTAAATTAAAGGGGTAAAGGGTTCGCCCAAACCACTCCGCCACATTCTGAAAAAAATCCCACCCTATCTTGGGGTAATGCATATTCATCATAAATTAACGAAACTAGCATTAAATAACTAATAAAAATAGAACATTTGCAAGGTAGAAACATATCGAATACACGTGCTGAAGAAGACTCAACAAGAACCTTTTGTGGTTTCTTTCTTGTACGTGTCTTTGAGATCCTAGATGTGTACTGTTTATTTATATTAAATATTCATGAAGTGTGTCAGGTCAAGTATCTGCATAGGAACATGACCAACTTAAGCCTTAAATTAAAGAACAAAATTCATATCATTCTCTCACTGTCACTGGCTTCAAATATTCGAACCACCCGCCCCTCCTACCGTGAAATCCAAATACTTTTTATGTAATGCTATCTTCCTATCTCTAACTTGAAATAATTTAATAAAATATCAATATAATCAATCAATCTTGTAACAATTATGATCCAAATAGACCAGTACTGAAAAATACATAAAGGAATAAGATATATCGATCTCAGGTAAGGATCACAAACTGATTTATAAAACGAAAAGGGGAAACGATTTCAGCTCGTAATGCCTTAGGAAGAGGATACACACTAATGCTGAATTAAAATTCAGGCTTGAGTAAGAACAAAAGAAAATATGACAATGAAAACAGGAAATAGTTTGTCGCTATGAAAATGAAAATCAAATCTCCGAACGAATGACTGACTAATTGGATGAATGAATGAACGAAACAACGAATGAACATGTACGCTACTATCAATGTAATGGGATAATTCTCAAATATTACTTTAAAGAAAAGAACACCATAACAGCGACAAAGCGTTCATTCAACCAATACAAATCTACCTAAATAATTTCTTAAAATATCCATAGTCGATTTACTTTTTAAAAAAAATACCCACAGATAAACAACGATGGTTTGAAAACGATGATGGGAGGAAATAGATGATCACGGAAGAGCATTTCTGTGTTTTATATAACAAGATGACAGAGGGATATCCGACTATATAACAAAATATGTCAGTAACCTAGCCAATGAAAGATTTTCTTATTTCCAATTCTTTCAGACAAACTAATGACAAGGACTTCTTTTGAGAAAATATGAGCATACATATTGATATACAATTTGTGAAAATCTGTAAGTGTTGACGCTTTCTCGCTGATATTGTGTTTTTTTTCTTTAAAGTAATATTTGAGAATTATTCCATTACACTGATAATTTCGTTGTTTCGTTCATTCATTCATCCAATTAGTAAGTCATTCGTTCATTCATTCATTCATTCATTCATTCATTCATTCATTCATTCATTCATTCATTCATTCATTTATTCATTCATTCATTCATTCATTCATTCATTCATTCATTCATTCATTCAGCACTTCAACTCAAACAATATTGGTAACGTCGATAGTGGTTGAATTATATACCATATATTTTCATATATATCTCAAATCCAGAGTTATTTCCTAATTCCACTTAGATGCTTATAATAAAGAAAGGGAAAAAACAACAATGTCTGTATGTAAAATATCAGATATAACCTTTCTTCTATTTGGTATAATTATCTTTATTATTATTTTCATTTTTATTATTATTATTAGTAGTAGTAGTAGTAGTAGTAGTAGTAGTAGTAGTAGTAGTAGTAGTATTGTCGAAGGTCCACATTTATTATATAAAATTTATAAACTATTAGCATTAGTTAATTGTCCCGATAAGTTTACCGCTAGAAATCAACTCATGCCGGATGTCAAACAATGGGGTATAATTACGTTCTTAGTCATTTGAATCATCGCGAAACTGTTAATCCTATAAACAGACAAACTATTAGTCAGTTTGATGTCTAATTAGCTTATTTATTTATTTTTGTTATGTAGGCGGATACTCCGCTGTCATCTAGTTATGTAAAGCACAGAAATTTCTCTAGGGTGGCCATCTTTGGTGAAATAGTTGAAAGATTTGTATGCCAGTCTTCCCCCAATCACCGTCCTTAAACCACCGTAACATGAGTCACAGTAGAGTCCCAGTCCTATTATCCTGACACCAGGTCGACCAGTCCTAACACTAACCTCTTAATGCTAAGTGCCAAGCGAGGCAGCTGTTAGTACCATTTTTGTAAGTAAGATCGAACCCACGACCTCCCGCTTTCGGGGCGGACGCTCTAACAACTAGGCCATCGGAGCGGTACTACAAGAACGTGGACACAGATGAATGTAAAATGAATGATTGCGAAACAAACAGTAAAGTATACTGGATCGACAAGACGATTTTGTTAATAAAGTCTTACGAACCTAGATCTTAAAAATGGAAGAAGGGAAACCGACATGGTAAGTAACATTGAACAAGAAAGGTAATTTTCCAAAATGCAAAATTATATGTATAAAGAAACGGTTGTTTTGAAACTGAATCACAAATAAGCTTAAAAGTCCTTTCACACTCCCTAAGAATATAAAATTGGCACAATGAATTCGATAGTCAAATATCCTGGTCTGATAGCAGTTTTGAATATCCTGTTATACCAATCATGTAATATAAAATGACTTTAAATGAATTTTTCAACTCTGACAGTCACTGAGAACATACGTAATTCTAATGAACACTTAATAAATAAGTAATGTCAACACAAGCTAATAATCTTAGTAGATTCCCGGAGACTGATCTTGAGCATGAATGAACGTTTTCTTTATCAACTGACTCTGTGTGTGTGTGTGTGTGTGTGTGTGTGTGTGTGTAACTCTCCTCGAGACTTGATTTTATCTTAATACTACTTTAAACCGTTTTAATAACATCTCACCATATTTATCAGCTTCACGTGACACCAAATTGAATGGTCCTGCATGGTACCATACCTAATCCACATGACATCATATTAAACGACTCGATATGACACCATATTAAACGACTCGACATGACACCATATTAAACGAATCGACATGACACGATATTAAACGAATCGACATGACATCATATTAAACGACTCGACATGACACCATATTAAACGACTCGACATGACACCATATTAAACGACTCGACATGACACCATATTAAACACCGTCCACATGACACCGTATGAAACGGTTCCACATATGTTATCAGCAGTATAACTAAAATGGTATATAATTGTCACCTGTTCAAATGAGTCGTCAAGACACCTATATAAACGTTTATCATAGTTACCCATTCAGATAAAACTTTTATTCTCTTCTAAACATACCAGACTATTACATTCAAGCGTACATGCTTCCTAAAGGTGTTATTGGATCTCTCAACTTCATTACAGATAAGGGTAGATACAAGCGTCATCAGCGCATTATGTGTCACATGAACACTGTGGACCCGGCATATGACCACATCACATTATCACTGCACTCTTACCAGTGTCAGCTAGTAGTATATCTCCATTCTATGCTTGCTTTACGTATAGCCAACATAACTATTTTCGGATGTGTCCACCCAACAGGACCTACAGTTTTGCGAAATCGGCTTTAAAAGTATATAAGCTGATATTTTTTCCCAATTAGTGACAATTTTATTAGTGAAAGATTTCACAGACATGCAACGTGACGGTAGAAAGGAAACAAAAATGGGGACCTTATTATTACAATTCTATCTCGTGTTGGTGACAGTGTTGTCACCGATCTATAGCGATACGTGCACAAAGACATCACCCTGCTCGTGCAGCTATAGCGACGGAAGAACCATAGATCTGAGTCCATTAGACAGCCGGGGCGAAATACCAAAGTGAGTAGATCTGAGTATATCGGGCTTTACAAAGCTTGTAAACAAAATAGTATTGATTCCATTTCCTTTTATTTACTTTCCCCACATCTCCATGTAAAAACCTTTGTCATTACCCACCCGATTGCAATTATTTGTCGTGTTCGTGAAAACGTATAAATTTGCCTACTGCAATGCGTGCACAAAGAAATAGAACATCATTCGTGCCACGATAATGATGGAAATAACTGATTCGAGTCCTATAGACAACAGGAGTAACACCAAAGTCACTATTCTCAACACATACACAGGACTTTTACCAAATTTATACCTATATAGTTTTAATTACTTATTCCGTATTTCTCCTTCACCTCTCCACAGTATTTACTTACCTCCATCTCATCTCATTTGATCTTCTTTGGAGCTCAAACAACTTGGTTGGTGAAAGTCCAACTTGTAATGCAAGGATCGTGGTTTCAATACACGCCCAGGCCAGTCCGTAATGTTTCTTCGGGAAAGGCACTCAACTCCAATTTCATCGAGAAGGTACAACTAATAATTAAAGGTGCTGTTAAGGTCAACACAATCAATAACCGAATCATTCACACAAATAATTACAGAATCAATTAAACAATCTTCTAAATCCATCCCTCTCTGAAAATAGGATCTTTACTGATATTTCGATCATACAAGTTATGTTCTGTGTATGGATCATCAAACAGACATACACATTTAACTTTTCTTTCTCTGAATCAAAATCTAGCATTTGTATTGAATGACACTTTTCAACCCAGATTGAATCTATTTAATTAGATATCTCAAAAGGTTACGGGGTAAAAACATAAATATTGATTGGGAGTGGTGGTGGACGCCGTTTAATGGTTTAATTTTTCTTAATTAGTCACATTTTGCTTCTTTTCTTTTTTATTTATTTATTTATTTATCTCAGCTGATTTAGTATCAATGGTTCTGTACAGTAAAAAAAGAACGGAATACTTTCTACTTCAGTTAATTTTGATTTTACGATTCACTGTTTCCTGATTTACTCTGTGATTTGCTGAGTAACAGATACAGTGTCTGATAATACTTAAGTGCGTATAACTTGTAAATGTACCGAATTATCGAAATATTAAGAAAACCAATACTAAGAAATGCGACAGCTAATCCTCCATTATTTATTTAACAGTTATATGATTATCTGGGAACACTGAGTACATCGTAGACTGATTCACTAGTGAATCAAAAGTATATCATTTGATAAACGGCCAACATTTCTTAATTCATGAATAATGACCAGTACACATCTATTTTATTTGTGTGTTATTGTAGAACTGCCCTACCCAACCCCCGTCCTTCTAGAGGTATACGGTATTGCTGGTATATCGGTTTACCGCAGTAATCTCTCTCTCTCTCTCTCTCTCTCTCTCTCTCTCTCTCTCTCTCTCTCTCTCTCTCTCTCTCTCTCTCTCTCTCTCTCTCACGTAGAATTTTGTAATGTTTCTTTCTATTAGGTTCCAAGACGTGCAGGACACGATAAGTCTGGATTTGTATTCCTGGAACCCGTGCACCCAATTTTCAATATTATATCATATATCTATATATATCTAGTTTAGTAATGATTTTAATTAATTTATTCGTTTGTTATTGGAAATAATTCAATAAGTAACGAATCCGATATTTTTTGTGATTCTATGTATATAAATGCATTTCTTTTTTTGTCTTAAAATCTTCAGAAATTGGAGGAATAAAAGAATATCATCATCATCTCTCTCTCTCTCTCTCTCTCTCTCTCTCTCTCTCTCTCTCTCTCTCTCTCTCTCTCTCTCTCAGAATTTTGTACATGTTTCTTTCTCTTAGGTTCCAAGACGTGCAGGACACGAAAGGTCTGGATTTGTATTCCTGGAACCCGTGCACCCAATTTTCAGAAGGAGGCTGCAGCAACGTGGCGGTAAGGTTGTTATGGTTACGTTTTAGTACTTTTAATATTGCGCAAATTTTGAAACAACCTGCATTACGTTAATGCAGTAAGATTTTTGGAAACAAGAATTACTGCAACATACATTTTAATGTACAATAATGTAGTACAGAAAAGTGTTTTTCAAAGGTTAATCCCTAGAATCAAAGGGGCTGACACATCTGCTTAGCTTCCTGAAGTATTCAGAGAAACAATGACTCGATCAGCTTCAGACATCTTCGGTGTAAAATTAACAATCCTATAGAACCAAGGAATTAGCGTATATTTAAAAGGTGACGCTTGTAAGTACAGTCCCCCGTAAATATCTTTTACCTACCTGTAACAGCCCATCAACATAATTATAGTAATTGTTATTTCTACATCGACATGAGTTACATCGACATTAGTATATTTTTTGTTAACTGCTCATCGACATCAATATAGATACTTTCATCTGCCCATCGACATAAATATACCTACTTTCATCTGCCCATTGACATCAATATACATACCCTAATCTACCCATTGACATCAATATAACTACTTTAATCTGCCCATTGACATCAATATACCTACTTTCATCCGCCTATCGACATTAATATACATATTATTGTCTGCCTACCGACATCATCATACCTACTTTTATTTGCCCATTAATTTCAATATACCTACTTTCATCTGCCTATCGACATCAATATACTTACTATCATCTACCTATCGACATCAATATACCTACTTCCATCTGCCCATCGACATCAATATACCCACTTCCATCTGACCATCGACATGCCCATTGAAACCATCATACCTACTTTTATCTGCCTATTGACATCAATATGCAAAATTTCATTGCACATTGACATCAATATACCTAATTTAATCTGCCTATTGAAATCAATATACATACTAGTGTCGGCCTATCCACATCAATATACCTACTTTCATCTGCCCATCGACATCAGCATACCCACTTCCATCTGCCCATCGACATCAATATACCCACTTCCATCTGACCATCGACATGCCCATTGAAACCATCATACCTACTTTTATCTGCCTATTGACATCAATATGCAAAATTTCATTGCACATTGACATCAATATACCTAATTTAATCTGCCTATTGAAATCAATATACATACTAGTGTCGGCCTATCCACATCAATATACCTACTTTCATCTGCCCGTCGACATCAAAGTACCCACTTCCATCTGCCCATCGACATCAATATACGTACTTTCATCTGCCCATTGACATCAATATACCTACTTCCATCTGCCCATCGACATCAAAGTACCCACTTCCATCTGCCCATCGACATCAAAGTACCCACTTCCATCTGCCCATCGACATCAAAGTACCCACTTCCATCTGCCCATCGACATCAAAGTACCCACTTCCATCTGCCCATCGACATCAATAAACATACATTCATCTGCCCATTGACATCGTCATACCTACTTTTATCTGCCCATCGACATCAATATACATACTTCATCTGTCCATTGACATTAATATACCTTGTTTCATCTTCCAATTGACATCAATATACATACATTCATCTGCACATTGACATCAATATACCTAATTTAATCTGCCTATTGAAATCAATATACATACTAGTGTCGGCCTATCCACATCAATATACCTACTTTCATCTGCCCGTCGACATCAGCATACCCACTTCCATCTGCCCATCGACATCAATATACGTACTTCATCTGCCCATTGACATCAATATACCTACTTCCATCTGCCCATCGACATCAAAGTACCCACTTCCATCTGCCCATCGACATCAAAGTACCCACTTCCATCTGCCCATCGACATCAAAGTACCCACTTCCATCTGCCCATCGACATCAAAGTACCCACTTCCATCTGCCCATCGACATCAATAAACATACATTCATCTGCCCATTGACATCGTCATACCTACTTTTATCTGCCCATCGACATCAATATACATACTTCATCTGTCCATTGACATTAATATACCTTGTTTCATCTTCCAATTGACATCAATATACATACATTCATCTGCACATTGACATCAATATACCTACTTTCATCTGCCTATCGACATCATCATACCAACTTTTATTTGCCCATTAATATCAATATACCTACTTTCATCTACCTATCAACATCAATATACCTACTTTCATCTGCCCATCGACATCAATATACCCACTTCCATCTGACCATCGACATGCCCATTGAAACCATCATACCTACTTTTATCTGCCTATTGACATCAATATGCAAAATTTCATTGCACATTGACATCAATATACCTAATTTAATCTGCCTATTGAAATCAATATACATACTAGTGTCGGCCTATCCACATCAATATACCTACTTTCATCTGCCCGTCGACATCAAAGTACCCACTTCCATCTGCCCATCGACATCAATATACGTACTTTCATCTGCCCATTGACATCAATATACCTACTTCCATCTGCCCATCGACATCAAAGTACCCACTTCCATCTGCCCATCGACATCAAAGTACCCACTTCCATCTGCCCATCGACATCAATAAACATACATTCATCTGCCCATTGACATCGTCATACCTACTTTTATCTGCCCATCGACATCAATATACATACTTCATCTGCCCATCGACATCAAAGTACCCACTTCCATCTGCCCATTGACATCAATATACCTACTTCCATCTGCCCATCGACATCAAAGTACCCACTTCCATCTGCCCATCGACATCAAAGTACCCACTTCCATCTGCCCATCGACATCAATATACCCACTTCCATCTGACCATCGACATGCCCATTGAAACCATCATACCTACTTTTATCTGCCTATTGACATCAATATTTAAAATTTCATTGCACATTGACATCAATATACCTAATTTAATCTGCCTATTGAAATCAATATACATACTAGTGTCGGCCTATCCACATCAATATACCTACTTTCATCTGCCCATCGACATCAGCATACCCACTTCCATCTGCCCATCGACATCAATATACGTACTTCATCTGCCCATCGACATCAATATACCTACTTCCATCTGCCCATCGACATCAAAGTACCCACTTCCATCTGCCCATCGACATCAAAGTACCCACTTCCATCTGCCCATCGACATCAATAAACATACATTCATCTGCCCATTGACATCGTCATACCTACTTTTATCTGCCCATCGACATCAATATACATACTTCATCTGTCCATTGACATTAATATACCTTGTTTCATCTTCCCATTGACATCAATATACATACTTTCATCTGCCCGAACACATCAATATACATACTTCCATCTGTCCATAGACACCAATATCATCATCATCAGTCTCTTGACATAGTGCGGTCGTTGAGGCACTGTGCTGCTGAACATCTGACCAGTTCCCTCCACTTGACTCGATCATGTGCCAATGCCTGTGTCTGTGCAAAACTTTTCCTGGTCCATTCTGTGATGTTGTCACTCCACTTTTTTCTCTGTCTACCTCTCCTTCTACCACCTTGGGCACTACCCTGCAGTAATGTTGTGGATAGACTGTTGGCTCTAGTGACATGGCCATACCATTTCAGCTTACTCTTTTTGACAATGGTTAGGAGGTCTTCATAATGGCCTATTTTGTGCCTGATGGTGTTGCGCACTTCTTCATTTCTGATGTGGTCCATGTAAGAGATGCCAAGGATGGTTCTGTAGCATCTCATTTCAAGTGCCTGAATTCTTCGTTGTAATTCTGCTGTCAGGGTCCAGGCCTCACATGAATACAGAAAGATTTAGATGACTAGTGCTCTCAATAGTCTGATTTTAGTTTTCAGACAGATGTTCTTCTCTCTCCAGATGGGTCTTAGCTTTGACATAGCTGACATTGTTTGTGCTGCTCGTGACAAAATTTCTGCTCTTGATCCCTCTTCCGTGATTATGGAACCAAGATATTTGAATTGGTCCACTGTTTCCAGTTCCTGTTCTCTGACTTTAATCTTGGTTGAGATTTGTTTGCCATTGTTTGTCATCAGCTTTGTCTTCTCGGCACTTATCTCAATGTCAAATCTGGAAGATGTTTTATCCAGGTTCTTCACTAAGGTGGCAAGCTCATCTTAACTGCCTGTCAGCCCATCAATGTGGTCTGCAAAGCGGAGGTTGGTGAAGTTACGCCCTCCAATGCTGACTGTCCCACAGCGGTTTTCCAGGGCTTCGCTCATGATGCGCTCTAGTAGATGTTGAAAAGCGTGGGTGACAGTAGACAGCCTTGCCGTACTCCAACTGTAGTCTTGAACCAGTCCCCCACAGAACCTTGATCAATTACTGCACTGGTAGCCTTGGCGTACAGCTGCTTGATGGGGTTGGTCAACTTTTGACCCGTGTTGTACTTCTTCATTGTGGCCCACAATGCTTCATGCCACACTCTATCAAAAGCTTTTTTGAAATCTATGAATACATGATAGATGTCTTGTTGATGTTGTGAGTACTTTTCACACAGGACCCTAAGATTGAAAATTTGTTCTGTTGTGCTTCTTCTACTACGGAATCCTGCCTGTTCTTCAGAGATTATTTCTTCTGCTTGTGGGTTCAGTCTGTTCAAGATGATCTTCAGCACCACCTTACTAGCATGGCTGATCAAACTGATACTTCTGTAATTTTGACACAGCTGGAGATTGCCTTTTTTGGGAGTGTTATAATTAGTGAATGGGTCGACTGTGTTGGCCATTCGCCTGTCTGCCAGATCTTGTTGCAGATGTTTGTTAGTAGTTCTATCACTGATTCCCCACCATTCTTGATAAGTTCAGCTGGGATGTTGTCTGCTCCAGCTGCCTTTCCATTCTTCAGTGCTCTTATTGCTGACTACACCTCTTCTTTGAGAATGGGGAAATCATCATTATTTGTGGAGTTTGGAACTTCAAGCACCTCTGGATCTCCTGCGGACGGATGGTTGTAGAGTTTTTTACAATACTCAGTCCATCTTTCTGCAATGTCACTTGCTTCTGTGAGGCATTTTCCACTTTCATCTTGAATGGTACTGACTCTTGTTTGCTTCTTTCTGGTGAGGTCTTTCACAATTTGGAATGCCTTTTTGCTGTTATTCTTTATCAGACTGTTCTCTATTTCTGTGCACTGTTGTCCAATCCAATCTTCTTTTGCTTTCTTCAATTTTTTTCTGACATTCTTGTTTTTTTTCTCGATATTTCACTGCCCCTGTTGTGTGTCTGGTGTTTTTAGGTCTCTTCGGGCATCACACATATTCAGAATCTCTTCTGTAACCCAGGTTTTTTTCTTTGGGCGATGGAGGCCAATGATGTTCTTGGCAACTGTTGTCATGACTGTGTTGAAAGTGACTGTCATCACTTTAACATCAACATCCATCACAATCGGTGGAGCAAATTTTCCTCCAATTGTGGCTTGGAATGACTTACAGATGTTAGGGTCCTTCAGTTGTTCAAGATTTAATTTGAGTCTGACTTTCTTTGGCTTGTTAATTTTTTTCAACCTCACTCGTATGTTCATAATGACGAGGTCGTGATCACTCCCAACATCAGGACCTGGGAACGTTCTTGTTTTTTTCTCTATTGATGCCAGATAGGTACCGGTTTTGAACTAGTATGTAGTCGATCTGGTTATGATGGGTTCCATTTTGTGCATGCCATGTCCAGCATCGGGAAGATTTATGTTGACCCAGGGTGTTGGCTAGTACTAAGTTGTTGTAGCTTGCGAACTCGAGCAGACGTGTCCCTCTTTCATTGGTAAGCTCATTGCAAGAAGGTCCACAATGATCATCCCAGTCTTTTAGAGCATCTATGCCAACTTTGGCATTCCAGTCTCCTTGGATAAAAGGGATGTCTTTTTTACTTGCCATGTTTATTATACCTTGAAGTTTGTTGTAGAACTCCTCTATTTCTTCATCATCATGATCAGTAGTTTGAGCATAGACTTGGATAATTGTGATGTTAATGGGGATGCTTTCTGACGAATGGAGATGATTTTGCTAGATATGGGGCGACATTCAAGAACAGATCCCTTGATAGCTTTGTTTACAAGGAAGCCTACTCCATTTATGGACTTATCCAACTCTCCACTATAGTATAATATATGCCCATCTTCAGTTTGATGTTCTCCTAGGGCTTTCCATCTTATTTCACAGAGTCCCAGTATGTGCCATATGTAGTGTTCCATCTCATGTGTCAACTCTAGGAGTGTTCCAGTTTGCGCCAGAGTTCTAATGTTCCAGGTGGTGATGGCAACGTTGTCTCTCGCTCTGATTTTATGTAAAGTACCAGTAGCACACTTGTCACCTCCGTCCTGGTGGAAAGCGGCCGGCGCGGTCCTTGTTGACCCGGGTGACGACCGATCCGGTATGATAACTTCAGATTTGTCCAGCATTATCAGTGTGTCTTGGGCAAAAGTCGTCTGGCGCCGAGCCTTATTACAGTTTTTTTTAAACCTGGACATCACACATTTGCACATTATCATATTTGTTTTCATGAAGTTCCGACTTAAATACCGACCTTTGACCGCCTAAACGAGCATAAAGATTCTTAAATATGGACGTTTTGCTGAAAACCATGTAAACTAGTGTGCTTTTTAAACACCCAATGAATGTATAAATTAATCCCCAATTTATGTATGTATGTATGTATGTATGTATGTATGTATGTATGTATGTATGTATGTATGTATGTATGTATGTATGTATGTATGTATGTATGTATGTATGTATGTACACACCAGTACTTTATTATCTATTATGTGCCGATATACCGTTGTCACTCAGTACTATATCACCTTACTTGTTCTAATGTTCCGTTAAACTGACGCAATTCTATATAAAAAAAATTATGAACCATTAAACACCGCTCTGGTGGCCTAGTGGTTAAGGCGTCCGTCTCGGATGAGAGGGGTCGCGGGTTCGTACCTCGGCCCAGTCATACCAAAGACTTATAAAATGGTACTAAATGTTGCCTCACTAGGCGCTCAGCGTTAAGAGGTTAGTGTTAGGACTGATCGACGTGATGTCAAGATCATGTGATTAGATTGGGCATCATGCTACATGTCTGCGGCATGATCCCCCATTGCTAGAAATCACTCTAAACTGCCATGCTACAGACATCGCAGCGATATGACTGAACAATTGTTAAAGCTATGTTAATAATCCAAATCACACGCACACACACACACGCACCATTAAACTTACTCGTTATATACAATCTTTATTTTTTTAATGTTCATTAAAAATGACTCTGTACGATATAATTTATCATGTACCGTTGTGTAATCTATATAATGATGTGCAATCCAACTCACTCCATATTGTACAAACTTTATATGCTGATGTACCATTCAACTGACTCTTTTCCCTATAATATTTAATGTTCTGAAGTTCAGTTAAGTGGCTCATTGCTACATAATCTGTCCAGAGTACCATTAAACCGACTGTTTATTCAATAATATTTAATGTTCTGAAGTTCAGTTAAGTGGCTCATTGCTACATAAGCTGTCGAGAGTACCATTAAACCGATTGTTTGTTCAATAATATTTAATGTTCTGAAGTTCAGTTAAGTGGCTCATTGCTACATAATCTGTCTTGAGTACCATTAAACCGACTGTGTTCCGTAATCTGTCATTTACTAAAGTACCATTAAACTGACTCGATGATGTGTAAACTTAATGTGCTGATGTACCAGTACACTGTCCTTGCACTATATAAGTTTAATGTGCTGATGTACCAATACACTGTCCTTGCACTATATAAGTTTAATGTGCTGATGTACCAGTACACTGTCCTTGCACTATATAAGTTTAATGTGCTGATGTACCAGTACACTGTCCTTGCACTATATGAGTTTAATGTGCTGATGTACCAATACACTGTCCTTGCATTATATAAGTTTAATGTGCTGATGTACCAGTACACTGTCCTTGCACTATATAAGTTTAATGTGCTGATGTACCAGTACACTGTCCTTGCACTATATAAGTTTAATGTGCTGAAGTTCAGTACTTTATAATCTTTATTGACTCTGGTCTCTATAATCTTTCTGATGTACCACTAAATTGACTCTGGTCTCTATAATCTGTCATGTACTGATGTACAATTAAAGATACTCTACTGTATAAAAACCCATGAAATGCGTGATCCCGTGCAAAACGGGTGATCATGGTTACCTTTGTCGTATATAGTCCCATCAGAAAGCCATTCTAATATTGTAACCAGAATAGGAACTCGTTAACCTAGTCAAATACATTTGCCACAAATTATATAGACTATCCATATTTTTTTACTCTCACCATCATTACATGGTCGAAGATCACTGCATATGCATTTTGATCTAGTTGTTTTTATTATTTTTCAGGTATGCCAGATAAGGCCAGCAGTTCCTAATCCTGAGTATTATTCCCTAGGAGGTCAGGACAGCGCTACCTTCACGACTGATAATAAAGGGAAGCTAACTCTTAGCTATAGTGCTGTACAAGGGGGAGTACGCAGGTAACATTTCCTTTTCATATAAGATTATACAAGATCTGATTCATCTGTAGTTCAACATTAGCTCTGATAAGCTTTTTTTCAGTGTAAATCAACCCCTGATTTCAAAAGGGGTGGGGGGGCAGATTTGTAGGTTACTAAACTGTAGCTAGTGTATTTCGATGACTGCTGAACACATATGCCGTGTTTATGTTCATCTCTTCCAAGAAGGGATTGCACAATTTAAAACGAAACTAAAAGCAACGAATCAAAACAACTACTTTCGAGATATCCAAATTAGCCATGAAAATTTCTCTTTCGTAACCTGACCGACAGAATTCGCACATGTAAGATTGGTCAGTGTGAGTAGAAAAGAATGATCAGTGCCGCACCATTCCTCCATTATGAAGTTTTGTTTAACATTATCTAGATGTTATTGTCCGGATCGAGCAACAATAAAATAAAATAGGAAATTAATGGACAGAACAACAGAGATCTGAACAAAGATGTAGAATAGAACAACATGATAAAACATAAAACATTTTTAATCAATTACATAAACAAATAAAATTAGACGTGGTTAGAATGATACACTTTCTTTTAGAAACAGAAACCTAAAACATATTTTCTCCAACAGTATGCGGAGGCAAAGATCTTATCATAGTAGCTCAGTATATTTTCAAGTCAGCGTCATTTTATGTAGTTGAAGGTACCTAAATGGTATAAATAATTCGGGTGAAACGAATTAGGTACTTTGAGCAAGGTAAAATGACGCTGACCTGTTAATTTTCGGAGGTGCATAGTTATAATGTTCGCAACGGTGTATGGAGCGAACCATAAAAGAAAACACTGTTCTGACCAAAACAAAAATATTGAATAGAACAACATGATATAAAACATAAAAGTAATTGTTACTGCGTTTAAATATCCAAATTATTTCTTGAGCATCCGCAAAGACAGCAACAACCAGAAATGTGTTATTGTCATACATGCGTTCATCGAACTTTGTACCACCCAGAACAAGTTGAGTCAAACAAATGAAAACTCCCACACTTACTAACCATAGTTGTTTTTTCATCAGTTCACACGCTATTCCAAAACAGTAACTAACCATAGTTGTTCTTTCATCAGTTAACACGCTATTCCAGAACATTAACTAACCATAGTTGTTCTTTCACCAGTTCACACGCTATTCCACAATACTAACTAACCATAGTTGTTCTTTCATCAGTCCACACGCTATTCCACAACACTTGCTAATCAGAGTACTTCTTTTATCAGTTCACACGCTATTCCACAATACTAACTAACCATAGTTGTTCTTTCATCAGTCCACACGCTATTCCACAACACTAACTAACCATAGTTGTTCTTTCATCAGTTCACACGCTATTCCACAACACTTACTAATCAGAGTACTTCTTTTATCAGTTCACACGCTATTCCACAATACTAACTAACCATAGTTGTTCTTTCATCAGTCCACACGCTATTCCACAACACTAACTAACCATAGGTGTTCTTTCGTCAGTTCACACGCTATTCCACAACACTTACTAACCATAGTTGTTCTTTCATCAGTTCACACGCTATTCCACAACCCTTACTAAC
This sequence comes from Unio delphinus, assembly GCA_029339505.1. Classification (NCBI taxonomy): domain Eukaryota; kingdom Metazoa; phylum Mollusca; class Bivalvia; order Unionida; family Unionidae; genus Unio; species Unio delphinus. Next base: position 12,157,605 of record JAQISU010000035.1, on the reverse strand, counting down.
CATAGTTGTTCTTTCATCAGTTCAAACGCTATTCCACAACACTTACTAACCAAAGCTGTTCTTTCATCAGTTCAAACGCTATTCCACAACACTTACTAACCATAGTTGTTCTTTCATCAGTTCACACGCTATTCCACAACACTTACTAACCATAGTTGTTCTTTCATCAGTCCATACGCTATTCCACAACACTTACTAATCAGAGTACTTCTTTTTTCAGTTCACACGCTATTCCACAATACTAACTAACCATAGTTGTTCTTTCATCAGTTCACACGCTATTCCACAACACTGACTAACCATAGTTGTACTTTCATCAGTTCAAACGCTATTCCACAACACTTACTAACCAAAGCTGTTCTTTCATCAGGTCAAACGCTATTCCACAACACTTACTAACCATAGTTGTTCTTTCATCAGTTCACACGCTATTCCACAACACTTACTAACCATAGTTGTTCTTTCATCAGTTCAAACGGTATTCCACAACACTTACTAATCAGAGTACTTCTTTTATCAGTTCACACGCTATTCCACAATACTAACTAACCATAGTTGTTCTTTCATCAGTCCACACGCTATTCCACAACAATAACTAACCATAGTTGTTCTTTCATCAGTTCACACGCTATTCCACAACACTTACTAATCAGAGTACTTCTTTTATCAGTTCACACGCTATTCCACAATACTAACTAGCCATAGTTGTTCTTTCATCAGTTCACACGCTATTCCATAACACTTACTAACCATAGTTGTTCTTTCATGAGTTCACACGCTATTCCACAACACTTATTAATCAGAGTACTTCTTTCATCAATTCACACGCTATTTCACAACACTTATTAATCAGAGTACTTCTTTCATCAATTCACACACTATTCCACAACACTTAGTAATCAGAGTATTTATTTCATCAATTCACACGCTATTCCACAACCCTTATTAATCAGAGTACTTCTTTCATCAATTCACACGCTATTCCACAACACTTATTAATCAGAGTATTTCTTTCATCAATTCACACGCTATTCCAAAAGATTTCCAGGCAGTGTATCATTGTACCAGTAATTGCAACAGCAGCCATATTCCAGAGCAGAAAATATGAAACAGATATATTGAACATTCATTGCACATTTAGCTACAGCTTTGTACATTATCATACCGGCTACTATAGAACTCTTCCAAATTGACAGATAAAAGTTATCCGTATAAATTATATTTATTATCTATTGCTTTTTTCATATGACATCCATAGATTAAATCATATAATACAGTAATAATAAAAAAGGATTTATGTTTTTATTTTCTCATGCTTAGAATTTGTTTGCTTAAAGTCGACAGAGCGTCCATTATCCTCATTAATATTTTCATATTAAGGCATATTATTTAGAAAAAAACAATAGCACGTGGCTCAAGACGCTCGTTGTGCAATACATCCACCAAATAATAATAATAATAATAATAATAATAATAATAATAATAATAATAATAATTTATGTCGGTTTTTGTACCAAGACTGGGAAATTCCATTCGCGAGGTGACATGTTTTGTCTACCCGCGAGGCTATGCTGAAAGTAAAATCAACGCAGCTAACATTTATATCATTGAGGAACTATTTTCTACTGCAGGACGTCTTATTTCACCCTGACATGCGACCAGCAGAGAGATGGGGACTTATTCGTGCAGGGAGAGAAACAACAGCTAGCCCAATACGTAAGTAAGAAGTCTCTCCTTGTTTAATCTTATATAAGTTTGTACTTCATTTTATCATCAAACGATAGTTTGGGTAATATATAAAAATAAAATCAGTCTATTAAAATGTATCTAATGTTAAATACTATTATGCAAGAAATAATATTCAATCTGAATTCGTGTCACTTTATTTATTTCCGATATGTTAGAAGATCTTATATATTTCATCTTGATATCTAGTAAAATTGCAATCTTGTTGTAATGCGCGTTTGCCTTCAAGACCTAAATATTGAAAGTTTCAAATGTTTGGAATTTTAATTTGTAGAATTGTAACCACAATTTTCAATGCCAAATATTGTAGATTTCAGATTTTTCATTGCACTTTTATTCTTGAACTATTACAACTTAATATTTTGTTCAGGTATCCGACCTTCAACAATTGTATAGGTTAAAGATGCAGAAACGTTTGTGTTTTAACATTACGCGTAATAGGGACGGTATGTCGGTTATATGAATTTAACATTACTGCGAATTTCGGATGGCACTGAAATCTATGGAAATATTTTTTCTTTACCCATTGGTGGCGATATGAACAATGTAAGAAAATTAACACTGTTTAGTCTATGGCAACTTTGCATTAGCTTTTATCCTCGGACGCGGGATGTCCTGGGTTCGATCCCCGGCGAAGATATACCAAGGACTTATAAACATGGTACTAACAGCTGTCTCGCTTAGACACACAGCATTAAGAGGTTAGTGTTAGACCTGGTCGGCCTGGTGTCAGTATAATGTGATTGGTGGGACACCAGGCTGCATGTCTGCGGCATATGCCCCAGTGCTAGACATCACTATAAACTGCCACACTGAAGACATCGTAGCGATATGACTGAATTGTTTTTAAAGTTACGTTTAAAATTCAAATCACATACACGCGCGCGCGCATTAATGTTTAAGCCAATTTATGATCTATTGGAAGCAAATGTTACGTTTGTGTCGGTTTGGGGCCTGACGGAATTTAACATTACGTTTGGGATATTATGATCTTATGGGAATGTTACACACATCTGATTCACTATAGGGCTATATGGGAAATACATTACAAAAGATTCAATCTACAACAGTTTATGAGTACACCAAAGTCCCAATGCCCTTAGTCATTAGCCAAAACGCGGGAATTGTGCTATATTGCCTCAACGGCCTGTACATATAAAAAGAGAGGAATTATTTCTCTAATTATTCATTGGAATTACAAAGTTCTTATGTATATATAATTTGTATTGCTTGTTAGTTTTGTTTCCATGATTATACGCTATATTTAACTGTATTTTATTCCTTGAACTTTGTTCAAATCCAGGGGATTGTTGTACTTGACCAGTAAAAATTTGTTTTTCAGACAACAATTTGCATATCCAATATTTTTCTTATGATTGCGTACTTAAGTATTCACAGTATTCACATTATCATTAAAGGAAACTAGTTTATGTTAATCTGAGTCAAGGACATTAGAATTCCAACCACGTAATAACCTTTGTCTACCTGATGTTTACCACATAATTTCTTATATTTTTAGTAAAGGAATCAATTTTGACGACTTCGAATTTTGTTAGCAGTGAACATTTTACACTCATCTTGATTCTTCTTTCATGTCTTAGGTTTAATATATGATGTAGTTTACTTGAGAATTTTTTTTTTCATTCATTGCGAGTTGAGACAAGAATATCTTAAATTATATTAGTGCCAAACATCGAAAGACTTAGGGTTAAGGTTAGGGCTTGCATATTTTTGCTTTTCGATTGAATCACTAGATTTGTAATTGTCTGAATTAATTTAAGGATATTCTGAATTATATCATTGTGATACATCAAAACTGTTAGTACATATACAAATTCAAGTCTATTAGTACAGAAGCATGTTCAAGATTTAATTTATTCAGAAAACCACTAGGTTAGAAAAAAATATTTGTGTAATTTGTGTCCTTGTGATATAACATTTTGTTATGTTAAGGATTTAAATTACAATATGGTATGTTATTTTTTAACTTTTATATATGTAATGTTTAAGAGTGTTTGGATTTGTTAAATATTGTAATGACTTTTAACGTTTTTTTTACCTATACGTTATTTCAACCCATCATTTACTATGCTCTTCAAACATTCAACTTATCTTTTACTTTGCACTATATAGTTCAGCTTATCTTTTAATCTGCACTATAAAGCCAAGGGCACCCGCAAGGAAAGTAAGGGGTGGGGGAGAATTTATTCTGCATTATGAAGCTAAGAAAGCCCGCAAATAGGGACACGGGAAGGAGGGGGGGGGGGGAGCAATGGATTTCAGCTCGAAACATATTGTGATCTACATCCATAAACCTTAATAGCTGAACACTATGTTTTTGCCTAGCCCAACCACGAAAATAATTCTGCGGGTGCCCATGTATGTAGGGTAAAACATAGTCCGTGAAGTATCCCCTATCATATCAGTTGTCTCTATCGGATGCAACTTTACTGAAGAATTCGACCTGAAAATGAATCTCTCTGTTGGTTGTCCATGCTTTCGATCGTCTGAGTAAATTTACATATCTTTATCATGGATCGTTACTTTAAGTCATGGTTAATACAGATTAAATCATGAAGTTACATTCAAAAGAGTTCAGATTTATTGGATGTACTGTTTGCTCACAATACAAGAAGTTATTGTATTAATCAAAGAATATTGTATTATATATATATATAGATATATATATATATATATATATATATATATATATATATATATATATATATATATATATATATATATATATATATATATATATATCAGTAAATTATTGTAAATGAGGCTATTTTTGGGCTCCTTAATACTTTATTTATACATGTACACGTGAGTTTCTTGACTACTGTTATTCTACCTATTAATCGACCCCAGTAATTTTATTCTACTAGATTACTGTTATTCTACCTGAATAGTACTATTAATCGATTCCAGTAATCTTATTCTAGTAGATTACTGTTATTCTAACTGAATAGTACTATTAATCGATCCCAGTAATTTTATTCTACTAGATTACTGTTATTCTACCTGAATAGTACTATTAATCGATTCCAGTAATCTTATTCTACTAGATTACTGTTATTCTACCTGAATAGTACTATTAATCGATTCCAGTAATCTTATTCTACTAGATTACTGTTATTCTACCTGAATAGTACTATTAATCGATTCCAGTAATCTTATTCTACTAGATTACTGTTATTCTACCTGAATAGTACTATTAATTGATTCCAGTAATTTTATTCTACTAGATTACTGTTATTTTACCTGAATAGTACTATTAATCGATTCCAGTAATCTTATTCTACTAGATTACTGTTATTCTACCTGAATAGTACTATTAATCTATTCCAGTAATCTTATTCTACTAGATTACTGTTATTCTACCTGAATAGTACTATTAATCGATTCCAGTAATCTTATTCTACTAGATTACTGTTAGTCCATCTGAATAGTACTATTAATCGATCCCAGTAATCTTATTCTACTAGATTACTGTTATTCTACCTGAATAGTACTATTAATCGATTCCAGTAATCTTATTCTACTAGATTACTGTTATTCTACCTGAATAGTACTATTAATCGATTCCAGTAATCTTATTCTACTAGATTACTGTTATTCTACCTGAATAGTACTATTAATTGATTCCAGTAATTTTATTCTACTAGATTACTGTTATTTTACCTGAATAGTACTATTAATCGATTCCAGTAATCTTATTCTACTAGATTACTGTTATTCTACCTGAATAGTACTATTAATCTATTCCAGTAATCTTATTCTACTAGATTACTGTTATTCTACCTGAATAGTACTATTAATCGATTCCAGTAATCTTATTCTACTAGATTACTGTTAGTCCATCTGAATAGTACTATTAATCGATCCCAGTAATCTTATTCTACTAGATTACTGTTATTCTACCTGAATAGTACTATTAATCGATTCCAGTAATCTTATTCTACTAGATTACTGTTATTCTACCTGAATAGTACTATTAATCGATTCCAGTAATCTTATTCTACTAGATTACTGTTATTCTACCTGAATAGTACTATTAATTGATTCCAGTAATTTTATTCTACTAGATTACTGTTATTTTACCTGAATAGTACTATTAATCGATTCCAGTAATCTTATTCTACTAGATTACTGTTATTCTACCTGAATAGTACTATTAATCTATTCCAGTAATCTTATTCTACTAGATTACTGTTATTCTACCTGAATAGTACTATTAATCGATTCCAGTAATCTTATTCTACTAGATTACTGTTAGTCCATCTGAATAGTACTATTAATCGATCCCAGTAATCTTATTCTACTAGATTACTGTTATTCTACCTGAATAGTACTATTAATCTATTCCAGTAATCTTATTCTACTAGATTACTGTTATTCTACCTGAATAGTACTATTAATCAATTCCAGTTATATTATTCTACTAGATTACTGTTATTCTACCTGAATAGTACTATTAATCGATTCCAGTAATCTTATTCTACTAGATTACTGTTATTCTACCTGAATAGTACTATTAATCGATTTCAGTAATCTTATTCTACTAGATTACTGTTATTCTACCTGAATAGTACTATTAATCGATTCCAGTAATCTTATTCTACTAGATTACTGTTATTCTACCTGAATAGTACTATTAATCAATTCCAGTTATATTATTCTACTAGATTACTGTTATTCTACCTGAATAGTACTATTAATCGATTCCAGTAATCTTATTCTACTAGATTACTGTTATTCTACCTGAATAATACTATTAATCTATTCCAGTAATCTTATTCTACTAGATTACTGTTATTCTACCTGAATAGTACTATTAATCGATTCCAGTAATCTTATTCTACTAGATTACTGCTATTCTACCTGAATAGTATTATTAATCGATTCCAGTAATCTTATTCTACTAGATTACTGCTATTCTACCTGAATAGTACTATTAAACGATTCCAGTAATCTTATTCTACTAGATTACTGCTATTCTACCTGAATAGTACTATTAATCGATTCCAGTAATCTTATTCTACTAGATTACTGCTATTCTACCTGAATAGTACTATTAATCGATTCCAGTAATCTTATTCTACTAGATTACTGTTATTCTACCTGAATAATACTATTAATCTATTCCAGTAATCTTATTCTACTAGATTACTGTTATTCTACCTGAATAGTACTATTAATCGATCCCAGTAATCTTATTCTACTAGATTACTGATATTCTGCCTCAGCAGTACTGTTAATGGACAAGAGTTGTTATTCTACCTGAGTAGTACTGTAATCGAGAAGAATACTATTATTCTACTAGAGTACTGTTATTCGACAAGGGTACTGTTATTCTACTAAATTACTGTTATTCAACTAGATTACTGTTATTCTACTGTCTTAATACATTATATATACAAATGTTTATTTTATTTTATAAAAGTATATGGAACTCAAAAGTACGTACGCATGTCCGAAGGCGGGACCCACAGTAACGCCGACACCACATCATGGCGGAGGTGGTGAAATCAAGGGAGGGCTCTCAGTCTCTGTTGGTTCCTTATTATGTATAGTGTAAGCAAATAATCTTCGTCAATCTGCATAGTTTTCCTCTAATAAGTGATTCATTCGTAATTTCTCGACTGCCCTTGCAAGTGTAATTAAATAAAAAGAAAACCTTAATTCAAATTCAAAATTTGAGTTACAAACTGTAGGTTCACTTCAATGAAAATTTTCAAAGCATTCGTCCTTCAAATTTATCTGATATTGAACATTGTACAAATTGAATCCCTATAAGAGATCATATGCATTTCTTGACAAAATCTGATGTGTTTCTTTATCAGTTAAAGTCTCAATAAAATTGCATTTTTTCTCCATTGCAGTATTATTCTTCCCTTGTAAAGAATAGTGGTTTGTTGTTAGCATAAACACACATTTTATTAGCATTGAAAATTGCATAGCAATAAACCATAGGTTTATGATCAAGTGACAGGCCATATTGTTTCCTTGTTATCTACTGTTTAGAAGCTCCTAGTTATTTCCAACAAAGATAATCAGTATTGTTCGTATGAATTCAGAAAACTCCGTCAGTAATTTTTTAATTGTATTTTCAGATTTTTCTGTCTCCTGGCTGTCTATTTAGCTGTGGGAATTACGTTTCAGATTTTTGTCAGAAAAGAATCCGGGCGCAATATCATTCCAAATATTTATTTCTGGAGCAAAATACCTGGCCTTATTAAAGTGAGTACACGTATATAATTTCGGGTATAATCTTGATGAGATGATATAATCTCATTAATGTGTTACGTCATTAATATTTTAGCAGATGTGTTCCCGGGGTTAAATACTTCAAAGTAGTGAGTACAATGAAGCTAAGTTTCATGAAAGTTTGCGAATCTTTCCAAGTCCACAGTTTTCGTAAACAGTCACCTCATTAGAAAACTAATCGAAGTTATTCCAACCCACACCACTGCGTATAATCTAATCCTGCCAAGTCTTCACTTAATGTTTCTTTATTAAATGGTGGTTAGCAGCGACCATTAACTGAGTCAATGAATCAACACAATCGACTACTGGAAGTATTAAATGATTCCCAATGATTACAGCCAAAATGCGTCTGAAATAAATGTAATCAAACTTTACTTATTCTGTGTCACTGAAAGGGAATAAGGTGCTTAAAATTGTTGATTGGCTCTAGTTTTAAAGGTATCACACTGGGTCAGTATACACGACCCTTGACTTGGTAATGGTGGAGGATAAGTGAGGTATAAAAGGAAGGGATCTCAGTTTTAAACCAGAAATGCTCAAAATACATCTTTGACTGGATCTAAAAAGACATATATGACTGGTGTGGATAGTAATTACGTTTTGGGCAAAACGATAAACTATGCAATCTGAAAGTGGTAATAGCTCGTACATGATAGGAATTGCATCATGTTGTTCCATGGATGATGCAATCATAACTGAGCTTACATTACTCTGCTAAACGAATTTCCTTATATCAGCTCTATAAATCAAACGTTGTTGTGTTCTCTTGTTTATCAGTGTTTCATTTTTCAAAGGGATACATTTCTATATAGCAAAGGTAAGCAGAGAGGCATCTTACTTGTGTAAACAATGCTGACAACTTCCCTATATGTTTGTGGTGACGTGTCGTTTGCACCACAAAAGCGCAGTATAAATCATTATGGTCAAGAAAGCAAGAGGTGGGCCCCACACATACGCTGAAACACTTGTGCAACCAGTGGTTGAAAAAGAAACACTTGTGCAACCAGTGGTTGAAAAAGAAAAGGAAATCTATGACGTTTGCAGTGCCAATGATTTGGTAATAGCCGACAGATCATATCCGCAGTTGTTGCATCTGCATGGTGCCTCCTGTTGGGAAAGGTGTCACAAAAAAACGTGGACTGTGCGTTTTCAAAACAGCCTATTAAATATACGCCCAGTACTTAATGGAAAAGGACTAATGGTTCCCGGTGCACCAAAATCATTCTCCCTTGAGTCAGACGAGGATACGAAAGAGGATGAAACTTCTAGTCCTGAACCATCAATGTCACATGACCAATATTTTCTCCTATATTCCTCTTCTGAGCTACACCTCATAATACAAGGTGAACAGAATGACCTTATCAGTGATTTGGAACTATCCAAGAGTAAGGCAGAGTTGTTTGACTCGAGACTACATCAGTGGAATCACCTGGCAGGAGATGTTAGGGTTTCCATCTGTTCCGTGACCGTCATAAGGATCATGTTCCATTCGTGTTCATGGAAGATAATCAGTCTCGTAGTCTGTAACAACATCGATAGTTGATGGCAGTATTCGACATCGTTCATGATCCAGATGAGTGGATTATGTTCATTGATTTATCGGAGACGCGACATAAATCTGTTTTGCTGTATAATGGCAATGTTTTGCCATCAATTCCAGCTGGTTACGCGGTCCATATGAAAGAAACCTATGAAAACATGAAATAACTTTTGATGTGCATAAACTATGACCAACATCAGTGGCAGCTATATGGCGATTTGAAGGTTCATACTCTCTTTCTTTGTCTGCTGACTGGATACACAAATTACGGCTGCTTTCTCTGCGAATGGGATTGTCGTGCGAGATAGTCCCACTACATCAGATAGATTGGCCACTACGACAGTCACTGGAGCCTGAAAAGAAAACGTATTTAGCATCCACCACTTGCTGAATCAATGAATATTTTGTTACCACCCTCGCGCGTCAATCTTTGTCTGATAAAGAACATTGTCAAAGCCATAGACAAAACACAAGATGATACATTTGACCGTGCAATTCGGAGCAAGGACGTGACGGCACGAAAAGCCTTCCAGTCAGAGCAAACAAATGTTTTCAAAAACAACAAGGCTGAAAATGAATCGGAGTTTATGAAAAACCTCCCCAATGCATAAAAAAGCAGCATGTCATTAGATAAACATGTTTTGAAGTCTCAACTAGATTTGTTTTTACTATATCGTATTCTAATACGCAGTTACGAAAATAATTCCGAAATTGAGAAATCAGGAAAGGGGGTTTGAGTCACGTGATCATTTTATATCACGAATTCCTAACATGATAATGACGATAATTAGCCACTTTTACTTGAGGAATAAAAAGTTGTTTACTTCTTCATTAGTCCCATCTTGACCGTTGCCATCAAACAATCATTGTGAAATAAAGATGAAACCTGTTTACGTGGCTGTCACTAACATTAAATGAAGCTCAGGAGCCGGGTCAACATTACTTGTTTATCAAAGAATAAATCGGTCAACCGATTTTCTGAAGAGAAAAAACCCCATCATATCAAGTGAATATATTTACAAAACAGTATCATGTAATGAAAATAAAAAAGAATTTAAAACTGACAAAAAAATATTAAACTTAAACAAATATATATAAAATCAAAATTATGTTACTAACTAACTAACTAACTATATATATATATATATATATATATATATATATATATATATATATATATATATATATATATATATATATATATATATCAGTAATGATATAATATTGAATTTACGAAACTAGTTGAATAATGTCTAGCTTGGCGAGCAAAAGCCGGACATTATTGAACGAGTTTCATATATGTAATATTATAATCATAACCCATTTTAGATTCTTTTATCACATACTTTATATTTCAGTGTAAAGTTTTTAAAATAGAAATAAGAACGAATATTTTCGTTAATTTATTTATTGTTGCGCATAAAATATAGTCCTAAACAAAGTTTAACTAGTAAAATTATAAATCAAAAGAAAAGTTTCCATCGGAATAAGCAGAAAAGTTTATAACGGCAAATTATTTTTCAGAATATTATGATCAATGCGATGTGATATTACATTGTTACATACGGTACACAGTAGGCATAGAGTATATGTTTACCCAGAATGTCCCTTTCAGAACACAATATTACATTGTTGCGATTTTCATGTGAAATATGATTACTGGATGCAGAAATTCCCACATTTACTGCAATGCATTTGTGACTGGATATTTGCAGATTTGACTGCGGAGAACACACCCTGTCAAAATCAGTTATCGTTGGATACGTTCCGTCCATTTCTGTGACAATTCTTTTATTAACTGAATTGATTTACTTCTGTAAGTTAACATTTAAACCACGTTTGTATATACGGTGGATTCTATATCAATGCTATAGATATATCGCCTCTCCCCCACCCAGCATTAAAATAAGTAATAACCTTAGTGTTACTTATCATTGTTGTTCTTATTTTGTAGTTTTGCGCCATTTTTCTCATTTTGATATCGTTATATATTATATAACAAACCCCTATGCGGATAACATATCCCTATTCAGACAGCCGAAATAATGTTTTCTCAATTTTCCTTTCGCGAGTCGAGTTCAAGAATGGTCGCCAAAACATTCATTGGAAACAAAACATTATAGAAAACTGGTTTAAAAATGTTTTCCCACGATCCCAGCCAATCGTTAAAGAGGATACTGCACAATTATTTCATGCGCTTTTATGGACCAATCAGAATAACATAAAGTGTTATATATCATGTGGCAATATCAAAAATCCGAAACTGCACATACTATACGAAAACAACACCTAGTTTGTGATACATATTATAGCTTTTGCCTTTCGTTTCATAATTTTTTTTATTTATATAACCCTTTTGCTGTTTTTTTAAAGTGCTACATAAACAGGTCAAATGAAATTGTATCAAGTAAACCAGCCATAAACACATGGAATGACCAAGGTTTACAATGGATGATTGTTGGCTTGACTTTGCGTGCAAAGATTTAGGAAGGCAGATGTCCGTGTCTATTGCACGCGAGCTGCTGCTTGATAAGCCCAATACGTTACAGGCGCGTCCGTCCACAGAAACTGCATAGGAATGCATGGGTTGTGATAAGAGCTGCCGATGGTTCCCGGATTTTCCTTCGCCATCGTAAACTGTACTTCGCCAGCTTTCATGGTCAGAAGCTTGTGATGCCCATTGTAGGTGATCGATGTTACAGGTGGTGAGGGTCTATTTCAAGGAGTCCAGGTAGGTGAACTGATGGATTACATTAAGCCCTGTCTGGTAAATGAAGATTTATGAGAGCTGGTACTCTTTCTTGGATGCAGGCTGGTGAAGAACCTCCGTTTTCCTTTGGCTGACCTCAAGACCAAAGAGATGTCAAACTCCTCCAAAGCAGGATGTTACACGCTCTAAGGTGGTTTCCGTATTGGAAACAAGGGCGTCTGCGTCTGCAAAGAGATGCTCTCTTATCAGTTTTTCCAAGGTCTGGGTGTGAGCCTGAAGCCTTTAATTGAAGTATTTGCCAACAGTAAGAAACTTGATATAGATGCCATCTTCGTCATCAAGGTCTTCTGTTGCTTTCTGGAGCATGTTGCTGAAGACAATCAAGTACAGTGTAGGGGATAACACGCAGCTTTGTTTCACGCCATTTACAATGGGGAAGGTCTGCGACAGTTCGTTATTGCTTCTGACCTGACCAAGCTTGTTTTCATGCAGTTGGATGACCATAGTAAGGAACTTTGGAAGACAGCGGAGCTTTTCAAGGTTTTTCCACAGGGCAGTTCTGCTCACCGTTTCAAATGCCTTCGTCAGGTCCACAAACAGTCCTTTGTTTTGTTCTCGACATTTCTCCTTGGATCTCTCTCAGGACAAACACCATGTCGGTTGAGTCTATCAATGTTCTGATATTCCAACAAGTCAGTTTTAGCTTTTTCCCACGATGTGATGCAGGTGGGTATTCCTTGTTCTCTCTGTTATGTTTCGACCGCGTTGAAAGATACCTGTTGTCTGCGGCAGGCCAACTGGGGGGGGGGGAGCAGACACGCTTTAGTTAGGCCACCTTTTCCAGGCCCCTCTTCATGCGAAGCAAGCAGTGCTGTCCGTATATATGGCTGCTTGGTCACTCAGGCTTCTGCCGGGTGATGGTGTCATTACCAGATCATCACCTGACGTCCAAAGGCCTGAGTTGCCTGCATATAGAATTGAGACTGCGGCTTCCAGTGACATCTTTCACCTTCCCATCGCTCCCGGTCTGATAGAGTCAACGTAAACAGTAAATAGTAGACAACTGTTTTATGTCTGCGCGATGAATGATTAAAACTCTACTATCTACACAATATACATAGACGTAAAATGTAGAAACTCAAATGTCTTGAAAACAGTAGCCAATAAGTTGATTTTATTGTCAAATGTGAATTCAGCACATCAAACTCCGTAATAAATACCACATTTTATCTCTGAAGCAAATGATTTCTAAAGCATATTGACATGTGTTATCTGAGAAATACGCGATAACACTACACTAATTTTCTTCTCTACTGCTTTCAGAACTCGAAGAAAACTCTCAATGTTCATCAGACACTAATACAAATGTTTTTTTGTGTGTCGTTTAGATTGGTCATTTTAAGATTATTGTTAGATTGATCATATTTACTAAGTGGTTAGACTGATTATTTTAAGTGTGTAGTTAGATTGGTTATTTTAAGCGTGTAGCTAGACTGGTTCTTTTGAGTGTGTCTTTAGACTGCATTATAAATGTGTCGTTAGGATAGTAAGCTTGATAGTTCGGTTTTTGTCATATTATTATTTATATTATTATTATTTATATTATTATTATTATTATTGATATTATTATTATTATTATTATTATTATTATTATTATTATTAAAACGCGCAATAGAAACAGCAGTTCCATTTTTGCAATCCAGTTATCTGGCAAGCCGGCTGTCTGGTCCTATGCAAATGTGATCGAACGAGATAGTATTAATGGTAATAGCTGGCTTTCAACCAAAGTTCGCTTGTAGCTTTTTATTGTCAAGAATTTTAGTGACTTTGATTTGCTGTTCTCCTTGCAAAAAGTTCAAATTATTCTTAATATTTTGAGTGATCACCATTTTAGTTTAACTTGGTGATTATTTGGAGACAATCATGAAGAATTCTAATATGCAGATTCCAATTGTTGTAGATTTTCATGAAATTGATGGCCATGTTTTACTTGGCCGCCACAAAGTTTCTCATCTTATGGCCTGTATTATGAATAACTTGCAGCAAGCTCGGAGTTGTGTGGTTCGCACAGCACTGGTGGTTCTAGGTTTAAATAGTAGTAGTAGTAGCTATTTTTTAAAATTTATTTATATATTTAATTTATTTATTTATTTCAGGATGGCGTTCTCTCTATCTTTCAGAGGAGTAAGACATCGAATTACACAAAAATTTGAAAGGTCTGCCAATTTGTACGACGGGAGAGGGCAAAGCTGTATTTTTGAAATATCTTTTAGAAAACAGTCATACCTTTGTGGACCTAACTTACGAGCCTGTTACATATACAATAAATGTTCTTGTTTTACAACATTTACATATTACCAACAACAGATACACAATGATATTGTACTACATGATACAGTGTACGATTGCTTTGATCATCATCATTGTAAAGAAAAATAGTATAATACCATTTGGTTTATTCGTGATATGGTTAGCTTTATATCTGTCAATATCAGTGCTCGGTTAATAAGGGTAAGTTCATAACATGTTGCTTTTATTGCCTGCTTGATGCTATTTTGTTTGGGGCTGCCCTCTTAACTCACAGTTTATGAATATGCTTATTTAAAAAACATTATATCATTTAATTCCTGATATGTTGAACAGTGTATCAATGTGACTGGGATATATTCAGTCTTGTATGAAAGTCGAGTGTGAAAATGACACCATTAAGTCTTTTATGAAAATGACACTATTAAATCCTGTATGACAATGAAGCCATTACGTCCTGTCTGAAAATGACACCATTATGTCCCTAATGAAAATTACACTATTAAATCATGTATGATAATATAGCCATTACGTCCTGTCTGAAAATGACACCATTAAGTCCTGTATAGAAATGAGATCATTAGGTCCTGTATAGAAATGACATCATTAGGTAATGAATGCAACTGATATCATTAAGTTCATTATGAAAATGAAGCCATGAAGTCCTTTATAGAAATGATATTCTGTAATGTGTGAAAATGACATCAGTATGTTCTTTACGAAATTGACACTATTCATGATGATGATGATGATGATCATCATCATCATCATCATCATCAGTCTCTTGACCTAGTGTGGTCGAGGTACTTTGCTGCTCAACATATGACCAGTTCCCTCCAAATGTCTCGACAATGTGCCAATGCCTATGTCTCCGCAAAACTTTTCCTGGTCCATTATGTGATGTTGTCAGTCCACATTGTATTAGGTCTACCTCTCCTTTTTCCACCCTGGACGCTGCCCTGCAGCATTGTTGTTGTATATAGACATTCGGCTCTAGTGACATGGCCATACCATTTCAGCTTTCTCTTTTTGACGGTTGTGATGATATCTTCATATTGGCTTACTTTGCGCCTGGTGGTGTTGCGCACTTATTCATTTGTGATGTGGTCCATGTAAGAGATGCCTAGGATGGTTCTGTAGCATCTCATTTCAAGTGCCTAGATTCTTTGTTGTAATTCAGTTCTTAGTGTACACGCCGCCGCAAATAAATACAAAAAGATTGAGATAACAAGTGCTCTCAATGGTCTGACTTTAGTTTTCAGACAGATATCCTTGTCTCTCCCGATGTGTCTTAGCTTTGACATGGCTGCTGTTGTTTGTGCTACACGTGACAAAATGTCTGCTCTTGATCCCTCTTAGGTGATTATGGAACCAAGATATTTGAACTGGCTCACTGTTTCAAGTTCCGTCGTCTGACTTTAATCTTAGCTGAGATTTTTTGGACTCTATTCGTCATCAGCTTTGTCTTCTCGGCGCTTATCTCCATGTTTCATCCCGGTTCTTCACTACAGTGGCTAGCTTGTCTACACTGCCTGCCAGCCCATCAATGTCGTCTGCAAAGCGGAGGTTGGTGATGTTACACCCTCCAATGCTGACTGTCCAACAGCGGTTTCCCATGGCTTCGCTCATGATGCGCTCTAAGTAGATGTTGAAAAGCGTGGGTGTCAGGAAACAGTATTGGCGTACTTCAACTGTCTGGAACCAGTCTCCACATAAACCTCAGCAATTACTGCACTGGTAGCCTAAAGCTGCTGCATGGTATTGGTCAACTTTTGACCCATGTTGTACTTCGTCATTGTGGCCCACAATGCCTCATGCCACACTCTGTCAAAGGCCATTTTGAAATCTTTGAACATACGATATATATGTTGTTGATGTAAAAATACTTTTCACACAGAACCCCGAGATTGAATATTTATTATGCTGTGCTTCTTCCACTCTGGAACCCTGCCTGTTCTTAAGCAATGGTTTCTTCTGCTTTTGGTTTCAGTCTGTTTAAGATGATCTTCATCATCACCTTACTAGCATGGCTGATCAAACTGATAATTCTGTAATTGTCGCACAGCTGAAGATTGCCTTTTATGTGGGAGTTTTATAATCAGTGACTGTGTCCACTGTGTCCACTGTGTTGGCCATTCACCTGTTTGCCAGATCTTGTTGCAGGTATTTGTTAGTAGCTCTATTACTGATTCCCCGCTCCCCCCCCCACACACACACACACTATTAAGCCCTGTAGTAAAACGACACCGTTAATCCATGTTATTTATTTTGAATTCAGTTGTTTGTCTGTTATCTTTAAACATTTTATTTCATTATATGTGATTGTAATGTAACTGTTTGCTTGACTTGACCTTGTCCAAAATTGAGATCATTTTTGCTTGACTGGAATGACTTTTTTAAACTTTATTTTATGGATGTAAACAAGTAATATATATATATAGATATATTATTCCGTATTGTATGAGCTTATTAATCAAATTATTATTCAGGTAATTAAAAAAGGAGTGCATAAGTTGATCAGGGTCAAGGTTTTGGAGATTCCCAAGCGAATTGTATAGGTTATTATGTTGTAAATAAACAATGCTAATTAGATCAATCTTAAAGGTTCTTTCCATTAGCCAAAGATTGTTTTCATTATATGTGGATTTTGGTGACTTTTGGTAAAGAGAGAACTATATTATCTTGTGACTGTGAGGATTTTACAAGTTGTGCTTTAACATCTAGCACTTTAAGTTGTATTATGTTGTGACACGTTTGGGCTGAATCGTAATTTCTTTAAATTATTGAATTCAAGTGATTATTTTCTCTGGCAATACAAAGTGCTCTGAAAAATTCTTGGATAAAGACATTAACTGGAATTCAAACCTGGAATACTATTTATGTAATTCAACAAGAAACCATTGACACATCTGCACTTCGCATACACGTTATCGACTTCAATTTTTACTATCTTCGGGACTTGAACTGAATTGCATTTAGGACGTTTTATTACTGGGACTTTTGTCTCTAATTCTTGGATTATTTGGGATTTAATTTGCAATACCGTAGGTTTTTTGTTCTCAATTATTACTTTATTTTCTAGAGAAATAAATTATTTGTTAAATTTTACAAAGGTTCTTGTCTTACCTCGTTTCTTTTACTTATTTTATTTTTTAATATAACACTATTAAATCCTGTATGAAAATGACACCAATAAGTCCTGTATGAAAATGACACCGTTAAGTCCTGTATGAAAATGTCACCAATAAGTCCTGTATGAAAATGACACCGTTAAGTCCTGTATGAAAATGATACCGTTATGTCCTCTAATCATATAGTATGCTTAAGGTTTGAGTGTTATTAGATTTATTTGTGGATGAACTAGAATAGTTATTTCGTGTATTTTAAAGTAAAAATGATAAATGGACATTTTTCTGAGATTTTGAAACAAGCGATGTCCAAAACGTGAGAGACAGAGTATTGAAAATACTATTCTGATGATTTAACGTACCAATCTGATCATCGAAACGGTCATTTAGGAGAAATGTTTGTGACATTTCACTTATAAAATTGTTCAGACAACTACCAGTGAAATCTGGGGGTATATAAAATTAGCACGAAAACGCATATTGAGGGCAAAGGCTATCACAAATATATCAGATATGCAAAACATTATACCTGAACGTATTAACTTAATGGGAGAGGGGAAAGAAAATAAAGGTTTTGTTAGAAAAGTAACAGTCTCAGAGATGGTACTCAAGACAACAAGAATTATTATCACTACTTGATGAATATATTACACCATACTTTTTGCAATGTTCCGCGTTAACTTTGTTAATACAATATTTCGGATCTAGACTAGCGATAGACAACATAACACTGAGTGCAGATCATAGCATAAATGGGGAAGTACCTAACTTCAAATTAAAGTAGACACAAAGCGGCAATTCTTTTTGAAAGTTATTTTGATGGGCTAAGTTATCTGCACATTAATCTTGTTATGTATTGACTAGTCGTGTGATTGTTTAGAACACGTCAGGTATTATTTGTTTTTTTTTTTTGGTTGGGAGGGGGTCTTTGAGTGTATTTTTGTTTATATAATTAAGTCCTTAGTTAAAAATTTGAACATAATTATAAAATATAAAGGTTACTGCATTTGTATGGGAAAATATGAACTCGGTTTGTCGGATGGATATACCGCACTCACAAGGTCGTGCAATACCATCCGAAAAAAACTGTTTCATATTCTCCCATACAAATGCAGTAACCGATACATACTAGTTGTGTTGTGCATTAAATAAACATGTTGAATACATAAACTGTCCTTTATTTACAATGAAATTAACTTCTTGTTTTGTTATGTTTCGTCTAAAGTGTTACTTTATATCGATACGATGTATCGTGTAATATCTTGCGATTATTTATTAATTAAACACATAGGTTATGAATCTTTCTACTCCTGTCACTTAGCTGTTTCCTAGGATGGACCATCTATGCCACTAGGCTGTATCCTAGGATGGACCATCTCTGTCACTAGCCAATGATTTAGGATAGACCATCTTTGTCAATAGGCACTGATTTAGGATGACCATCTCTACCACTAGGCTGTGTCCTAGGATGGACCATCTCTGTCACTAGGCTGTGTCCTAGGATGGACCATCTTTGCCACTAGGCTGTATCCTAGGATGAACCATCCGTGCCACTAGACAATGGTTTGGGATGGACTATCTCTGCCACTAGGCTGTATCCTAGGATGGACCATCCCTGCTACTAAGTTGCATTATAAGCTGAACCATACCATGAAAAGGCACATGTAAAGCACTTTGTTGTTTGTTATTTGAATAGTTTGTATCTGAAACACATCTTCAAGGAATACAAATAATATTAATAATGTCATACCATGCCATATTCATCTCCTTACGTAAACCTACCCATGCCATATTCATCTCTTACCTAAACCTATCCATGCCATATTCATCTCCTTACCTAAACCTACCCATGCCATATTCATCATCTCCTTACGTAAACCTACCCATGCCATATTCATCTCCTTACCTAAACCTACCCATGCCATATATTCATCTACCTACCTAAACCTACCCATGCCATATTAATCTCCTTACCTAAACCTACCCATGTCTCTGGATATAGATCAGTATGTAGAGCACAACTTTGTTAATTCCACGGCAAAGTTACGTTACCCCACATATCATTTTTAAACTGATACCGATATCAACATCAGTGTTGAGCTTTAAGATCAGGGCATTTAGATCAAAATTGAGAACACATTTTGGTTATTTTATTTAAAACTATTTTAATAACCATCCATTCATTCATCCATATGGGAAGGTGTGCTCTGACCCCGGTACTCTGAAGATGATCCGAGAAGCTGTGTTTTGAACTTTTTGAAGTTTCTGGAGTAAATATTGAGAATAACCAGACATAATTACGTTATAGTAGTCCAGTTTTGAAAGTACTAATGAACACGAAAGTGTTTTTTGTGGTATCAACTGTAAGATATTTGCGAATGGAGCTGATGCGTCTCAGTTCAAGATATGCAGCCTTGCATATGTTAATGACATATTGGTGCAATGTGAGAGTACTGTATAAAGTAACTCCTAGGTTTTCTACTGACTGTGTGAATTTAATGATGGTGTTGCTGATATTTATTGTTTGAGGTAAAGGATGTGAATGAGAAAAAATCTGTGTTGTGATCAGAATGACCTCAGGTTTATCATCATTCATTTGCAGCTTGTTACATGGAATCGATGATTTCACATCAGAAATGCACCTCTGTACATCTTAGATGGTAGCATCAACTTCACGTGGGTAGCTAGATTTGAATATATGGGTGTCATCTGTGTACATATGGCGAGACACTGGATGAGTATCTATGACACGTGAGAGCTGCTGAGTGTTTAGAATTAAGCGATTAGGTCCAACAACAGATCCCTGTGGAACAACACATCATATATAAAATGGGCTTGAGTGTACTCCATTTGCAGATACAATTTGTTTCCTGTTGACTAAGTAGGACTTTAACCACTGTAAGGCTGTATTGTGAATGCCAAATACATGATTGGAGACAATGAAGTAAAATATCAGGGTCTTTTGTGTCAAATGTTGCATCAAATCAAGGAGGGTGAGGACTTTAATTTTTCCGCTATCTAAAGCATATACAATGTCATTAAGAACGTTCAGAAGACTAGTTTCAGTACCGTGGCAAGGACCATATGCAGATGTGCATTGCTAAAAAGACAGAGAATAATACAAAATAAGAATATGGTATTTTAATTCAATTGTTCTATGACAGATACTAAATTTTTAGATGATACTTGAAGACAATTGTTTGATGACAGATAATCGTACTAAATTTGTACATGTACTTTATCTAATTTGTTCTCTAACAGAATAACATGCAAAATTTAAATATGTTACTTTAATTCAATTGTTTTATGACAGATAATCATACCAAATATGAATGTGGTACATTACTTAAAATGTTATATAACAGAGATTCATACTAAATATCAATATGGTACATTAATCAAATTGTTCTAGATTCATACTAAACATGTACTTTAATTATATTCGAGAAGAAGCCGCCAAAAATGTACAGCTTAGATACTCAGCTCAGTGTGATCGTCCAGATATTTCTAAAATGTCTATTTATTGAAATGTTACTTGCAGGGGAAAAAATTACAAAGGAAGAATCTCCCCCCACCCCATCCACCCCGTCTCTCTCTCTCTCTCTCTCTCTCTCTCTCTCTCTCTCTCTCTCTCTCTCTCTCTCTCTCTCTCTATATATATATATATATATATATATATATATATATATATATATATATATATATATATATATATATATCATTTGAACGTTTTATCGACCATATTATGTTGGGTTAATTAATTTTTATTTATTACCTTTTCTAAATGAGTACCATATCGTTTTCGTTTTACAACTACCAAGCGTTTAATCTTAAAGGTACAGTATTCTTTCAACTTCCGTATTGATACAGGTATATATAATTAACCTACCCTTTGTATCACATGATATTGTGTATCACATGAACAGTATGGAGTGATTTGCATGCAACTACATTAAGATTCACGTGCATATTATATGTTTATTATCCCCAGTGATTTCAACTGGCATATCTAGAATTCGCCCATTCTTTACGTATAATCAGTATAAATTACTAAATACACATGTCTACTCAATAAGTCATGCATATTCACAAGTCAGTTTTGAAATGATAAGTCTATAATGTGTGCCAGTAAGCTACAAGCAAGGTAAAGACAGAATGGAAACGAACGTGAAGACCCTATTGATAGAAGTATCCGTCGTACTAGTAATGGTGTGGTCACGTGCCTAAAGCACACGTGCACACCGACAACATCCTTCTCATACATCTATAGCGACGGAAGTACCATCGAGAGCGGGAAAGGAAAAACACCAAAGTGAGTGAATTTTAATACCAAA
Organism: Unio delphinus; assembly: GCA_029339505.1. Taxonomy (NCBI): domain Eukaryota; kingdom Metazoa; phylum Mollusca; class Bivalvia; order Unionida; family Unionidae; genus Unio; species Unio delphinus. The sequence goes on along the minus strand of JAQISU010000035.1, from coordinate 12,135,570 downwards.
ATGAGACAACTATCGTGCCAAAATCGAGGATTTTCAAATATCATTACAAAATGATACAGATTCAGTCACCCCTCGTTTCTTTTTCATGCCTTTCTACTGTTCTCCCTCCTAGGCTTTTTACTACTATGGAATGAATTTTTTTTAAAAATCCAGACTAGCACACAATGTACGTCTGAATTTATAAATTCGACCTTATCACGTTTCGACTTATCAAAAGAGCAGACGACAACAAAGAAGCCATTTTTATTACTAGGAGGAGCATAGTTTTGCTGTTTTATGGTTTAACACCATTTTCAGCACAAGATAGGCTATACATGGAGGCCAGTATTAATGTTGGAGGAATAACCTGATTAAATCCCGAAAAGAACAACCAACCCACGAGATTCTAGCGGCAAGCTTTCTGACATACCCACATTGGCTGACCCGGGGACTCGAACCCACGAAGATGGAGGTGAGATGGTATTGATCTGTAAAGTCGGCGAATGAAACGATAATGGATACGGTGAATAAAACGAAACTGGATACAGCAAATGAAACGATAATGGATACGTCGTAAGAAACGAGAATGTATATGCGAATAAAACTATACTGTTACAGCGAATGAAACGAAAATGGATATGGCGATCGAAAACCCGTGTCGAATATGGAGTTCACTAAAACCATAACCTTCCCACAATGCAATCATGCCAAATTCCAGCATATATTTATGGTATCAAGCTACCAATTGTTTTTCCATAGACCTAAATGCTAATGTTTTGTGAAAGAAATGTACTATCTATTCTTCCTCAGCATGCATGTCACACACTGTATGTAAAAAGTAAACTGAAAATGTATGGTCTTGATTAGTAACTAGCGAATTGGAAATTACAAAACAATGTCGATTTTTAAATAATAGAAGCAATAAAACACAGTTCTTTACTTTAATTTATGTGATGAATTTAAATGAGATTGTTGTGAGAATGCCACGCTGAAATTATCTTCACTAATAATACAATAGCACTTTTATAATCTTTAATGTGAAAATGGTAGACATTTTGAAGTTGAGACATATCAATTTCTTAAGTCTTCTGCATCTTAAATTTTTAATCATTTCTAAAGTTTTATACAGCAAGTAAGTACTAATTGTCTTCCTTTAAATTAGACTTGATCACTTGTTTGGTCAGAACTCCTCCTCACTGAGTTATCACATGAAGGTATATCAATTGTGACCTGAAGTACGTAATGTTCCGTTCTGTCTTCTCCTGTTGTTCTCTTCCCGGACAGGCTTTATGCAGAAATAAAGCTACCACGTCTCCAACTTGATTGTTTCCATCGGTACAGAGACTCTGCGACGGGCACTTTAGTTAACAACTCCCCTGAAACTCTGGCGGGCACCTGCGCTAACAACTCTAATAAGACTGTGACGGGTAGTTTAGCTAATAACTCTAATAAGACTGTGACGGGTAGCTTAGCTAACAACTCTAATAAGACTGTGACGGGTAGCTTCGCTAACAACTCTAATAAGACTCTAAGCCAGGTAGCTTAGCTAACAACTCAACATCAGTAGACATCTTGACACATCCACCATTTTAATACTCCAGTCTATTTAAGCTACCAGATTTGTTAACCTCATTGTACATGTTTACTTAGGGTGTTCCGTGGTCTCTCAGCTTTAGTACTGATTAAGCAGGGTAGATATAAATAAATGTTAACTGCTCATTGGGTCACATGAACCGTCTATAGTCAGCATACGATTGCATTAACTGTAATGTACACGTTAACATCGCACGTATCCCAGTGTTGTAACTTATCATAACTTGAGGGTATCAGTGCTTTCCATGCGATTAATGTCTTACCTACCACGGTTGTGTTCACTAAATAGTAGGTATATATTCATAGTATTAGCTGAAAAGGTAAAAACGTTGATCATTTTTAACCATTCTAGACAAGTATGTTAATGAAAGATTTCAAAAACATGGAAAGGATAGGTAGAAAGCAAACAAAAATAGAGACATTATTACTGCAAGTATGTTTTGCCCTGGTGACGGTGTTGTCGCGTGCCAATAGCGATATATGCACCAAAACGTCGGCCTGCTCATGTATCTATAGCGATGGAAGCACAGTTGATCTGAGTCCATTAGACAGCAGTGGAGGGACACCAAGGTGAGAAAATCTTAACACCTGTATCAGGTTTTGACAAACTTTCTACCAAAATAGTATTGATTCCATCTCCCCGTGTTTCTTATTATCTACTTCTTTCTCCTGCTCCAACTTCTCTAGTTTTCCTCTTGTTTATTATTTAAGACTGTCTCTCTGCCTTTTTAAGATGGAAGCTGTTACAATCGTTGCCATGGAAACAGACATACAGGTATATAATATCAGTCGAAATCAAACATTCTTTGTGAATGAGAAATGATTTTGGTTCAGCTTGAATCTTAAGAAATAGATATCTCAAAATTATAAAACTGAAAATCAGACATCAAGATATTTACAGTCACGTGTTTGTGTATGTGATTGGTTGGGTGTGGGTGTGGGTGTGCAACATTGCGCAATAAAATTGTGTAAGTAATATACTATGTCACTTTGAGTGTTAAGTAAATGAATGTAATGCCACCAATACAAGAATATCACATTCGGGACTACGGGAAATTAACATTAGGCGGCCATTTTGAGGTTTTATAACGTCAGGCTATGATATCCTACGTTAAACAATGTCCATAGGATGAACAAAAGTACACTAACTTTGTCACATGATTATCTCGTCTCTAAAGCTCATTGTAACATTGTCACATGATGGATTTATCTGGTCTCTAAATTTCACTAACTTTGTCACATGATTATCTGGTCTCGAAAGATCAGTGTAACTTTGTCACATGATGGATTTATCTGGTCTCTAAAGCTCACTGTAACTTTGTCACATGATGGATTTATCTGGTCTCTAAAGCTAATTGTAACTTTGTCACAGGATGGATTTGTCTGGTCTCTAAAGCTCACTGTAATTTTGTCACAGGATGGATTTATCTGGTCTCTAAATTTCACTAACTTTGTCACAGGATGGATTTATCTGGTCTCTAAAGATCACTGTAACTTTGTCACATGATGGATTTATCTGATTTCTAAAACTCACTGTAATTTTGTCACAGGATGGATTTATCTGGTCTCTAAATTTCACTAACTTTGTCACATGATTATCTGGACTCTAAAGCTCACTGTAACATTGCCACATGATAGATATATCTGGTATCTAAATTTCACTAACTTTGTCACATGATGGATTTATCTGGTCTCTAAAGCTAATTATAACTTTGTCACGGGATGGATTTGTCTGGTCTCTAAAGCTCGCTGTAATTTTGTCACAGGATGGATTTATCTGATCTCTAAAGCTAATTGTAACTTTGTAACAGGATAGATTTGTCTGGTCTCTAAAGCTCACTGTAATTTTGTCACAGGATGGATTTATCTGGTATCGAAATTTCACTAACTTTGTCACATGATTATCTGGTCTTTAAAGCTCACTGTAACATTGTCACATTATGGATTTATCTGGTCTCTAAATTTCACTAATTTTGTCACAGGATGGATTTATCTGGTCTCTAAACCTAACTGTAACAATCTCAGAGGATGGTATGTTCTAGTCTCTAAACTTAAGTGTACCATTGTTACAGGATGGATTTATCTGGTCGCCAAAGTTCACTATCTTTATCACAAGATGTATTTATCTCGTGCGAGTAATTAATGGCCATAGTACCCGAGTAGGTTATGAAGCATAATGATAATTCTTGTTTATCCTGGGTAAACTCGCAACTGTAGGTTGCATGACCCTTGTGCAACTCTGCTGCACGTGCCACTGATGTGACTGTGATCTCGAACATTTTCATTAGTGTAGACAAACGTTGCATCGTAGATACAGGAATGAGTTTTCTCGTGATAACATCATGAAATTTAAATAACACATATGCCGTACTTGAGGCGTGCTAAAATGTAGGAGGCTCAGTCGTTACGTCGAATTTAACATTATTTAAACTAAATACGCATGGTATTTGTTCCGTAACTTTGTCGAATCTGAAGAAATGAGGGTTTTTAATCAAGGTAACATTCAGGCATTCACAGGATATCACACACAGGACATTCATCTTCCAGTAGACCAAGATGAGTTTCAAGAAGTTCTTGCCAGGCTCTGGAACGATCTAGTGATGTTTCTTCTAACTGATTCACCCGCATTAATAGTCATATTTATCCAACAAATGTTGGTTGCTAGATACAGATATGCAGACACAAACTTTTACCTCCTAGATGCTTGAAATGCTGAGGAAAATGTTCTATCCAAACGTAATCACGTCGTGCCTCTGAAACATCTATGTCAACGCAATAGCAGCATATTAACCTCTGTCCGCTAACGTGTATGTGCGGATTGTTCAATCAGCTAAAAAAAAAATTTTAAAGCAGAACACATTAAATGCAATTACTGGGTTGATTTCTTCAAAAGTTCGAGTTACAGATAAATCGGTTTTACCAAACTTGAGATCACCCGGGTGCGTTCGTACTTTATAGGTTGATCTGCATTATCCTGTGCGGGATGCAGCGCGGACAAAGTCATCAATTCAAAATATCTTATATCATCATATGTCACTTTTATTACTAACCGAGCGAGACGCTCATGGATAAGTACTGCAGGAATGAATTCGCTCTACACGCGCGTGTGCCACGTGGTAAAAGGCAATGAGTATTGATGTGTTGATCAGGATTGGCTAAAATATTTTAATCACCCATTATCACTCTACTACAATATTATGTAATCCGTTCCTATTCTACTATTTTGAAGACTTATGGTATTAATTTGTTTATTCGTTTGCTATTGGAATTCATTCAGAGGACTTCATAAGTAACGAATCCACTATTTTTGTGATTCTATGTATTTCATTGCAATTCTATACTTTGCCTTAAAATCTTCAGAAAATGGAGGAATAATAGGCTATCAATCAATAAAAGAATCTCTCTCTCTTTCTTCTTTCTTTCTTTCTTTCTTTCTTTCTTTCTTTCTTTCTTTCTTTCTTTCTTTTTCTTTCTTTCTTTCTTTCTTTCTTTCTTTCTTTCTTTCTTTCTTTCTTTCTTTCTTTTGTGGATCATGCGACTATTTTTTTCCGCTAAATATTAAAACCAGAAAACCGCCTGATTTGGGAATATTTTTTCAAGATAAAATCTGAAGCGGCACAGTCATTGCTGTTAAATGCTCTAGACTGTGTCTTTTATTTCTCAGGTTTTATGACGTACTGGATGAACAAAGAATTGATATGTTCTCCTGAAATCCTTGTACTCCCTTTTCTGAAGGGAGCTGCAATACCATGGCGGTAAGGTTGTTATGGTTACTTGCTATTAGTTTCAATCAAAACTTAGTAATTCCAATGAATATTTTTTAAAAATAAAATTCCACTCAAATTATATCTAAACACACAATTAAATATTATACAAGAATGAATAACATTTTATCTAATTTCAATCTGTATATAAACTGTCAGCTGAAGCTGACCATAGGTACAATTGAATGCCCTTAAATTATCTTGATACTGGTTATGTACAGCGGAAAATGCCATCAAATGGACAATTATCTCGCTTTTAAAGTTGCAAAGAAGGTTATACCTCAATCTCAGATTGATCAAACATCCAAACAGATGACATTAGTCAAGCAGGCACGACCGTGGACATGACAAAAGTCAGGTACTCATTATAAATTAAATATGCATAACAACTGATGATAAGAAAGTTCTTTGGGAGGCATATAATATTATTTTAACCAACATCCTTCTGAATGATAATACAAATCTGTATAGTAGTAACCAGACAAGAAAGTAAAATTGATTCTCATATTCACGAAATTCTTACTTAATTGTCCATCATTAATTGTCCATCATTAATTGATCATCATTAATTGTGCATCATTAATTGTCAATTATTAGCAACTGTAACAGCTGCAAAATACGATTTATAAAAATGACTGCAGTTAACAGTTTGTATTTGTTGTACTTTTTACATATATTATGGCGACACCATCAAGCAAGCGTACATTTAAAGCTAGCATATATATATATATATATATATATATATATATATATATATATATAACTGTTTGATTTATGCGTATTTATTGCACAGGTATGTCAGAAAAGGCCTTTCATTCCGAGCCCAGAATATTATTCACTGGGAGACCAGAACAGTGCTGTTTTCGCAAATGATAACACAGGGAAGCTAACTCTGAGTTATAAAGCTGTACAAGGGGGAGTAAGCAGGTAAAATGTCCCTTTTTAATTTTAAGTTTATATTAATTACTTTCGACTGTAACTCATGTGGCAAATGAACGGGTCATGTACGAGTATAGGAGCTTAGCAGCGTTAGTAAAGGTTCCTTTTAAATTCTCTCTAGTGAAGCAAATCTGATAATTATTTGAAATAACAGTGCACTGAAATATAATACACTATGATTTGCGAGGAATATTTACCCCCTCCCGCCCATTAGATAGACTGTATAATAAATGGAAGGTAGGATGATGACCATGTTTTTATGGACAGTGCAGGAATACCTGGCTTTCTTATCATTCGTCAATCTATTTACCAAGTTTGTTTTTGTACGCAGAAATATAGGTATGCCTGAAATAATAGACTTGTATCAGTTCCACAATTATAATCGGAAGCGTGAATGCTGTAAATATTATTGTGAGAAGAAAAACAAATTGTTTATTTTGATCATGATTTTGGAAGACGGGGAAAAAGATAAATCATTAATCAGTTTGTTGTTCATCCAAACACATGTTTTCTTATTTAAATACTTCGCCTACTTTCGTTAACTCCTAATGTTATCATATAAGGTGTAAGTTAGATTTTTCTGGCAAAAAAAACAACAGGATTTCTGGAGTCCCAAATTCATGAATCACCTGAAATGAATTTTATATATACATGCTTTATTTGGTATGAGATGAACCAGTTGAAATGAATTATATATACACACCGCTACCAGGCCCGCACCTAGGAAATTCTGGGCCCCAGGCAGCTGACAGAGTTCGGGACCCTTTCGTGTTTCAAATATGTGCGTGTATTTTATCTATCTAGCTCGGGCCCCTGACAAGTGCCATGGTTGTCCCCCCCCCCCAGGTACGGGCCTGCCGCCTGCCGCTACGGTAGTCTAGTGGTTAGAGCGTCCACTATATGTTGGGTATAGTTATTGTTCCAAATCACATATTTCCCTTTTAAATGGGTAGAATTATTGTTCTAAATAACATTTTTTTCTTACAGAAATCGGAACGTTGCCATTATACTGATCAAAGAAAAGGTCAAAATTACCTGACTTCGTATTTGTGACTATGTAATTTGCCTATTACAAGTATATGCCGATCAGAAACAGAATGAAGTTTCTTTCAGACAGACGCTAGCTACACTAATGACTAAAACAACCAACCAAATTCAGGAAACATTTGTGTCCATTTATAATCAGCTAAACTTGCAAAACTAGAGTCCAGTACAATCAGCTTGACTCTGGCAATACTAATGCAAAGTACAGTCAGCCAGACTGTGGAAACACTATTGTCCTGTACAGTCAGCCAGACTGTGGAAATGCTAGTGTCCAGTACAGTCAGTCAGACTGTGGTAACACTAGTTTCCAGTACAGTCGGCCAGACTGTGGACACACTATTGTCCGGTACAGTCAGCCAGACTGGAAATACAAGTGTCTAGTACAATATATATGAGAAGGTATATCCTTCCAATTGCCTGAAAACTAATTCTCCAAATTAAATTTTCCTGACTGCAGACCAAGGCATCACGATAATAAACATTGTACATTTAAAGCTAGAATGGTGTTAAATAGGAATTTAATCAATCGCGCTTAAGGTATGCTTCTTGAACACACTTGAACGTCTGTTGAAATAAAGGAAGCATATATGTTTTAGTGGTAAGATTGCCAACTAGCCCTATGAAGGTTACAGGCTTGAAACTTGCTGGTGTGTTTCGGCAAGGCCGTATTTTTCGCAAAGCTTAAAAAGTAAAGGGAAGATGCGAATGTGAGGATATGGGGACATTTGGGGCAGTGATAAATGAAGACTCATTGCTTTATCGTCTGCGTTATCTAATCTAACACAGCTAATTTGTGGGCTAGAACTATGTTGCCAACTTAACAGCTATTCTGTTGTCTGGAAATATATTGCCTGCATAACACAGCTGTCTTTTTGGACTATTTGTGTTATCTACATAATACAACAATTATGTGCACTAGAAATATGTTGCCTACATAACACAGATATTCTGTAGACTAGAAATATGTTGTCTACATAAAAGTTATTCTGTAGACTAGAAATATGTTGCCTACATAACACAGTATTCTGTGGGCATTAAATATGCTGCCTATATAACACTATACAAGGTAGATAAAGGTAAAGAATCAGCTAAATCGTGATGGGTAAATTGAGTGTGAAAATGATGCAGTGGTGATTTGTTTCAATCAGCGACATTTTCTACTGCAGGACGTCGATCATTAAACTGACATGCGAGCAGCAGACAGAAGGGATCTTACATGTAGCGGGAGAAAAAGAATCGACTAAATATGTAAGTCGTAAGCCTTCCTTACTTCACTCCTATCGTATTCCTTTCTTGCGTCCAGTTTTCGTTCATTCATCCATTTACACATTTATCAATCCATCCATATTTGTAAGACAAATAATGTATAATGTTAAAAGAATCAGATGAGTGTACATTTAATTAGTGTTATATCTGTATACTTTAACTACACCAAGGACAGTTAGTGTTATATGTGCATGCCTTAACTAAACCATGGCCAGCTAGTATTATATTTGCATGCCTAAATAAACCATGGCCACCTAGTGTTATATTTGCATGTCTTAACTTAACCATGGCCAGTTAGTGCTATATTTGCATGCTTTAACTAAACCATGGCCAGCTAGTGTTATATTTGCATGCTTTAACTAAACCATGGCCATCTAGTGTTATATTTGTATGCTTTAACTAAACCATGGCCAGCTAGTGTTATATTTGCATGCCTTAACTAAACCATGGTCGGTTAGTGTTATATGTGCATGCCTTAACTAAACCATGGCCAGCTAGTGTTATATTTGCATGTCTTAACTAAACCATGGCCAGTTAGTGTTATATTTGCATGTCTTAACTAAACCATGGCCAGTTAGTGCTATATTTGCATGCTTTAACTAAACCATGGCCAGCTAGTGTTATATTTGCATGCTTTAACTAAACCATGGCCATCTAGTGTTATATTTGCATGCCTTAACTAAACCATGGCCAGCTAGTGTTATATTTACATGCCTTAACTAAGCCATGGCCGGTGAGTGTTATATTTGCATGCCTTAACTAAACCATGGCCAGTTAGTGTTATATTTGCATGTCTTAACTAAACCATGGCCCGTTAGTGCTATATTTGCATGCTTTAACTAAACCATGGCCAGTTAGTGTTATTTTTGCATGTCTTAACTAAACCATGGCCAGCTAGTGTTATATTTGCATGCCTTAACTAAACCATGGCCGGTGAGTGTTATATTTGCATGCCTTAACTAAACCATGGCCAGTTAGTGTTATATTTGCATGTTTTAACTAACCCATGGCCAGTTAGTGCTATATTTGCATGCTTTAACTAAACCATGGCCAGCTAGTGTTATATTTGCATGCTTTAACTAAACCATGGCCAGCTAGTGTTATATTTGCATGCCTTAACTAAACCATGATCGGTTAGTGTTATATGTGCATGCCTTAACTAAACCATGGCCAGCTAGTGTTATATTTGCATGTCTTAACTAAACCATGGCCAGCTAGTGTTATATTTGCATGTCTTAACTAAACCATGGCCCGTTAGTGCTATATTTGCATGCTTTAACTAAACCATGGCCAGCTAGTGTTATATTTGCATGCTTTAACTAAACCATGGCCAGCTAGTGTTATATTTGCATGCCTTAACTAAACCATGGCCAGCTAGTGTTATATTTGCATGCCTTAACTAAACCATGGCCAGTGAGTGTTATATTTGCATGCCTTAACTAAACCATGGCCGGTGAGTGTTATATTTGCATGCCATAACTAAACCATGGCCAGTTAGTGTTATATTTGCATGTCTTAACTAAACCATGGCCCGTTAGTGCTATATTTGCATGCTTTAACTAAACCATGGCCAGTTAGTGTTATTTTTGCATGTCTTAACTAAACCATGGCCAGCTAGTGTTATTTTTGCATGCCTTAACTAAACCATGGCCAGTTAGTGTTATATTTGCATGCCTTAACTAAACAATGGCCAGTTAGTGTTATAGGTGCATGCCGTCACTACACAATGGCCAGTAAGTGTAATATTTGCATGCCCTAGCTAAACAATGGATAATTAGTATTATATTTGTATGCCTTAACTAAACCATGGACAATTTGATTTTGCAATACTTTTTAGTTTACATTTATTCGTTAAATCTTGATAATTACCAGCTACGATGCAATCTTAGGGCAAGGGCGTCTGTAACGCAAAAGAAATCCCATATTTCAGTTTTTCGAATGCAGTCTTAGGGTAAACGCGTCTGTAACGCAAGAAACCCACATTTCAGTTTGGAAATGCAGTTTTAAGGCAACAGTGGTTGTAACGCCAAAAATACTACAATTCAGTTCTTGGAATGCAACTTTGAAGAATTTTGACCAATACGTAAATTCGAAAAGTTGAAACCTTTCGAGATTTTTTTTACCGAAATTCAAGACGTCTAACTATATTACTTTGATATCATTTTTTATATGGTCCTAAATTCAATCTATTTTAATTCTGGACTTTTGTCTAATATTCGAAATTGAAGAAAACAGTAGTAGAGTTAACATTATTTGACTGTCTTTATTTTCTGATTTGGTAATACGAAAAGAATTTTTACAATTTATATCTGTCATAATTACACATAATTCATTGGTACTATACGTCAAAATTACTCATGATTCTTTGGTGCTATAGGTTACAATTTCCATTGATGTTTTGGTATTATCTGTTATAATTACCCATGATTCTTTGAGGACTAATTGATGTAAGTACTCACAATTCTTCAATGTTCTCTGTTACAATTACGCATCGCTCCTTGGTACTCTCTGTTTCAATTACTCCTGACGTTTGGGTACTATCTATTATAATTACACATGAATCTTTGGTGCTAAATCTTACAATTGCCCATGATTATCTGATTTTCTGTTACAATTACCCATGATTCTTTGGTACAATTTGTTACAATTAGCCATGATTCTTTGGTACTAATTTTTACAATTAACCATGATTTTTTGGTACTATTTGTTATAATTACTCATGATTCTTTGGTACTATCTGCTACAATTACCCATTATTCTTTGGTTATATCTGTTACAAATACCCATGATTCTTCGGTACTATCTGCTACAACTACCCATGATTCTTTGGCACTCTCTGTTACAATTATTCATGATTTTTTGGTATTGCATGTTACAATTACACATGACTAATTGGTACTAGCTTTTTAATTTATCATGACACTTTGGTACGATTTTTCTAAATTACTCATAATTTTCTGTTACTATCTATTACTATTAACCATGACTTTGGTATTATTTCTGACATTTACTCCTTATAATTTGTAATACATCATGAAATTTCTCATGATTACTATAAATTTGCAAATAGTATATGGAACTCAGTAGTAAGTACGCATGCCCGAAAGTGGGACCCACAGTAACACCAACAACACAACATGGCGGAGGGAACGAAAAGAAAGGCGGGCTCTCTATTGGTACTGTACTGTGTATAGTGTAAGTAAGTAATCTTTGTTAACCATTCTTTTTTCTTATAAATGGGTCCTCCGTAAATTCATGTTTTCTAATCAAAACATCAAAACTATTATCTTTACCACATGACAGATTCATTTCACCTTGTGCGGAAATCTCTCTCTCTCTCTCTCTCTCTCTCTCTCTCTCTCTCTCTCTCTCTCTCTCTCTCTCTCTCTCTCTCTCTCTCTCTCTCTCTCTCTCTCTCTCTCTCTCTCTCTCTCTCTCTCTCTCTCTCTCTCTCTCTCGTCGTTTTAAAATGAAAGAAACTCAATAACTGCTAAATAAGCTTCAACACATTAAGCAAAGGGTCAATGACTGAGAATAAAAATATGTTCTTGTTCCCAAACAATTTTCTTTTATCATGATTCGACGTCAGTATTTATTTCAGTATACACACTTAATCAAGTTCGCCAGAATCCATAAAAAGAATATTTTCCTCCTTCTGTTATTGCAGGTTTTTCTGTCTTCTGGGCGTTTATTTAGCTGGTGGAATTACGTTTCAGATTTTTGTCAGAAAAGAATCCGGGCGCAGAATTATTCCAAATATTTCTTTCTGGAGCAAAATACCTGGCTTTACTAAAGTGAGTATTCATTAGCGTTTTGTTAAGTAAACTTGAATATAAATAAATAAATAAATAAATAAATAAATAAATAAATAAATAAATAAATAAATAAATAATACTTGAAGACTAAAATTGTTTCGAAAATGCTAAAAACTCTGTTCTTGAATTCTTTTATTTATCCATAACCGTTCTAAATCGAATCAGTACTTCAAATCTCCCAACCTCCACCAACCACTAACCCTTTGCAATTAACGATATATCATTCGAAGAATTAAATCGAAAAGGTTCGACCTTGATTGCTTGAAGTCCTCATTGCCATTGGTTTTCAAATAGAATTGATCATCACTAACCAAAGTCTTGTTGTATCATAAGTCAAAGCTGCTTTTATTCCTTATCTGTAGTCAATGTTGGATTTTTAATATTTATCATCAGTAGTCAAAGTCTATAGGTAGACGAAATATCGTTACATTTATAGACCATCGTAGTCAGTCTTATTAATTATATCCTTCATCACTAGTCAAAGTATTGTTACATCATCAATAGTCAAAGTCATTGTACATCATTAGTAGTAAACGTTTTGTAACATCATCAGTAGTAAACGTTTTGTAACATCATCAGTAGTCAAAGTATTGTAACATCATCAGTAGTCAAAGTATTGTTACATCGTCAGTAGTCAAAGTATTGTTACATCATCAGTAGTCACAGTCATTTTACATCATTAGCAAGTAAAGTCATTTTACATCATTAGTAGTCAAAGTTATTTTACATCATCACTAGTCAAAGTTATTTTACATCATCAATAGTCAAAGTCATTGTACATCATTAGTAGTAAACGTTTTGTAACATCATCAGTAGTCAAAGTATTGTAACATCATCAGTAGTCAAAGTATTGTTACATCGTCAGTAGTCAAAGTATTGTTACATCATTAGTAGTCAAAGTCATTTTACATCATCAATAGTCAAAGTCATTTTACATCAATAGTCAAAGTTAGTTTACATCAACTATAGTCAAAGTCATTTTACATCATCATTATTCAAAGTTATTTTACATCATCAATAGTCAAAGTATTGTTACATCATTAGTAATCAAAGTTTTGATACATTATTAGTAGTCAACGTTTTCTTACATCATCAGTAGTCAAAGTATTGTTACATCATCAGTAGTCAAGTCATATTACATCATTAGTAGTCAAAGTATTATTACATCATCAGTAGTCAAGTCATATTGCATCATTAGTAGTCAAAGTCTTGTTACATCTTCACTAGTCAAAGTTATTTTACAACATCAATAGTCAAAGTCATTTTACATCATCAGTAGTCAAAGTTATTTTACATCATTAGTAAAAGTAAAGTCATTTTACATCATTAGTAGTCAAAGTCTTCTTACATCAACACTAGTCAAAGTTACTTTACATCATCAATAGTCAAAGTCATTTTACATCATCAGTAGTCAAATTTATTTTACATCATCACTAGTCAAATTTATTTTACATCATCAATAGTCAAAGTCATTTTACATCATCAATAGTCAAAGTCTTGTTACATCATCAGTAGTCAAAGTTATTTTACATCATTAGTAAGTAAAGTCATTTTACATTTTTAGTAGTCAAAGTTATTTTACATCATCACTAGTCAAAGTCATTTTACATCATTAGTAAGTAAAGTCATTTTACATTTTTAGTAGTCAAAGTCTTGTTACATCATCAGTAGTCAAAGTCATTTTACATCATCAGTAGTAAAAGTCTTGTTACATTTTTAGTAGTCAAAGTCTTGCTACATTTTTAGTAGTCAAAGTTATTTTACATCATCAGTAGTCAAAGTCTTGTTACATCATCAGTAGTCAAAGTCTTGTTACATTTTTAGTAGTCAAAGTCTTGTTACATCATCAGTAGTCAAAGTCTTGTTACATCATCAGTAGTCAAAGTCTTGTTACATTTTTAGTAGTCAAAGTCTTGCTACATTTTTAGTAGTCAAAGTTATTTTACATCATCAGTAGTCAAAGTCTTGTTACATCATCAGTAGTCAAAGTCTTGTTACATTTTTAGTAGTCAAAGTCTTGTTACATCATCAGTAGTCAAAGTCTTGTTACATCATCAGTAGTCAAAGTCTTGTTACATTTTTAGTAGTCAAAGTCTTGTTACATCATCAATAGTCAAAGTCATTTTACATCAATAGTCAAAGTCTTGTTACATCATCAGTAGTCAAAGTCTTGTTACATTTTTAGTAGTCAAAGTCTTGTTACATCATCAGTAGTCAAAGTCTTGTTACATCATCAGTAGTCAAAGTCTTGTTACATTTTTAGTAGTCAAAGTCTTGTTACATCATCAATAGTCAAAGTCATTTTACATCAATAGTCAAAGTCTTGTTACATCATCAGTAGTGTTTTACATGTCTATATTGTTCGTATTTTTTTCATAATTAATAGATGTTTGTGATGGCGATTTAGTTAATGGCATTTTAATATTAGTATCGCAGCTTGCGCATTAAAGATGAGTCATGTATGAAGTGCAATAATTCATTCATAATGTTCGTATTCACGTGTGGTATTCTCTCTATTGCATTTTTGAAGCAATTCATTGAGAAGAATTATTTTATTTAATATAATCATTCATTGGAATTAAAGTGCTCAGATTAATTGAAACCGTAGTGACATCCTTGTTATTTTATTCATAATCAGTGGTAAAAGTAGTGTTAGTTGTATAATTAATTACATAGCATCCATTATTATAGCAGATGTTTTTGATACACAATATTTGTACAATACAGTTTAATACAATCTCACGAGTTATTTTATGTCTACAGCTTTTAAAGCACTTAGGAAATCTATAGAATTTTTGGAAGCAGTTTCTATTTTAACCACCGATTGTAGCAAATGTTTCAATCCGGTCAGTGTTCTTAAAATGTTTGGATCGCCACAATTTCAATACGGTGTTCATGATAATCTACTTTCGACAGATTTCTAAAATAATAAAAAGAATATTACAATATTAAAATAAAAAGAATGTAATATAAAATAATACTAGGAAAACAAATATCGTATCAAAGCTAAATATAGCGACGATAGTACCCATATCAGACCGCATGCTGTAAAGATCATCTCTACGAAGTCCCAATTTAAATTTTCAAATAAAACAAATCTGTTGCTCAAAATTACGTAATATAATTAGCACGCTTAAACCATCAATTATCATTTGTGTGTCCTTGGATCTGCGCCATGGTAAACTAATTTCAATTCACATATTGGTGGCAGATCTATATAACAGTAATGCTACTCAAGAATAAGAAAGGAGTGAGGACGATGTGGCGTCCTAGCAAATGCTGCTCTCTGCTGGTGCTTCTGCTTCTGATTGTTATAAATAGTATTATTATTAGTAGTAGTAGTAGTAGTAGTAGTAGTAATATTATTATTATTATATTATTATCATCACCATCTCTATTATTATTATTGTTATTATTATTATTATTATTATTATTATTATTATTATTATTATTATCAATCTTATCATTATTTTTGTTATTATTATTATTGTTATTATCAATATCATTATTATTGTTATTATTATTTTATTATCATCATACTCATTATTATTATTGTTATTATTATTATCAATCTTATTATCATTATTATTTTTGTTATTATTATTATTGCTATTATTATTGTTATTATTAATAATATTATTATTGTTATTATTATTTTTATTATCAACTTTATTATCATTATTATTATTGTTATTATCAATATTGTTGTTATTATTATTATTATTATTATTATTATTATTATTATTATTATTATTATTATTTTCACGACAAAGTTAAAACAATTATTCTGTGAGTCCATCTGTCCACAGTAATGGTTCCACATTATAATATGAATGGGAATAGTTAGATTTCAAGTAAATGTGGGTCCGTTCTTTGTTGAAAACTCGAATGGGTTCGATTTTCTGTTTTGTAAGTGACGATTTTAAAGAAGTTAGTCTTTGACGGCTCCTCCTCATAAATTTGGTTTCCGCGTCATAATATTATAAGGATAGTTGGGTTTTCAACCGTTTGTTACATGCAACTAATACTGAAGAGACGTTCAACGAATTTGCGAGTTTGCAACAATGAAAAGAGCAAACTTGGCGTGTGGCTTGATATTGATGAGAGCTTATATAATTGCTTTATTTTTAAGGATTCTCATAAATATGTTGAAATCGTCATGGCCTACAAAGTTCGTTTACTCACAATGTCTTTCTGCAGCACGACTTTAGTTAGAATGTTAGCTGTGATCCAGATTCAGCTTTCAGTTTTATAAAGTTATTGTCCTTGAATGCGTGTCTTCGTGATCTCATATTATTGAAGCATACTTGTACCCAATATTGTCTGACTTCAACATACTTGTACCCAATATTGTCTGACTTCAACATACTTGTACCCAATATTGTCTGACTTCAACATACTTGTACCCAATATTGTCTGACTTCAACATACTTGTACCCAATATTGTCTGACTTCAACATACTTGTACCCAATATTGTCTGACTTCAACATACTTGTACCCAATATTGTCTGACTTCAACATAATTTCCTGTGCAGCTTCACATTCATGAAATGACAGCTTTATATTCGTGATATATCAGCAGCTTTACATTCATGATATGTCAGACAGCTTGACATTCGATATCTCAGACAGCTTGTATTTTTTTTATATCTCCGACAGATTTATATTAATATCTAAGAAAGCATTAGATTCATTATATTATATATATATATATATATATATATATATATATATATATATATATATATATATGGTAACTTTATATTTATGATATCTCAGACAGCTTTATATTCAAGACACCTCTGGCAGCTTTGTATTTATATATCTCAAATTTATATTCATTATATTCATGATATCTCATACAGCTTTATATTTATGTTATCTCAGACTGCAAGTTATGATATCATTAGTTTCATGAAATAGTAACAAGTTATTGTTAACTTTGGCTTTAAAACAAGGTTATCAATAAAGTCAATCACATTTGCTGAGCCGCTTTAATTTGTTGTACACTTGCATCAGGTCAATGGTCAAAATCTTACTTTTTTCGCAACGTAGAAAAGTCATGCTGAGCATGTTATAACAGCTTGGGCCTTTTGCGATACACCGAATGCTAAACATGTTGTAACAGAGTGGTCTTTTTCGATACACCGAATGCTAAACATGTTCTAACAGAGGGTATTTTGCGATACACCGATTGCCAAACATTTTCTAACATAGGGGCTTTTGCGATACACCGATTGCCAAACATGTTGTAAGAAAGGGTCTTTTGCGATACACTGATTGCCAAACATGTTGTAAGAGAGGGTCTTTTGCGATACACATATTACTTAAAGTTAAGAACTTTTCTTGAGTTTGTCATCTTCATTTCTTTTCAGGATGGCATACTGTTTGTCGTTCGGAAGGGTAGGGGATCTAATTACACAAAAATATGACGGATTTAAAGATTGTGCGAAAGAAGAGGAATACACCAGTGTTTTCCAGGTCTTGCTTGTTATCATTCGGTTTCTTCTTTAAACTTTCAAGAATAATAGACCTGTCCGTTTCAATGCAAGTTTTCACTTCATGCAACATTTGCTTTTCTCCTGAATCCAGTATGTATTTACTAAGAACTAAAATGCATAGGTGTGATGTTGCATCACGTATATAATTTGTGTCCCAAACTGTCATATTTTGTGCCATGCCATATTTTATTTCATTATTTGTCAGTCATACCACTAATACATATTTGACAGCTTGTTGATATTCTTTGTTGTTTTTAATATCGTTATATTTATACTAACTAATATGCATGAATAATTGTCAGTCAAATACAATATGTTCTTAGGCAATATTTAAATTATTGAAGTACTTATGCACTGCGTGTTGGTACTTTTCTGGCAATCAGTCCTATATGTCTTTGAAGAGTGCACCAAATGTCATGTGAGTGCACCAAATGTCATGTGAACTTGATCCAATTCAATCATCAGTTTGAGTGCTTAGATCCATTATTGCCTTCACTAACTGATGTTATTAATATCCCTCTCATCCAGGGAATTCCCATCATTTTTTAAACCTGCCATCGTAAAGCCTCGCAACAGACACAACGTGACAGACCATACTATTCAATCTAATATTTCACAATACTTAATCATGTACACAAGCACCTGATGTTAACTATCAAATGGTAAATAACTCCAATATGTTTATTATTAGAAACTTTATAACATATATTTATGGATCCTATGCAATATACATACCAAAACTGAAAGATTCAAATTAGATACAGTCCTACACCAATCATTACAAACATATCGATATGTATGATATGTTTTTGAATCTCCAATTTTGTTTCAGACCTGTAAACATTTGTGGATTTTAGAAAGAAGAAAATAATGAACCGATAAAATTCAAATTTTGCACGTGGTTACTTGATGTTAAACTTTCTAAAAAAAATATGTGTATACAGTGTAAATAGAACGTTGGGCTGACAATAATATAATTGTTCATTGTATATGGAAAGTTGGGCTGATATCCACTATGTAAATACATATTTGCGCATCATTAGTCTCGTAATTCTCTAAGTCATTCCAGAATATCGTCATTTTATCTTTCTCTCCAGCCAAAGACTATAAACGATAAGTTTCATTATGACCGGAATTGAATAGTTACTTCTAGAACGTTAAATGTGCTTAAAGATATAAAAGAAATCTTCGAAAAGCTGTTTTTTTTTTCTTTGAACATATACTAATACAAGCTACAAAAAGATCTGAAACAAATTAAGGGTGCAATCAGAGACATTTAATAACGAGACTGGTAGACATGTAGGAAACAAAAACACATGACAAGAATTGTGAACTTAATGTTAATAATGAGGCCGAAGATAAATATTTGTCTTAGTCTGTCCTCTGTACCCATCACTTAGAAAAATCAATATCATCATGTCATAATCTGTCTCCGTACCCATCATCACTAAGAAGAAGAAAAAATATCATTTTGTCTTAATCTGTCCTCTATAAACCATGCTCTTGTAACACCTGACAGATACATAACAACTGACGCTGTACGAGGTAGAATGACTGTACCGGTGTAGAGTTAAAATATTTGATCTGTCAAAATCCACAATGAAATATATTTTGCATTATATTAATATGCCACAAAGACAGATACAACACCTAGCACTGGGTAAACGACAAGAAATGTCATTAAAAATGTTTAAAATTTCCCTGCGAGTTCGAGGAACATTAACAAAATCACTTCTGACGCAACGACAAATAAATTAAATAGTAAAAGGTAAAAAAACGTTTATAATTAATTTGTCAGTGTCACAAATAACAGCATTAGCCAGATCGAAAGGGATAATTGGTGGATGAAGGTGAACTACGATAACTTCTTTAGCACCAACATTATTGTCAAAGATAATGCCTGTGTTATGATCGTTAGGTATAGCTTCAGTATCAGGTCAGGATCGGTAGCGACATAAAAGCTGTATACTGCGACGGAGTAACCGGTGACGGAATCAAATAGTTGCTGTAACAGAATTTATATGATCAATGATTAGAAACAATGCCGACAACACGATTACAAACGTCTCCAAAGTCATGAAAGAAGAACCACAAGAACGAAAGGTTACACTTTCAAGGGTGGGTTTATCGGCCGGCTGCTAGCATGACTAGCAGGAAGTTTATTATCAAACCTGTTAGAGATAAAACATTGATTGAAGGTATACCCAATGTGAAGACGTTCTCGTGGAAGTCGCGGCCAAGGACTGATGAGGGCTTAAAGATAAAAGCAGATTTATCATAGGTTTTTTTTCTTCAAAATATGAGTTAGCTGATAGGTCACCGAAAGATAATTAAAGCTGTATCATCAAGATAATTAAAGCTGTATCATCAAGATAATTAAAGCTGTATCATCAAGATAATTAAAGCTGTATCATCAATATGCAAGACTTCCACGAATGATCTGGAACGCACAAGGTAGCGCTTTACTGCAACAACTGCTTTGACTCGTTTGGTCTTCGAGTGTTTTTACCAAACAATGCATCCTACAAATATTTACAAAATAAACTATACCTCGAATCAGCTTGAGCCAGTTGGAACTTCAGCTTGTGGTTCTTATTGCATTATGTTTATCTTGCATATGCTACGTCTGTTGGCGAAGAGGTTAAACTTTTAAAGTTTATTCTATAATTTGACTAGTTTCCTAGTGTCAGCAATGATCGTAAAGCGGAACATGGATAATAAACAATCTTAACATTAATTTTGTCTGACATCAAATATAAAGCGATAACTATCTGTCTCAAAGGCAGAACCAAAACTAATACCATCGACCAAACAAAATAAACACCGCTTATTACCAGAACAATACTAAGATATATGTGATGTATGTGGTAAAAGAAAGAATATGTTCCTTAAAAAAGAATAACCCGGTGATGCAATCACTGATGGTACAATTGTTGGTGATTATGCGAACACGTTGTTTTAGTAAGCGACTAAAAATAAATGAAATGTAACTGGGAAGATGTGAACAAAGATATATACAATGAGCAAACTATTGCCAGCGATACAATTACAGAGCTGTCGTCGGATTATGATTGGAGATATATATATATATATATATATATATATATATATATATATATATATATATATATATATATATATATATATATATATATATATATATATATATATAACATTATTGGCAATTATCAAAACCAATGGGAGGTTGGACATTGCAAGAAGAAGATAAATATACAGTACCGTAGAATCCACTTGATAAGCACCTCTATGAACATGACAATCTACTACTGGGACAAGAACCTTATAATGTAGTTGATGCATTGGCGATGCGTCATGATATTGATTATCGCAACCACGTCGATGATAATCTATGTTGAGATTGGGTTATGCTTAACGAACTACGAGATATGAAACCGGATAATATGCGAGAACCATTTGACGTAAATCTAGTACAATGAATCTAAAACACTCTCGAGTCTGGTAAACTTGCGAAATTGAGGCTAGCACATGAGCGTCACAGACCTAAATGAAACGTTTCTACTACAACGCAGTTGATAATATATGGGCGATATATCTTGCAGATATTCAAAACACTGCACATTACAACGATACCAAACTGTTCCTGTTTAATGTTATTAGTGTATTTAGCAAATATCTGTTTAGTGCTCCTGTTTCTGATAACACTTGACCGAAAACCAAGTAAATTCTTAATCGAGCATGGATCAGAATCTTTTAATAAGCGGTTCGAGCAGTTTCTGAAACAAAACAACATAACATTAGTATGTTACCGCTAACGATGGAAAGAGTGTTGTTGTCGAACGAGTTAATCAAAAGATAACTAAAAACATCTTCAAAAAATGTTTACAGCAAACAACATCAACTGATATACTAATGATCGGCTAGCGATAATATCATATTACAATGATGCTAAACACATTAAAACAGGTATTTCACCTAACGATGTTATAAAACGAATCCGGTTCTTGAAAACAGAACATTTAATGCAGGTACAAATTTAACGTTGATGATCGTGTTAGATTTCATTAACGAAAAACAACATTTGAAAATCTTCAATTAGCAACACAAGATATATTTGTAATGGAACGAGTGATAAAGAAAACTCGGTAAATGAAGGTTGGTCAAATAGCGCGGTTACGGTGACAGTTTTAACAGTTGGATACCAACCAGTAAGTTGAAAGAGTTTGGACTAGATCGATACCGATCTGATTATATCGCTGATGACCTTCTCATTGTTAGCAGAACAAACTTGCATTTGACAATTCTTCACAACGATATCAGATATCGTCTTCTATCTGCTGTTCAATATGTCATTAAGTTTAAAATCTTGACAAAGATGAAATCAAATTTCTATAATTATTAACGACCATACGTTTCTAGTTGTCCAATACACATAAGCGGATTGAGAATATCTCAAAATATTTGATGCTCTGTGACAGTAAAATCCGACTTTTTTAAATCTTTCTGGCAAGATGGTATTTGATATTATATCGTGATTGCACTGCAACATAAACTTGTTCGTGCTGATGTGTAATACTTTATTCATTGGTAAGCTGCTAATCATGTACTGGAAACAGATATTTGTCAATATCAAATTGTAATTGTTCTACATGCTAATGTAATGTTGTCAGTCGAGTATAATCTTCAATTTTATCTACATCAGCTCGAATATCAAACTATCGTGGAAACATATGTTTTATGAGTGACATTATACGTAAAACCTTTATCTAACATGAGTAATAAAACAGCCAAACGAAATAAGGTGTATTGTCAGAGCTAAATTCTTAAATATAAACATCTTTTTTGACGCGGTTAAAGTTTGTACTAGAGACCAAAAGCAAACAGATCTCAAGCATGTTAATCTTATAGTTAAATATTATCTTTATTCGGCTTATGAGGTACTGTTAACAGATTTAGAGGTATTGGAACTTGACAAACATAAAAATATCATTGCCAGATATGACAGGGACACTCTCATGAAATGGGCTCACTGCTGCTTGACCAGAGAAAATCTTAGAGATATCTTAAAGACATGTATGTGATCAGCAATTTTATGTTAAATAATTCAATAAAATGGAACTTTTTGTTACTCGATCTAATCTTGTAAAACACATATCATCTTGAGAAGCTAGAAAAAAAAACCTGTTTCGTGGTGATTTTTATTTGATGGTCCATTTAGAAGTATAGCAAGGCAAAAAAAAACATCATTGTTCTAAGTAACATTGAACATGATCGTGTGCTAAAATATAGTAAGTTTGCATTAAATACGACACAAATATGTTAATTGGTGTTTGAACAGCCACGATGTTGCCGCTATACTAAACAGTAAGTGATTCGTAACGAAAGACGATTCAATCAAAAATTGTTGTTGAGTATGGGGGTTCTGTGTTACCATCAGACGCATATTTTATTGATGCTGGTTTAATGTTAAAATGTTTTGATGCTGCGGATATTGATGAAAATAATGTGTCTTCTCCTGTGACAGAGCTAGTTGCTATAATTGATCTGGCAAGTTGTTTAAGAATACAATTTATTTTACTTCTATTATTTTCTTTAGCAGTAACAATGTAAAGATTTTCGAGACGGTTATCTACTCGACTAATATTGTTATCATGACAAAACCTTCTAGAATAGGTCCATTCAAAACTTCATACACCAATGTGAGACATAGTTCACTTTAGCAGCGCTGATACCATGTATGCTTACCCAAGTAATATCCTGTGTTATTGATACGACTAACATTTTGTTTGTATGTTTCTGATAAAACCTTTTCTGCTCGCCCCATTAATATCATATTGAATATGGTTTAAACTTCTCTTGTAATGACAAATTCACAATGTTGTTATGGGTTAGCTGATCATTGATATGAAAAGCTTTAATTTCATGTGAATTATCATCGCAGATACATGTCCAGATAAAGATGTGTAGGGATATATTATTATAGTCAGTATCATCTTATGCTTTTAATTTCATCTTATATATGCTTCTGACGTTAATACTCCGATCGCATTTTGTTTTGTTTTATGATTTATAAGAACTCCAAGTTAATTACCAGCAAACAAATTATATTTGAAGGACACCATACTATCTCATGGCACAGTGCACGATCGTTTAAGATGATAGGTCGCCGGTATAAATTTACTTTGTTATGCAATTCATTTTTCAAATCTCTAATTAACAATTTCGTATGGTACTATTCGAGAAATCTGCAGACATTGCAAACGAAGTTTATTCGAAACAAAATATCAAGCAAATAAATCTGCAACAGCATTGCCGGATTAGATAATAGCTGAAGATTTGATAATCAACTTTTACTAACAAGTTTCTCATCTACAAATCTGTTTTATCTACTTCAACCACCAATAAACGCACAAGGATCTAAGATTATTGTTTAGTTTCATGTTCATTTCTCAAAGATAAGTATTTCATCAGATCGGCAATTTGATCAGACGCAATCATCTCAGTTGCAATTCAAAGACCTTGCTAATCCTTACATTATATGTCATAGCTATTCCGCCAAGTTGTAATAGGAACAAATTTAATGCCATTGTCAGACGATATATTTCAGGAGCTACAGAAAACAATTGATCAACATACAACATATGGATTGGGTAGAAGATTCGTTGAAAAAATAGAAAGTTTGTTTCATGGTATGAAATGCAATTATCTTCGAGGTAACTCATATGTCGATCTCACGACTAAAATTAAACTTTCGAAATGTTGTATCACTGTCGAGAAAAACGATAACAAATGTTTCCAATGGGCGTTATTATCAACATTGTTTCCAATGGGCGTTATTATCAGCGTTGTTTCCAATGTGCGTTTTTATCAGTGTTGTTTTCAATAGGCTTCATTATCAGCATTGTTTCCAGTGGGTGTTATTATCAGCATTGTTTCCAATGGGCGTTATTATCAACATTGTTTCCAATGGGCGTTATTATCAGCATTGTTTCCAATGGGCGTTATTATCATCATTGTTTCTAATGGGCGTTATTATCAGCATTGTTTCCAGCTTCTGATCACGTCGATCGAATTAACAATTATATCAAACATAGCGGCGCGTTAAATTTCAGAGGATTAAATTTCCCAGTCTTTGATGTGCAAATAGGTTTGTTAAAAAAACATAATACCAGCGTGTTTCCTAGTAGTATTAACGTGTACGAGGGGGAAAATCATAGATCTTTAACGATCTTTCCGTGGAAAGTATCTGATCTAGCTAATTAAAACAAGATACATATGTTGTTATATCAGAGGCATTATGTGTGGATAAAAACTTGTATTGGATTACTGCGCCTACAATAAAACAAGTACAAGGAAAAGAATCATTTCTGTTTCAAGAGTCTCCACGGATGTATGCCCTAGCTCTGTTATTGGATAATCACCTAGAATATTGTTCTAACATACAAAGAATATCTACGCTTGGTAAAGAGGAAAACATATTACAGTTCACGAATTACAAACATAATATAAATGTTCTGTTTAGAATATACTACGATTTCGAGTTGATTATGCTTCATGTGGATGGAGCAGAAAATAACCCTAATAAATCCTCAACAAGAAAAGTACAAGCACATGTTCCTTTTGGGGTCACATACAAAATAGTATATGCTGTTAATAAACGTTTATCAAGACCTGTTCCGCTTTATCATGGTGTCAATCCTTCTCTGTGGTAGTTGCAAAATCTCATTAGCGCCGTTGATGACATCATGATGATGCACGACAAGATAACACAAATGCAACCGCTTACAATAAAACAAGAAACAAAATTTGCTTCTACAAATACATGTCATATTTGCAAGCAAGCGTTCACGACTGAAAATCGAGTATACGATCACTGTCGTATAACTGTTTAATATCGCAGTCAAGCTCATGACGAACATATTAATCTAAAATACACCATACCAGATTTCGTTCCTTTTGCACACATAATTTCCGTGGTTATGACTCTCATATTATCGTAAAAGCGTTTGGAAACAAAGATATAAAATTAACCGCCTAAAACTCTATAACAACGAATAAATAAAATGCATTCCAAACAAAACGGAAAAGTATGTGTCTGTGATACTCGTCGAGTTAAGATTTATAGTCTCCAGTTGATGGCTGAATGGTTTGACGATTTTGCGAAAGGATGTGGAAAGTTTGATAATTTGACTGATCATTTCGGTGACAAAGTAAACTTGCTTACAAGAATATAATGTTTCCATACGAGTATCCTGACGACTGGAGCCGATTTGATGAAACAAGTTTACATAACCGGGAAAGCTTTTATTCTCGATCAAATTTTGAAAGCATCAGTGATGACGACAAATTATACGCTAAACAAATTTAGAATAATTTCGACTGCAAAACATTTGAAGAATATCATGTTCTGTATCTGATCACAGATATGTTGTTGCTCACGGATATATTTGAAACTTGCAGAGATGTCAGCGCTGAATGCTACTTACTTAACCCAACATGGTATTACTCAGCACCGGGATTTATCTATCTTTGGATGCATTACTCAAGCACAGCAAAATAAAACTGGAGCTGCTGACAGATCCTGACAAGTTTTATTTCGTAGAACGTGGAATCATACGAGGAATAAGCGTTATAACAACATACTATGCGAACGCCAACAAGTACATGAGCAACTATGATAACATATTTGCGTCTTTTTTCATAGTTTATTTTATGACAATAACCTCTATGCATATGCAATATCTGAGCCAATGATATATGGCGGATTTCATTGGATAAGTTCGAATCAGTTTTTCAAAGAAACGGATAAAGCTGTACCTGATAATATTGGTTCTTTTATTTAGCGAGTTATTAACAGCGCATTAATTTTTATTAATCAGAGTTTTCACCTGCAATCAGAGCGGACCGGAACTTTTGTATGAATCTTAGGCATAATAATTTTGTGTGAAATATCATATAACATTCTCTAGCAATATTGTGTGAAATATATGAGTAGTCTTAAATAATGGGTGTTTCTGGATAAATCCCCTTCTTTTACGACGGCGACGATGAAATAACATGTCCTCGACGAGTAAACAGTTATGAAAAAGACGTTGTTGCCTTAACAAAATTGTTTTCGAAGTTGTTTAGACTAAATTGATGGGGCCATGGAGGGGGATAAAATTATGCTGTTAAGTTCAAAATAGGGAAAGGGGCCAGAAAACCCCTTATACAAGACAACTTATGGGATTCATTTAATAATTCATTATGACGCGTTTGGAATATCGTTCAATATTTCAGTATGAGGCGTATGGGATACCGTTCAATAATTCAGTATGGCTGATGTGGGAGACCATTCAATAATTCAGTATGGCTGATGTGGGAGACCATTCAATCACTGCTGTAGCTAACAAAATGCAATTATTCCCCGTCCTCTAAATAGTATTTCGTGTCTGCCCTAACCTGATTCCCATTATATACCGAATGATAGAAAATGCTTATTCGAGTTTTAACTTATATTTACAAAGATAGCAACTGATTTATCTGTCTGCTTTGTACAAATATATCAAACGATTTACTTGTACAAACATATTGAGTGATTTACGCTTTATATTTTAAACAAAGATATCACATGATTTACTCTTTATGTTTATACAAAGATATCAAATGATTTACTCTTTATGTTTATACAAAAATATCAAATGATTTACTCTTTATGTTTATACAAAGATATCAAATGATTTACTCTTTATGTTTATACACAGATATCAAATGATTTACTCTTTATGTTTATACAAATATATCAAATGATTTACTCTTTATATTTTAAACAAAGATATCAAATGATTTACTCTTTATATTTCTACAAAGATATCAAATGATTTACTCTTTATATTTATACAAAGATATCAAATGATTTATTCTTTATATTTTAAACAAAGATATCAAATGATTTACTCTATATATTTATACAAATATATCAAATGATTTACTCTTTATATTTATACAAATATATCAAATGATTTACTCTTTATATTTATACAAATATATCAAATGATTTACTCTTTATGTTTATACAAATATATCAAATGATTTACTCTTTATATTTATACAAAGATATCAAATGATTTACGCTTGATATTTTAAACAAATATATCAAATGATTTACTCTTTATATTTATACAAAGATATCAAATGATTTACTCTTTATGTTTATACAAATATATCAAATGATTTACTCTTTATATTTTAAACAAAGATATCAAATGATTTCCTCTTTATATTTCTACAAAAATATCAAATGATTTACTCTTTATATTTATACAAAGATATCAAATGATTTACTCTTTATATTTTAAACAAAGATATCAAATGATTTACTCTTTATGTTTATACAAAGATATCAAATGATTTACTCTTTATATTTATACAAAGATATCACATGATTTACTCTTTATATTTTAAACAAAGATATCAAATGATTTAATCTTTATATTTATACAAAGATATCACATGATTTACTCTTTATATTTTAAACAAAGATATCACATGATTTACTCTTTATATTTTAAACAAAGATATCACATGATTTGCTCTTTATATTTTAAACAAAGATATCAAATGATTTACTTTTTATATTTCTACAAAGATATCAAATGATTTACTTTTTATATTTTAAACAAAGATATCACATGATTTACTCTTTATATTTTAAACAAAGATATCAAATGATTTAATCTTTATATTTATACAAAGATATCACATGATTTACTCTTTATATTTCTACAAAGATATCAAATGATTTACTCTTTATATTTATACAAAGATATCAAATGATTTACTCTTTATATTTTAAACAAAGATATCAAATGATTTACTCTTTATGTTTATACAAAGATATCAAATGATTTAATCTTTATATTTATACAAAGATATCACATGATTTACTCTTTATATTTTAAACAAAGATATCAAATGATTTAATCTTTATATTTCTACAAATATATCAAATGATTTACTCTTTATATTTATACAAATATATCAAATGATTTACTCTTTATATTTATACAAATATATCAAATGATTTACTCTTTATATTTATACAAATATATCAAATGATTTACTCTTTATATTTATACAAAGATATCAAATGATTTACTCTTTATATTTCTACAAAGATATCAAATGATTTACTCTTTATATTTATACAAAGATATCAAATGATTTACTCTTTATATTTTAAACAAAGATATCAAATGATTTACTCTTTATGTTTATACAAAGATATCAAATGATTTACTCTTTATATTTATACAAAGATATCACATGATTTACTCTTTATATTTTAAACAAAGATATCAAATGATTTAATCTTTATATTTATACAAAGATATCACATGATTTACTCTTTATATTTTAAACAAAGATATCACATGATTTACTCTTTATATTTTAAACAAAGATATCACATGATTTACTCTTTATATTTTAAACAAAGATATCAAATGATTTACTTTTTATATTTCTACAAAGACATCAAATGATTTACTTTTTATATTTTAAACAAAGATATCACATGATTTACTCTTTATATTTTAAACAAAGATATCAAATGATTTACTTTTTATATTTCTACAAAGATATCAAATGATTTACTTTTTATATTTCTACAAAGATATCAAATGATTTACTTTTTATATTTTAAACAAAGATATCACATGATTTACTCTTTATGTTTATACAAAGATATCAAATGATTTACTCTTTATATTTTAAACAAAGATATCACATGATTTACTCTTTATATTTTAAACAAAGATATCAAATGATTTACTCTTTATATTTATACAAAGATATCAAATGATTTACTCTTTATGTTTATACAAATATATCAAATGATTTACTCTTTATATTTATACAAAGATATCAAATGATTTACGCTTGATATTTTAAACAAATATATCAAATGATTTACTCTTTATGTTTATACAAAGATATCAAATGATTTACTCTTTATGTTTATACAAATATATCAAATGATTTACTCTTTATATTTATACAAAGATATCAAATGATTTACTCTTTATATTTATACAAAGATATCAAATGATTTACTCTTTATATTTATACAAAGATATCAAATGATTTACTCTTTATATTTTAAACAAAGATATCACATGATTTACTCTTTATATTTTAAACAAAGATATCAAATGATTTACTCTTTATATTTATACAAATATATCAAATGATTTACTCTTTATGTTTATACAAATATATCAAATGATTTACTCTTTATATTTATACAAAGATATCAAATGATTTACGCTTGATATTTTAAACAAATATATCAAATGATTTACTCTTTATGTTTATACAAAGATATCAAATGATTTACTCTTTATGTTTATACAAAGATATCAAATGATTTACTCTTTATATTTTAAACAAAGATATCAAATGATTTACTCTTTATATTTCTACAAAGATATCAAATGATTTACTCTTTATATTTATACAAAGATATCAAATGATTTAATCTTTATATTTTAAACAAAGATATCAAATGATTTACTCTTTATGTTTATACAAAGATATCAAATGATTTACTCTTTATATTTATACAAAGATATCACATGATTTACTCTTTATATTTTAAACAAAGATATCAAATGATTTAATCTTTATATTTATACAAAGATATCACATGATTTACTCTTTATATTTTAAACAGAGATATCACATGATTTACTCTTTATATTTTAAACAAAGATATCACATGATTTACTCTTTATATTTTAAACAAAGATATCAAATGATTTACTTTTTATATTTCTACAAAGATATCAAATGATTTACTTTTTATATTTTAAACAAAGATATCACATGATTTACTCTTTATATTTTAAACAAAGATATCACATGATTTACTCTTTATATTTATACAAAGATATCACATGATTTACTCTTTATATTTCTACAAAGATATCAAATGATTTACTCTTTATATTTATACAAAGATATCAAATGATTTACTCTTTATATTTTAAACAAAGATATCAAATGATTTACTCTTTATGTTTATACAAAGATATCAAATGATTTAATCTTTATATTTATACAAAGATATCACATGATTTACTCTTTATATTTTAAACAAAGATATCAAATGATTTAATCTTTATATTTCTACAAATATATCAAATGATTTACTCTTTATATTTCTACAAATATATCAAATGATTTACTCTTTATATTTATACAAATATATCAAATGATTTAGTCTTTATATTTATACAAATATATCAAATGATTTACTCTTTATATTTATACAAAGATATCAAATGATTTACTCTTTATATTTCTACAAAGATATCAAATGATTTACTCTTTATATTTATACAAAGATATCAAATGATTTACTCTTTATATTTTAAACAAAGATATCAAATGATTTACTCTTTATGTTTATACAAAGATATCAAATGATTTACTCTTTATATTTATACAAATATATCAAATGATTTACTCTTTATATTTTAAACAAAGATATCAAATGATTTAATCTTTATATTTATACAAAGATATCACATGATTTACTCTTTATATTTTAAACAAAGATATCACATGATTTACTCTTTATATTTTAAACAAAGATATCACATGATTTACTCTTTATATTTTAAACAAAGATATCAAATGATTTACTTTTTATATTTCTACAAAGATATCAAATGATTTACTTTTTATATTTTAAACAAAGATATCACATGATTTACTCTTTATATTTTAAACAAAGATATCAAATGATTTAATCTTTATATTTATACAAAGATATCACATGATTTACTCTTTATATTTATACAAAGATATCAAATGATTTACTCTTTATATTTATACAAAGATATCAAATGATTTACTCTTTATATTTTAAACAAAGATATCAAATGATTTACTCTTTATGTTTATACAAAGATATCAAATGATTTAATCCTTATATTTATACAAAGATATCACATGATTTACTCTTTATATTTTAAACAAAGATATCAAATGATTTAATCTTTATATTTCTACAAATATATCAAATGATTTACTCTTTATATTTATACAAATATATCAAATGATTTACTCTTTATATTTATACAAATATATCAAATGATTTACTCTTTATGTTTATACAAATATATCAAATGATTTACTCTTTATATTTATACAAAGATATCAAATGATTTACTCTTTATATTTTAAACAAAGATATCACATGATTTGCTCTTTATATTTTAAACAAAGATATCAAATGATTTACTCTTTATATTTATACAAAGATATCAAATGATTTAATCTTTATATTTCTACAAAGATATCAAATGATTTACTCTTTATATTTATACAAAGATATCAAATGATTTACTCTTTATATTTTAAACAAAGATATCAAATGATTTACTCTTTATGTTTATACAAAGATATCAAATGATTTAATCTTTATATTTATACAAAGATATCACATGATTTACTCTTTATATTTTAAACAAAGATATCACATGATTTACTCTTTATATTTTAAACAAAGATATCAAATGATTTACTCTTTATATTTATACAAAGATATCAAATGATTTACTCTTTATATTTATACAAAGATATCAAATGATTTACTCTTTATATTTTAAACAAAGATATCAAATGATTTACTCTTTATATTTTAAACAAAGATATCAAATGATTTACTTTTTATATTTCTACAAAGATATCAAATGATTTACTTTTTATATTTCTACAAAGATATCAAATGATTTAATCTTTATATTTTATACAAAGATATCACATGATTTACTCTTTATAATTTATACAAAGTGTCACGGAATTGTATACGACTATGTTCAATATGTATATGTGGTCAAAAATCTAGTCTTGATTTCGTTACTGCGTACAGCCTTATCGAGGGTAGTTTATTATTTTTTCGGCGTTTCAGTTATTTCGGCATAATGAGTGAACGCTCATGCTGCATGTGCGAAATTGCCTGCAGTTTAAAGTACCTACCTGCGCATATCTGTCACAGCTAGGGGTATATAAGGACGAAATTATAAGACAGAAATCACATTACGATCCAGTCTTGTCGGAAACGCTTCCATCCTAAACGGAGCAATCTATCAGCTAAAAGAGCTGAAGTGGGGGCCGTTGGTGCCTGGGTGCGGTGCCATGTTGTGGTGTCCGTGTGGTGACCGTGAGTGGGGTCCGTGTGCTGAAGTGGGGGCCGTTGGTGCCCGGGTGCGGTGCCATGTTGTGGTGTCCGTGGGGTGACCGTGAGTGGGGTCCGTGTGCTGACGTGGTGTGGTAACTGACGTGGTGTGGTAACTGCAGTGGTGTGGTGCCATATTGTGCTGAAGTGTTGTGACGTAGTGTGGTGACGTGTTGTGGTAACTGCGTGTGTGGTGACGTGTTGTGCTGAAGTGGTGCAGTGTTGTGGTAACTGCGTGTGTGGTGCCATGTTGTGGTGACTACGTGTGTGGGCTTGTCTATGCTGACCGTGTAATGCCCGTGTGTGGTGCCTGTGTATGGTGCTTACGTATGCTGCATATATCTCGTCATATGGACGACGTATTATTTATTTAATATCTTCTTTGCAGTCTCGTTATATGAACGACACCTGCATAATTTCATTCTACACAAATCTCGTTCCATGAACGAGAACTTCAGAATTTAGGGTTCACAATTGCATAGGTCTCGTCATATGGACGACGTATTAATTATTTAATATCTTCATTCTAGTCTCGTCATATTGACGACGCATTATCTTTTCATATTTGCATCTATCTCGTTATACGAGCCTTTTATATATATTCATATTTGTAAATTCATTCATATACTTCTTTTTTGTCATTACGTTACTGAAATTCATAGTTCCATGTTAGGAACATTTATTTAAATAGATTTTTCTTATATTTTGTAAAATATTGGTGTCAGAGTTGATTTTTAAAATTGCGTTTATAAAATAAACATCTTATTAACGCAGTTGCTTTCCGTGTCTTCACTAATCCAGTTCCGACTCTGTCTATCTTGTGACACAAAGATATCGAATGATTTTACGCTTTTACTTTGTACCAAATATCAAAATGATATATACTATTTGCTTTGTATAAAAAGATCATGTGATTTACGTTTTTTTTTTAGATAATAGATTTTACAAAGATATCAACATGATTTATACATTATACCTTATACAAAGATATAAAATGATTTTGTGAAGTTTGTAAAATGACAAATAAATTGAGATATATGCTTTCAGTCGGCCAGCCCTTTTATTTAGCGAGAAAAGACATACATAACAGGCAAAGCAAAACGCATAATATTGAACTTCGTTTTAAAACTGTAATATATTTAGTCTACAGTTGGATGTGGCTGGACATACACATGGAGGCCAAAGTGATCCCAATGAAAATGATTTTACTTTAAATTTCCCATTGAACTTCGCCCTGCGTTAGAGATTTTCTTACTTCGAAAAATGCATCACCTCCACTGTTTGCCCATTAGCTATTCGCATATAATCTATGTTAGGGAATGTGTGTACATGTTTAAGCCCATGAAGAATAAATTTAATGACCCAAAGTTTGACGAAATTTAACTTTCCAGATTTTAAAACGTGGGGTATTTTGGAGGTTGGATATCGCATCTGTTCAAGCCCTGTATTATAATTACAGAAATCACAGCGGCATTGGACAGTCTAGATTAGTTAGAAACAAATCAAAGTGACAGTTTACAGTTTAGATCCTAATGAAATATGAAAATGGCAATTGACAGTTTGGATCCTATAGAATATCAAAGTGGCAATTTACAGTTTAGATCTTATAGAAATATAAAAGTGGCAATTGACAGTTTAGATCTTATAGAAATATAAAAGTGACAATTGACAGTTTAGATCTTATAGAAATATCAAAGTGATAATTGACCGTTTGGATCCAATATAAATATGAAAATGGCAATTGACAGTTTAGATTTATAGAAATATCAGTGGCAATTGACAGTTTAGATCTTACAGAAATATCAAAGTGGCAATTGACAGTTTAGATCTTATAGAAATATCAAAGTGGTAATTGACCGTTTGGATTGTATATAAATATGAAAATGGCAATTGACAGTTTGGATCCTTTAGAATATCAAAGTGGCAATAACAGTTTGGATATTATAGAATATTAAAGTGGCAGTTGACAGTTTGGATCTTATAGAAATATCAAATGGCAATTGAAAGTTTGAATGTTATGGAGATATCCAAACTTCAATAACAGTTTAGATCTTATAGAAATATGAAAGTGGCAATTGACAGTTTAGATTTATAGAAATATCAAAGTGGTAGTTGACAATTTAGATCTAACAGAAATATCAAAGTGGCGATTGACAGTTTGAATTTTATAGAAATATCAAAACTTCAATGACAGTTTAGATCTTATAGAAATAGCAAAGTGGAAATAACAGTTTGGATCTTATACCAATATCAAAGTGGCAGTTGACAGGCTGGGTCTTTATAACATTTCATGAACTCTTTAATCTGAGAATCTACTTCCACTTTACGATGACAGGTGTACGGTTCGCAGCATTTCAGTTTCAGTGACCGGAAACACTGTAGACCTGAAATTGAATTGGATTAATTAAGTAAAATTGTTTAAAATATTTTATAAGGTAATTCAGTAATCCTAACATGTTCAGTATGGTATGTACACTTAAATGTTTGTTAGTTATTTGAATCATTTATTTTCTTAAAAATCGTTGTAGGTTGGACTTGCCCTTGTCCAAAATTGAGTTCTTTGGGTATAAGGTTTAGAATTTCGTGAGTGTTATCCAGATCATGGTTTTGATTTCGTAAACATCAGGATCATTCTAGAAAGTTATGTTTCGTTGGTAATGTAATTGTTAGAAAATGCTAATTGTGACCCGAGGTCAAGTAGAAAACTATATAATCTTGTAATTGTGAGGATTCGGTCATTCGTTCTTTCATATCTAGCACTTCCAAGTTGTATTATGCTGTGTCCAGTTAGGATGAATCTTTTTTTTCTTCAAATTATTGAATTCGAGTGATTTTTTTTCTCTTGAATACAAAAAGTACTCTGATAAAATTTTTGGATAGAGACATTCGCTGGAATTTAGAGTGAATTTAAACCTGGAATTATATTAATGTGATGTAACAAAAGACTACTGACACATCAACACGTTCTAACAGATACTGAGTTTTATGCAGGATTTAAAATTACTAGGACTTGTGTCTATAATTTCTAGAGTATTTGGGATTTAAAATTACTAGGACTTGTGTCTATAATTCCTAGAGTATTTGGGATTTAAAATTACTAGGACTTGTGTCTATAATTCCTAGAGTATTTGGGATTTAATTCGCAATACGTCAGTATTTTTTCATTTTCACTTTGTATTTCTCGGAAAATAAATTATTAGTTAAATTTTACATTGTTTGTTGTCTTTTACTCCTTTATGTTGCTTATTTTAAGAGCATAGACTCGTAACAAGTAGCAATGTATTGGTACAGAATATAATGTCCCACGTTATGTGGTTTGCGGCTGTTCACAGTTTGGTTTCATAAAGATTTTGTTCCCTATAATAATAATAATAATAATAATAATAATAATAATAATAATAATAATAATAATAAGCATAAGCATATTCTGTAGCAATTTTTTTTACAATACACCAAATGTATCTGTATTAATATTAATAATATACCGAAAAAAATGACATAAATTAAATCACTCGTGTCAGATGATGAAACCTGAAAACGCAGACAAGCTGTTGTCCATAAAGAAAGAAAATGCCACAACAAATTTATCTTTGAATTTAACTGGGCCGTGTAAGACAGAGAAATATTTCATTCTCGATGTTTGGTAGCGCAGTATATAGCAGAGTCTGACATTAACTAGTAAAGTGAACGTTTTAAAATTACGACATGTGTGTTCACGATAGGGTAGGTTGATAATTGTCACTGGTTCAACGCCATGCGCTTTGAAGTAAGTTAGATGTATTCAGACAGGAATTTCATGTGCTGTTTGAGTACAGTGTGTGGGTGTGTGTGGGTGTGCGTTTACGCATGTGTGTGTGGTTTACGCGCGCGTGCGTGTGTGTGCTTAATGTGTTTAAAAACTTACATATTTGGCATATACATAAGTATACATAGAAGAATATTGATAATAAACGTATTTGGAAAGACCCTGAAATCTCAAGTTTCGTTCTCTGAATCAAACTTTTATCTTTGCTCCAGGAATCATTATCACATATTAAACCATGAATTATTCTTTTGTTATATACTCTTGGTATTAATGGAATATGCGCAGGTGTGTCACTAATGTCGCAGGTGTGCATCTAATTTCGCAGATGTGTCACTATATTCGCAGGTGTGTCACTAACGTCGCAGGTGTGCATCTAATTTCGCAGATGTGTCACTACATTTGCAGTTGTGCAACTAATATCGCCGATGTGTTACTACATTCGCATCTGCGCAACTTAGATGGGTCACTACATTTGCAGTTGCTGCACAAGTAGAGCATAAAATTTCCATAAAACTGAATAAAATAATCTTAAACTTTTAAGTAAGAGACTATCGCTTGAACAATTGACCTCGACGTTTTTCCACGAGTAATACTTGAGATTGTATTTTTGTCATAGGGACCGCTCTTTGAAGTACTGACCTTGAGATTTATCGCACGGGCAATATTTGCTGCAGTGTTCCCCCAGCTGGGCTCTCACCGGATGACACGTGCCATTCGCTTCTACATGGATAGGACCTATCATCACAGAATTAAAATATATAATAAAGGGTAATAGTATATATATATATATATATATATATATATATATATATATATATATATATATATATATATATATATATATATATATAAAATATATCATTTCTTTTAATTTTTTTTTTAATGGTTTAGTGGCCCGTAACGGACAGCGCTTTAG
Organism: Unio delphinus; assembly: GCA_029339505.1. Classification (NCBI taxonomy): domain Eukaryota; kingdom Metazoa; phylum Mollusca; class Bivalvia; order Unionida; family Unionidae; genus Unio; species Unio delphinus. Next base: position 12,097,745 of record JAQISU010000035.1, on the reverse strand, counting down.
ACCACTCGGCCACTCGGGGCCACAATAGTATATATAAGAAATAAAACTATATAGTATATATGATAAGAGAATTTTTTTCCTTTGTATGCCGATTAAAATAAATTATTCAACTAGAGTCACACGTTCATTTTCTGTTTTATTTCATACTCAGCACAGTTGTTACATTTTTCTTTCTTAAAGAGATCCTTTGTATTCTCAATTTTCATGCAAATAGTACAGCCTGAAGCTAGCAAATATTGGTTTCTATTTTGTATGAACTTAGAACAAAAGTTCAAATTGGGTTACAAACTTGTGTCGAGAAATATTTTCATTTAATAATAATACTAATACTACTGATACTACTACTACTACTACTACTACTACTACTACTACTACTACTAATAATAATAATAATAATAATAATAATAATAATAATAATAATAATAATAATAAAAATAATAATAATAATTAAAAATACCTGGCCTTAGTTCAGTGCCTAATCTTTAAAAGTGGTATGCTCTTTAAAGTATTAGATTATACATACAAACATATATGATGAAAATGCTACCAAAAAAAACCCGCCATGAAATCAAAATTAAAAACAATGAGAGACAATAATTCAGGAAGGAAACATTATGAAATCTTTAAGTCTGTTCTTATAATGGAAATATGTGAGTTTTAAGAGCAAGCTTGAACGCGATCACAGTATCTTTGGGTCTACAATCAATAGGCAATTCGTTTAATGTAGCTAGGCCCTGGTACACGAAAAGAAAAGTTGGAACAATAAGAATACGGGTGTTGGAAGATGAGTGAGAGTGTAGGTTTCTTCTGGACGGAGTATACACATTAGTGAGGTCATATATATATATATATATATATATATATATATATATATATATATATATATATATATATATATATATATATATATATATATATATATATATATATACAAACACACATATACATATATATATATATATATATATATATATATATATATATATATATATATATATATATATATGTATATATATATATATTTATATATATATATATATATATAGAGAGAGAGAGAGAGAGAGAGAGAGAGAGAGAGAGAGAGAGAGAGAGAGAGAGAGAGAGAGAGAGAGAGAGAGAGAGAGAGAGAGAGAGAGAGAGAGATTATTCAGTTATTCTTACTCCAAGCATCTGTGTTTCGAATTTTAAAAAAGAATTCTGTATTAGATACTGAGACGAATAAGATACCGGTGAATTGCAATATAGTCTTGAAAATACTAAGGCTCACACAAGTGATTTAGTGGCATCAACCGAAAGAAAACTGCGAATGGAGCTGATGCATTGCAGCTCTAGGTATGTAACCTCGCATTTATTCATGTAATGTTAATGTAATGTGAGTGTACTGTCAAGAGTGACGGCTAGGATTTGTACTGATTTCTGAATTTCATGCTGGTATTGCTGACTCTTGTTGTTTTAAGTATAGGCTCTGAAAGAGAAAGTTGTTTGGTGATCAGGAAGGGTTCCGTTTGACCATCATCATCATGATTTCACTTTAGAAATGCAGCTCTCTACACCTTGGATGGTAGTTTCAGCTTTAGTTGGGCATCTAGATTTGTATGTTTGATTTTTAGTAGGGGCCAGGACAGAGCCTTATGGAACACCAAAACAGATCGAATGGGCTGGGATAGTTTCCATTGGCAGTCACAATTTGCGTCCTGATAATTAAGCAGGACTTGAAACATAGTAAGCCTTTATCGTGAATATCAAACACAGGTGAGGTAATATGGTTGTCTATTGTGCCAAATGCCGCATTAAAGTCAGGAAGAAGGTCGTTAACAACTCTCAGTTGTGTAGTTTCAGTACTGTGGCGAGTATGATGTGCAAACAGTACATTGCTGAAAAGACGATATGAATTCAGATGAGATAAAAGTTGGGAGAGAGCAATGGTTCTAAGATTTGATACGAATATAAGGTAAGAAATAAGGCATTAGTTCTTTAATTCGTTATGGTCAAACGTCGGGGTTTTTTTCAACAGAGGCTTACAATGGCAGTTTTGAAAACTAATGGAAATTCCTCGGTTGATAGATGTATTGATAACATCTGTTATTAAAGACAATATTGAATCTAAGTACTCGATTAGCAGTGATGTCGGTTATTTTCAACTATTTATCACCACTGTAGAGTTCTTATGATGTTATAAGTTACCGCTGATAATCTTTATCAAACTGTATGGCGACCATGAGTCATTTGAAATTGTGTTGTAAAGATTATCTCTAATCGATTGTACTTTGTCACAGAAGAAAATCGAAAACGGGGCTCTAAGGTCAAACAGGGAGAAGGTCATTGGATGTGGTGTACATTTTATTCTTGGTTATTAGCTTTTTCGTAATCTCGAAGAGCTCTTTGCAGTTGAAACTTTCAGTTATCTTAGCACTGTAATAGGCTAGTTTTGCTTCATGAAATATGATACAAATCCCACGTAAAGAAATAACTTCTAAGCAGCTTCAAACGGAGAGTTCATTTTCAAGAGCAGCCCAAAATCTCTGCAGTGTCCTTATTGCTAAGCACTGTGATGAAGTGACAGTATGTATAAATGTATTAATAATATCGTTTAATCGCACATCAGTACAATAATGTTCCGCGAGAGACGTCAAGAGCGATAACTGTAAGAGTAACGTTGGTGAATGGCGAGCGAAGCGAAATCTGTTATTTTCTGAGCCAAACAATTACTTTTTTCTCATTTAATGTATTTCTTTGCCCATTGAATAAGAAGATAAGGAAATTTCGGTTTGCGGTTGGTTCATTATATTTTATCAAAGAAGTAAATGTTTTCAAAGGCTTAGAAAAGCTGAGTTTTCATTCCCACCCCACACAACCACCCATCCACACTTCAAAAACTGTCCATCGTCCTCCCAGAATCAACTAAATCAACTCAAATCGTAAAATTAGACGATCTTTACTCTTCCCTTCAGTCGATCACTGCGATGTGGGAATCGAGCACAGATCTACATGGTCTTTAGCAATTAGAGCAACATCGGTCTTTGATGCCTTGTCATGTAGTAATAAAAAAGCACGAAAAGGTGGTTGATCGTCCTATTAGTTTTACATCCTGCAATTCCCTCTATATTACGTTGTTTATATAGTGGCGGCAAAATTGTTCATTGTCTCGCCTATGAACAGCAATATAGTAACATATCTTTTTTCTCTCGTTATGAGACATGAGCCCATGGCACAACGAGGTCCATACAATGGTTCAATGGAACGTAGTGTCTTGCCTTCAAATGGTATTGTTAAGGCTGAGATTTCTTCTAACGTGTGGCGGATGGGAACACTTTGTAATACCTATTGGTGTGCAGAGAAGGGTTCTGCAGAACTGCTGTGTTTGACCTATGAATGGATTATAGTTACAGAGTGTTCCAGACAGGCTGACTTAGCATATCGTAGTGTAAACTTGAGACAGAACGATTAGTATATTGAGGGTATAAAATTAAGAAAAAGAAAGATTTAGCATATCAAGTTGTAAACTTGAGACAGGAAGATTAGTATATGGGAGAATATAAACTTTATTGGAAAAAGGATTTAGCATATTGAGTTGTAAACTTGAGCCAGGAAGATCAGCATATGAGGTATAAACTTTTTTAAAAAGATTTAACATATCGGATTGTCAATTGAGACAGGAAACTTAGCATATCGTATTGTCAATTTCTCCAACAATATTCATTCCCTGAATATGTTTTACTGGATAAGAACAGTATCATTTGGTAGGTGTTGTTGCTGCTGTTGTTGTTTTTGTTGTTGTTGTTGTTTATCCAAACAAGACGTTCTCTTCATTATACAGTGGCTTTGAATTCGAATTCTCCAAACCATGTCAAAGATTTGAGAAAGAAGCAGTCATCCCCATATTCATAGCGACAGATAAGTATTCCTTCCTGAATTATATCATTGTTTTTTTCTTCTATGACATACCATTTCATGCTTTTTATATGACATACCATTTCATACTTTCTCTATGACATTCTATTTCATGTTTTTATGACATACCATTTCATACAATTTCTACGACATACCATTTCGTGTTTTTTCTATGACATACAATTGCATGCCTTTTTATGACATACAATTTTACACTTTTCTATTGCATTCTACTTCATGTTTTTTCTATGACATACCATTCATGTTTTCTCCATGACATACCATTGCATGCTCTATACGATATTTTATTTCATACGTGTTCTCTGACATACCACTCTATATAACATTTAATTTCATACGTGTTCTATGACATACCACTCTATATAACATTTTATTTCATACGTGTTCTATGACATACCACTTTATATAACATTTAATTTCATACGTGTTCTATGACATACCACTTTATATAACATTTTATTTCATACGTGTTCTAAGACTTACCACTCTACATAACATTTTATTTCATACGTGTTCTATGACATACCACTTTATATAACATTTTATTTCATATGTGTTCTATGACATATCACTCTATATAACATTTTATTTCATACGTGTTCTATGACATATCACTCTATATAACATTTTATTTCATACGTGTTCTATGACATACCACTCTATATAACATTTTATTTCATACGTGTTCTATGACATACCATTACAAGATTTTTCTATGACATACCATTACAAGGTTTTTCTATGACATACCAATTCAAGCATTTTCTATGATATACCATTTCATGTTTTTTCTATGACACCATTTCATGCCTTTTCTATGATATACCGTTTCATGTTTCTTCTATGATATACCATCTCATTCTATTCTATGACATGCCATTTCATGCTTTTACTATGACAAACTAGTTCATGTTTTTCTATGACATTCTATTTCATGTTTTTATGACCTACAATTTATTACATTTTCTACGACACACCATTTCATGTTTTTTTCTATGACATACAATTGCATGCCTTTTATGACATACCATTTGATGCTTTTCTATGGCATTCTACATCATGTTTTTTCTATGACATGCCATTTCATGCTTTTTCCAGGACATACCATTTCATGCTTTTCTATAAAATTCTATCTCATGTTTTTATATCATATGTCAGGTCATGCTTTTCTAAGACATTATATTCCATACATTTATATGATATACCATTCAATGCTTTTTATAGACATACCATTTCGTGCTTTCAATGAGATTTTATGTCATGCATGTATATCACATTCAAAACTTGTACATGAAGTGCATGAACAAATTATTCTAGACATGCCAATTTCTGAGCATTTTGGTAAAATGTGTCTTTCTGATATTTATGTTAATTTTCTAGTCCAAATGCATGATGATGTTCTCGATGTTAATGACTATATGTTCATTATGGAGAGTCGGTGTCTGAAGTTGATCAATTAGTCAATATCAAGAAACAAACATTTATATCACGCTCACTTACTCGTGAAATGTTCAAAATATGTCCAAACGTAACTGACTAGGTAAATAATAACGTGTCAGATATTAAAATGTTAAAAACATGTCCAAACGTAACTGACAAGGTAAATATAAACGTGGTAGACATTAAAATGTTATAAATATGTCCAAACGTAAATGACAAAGTAAATCTTCACGTGGCAGACATTAAAATGTTATAAATATGTATACACTTAACTGACAAGGTATATCTAAACGTGTCACACTTTAAAATGAAATTATGTCCAAACTTAACTGAAAAGGTAAATCTTAAAGCGTCAGACATTAAAATGTTAAAAATATGTATAAACGTAACTAACAAGGTAAATCTTAACGTGTCAGGCATACCCAGTTTTCTCTTGTTTTACTTGGTGAACGCGTTAAACTGGTGCAACCACTACCTGCAATTACAGTGTATTTTCTTATTAGGTCAAAGTGATAAAAATGCGCAATCGCTACCTTCAATTACGGTGTATTTCGTTTTACTCGGTTAAAGCGTTAGAAATGTACAACCGCTACCTTCATTAATGGTGTATTTTGTTTTATTTAATTAAAGCGTTAGAAGTGTGCAACCGATATCTTCAATTACTGTGTATATCTTTACGTGGTCAACGAGTTAAACAAGTAAAAACGCTACCTTCAATTCGGTGAAGTTATATTTAGCACAAATATATAATGCTCGCATATATAATCAATTGTTCCAGATATGTCTTATATTTCCAAGTATGTCCAATACTCACTAACAAACTCAAATGTTCCAGACATGTGCAATACCCTTAACATATAACATTTGGCGCACATAACTACAGGATTAAATATGGCAAGTATGATTTATGTCGAACATAGATCTAAATGGTTAGATTTGGCAAACACGCCTTATCTCGAACACAGATCTATATGGTTCAATCTGGCAAACATGTCTGATGTCGAACACAGATCTATATGGTCAGATTTGACTAACATGCCTCATGTCGAACACAGATCTATATGGTCCAATCTGGCAAAAATGCCTCATGTCGAACACTGATTTATATGGTCTAATCTGGCAAAAATGCCTCATGTCGAACACAGATCTATATGGTCAGATTTGATTAGCATGCCTTATGTCGAACACAGATCTATATGGTCCAATCTGGCAAATATGCATTATGTCGAACACAGATCTGTATGGTCAGATCTGGCAAACATGTCTAATGTCGAACACAGATCTATATGGTCCAATCTGGAAAATATGCCTTATGTCGAACACAGATCTATATGGTCAGATCTGGCAAACATGTTTTATGTCGAATACAGATCAATATGGAAAGATCTGAAAAAAATGCCTCATGTCGAACACAGATCTATATGGTCAGATCTGTCAAACATGTCTAATGTCGAACACAGATCTATATGGTCAAATTTGACTAACATGCCTCATGTCGAACACAGATTTATATGGTCAGATCTGGCAAACATGTCTAATGTCGAACACAGATCAATATGGAAAGATCTGAAACAAATGCCTCATGTCGAACACAGATCTATATGGTCAGATCTGGCAAACATTCCTCATGTCCAACACAGATCTATATGGTCAAATTTGACAAATACGTCACATGAAAAGAACACAATGTTATAGAGAGATCTGATAAACAAGTGTCGCACAACGTCTTACATGTGGTATACATTTCGAGCACAAAAGTTATATGGTCAGATTAGATTTGGCAAACATTTCGCATGTCACGCAAACATCCTTTAAGTCAAATTTCTCAACTATGTCACGTAATTGCCTCCTTGATTAAATGTTTCATACATGTCCGCTATTAGACAAAATAGTTCCGTTTTTTCCAGATGTTATCGATACTTTCATAGATTGTCCTATGTTAAGTGAAATGCTCCGGACATTTCCAGTCGTCATGGTCCATGATGCGGAAATGTTCGGGAGTTACAAATATGGACGCATGTTACAGATATGCCACTTAACATTTTGATTAATGCTTAGATGTGATGAATCTGACCAGTGTTTGCGTACAAGGTTCAATGTTACAGGTAAACCTAGTGTTGACCTACACAGACAACTGTGCCAGATATGTCCAGTACTCTTCCATATGGTCAAACGTTAGAAACATACCCAACCCTTACCTATATGGTCAAATGTTCCAGACATATCGAGAAGCCTTCCAAATTTGTCTCTGCAGCAGAAGTCCTGGGCACAGTCAGATGATATCCTACACGTCTCTGGCTGCCACACAGTGTCATTACCGGAAATGAGGTCAATGTCTTGAGCTCGAATCTGCGACATATAACATGAACGTGTCTTGCAAATGTTGCACAAAAGTGTGTGTGTGTGTGTGTGTGTGTGTGTGTGTGTGTGTGTGTGTGTGTGTGTGTGTGATTCGGATTTTTAACGTAGCTTTAACAATTTTGCAGTCATATCACTTCTATGTCTGCAATGTGTAATATCTAGCACTGGGGCATCATGAAGCAGACATGTAGCATGATGTCCCACCTAGTCACAATATCCTGACATCATGCCTACCAATCCTAACACTAACCTGTTAATGCTGAGCGTCAATACATGCAACTGTAAGTACCATTTTTGTGAGTCTTTGATATTACTCGGCTGGGAATAGAACCCGCAACCTCCCGAATCCTAGGTGCACGCTCTAACCACTATGCCAACTGAACATTTATATATTAATGACTCAGACCATAATCGGAGCTGACGACTTAATTGTTCTACTAATTATTCAAGATGTAGAGCTGACATGTAACATGAAGTTTTCATTATTGGCATTGTTATCAGATATTTTAATTTGGAGATTCATTTCATATTTGAAACCGGTGACTTGAGACCGCTTTAGACCACCACTTCCCAAACATTTAAAATGAACATTTAACTTAAGGATTAACATTTTATTTGCAACAGACAGCTTCAGCAGACTTTTTGAATATTTAAACAATCAGTGTAGGAAAAAGGTTAGCTTTAACCTAATTGTTATGAGCCCGGTTCTTACATAATGCTAGTTCTACAATGTCAGACCTAGAATCTGATATTTATGTTTTGGGGTCAATATCTCGTTACATATTTATCGGCGCTGTGTAATATGTTCCGATGTCGATTAACATCGGAACGATAAGTCAAAATTAAGGGAACATCGGCGTTCCCGGCTTTTATTGCATTCCAGCCAACTGAAATGTAGGCTAATAAAACTTGAAAATAGATCCATTTGCTTGTGTGAGAATTTGAATTTATTAGAAAAGTAGACATCAGAGTAAGGAAAAAATAGACATCAGAGTAAGGAAAGTCTGACTAAAACATTATGACTTTAATTGTAGATAATCATCGTTATGGATTGCCAAGTGTGTGAGAAATGTAAGTTGACATCAAATTACTCTACACAGTGCCGTTTTGTAGGCAATAAGAACTCGATACCCAAAATATAAATATCAGGGTCGATGTCTTCCATTGTAGGACTAACATAATTAGCGTACCTTCAGCCTGGGTCCTACCTAATGAATGCAGAGTTAAAGATATTTCTTACGTTCTTGGTTCATACTGGTATGTATATTTGGTTCATGTATTTTTGCTTTAATTTAATTGTTTGTTTGTTGGGATTTTTTAATTTCCATTGCTTAATATTGTAATGTAACTTTATTTACTTGATTTGATATTGTCCAGAACAGAGTTCAATTCTGGCTTATTTGTTTTGTTTTTGACGTAAAAAGCTAACAATAGAGACATTGTATCTAATGATGACCTATTTCCTGATCTTGATTCTGAAAAAGTAGCAGTTCTGTTAAACGATTTTTTTAAAATTATTTTTTCCCAGTGTAAGAACCATTAGTTTCAATTAAGGCTCTACTGGGTATACGTGATGTTAGACTTGTAAAAACTTCTATTTTGTTCTGGAAGGGTAATCATGTGACCCTCAAACGTGAATCTGTTTCGCGTTTCAAATTAGTTTGTACATGGTTTCTCAGTAGAAGTTGGTCATTATGGCTCTAAACCATTGACACTAAAAGATGTTTTGTTATGAAATGTTTGAGTTTAATTTTTTTTTACAGAATCCAAGTGATTTTTTCCCCTGGAAATATATAATTGCTCACACAGGATTATTGGACAACGACATTAATTGAAATGTATTCAACAAGGTGCTGTTAACATGACAGCACTTTAAAAGTCGCAACAGACGTCGTCGCCTTCCGTTTAAAATTTCATCGGAGCTCGAATTCAGATTCATTTAGGACCTTTTAATAATGACTTCTTTAGTTTTCTAATTCTTGGATAACTTTTAGATTTGATTAGTAACATTGTAAGTTCTTTTATTCAATTTAACCTTGTATGTAGCTTTGACATATATTCCTTACGCTCCTTGCTATACAACTTACATAGGATTTAAATTCGGAATATTCAAGGAATAACAAATATAATAAATCGATTTGATTATTTCAGCTACCAAATATACAGATAAATGAAATAAAGATAAAATAAACAAGATTATTTGAACTGCTATGTTTGTTTAGTTGTTGTTGTTTTTTTCTTTACGTTTGAAACAAACTACATTTGTACAGAAAACGAGCCGTGTCATATGCTTAACGAGTGTTTCCTGTGCATTCATTACAAATAAATACATCAGATACTGACCTACACTGCTATTCATCATTGAGAAGCATTATATTTATCTCTGTCAAAGACATTTTAACATTAGTATTCTTATTATGAGACATCAAAAAGCCTATAAATACTAACATGTTAGGCAATGCATATAAAAATACAAGTCTACAGTCTCTAAGTAGACTAAATGAAAGAACACAGTGCCCTATTTAGACTAAGTGAACGAGTACCGTCTCATATGTAGACTAAGTGAACGAGTACCATCCAATATGTAGCCTAAGTGAACGAATACCGTCCCCTCTGCAGACTAAGTGAAAGAGTACAGCTCCTATGTAGACTAAGTAAAAGAGTACAGTCCCCTGTGTAGACTAAGGGAAAGACTACAGTCTCATATGTAGACTAAGTGAAAGACTACAGTCACTATGTAGACTAAGAGAAAGGCTAATGCCCTCCCCCCCCCCTGTAGACTAAGTAAACGATTACAGTCCCTATGTAGTTTAAGTGAAAGAATACAGTCATCTGTGTAGACAAAGGGAAATAATATAGTCTCATATGTAGACTAAGTGAAAAAATTCAGTTCCTATGTAGACTACGTAAATCAGTAAAGTCTCCCTATGCAGACTAAGTGAAATAGTACAGTCCCTATGTAGACTAAATGAATGGGGTACAGTTCCTACGTAAACTAAGTGTAAGAATACTGCCCTTATGTAGACTAAACAGCCCAAATGTAGACTAAGTGAAATATACTTTGAAAGCGTAAATTCAAGTACCTGTTCTATTACGCCAGACAGAAATAGCAGCTGAAATAAAACAATAGTGTGGTGTTATATTAACTACTGAGAAGAAAGAAGAAAAAGAAACACGATTTCATATATATTTACTTTTTTACTAAATACTCTCAATGTAATATTATCTGGAAATAGCGTATGATGTAGTTTTCTATCTACAATTATACTGATAGCCATACTGTAAAAAATGTATGTTTAACTTCTCTAAAAAAATTGAAAGGTTCTGAGTAAAATGTATTACATTATCACCAATTGTTAATGAACGACAACATTACTCCACTTCTAAATGTAATATAAAATATATACACAATTTTAAAGGAAAATAACTAGCGTCATGTCATGTTAGAGAGAGAGAGAGAGAGAGATAGAGATAGAGAGAGAGAGTTACATATTATTGATGGTTATGTTATATCCGATTTGTATGCAATATTCCTAACCATCTCAGCTGGCAGGTGTACAGTTAACAGATCTTAATATCCGTCAACAAAACGTCTTTTCCCATGCCTACTAGCTATTAAACATATGCAGACGTACTAATAATCTAGTGGTATAGGTGTCGCATATGGCGCTATGAGTGTCATGTATAGTGATATAGATGTCATATATGAACTTGGCTTTACACGTAATCGGGGTGGAAGGATACGAATAAAACTGGAAGTGATTGATACTTTGTAAAATAAACGATATTGATAAATACTGTAAAAAAAAATATATTTCAATTTAAATTAAATGTCGATCCAAGATTGGGAGAGTGAATATTTATATGGTTATTATCTACTTTTCCACCTGCCCCATTACATCTAACACTAATCCTGCTTCCATGACATCCCACGCTCTCAATGTTTCCATCACATTTACATTAACCCTGCCTCCAAGACATATAACACTAATCCTGCTTCCATGACATCCCACGCTATCTCTGTTTCCATGACATACCGCGCTATCCCTGCTTCCATCATTTTTCTCAGCATCCCTGCCTCAAATACATCTAGCAGTATCCCTGTTTCCACCAAATCTCAAACTATACTCTGATCAATATTATCTGCCACTATCCAGCCTCCACCTCATCTTACACTATCTGCCTCCACCTCATCTCAAATTATACTTTCATCAGAGAACCCATTTTCCAATTAGGAATACTGCTGTTATCTTTGCAATGCCTCCCGATCAAAGCTTTTTTATAAGTTTCATTTTTCTCATGAGTATAAGTTGCTGCTAGATCTGGTTTAAAAGTTTACAAATGTGGGTAACCCATGAATAATTTACTTCTTTAATTTAATTCACATGTAGTTGTTTAAAAGCTTCTCAATTATTATACAGTATTTTAGGTGACATTGTTTGATCAATACAATTTCATTTCAATTCATTCCGCAAGATGTAAAATCAGAAGTACTAAGATCGAGCTTTCGCAGTGTCTTTGCAGCTTTAGTGTTAGGATTACATTCACCACATCCTAAGTAGGAAGCATCCATGCGATTGGAAAGCAAGGAAGCAATTATAACTTCCGGCTACAAAAGCACATACCCGATTGGGAAGAAGGCTAAACGAAGCATCTATCCATCTGGAAGAAGGTAGGGATCATTACTTACCGATGAGGAAGTTCCAATTTGAACGCCAAAAAGCAGAGTATGGTTATGCTAAAGTCCGTCTGGGAGATAATCATATATATCGTAAAAGTTGAGAGCATATTAAAATCCGTCTGGCGGATACTCTTAGATATCGTTAAAATTCAGAGCATATTAAAATCCGTCTGGCGGATACTCGTAGATATCGTTATAATTGGGAACACATTAAAATCCGTCTGGCGAATACTACTAAATATCGTTATAGTTGAGAGCGTTAAAATCCGTCTGTCGGATACTCGGAGAAATCGTCATAGCTTAGAGCATATTAAAATCCGTCTGGCGGATACCCCTAGATATCGTTATAGCTGAGAGCATATTAAAATCCGTGGTGGATATTCCTAGATATCGTTACAGTTGAGAGCATGTTAAAATCTGTCTGGCTGATACTCCAATGTATTATTTACAAATACAAATCGTGAAGAAAATCTTTCAAATGCATTGTGAAAATAAAAAGGCTTCAAAAAGTTTAAATAATCGCCCATTTATAATAATAACAACATGTGAGTCATCTGTGAAAATTATTTGCTAAGCACAAATTATGTTAAATTACGCTTCAACAATAAACGTTATTTATCTTTCAACAATAGATATATTCCGAATTGCGTCATCAGCGGTCCATGTTTGTGGTATGCTGGCAGATATACCATGTATATGGTGTTTGAAACTTTAAATAAATTTAATGAACCTCACGATACTGATACACAACTTATATACAAAAATCATGTTTAATTTTAGTATCTATATTTATAATTTATAAGTTTCAATTTGAATCAGTGTGCCTTGTTTAAAATGGTCAATTTTGGTGGTCGCATATAGAAGAAACTGCCAGGTTGCCCATCGTCCAAGGAAAATGCACATAAAAGCGTCTGCTAGTGATCTTAGGAGAACATCTTTATTGCCCTAAAGCTTAAAAATATGAATGCATTAAAATTAAAATAGACCAATTTATCAATGTAACAAACTGTATTTTGAATGTTGACAAGAGATAGATATTGACAAGATACGGAAGTTGACAGGACAAGCGACAGAACATTACATAACTGAGTATTATTTGTGGTGTATATACACAAGCTGACATGATATGAGATAAAGTGTTACAAAAGTCATTAGCATATTTCGTTACATGTTGACCAAAGTTGACAGTACACAAGACAGATCGTTACATTCCCTGTGGTATGTTTCAAGGAAACGTTTCTGCAATATCCAACTGCTGTCAGACAGATAAATATGCCTGTTGTAAGAAAGACTGAACGACCGCGATTCTGAAACACATCTGTATTATGAAAGAATATAAATTCGATTGCATTGTTGGATTACAAGCAAACGAATGAACACAAAATATCTACCTAATAGTGGTTCTCTTCGACGTTCAAACCATTTTTAATTTGAATATTTAGCCACCTTCCACCCTCCGCAAATTAATTCAGCTTCTGATATCGCTGAATGACAACATTTGAATCCGCTTTAATACAGATGCATTACCCCATCAAAACAAAAGTATAAAAAAATAAAACACCACTGCACATGCTTCTTCTTATCACAAGTCTATCTTAAACAAAGCCGTGGTACGTAACTTGAAACTTTGATTTGGGTGATACTTCCAAAGTTTCAGAAAATTACCCGTCTTTGACATATATCTTTCAAACGCTACGTTGTAACGGTGTGGGGTGCGCGGAAAAAAGTCACAGGAAAAAAAGTCACGGAAAAAAAGTCACAATTTCGGCTAGGAAAAAAGTCACAGGAAAAAAGTCAAACTCTGCGGAAAAAAAGTCACTAAATTAGGACTAAATTATATTTCAGAGTAAATATATAAATTTTCATTTTTAAATTCACATAATAATGCATGATAATAGATTTTTGGTCATCGCACGAGGGTAGGCTACGCCACTGATGACATTAGATGTCTGTAAAAAAAAAAATTTAATATCTTAAACACAGTAAGATAAGGAAACAAAAGTATTGGAATCAATCAGTTAATGACAATACATGACATATACATACTAAGAACAGTCTAAAATTAACGTGGTATTACATGATTGTTCAGTATTTTTAATTAAGACACTAATTTGTTTCATTGGCAGAACAAAAGATTTTTATGATGTAATGTCCCTTTGTAGCCTGGGATTGTTAAACAATTCAACATACTGGTTTCAGCCAAACGTTTAATGTTATTATAAGCTAGATAATTGTTCTATTGGATTTAGTTTTCATTACAAGTTGACATTTTTCGGAGTGTATATATTTGAATTTTATTTAAAATTATCTCCATCGTAATATATTATTTATGGTTTCTAAATTTGTGTGATATTCTCACTTATTTTTATCCTGTGACTTTTTTTCCTAGGGCTCTTTTTCATTGTGACTTTTTTTCCTGTGACTTTTTTCTGTGACTTTTTTTCCTGTGATTTTTTCCTGTGACTTTTTTTCCTGGATTCGTTGTAACACACGGGAAAACTAGCACACTGCATTCTGTAACAAACGCTACGTTGGAACACATAAAACATATTGGTAGCAATTTTATGACCACCTGTCCCTGCCAAGGAAAACGTCTAATCATTACGTTTTAATGGGGTTTTATCTGGGTTTAATAAGAGAGATGTCACTATTTTGAGGTAATTAACCTGAGGTGACCAATCAAAAGCATAACGGAGACCAATTAATGACCTATCTGCATGTTGAGAAACCAAGATAACGGGCTAGTAGAGTATCTAGAATTAAAGACAGACGCATATATTGATGAATCCCCCATGTTTTTTTTAATTCAGTGACAAACAGGCGGTAAAATAGACAGAGGTTTTATATTCGAACCACCAACCCCCTGGTACTCAGTTATTGACTGGTTGAAAAATGTCATGCATTTTGTTATGTGTCTTAGAGCAATGAAAAGAAATTAAACCCATTACTTGTACCAACATATTTATATTTAAAGAAGTTGAATTGTAATATTTAAACAATTAACTAATATTATATACTTTTCATAATTGCATAATTTAGGTTATCTCATTTAACTAGTATGGTGTATAAGTTTGGAAACTTAAATCTGACCTCTTTTTTCTGCGCAGAAAGTTACGTTTCCCCGGGTCCCGATGTTTGTCTGTATCAAACTAAATGGAATATGATTATGTAGGAATTTTTTTCGTTGCAAAATGGAACCCCAGACCGTGAATAGAGGGAGCACAATTTTGTTATATTTCTTGACTTTTTATAATAATGCATTGGGCCAATACAAATTTTTAGAAGCAATTATAAGAAAGTATCAACGATATTGACAGTGAAACATCAGAAAGGCGTAGGTACATGCAGACAGACAGACGGTCAGAACAAACATTTTAAAATGACGCTTGTGGACGAACATGTTACAAACAAAGCTCATGATATATGATTCAGATAATCACAAAAGCAGACAAACACACAGACGCACATGCCTAGTATAAAACAAGCAGTGAAAAGACTTACTATGAGTACATAACATCCCTCCATTTTTCTTTTCTCCGTCTCGAATGAGACACAACACCGTGACGCGGCAAGCCTTCCTTTCTTCTCCGTCAGGAGAAGTATCAATTTGTATTGCAAACACATACGATAGAAGAAGGCGTTATAAACAATATGTCGTATACTGTCACTCACATTTGCATCGTACTGAACTGTTAACCCAATGCTTGTCCCCAGGCAGCATAAATAATCTTTCTTTCGGAGAGCACACAATTAAATTTATTCACCAACGTGTTCGTACATTCGTAATGAAAAAATTAATACAAAATAATTCATAGCACAGAGCCATAAATTATCTATTTGATGCATAAAGAGAAAGCGGTATACGTATGTAGTAATGTATGTATGTATGTATGTATGTATGTATGTATGTATGTATGTATGTATGTATGACCGACTGACTGACTTTATTTCCTCTTCAACAGAGATTACATCAGATTAATCAAATTCAAGATAATACAAAATCATGAAATACAACAGAAAAGTGTATAATAAAAAAAAAATGGTGAAACGTATACCAATTATAAATAATTGTAGTTATCAATGTAGTTCTTTCTACATGACATATTTGATTATACATACATACATACATACATACATACATACATACATACATACATGCATGCATGCATGCATGCATGCATGCATGCATGCATACATACATACATACATACATACATACATACATACATACATACATACATACATACATACATACATACATACATACATACATACACACACACACACACACATAAATGTACACACACATACATATACACACACACAAACACATACACATATACACACACATACACACATCTATACATATATATGTGGAACAACATGAAACCATTCTCAAATGAAAAAGATAGCAAAATGTGACATTCTTATATTAGTCAGAAAGAATTATATCTCTGTGATCTGTCATACAACAAAATTGCGGAATTTGACAAGAACAGGATGGCCTTTTGTTTTTGCGTTTTTTTTTAAAAAAAATTAATTTATTTATTTATTTACTGTATTTGCTTATCTACTGTATATTGCTGTTATGATATGGCATGTTGTTTGAGAGTAGGGCATGCATTTTATTGTAAAATGAGGTTATGCTTTTTGCCGTTACCAACATGAGTTTATCCCATACGTCATCGTCGATAGACGACAAGCAATCTACTCTGCTTCCGAGAAGTGCCTCCAATAGTATATCGTCTTCTTGATTGAATAAAATAACCCCGTCTCTCACCTCTAAAGTGTCAATCACTCTCTCAAAGAAGACGTTTCGTTCTTCAAGTAGCATTTCACAACCTAAGATAAGATGTTTCGCTCTGTCGTCAGTCTCTTTTCCACAGAGTTTGCATATCATAACTTTTCCAACATGCATGATATATAGTTTCACTATTTCAGAGAGAGGCCATAACATAGATGGAAATTTACGCCCAAGAAACCATAGACTGCTTTGCTTTTAAGTCCAAATGAATGTTTCTGAAGTGAATTAAATCGCCCATATGCTCAATATCTTTATTCCAGATTGATTCTTCAAGTTTTTGAATATTATCAATAATATACCGATTCCAAACAAGTTTACCTTGGGTTTGTACTCTTACTGCATAGTCGAAGAGAACACTTCCCATACCATATTTCTTGAATATTTTGTCAATATCTGCTATAAACCCCGTCTGTGTTAGTGGGTTGGTCAAGTACTGACATAAGCGCAAAATGAAAATCTTTTTCCAGATAAGAATCCAATCGCCCCTACACAGCCGGTTGAAAAAACACAATTTCATCTTATCTATGTATGCTTTCATTGACCAGAGTCCTAACGTACTACGCGTTGCCTCTGTGGGCGAATATTTATCGAAAGCTTGCATTCGTCGCGCTGCATATCTCTGACATAGCTCAAGTTCTTCTATATTGGTGCTTGTCATATTCGACCATAATTCACATCCATATAGGACTGCGGGTAGAATGATTCTTTTCCAGATTTTCATACTTGTTAGAGGGTTCATTCGCCCGTCTCTTATACCAATAAAATAAAAAGTGTTTAATAAGTGTTTACCTGTATCGCATGCTTCTTTTATCACGTCATTAGGTTTAAAGTTGTACTTTAGAGGTATGCCGGCATATTTCTTACTTTTGATTACTGGAATTGGCGTTTTGTCGAATAGAAAAGAAGGGATATCAGTTCTTCTTTGGTTTGTAAAGAGTATGCTGCAACTTTTATCTGCGTTATATTTCAATCTCCACCTTTTCACATAATTAGAGATTGTATCGAGCAGATGCTGCATCGAATGATGCGAATTAGCCATTACAGTTGTGTCATCCGCTAATAAGACACACGGCAGGTGGAGATCGACAAGTTTTAGGCTTCGCAAAGTTTGATCTAAATCAGTGATCAAATCGTCTATCATAACGAGAAAGAACCAAGCGGACAAGATACGACCCTGCCCTACACCCTGTTTAATATTGAAATATTTGGACAATTTGCCCACAAATAAAACAGAACTGGTCACTCCCTTAAACGAGTCTTCCCTTTTATGCCAAGTTTGTACAGCTTGTAAAATAACCCATTGTACCAGACTATTGAATGCCTTAGCATTATCAAGAAATGTTGCATAGACAGGAGTATCTTTATCCATATAATAGCATATAGATTCTTTGATACAAAACGCTGCAGTGATACTACCACAATTATTCCTAAAACCTTGCTGCAATGGATTTGGAAAATTAATGTGCTTAGAAAATATAAGTAGTCTATTATATATAATTCGCTCTAGGATTTTCTGAAGCACTGGAACTATAGTTATATCACGGTAATTATTCATATCTAATTTGCTTTTTCCCCCTCCTTTAAATATTGGTATTACTAAACCTTGTTTAAAATGGCATGGGTACTCCTCGGCCTCGTACACTATTTTGAAGACAGTTTCAAGTAACTGTACACTGCTTTGAGTGTCCGCAAACAGTAAATACTCGGCAACAATACCGTCGTGACCACATGCCTTATTTTTATTGATAGAACTAATTGCACTACTGATTTCTTCTCTAGTGGGAATTTTGTCAACAACTTCATCAAAGTGAGAATGGGTTTCTATACTCTGTTTTTCAACATCTGCTAAAACCATCTGGTAATGATTCCCATCGTACAGATAGGTATTGTCAGGTTGTGACAATTTGGAAAAATGATTTGCCCATAAGTCTCTTATAGAGTCGTGGTCGCGTACGATTTTTCCGTTAGATTAAATTTCGTATATGTAATCACGTTTATGTCTTTTATTCCGTATAAACTTATAGATAGTGGAAATATCGAGCTCTGCAGCCTTTTCAAGCTCACTGAACTGTTCTCTATCACACATTTCTTTTTCTCTCAGTAACTCTTTTCCAAACAGTTTCTTCGCTTTCTTATAGTTCGCGTATGACTGAAATTCCCATCCTCTTGGACTACCATCAGAGATCCATACCCTACGTTTCAGCCTCATTTCTGTATGAAACTTTTTTACGTTTAGTAGTTTCCTATAGGGGTTAGCGTACGGGCAAAACCTTTTTATGGGCAGATACCTAGAAGCTGCGTCATGTAAGATCTTTACCGTGTCTTGAATAATACTTTCAATATTAACATTTGTCACTAGTTCTGCCTTATGCAGTTGCGCTAAAAATGCATTGCGTGTTGCTTCCTCATACCTATTTATTTGTTCTGCCGATGCTTTCTTCCAATTTATGGAGGGAATTATATGTTTGTCAGCCATGATTATATTATATGCAAAAGGAATGACCAACTTTATTTTTACAGAATGATGATCTGAAATGTTCAAAGGATAGTCATCAATTATTTCGGCCTTAACCACTAAATCGAATTTGCTTTTTTGCAATAGTATATGGTCTATCAACGATTTGGATTTACCATCGACTGAGAAAAATGTAAAGTCAGGCCCTTCACAAATAGATTGACTATTAACGGATATTAAGTGCATATCATTCAGAAACTTTTCTAGAATAGCGCCTCTAGCGTTTGTTGTTAGACAGTTCGTTTTGGAGCTAAGCAGTGAACTCAACTGGCCATTGAAGTCTCCTGCGAGTATGGGAATGCCTTCTTTACAGAACATATCAAACTGGTCCTTTAATTCTTCCATTGTTTCATAGTAACTGGTAATAGGAAAATTAGTTGATGGCAAAAGTGCTCCGAATATAAAATATTTCAATTTATCATTACATATTACTTCTATCCCTAAGATTCTATCGCTGCCGACGCTCAATAAAGGATTAACGCAGAGTGACTTCCTATATAGGATTGCTATTCCACCAAACCTTTTATGTCTTATCCTTTCTTCAAAATTCACTTTTAGCCTATTGTCAGAGCGAGAGAAAGATTTAAACTGTTATGGTGCACCATACATGGCTCCTTTTACGTTCCATGTCATCAGACGAAATTTATGACTAGACATTTGTTGACTTAAAAAATAGATTTTCAACACAAGTATTACAGTGACTATAAAGTAGTTGAGCATAATTTATGCATATGTATGCGACTTACTGCCCCTTTATATAGTTTCACCTGAACCTCTTGGCGTCCTTATCACCGTAATCCTCATACCATTCTCTTGCCCATACAAAATTTGGCCAAAAACCTTTCTCTAAAACCTTCTCAAAGTCTAAGTCATCTACCATGACTAAAGCAGTATAAGTGTCCTTTTCTCCTCTAACACGCCAGTGCTTTAAGATATGAGAGTTAATTATTTATATTCCTTTTTTTCTGGCGTGCTTTTTTATACAAGTTCTCATCTCCTCTCTCGTTCTGTCAACCGGTATCCTGGACATTAGAACTCGACGTTCATAAGAGTTCCTCACTCTTTTTTGTGGTCTGCAGTTTCTGTTAGTTGTGATGACATTGATTGTTCTGCTTCCTTTATCCAAGTCTTTTGTTGAGGTGGCTGACTTTATTTTGAATGGTGATCTTCTTTCCCTGTCGATGTTTCTTGCATTTTCCCGTACTGAGTATTTCTGATCATGGTGATAACCACGTTCTCCATTATCTTCAATTACTGTCAATTCTTCAGTTGAGGTACTGGGTATTGTGGACAGAGTCAGAGCCACTCTTTCCCTTGAATCAGTGGATTTCAAGCGACCACCTTTGTTCTTCTTCGTATATTCCATTTGGTCCGATAAATGCTTCCGTCGTTTTGTACGATAACGATTACGAGCAGTTCTCACATTCACCACATTCACCATATTTGCTGTTTGTGTTTCAATTGAAGGTTTGCCCATACGCACTATATCAGCTAGCGTTATTTGAGTCTGTGCCTCGCATTTCGTGGTTACATTTTCTTTATCCTTATCACATACTCTATCTTCGAGCAGTTGATGTAAAAACAGTTGGTGACCTTTAATACTTTCCAACTGATTATTCTTCTCCCTGAGTGATATTCTCAATGCCAGATTGTCTTTAGATAACTTCTTTTCTTCCTCTTTGCATCTTTCTAGTTCCGATTGTAGTCTAGTAGAGTTAACATCTCTACTGTGCAGTTCTTTACGTATGTTGTCAAGCTCAGATTTCAATTCATTTCTGATGTCATCTTTCATTTGTTGAATATTGCTTTGTATAAAATGTTTTGGATATATTATCTTGTATAAATTCTCTATTGTTACGGAACTGACATTTTTATCATTTAAAAGAGATGATACTGAATTGCGTTCGGAGTTCTGCATCACCTGTTCTGGTTCTGATTCTGATTGCTGTGACTGTTTGTTAGATCCTTTTCTTTTGGATACTCGTCTCACACATGCACTACTATCATGCATACCCGTGCGTGGTTTCTGTCTCGACGCGAGGCTTTTCACTTCAGATAAGTTGTTATCTCCTGCTAAGAAATGGTAAAGAATAAATATATCCTCAGCTAATTCTCTCCTCTAGAGGCGCACTATCACATCTTACTGTCCTCTCAACTATACGAGTCACAGGATAATTACTGTTTTCCAATTTAGCCAGGTCATGTAGTGATAGTCTTATATCTTTTAAATTCTACTCATCCAATTCCAAACACATCTTCTTTTAAAATCATCTCTGTCCAAAGTTCCAAATATAGAATCGATTTGAAGGTATATATTTTTCTCAGTCTGAGTTGCTATCAAGTCTTCTTCTAAATCGGACTTTTCATCACCACTGTACCGATCATCTATTTCTAGCTCCTCATCCATGTCCGTAGTTCACAACAATGTCCGTTTAAACTTGATAAATTAGTTAAAGCTTGTTATAGGTCGCTCACACTTGCGTTAACGATTAGAAGTCCTATTTAGTCAGAACTATATATTCAATGATGAGCATTCTGATTATTCAAACTTAAATTACAAAAATTGCAGTTTACTAAATTCGTACAAACGGCATTTGTTACACAAACAAAATTATAACAAATCCTCCATGTTTGTTCCTGTTGTATTCGTCCATTTCTTAGGCTAATCAATGAAAAAATAATACAAAATAATTCAGAGCAATGGACCACAGAACCATAAATTATCTATTTGATGCATAAAGAGAAAGCGGTATACGTATGTATGTATGTATGTATGTATGTATGTATGTATGTATGTATGTATGTATGTATGTATGTATGTATGTATGTATGTATGCATGCATGCATGTATGTATGTATGTATGTATGTATGTATGTATGTATGTATGTATGTACGTGTGTGTGTGTGTGTGTGTGTGTGTGTGTGTGTGTACTGTTATGTATAGTTAATCTGCATTGTTTGTTATGGTTTATAATTATTATATGCAGTGGATAATTGTATTTTGTGGATTTACTTTGTCCAAAATGAAATTCATGTTCTACTTGATCTGAATTATTGACTTTGGTTTTATAAACAACATGTTTATTTCAAACTGAGTCCAGATCATTTTAGATTGCCCATAAAATGACATATCTTCTTGTTCTTCACCACATTCACAATTGCAATTTTAATAACAGAGATTCCAGTTTTAATTTAGATTTTATCTAGTAAACATTTTGAACCATCGAGAATGATATTTTCTATTAGATAATAGACTTGTTTATAGAAACTGCTCATTGTGACGTGAGGTCAAATACTTAAATATATCATCTCGTTTATGTAAAAATTATTCATTCGTGCTATAAGATCTAAGAATAATCAGCTGCATTTATTGTTTTTCCAGTATTAACCTGGGCTGAAATATATTTATTAAAATTATTTAATTCACGTTATTCGTCTCTGAAAATACAAAGACCTATAAGAATAATATTCTTGGATAAATATACTTAGATTTATTGATAAATACAAGTATAGATATATTCTTGAATTGTGTTATTGCGATTCAACAAAAAAAAAAACTGTTAATACATCACTACGACACATGTTATTACATCACTACGACACAGGTTAATACATCACTACGACACATGTTAATACATCACTACGACACATGTTATTACATCACTACGACACATGTTAATACATCACTACGACACATGTTAATACATAACTACGACACATGTTATTACATCACTACGACACATGTTAATACATCACTACGACACATGTTAATACATCACTACGACACATGTTATTACATCACTACGACACATGTTATTACATCACTACGACACATGTTATTACAGGCAAATCAATACTTCCAGCGTTGGATTTAGTTTGGAATACCGTTAAAGTATATTCATAACTTAAATCATTGTAAGAAATTCTAAGATTCTTTTACATTTTTCATTGTGTTTTCTACGAAGATACATGATTTGTTGAATTTTACAAAATGTTTATATTTCGTTCTTTTATGTTACTCTGTTTAAGACCATGTATGTATGTATGTATGTATGTATGTATGTATGTATGTATGTATGTATGTATGCATGTATGTATGTGCATGTATGTACGTACGTATATATGCATTCATGTCGATATGTTGATGAATTTTGTAAATTTAACATATGCAGAATAAATTATTCCAAAAAGTATAAACGCATATACAAGGAAAATCTAAGGATCAAATAATAATATCCACTAAAACTATGAATAATGAAATTCGAATACATTAATTCATATGAATCCAAGCGTTGTGAATGTGCTGCACATATTTGATGGATCTACAGTCAAGGTTTGTGGTTACGCTGAATATCAAAATCATCTGACATTTAGAAGGAAATGCATGATTTATTGAATTGGCAGTTTTAGCCCGACAAATGAGTCTAGGTCCTCAAGAAGATTCTCTTTTTTGAGAAACGAAGACCAGCAGCTCATAAATACGAATGAGAAAATGACATTAGAAAATATTATATATAGTATGTATGTATGCGGAGAAAAATAGAAAAAGGTGATATCTTAAAATTTAGACTTTATATATAGTTAAGAGTCGATGCAGATAAGTACAAACGAATCGGCCCAATACGAAAAATAGAAAAGGTGATATCTTAAAATTTAGACTTTATATATAGTTTAGAATCGAGGCAGTTAGGTACAAACGAATCGGTCCAATACGAAAAAATGACACAGTAACATTTATCTCTAAATATTTGACAATCTGAGCACGTTATAAATAAAATATTGAAATTCTCAAGAAGATCCACCCTAATCGGTATTGACCTTTGAAAATATGTTCCATCTGAGTCTATAGAATATATCTTGTGTACATTCAGGCAATCTTGAGTATCTTATTCACACTTATATATATATATATATATATATATATATATATATATATATATATATATATATATATATATATATATATATATATATATATATATATACATATATATATATATATATATATATATATATATATATATATATATATATATATATTCTCCAGAAGCAGAGGTTGAGTATAATTTGAAACACATTAAACATCGAACTCCGGCTGAGTCATACGAAAGACTTACAAAAATGGTACTAGCAACTGTTCAGCATTAAGAGGTTAGATTTCAGACTGGTAGGCCTGGTGTCAAGATAATGGGACTGGGTGTTTCTACATGTCTGCGGAATTATGCCCCAGTGTTAAACATCACTGTAACATGTCAAACTGCAGACATCGAAGCGATATGACTCAAAAAGTGTTAAAGCTGCATTAAAAATACACACACACTCACTCTCTCTCTCTCTCTCACACACACACACACACACACACACACACAGAGTCTTCTCTTACTACTACACCATGGCGTCACAGGTGTCTTAACGGCGTCATGCAATGTGCGAGGCACCAGAATATACACATATTTGGTGTGTTTTGTCATCTGTTGAAAAGGTAATCTTAATTTATCAGCTAGTTTTAAATAAATTGTATTAAACACTCCAGATAATTGAAATAAATGCTCAGGTAAAATAGTATTTATACAGATCCTGCTAATCAGTCTTGATTTATTACAATGGATTATGATGGAGTCTATGTAAATTGTTAATTTAAAAACAAAGCAGTTAAGAATACGCCTAACATATTTTCCGCTTAAATTCGTCATGAGTTTAAATATAATACTTAGAAATATTGACAAAAATATAAGTGATTTATCATGTAGTTTAAGACAAAATATTCCAAAAACATGCTAAACACGTAATTCCTGTGTATGTCGGTAACTGGATTGCTTGCATCTGCGACTGTCTTACCAGTCTGGAGTTATGTACCATGGCAGGGGACACACATTGATGGCTGACCCAACCCGGTTGCAGTAACAGCAAACTGTACATGCTAAAAAAAAAAACATTTTCAAACAAATGCATCTGAATAACAAACTAACTGAAATACAACGGTACCAAACCATACAAAGGCCGATGTATAACTATCTAACCAGCTGAAATGTAAAGGTGCCAAATCGTACAAAAGCCAGTGAATAAATCACCAGCTGAAATGCAAAGGCACCAAATGAAACAAAAATCTCTTAATAGCTAACCAGCTGAAATGCAAAGGCACCAAATGAAACAAAAGGCTCTGAATAGCTAACTACATGAAATACAACGGTATCAAATGAAAGGCCTTGATTAACTAACCACCAAAAGAAAAGTGGATGGAAAGGCGTCTGCGCACATTCCAAGTCGAAGTTTTATTTTCAAATGCATTAAATATTTCGGATTGTAAAGGTCTCGTGTACTAGAAGACTCACCCTGGCTCGTTTTGTTAGAGATTGAATTAGAAATGCAAAGGTCCGAACCCCAAGTCAGCGATGACGACAGTTAAATCACTGAATACAAGAACGGTGAAATTCAAAATAAACAACAGTTGAATGCTATTCAATAACAGATCGTCATTTCTCAAAAGAATTTCAATATTCAAAACCATATCATTCGTCTTTCACTCGACTAAGTAATGGCCTATGTCATCATCTGACTTAGTGTGAAAGATTTTCCTCCTGTCCTGTGTTTCTACTCATGTGTATTATTTCTTTACCTTGACTGGTACTCCAGCACTCCTTCAGTCCATCAAACTTCTGCCGCGGTTCTCTCCTTTTCTTGTCTTCCAAAGACTCAGTACCAACTGCACTACAGTATTTCTCTTCTCTGTATCCTACAGCTCCTCCTGTCCCTAAAAGCTTCCTGTATGAACACAAAAGGACATTAGCATATTCTTCTAGCTATCTAGTCTCACACTAACCAACAATATTTCATCATATATGCCATTACCTTCTTTCGTGCACATCGAAATACCCATACTTTCTGGTATGGTATACACGGTATCAATTGATTATGATGCATATATCAATATATTTCATCACATCGGTATTTGTATATTCTCACGGACGCATTTCTGCACACTACACTTCTACAAAGTCTACACAGATATCCACATATCCATGCGCTGATATATCCTTTCCACATTATACTCCCACAAAATATAAGCAAATAGTCAAATATTCATACTGACTAATGTTGCACACTGCAACCATTATATAACGTTCTAATTCAATTCAACATTTGCAAATCTAGAATATCATATGAATAAATGCACGAGGTTACTACGAATTAACCAAATAGCGAATTACAATATTAATTCTTTACATAAACATTGTTCATATCTTAAAATATACACGTAGATCAAACACTACAAATGAATCAAATCCTAAAAATGGTAATTCCATGTACTACTGATTCTAGTAATGAAGGATACATACTGCACATTAAAGTGCAATTACCTTGCCGTAATAGATTGCAACAATAGTCAGATAAGTCAGTGACCTGTCCGAAGCTCCTTTGTAATTCCGAGAATAACAATGTTTCCCGCCAATTTCGAATGACGTCGGAGTAGCTCATAACTTCCCTTATTAAATCCCGCATCATGGTTTTGCGACTACGGACGTTTAGTTTTCAAGATAATAGATTTAAGCATGCAATTCCAATGGTGCCGACGCCTTGCTCAACTATGAGTGGATGCCGATTCACCCATGGTCTACCTTATTAGCAGACATTGCCCCCTCACCATCAGTCTGTCAAGGGTGGAGTTACGACCCCAACTTGATGTGAATCGGATGCAGCCAAATAAGGCGCCAGTAACAAGTTCATATGTCCATGTTATACACACTTGGTTTTGACATCTCATTGTTTGCAAGGCTGACACTAGTAACATTTATGAAGCTGAATAATTAGCCTCGGGGTCTAGCATATTCATGTTGCAATCTGGCTATTGCTTCTTACTTACAATATGACATGGATGATCAAAGAGAAATGAATATAGCGTCAACCTTTATCACAACGAGGTTTAATGTTATTGTTTATTCAGACAGCTAAAACTGCAATGAATTAATATCAATGTTAACGATTGGGAATATTTTACTATTTAGAGCACAAGGTGGCCTAGTACACAACTTGTATTATTCTATTTATAAAATACCGTTAAGAATTTTTTCAATAAGAAAGAAATTAAGACTTCAGAAAAAATAGACATTACTCAGGGTTTACAATAAAAGTATACAGAGATTCATAAAAATAAGGGCAATGAATATAAATTTCACAGTCATCGTGATAGCAATCAAGAACTTTTTTATGAATGTTTCAATAACAGCAATAATAACGTTGCCATATAAATCTGAGGCACTGATGATGCCGTTTTAAATAGGTTTGAAAATAATATTTGTATGGAAACATCTGCGGTGACAGTTTTGAAATCCACATTTACATAATACGCTCTCATAATCCAAAGAGTAAAGACAGCAAAAATTTGTTACAATTCTTGAACTGTACAAAATAGTGTTGTCTTGGAAGTATATATTTACATTTTCATCGATAAACATATGTTACGGCTATTGGATTTAAATTATTTATTTTGTCAAATCCATATTTGTCATTTAGGGTTTAATATTCATTAAATGGGAAATTATTCTGGAAAGTTCAGACTGACCTAGACTCTAGCTGTAAACACAGGTTGACCTTGGCTTGTTGACCTCATTTCTGACCCTTCTTTAGAGAGTGTAAACAAGCCTTGGAAATGATTGGTTAGATCCAAAAATATTAGTAATTAGTGGCTGTTTTTCTGGATCATTTTATTATTACGTGACTTGGTGAAGGTAGCTTCTTTATTTGACTTTCCAGAAAATCACGTGATCCCTTGTTTACATTAGAAAACGGGTATTTAAATCATTGTACTGGGAAAGAGATTCAGTAGAATCTGGGCTTTTAAACTAATAGTTGTGTTTTTATGTTTGAGTGTTAATTTTAATTACCTCGTTCTGGACATTGTGTCATTTCGTCGTAGCAAGATGAATTATTTGGAAAAGAACCTGTGTTCATAATTTCATTTGGATGATTATAAAACAAGAACTGCATCACGTGACATTGTCAGCCATTTTGGATTACATCGTCAAGATTCAAACTTGGAACTATTAGAACATTTATTTATCAGGACTCTTGCAATTCCATTAGTGGATTATTTTTGTGAATTCTATATTGGATTAATGTTGGATTTGATTCTCTAAAACCGTACGTTTATTTATTTTATGAAAATAATTGTACTTAATAAATTCATTGTTAAAGTTTTACAAGCTTGTTAGTTTTCACTCTTTCTGTGTTGCTGCTTATTCAAGCCAAAGCACGAAACACATATTACGATCTCTTCTTCTGATATACTTTAATTAAACCAATTATCTGATTTTGGAATGCTTATTTTGAGTTTTGATGGTAAAATATACCGCTTTAATATACATATTTTCAGGGGAGGGGTATATTACATCTACTGTATCATTACCTTGATTTTGTGCTACGATACACTCAAGTGCTTTGGGGTACATATAAAGTATCCACCAATACAAAGACTGAACATCAAATGCAATAAATAGGATTTTAGGTTTGTTTCACTTTATGTGATACTTATGAAAATGGTGTTGTTGTTATTTTATCATATCTTGTTAAAGGCTCGTTTAAATGAAAAGAAACACGTCACTAGACATTGTATAAATATTTTTTAAAATCAAAACTCCTTCTACCTAGTTTATTTATGCATTTCCTTTCATAAATTCAGTGATAGAAAATATATACATGTAATTCACAATATGTATGAAGCATTCTTTTGGCAAACAATGATTAATAATTAATCAGAAACCATTGCAGTACTAGCCCATTCTTCTGCTAGTATCTCATTATCAACTCAAGATGACCTGTCAAATATTAATAATTCATTTCAGGATTAATTAAGCTATTTTTAATCTGAAGTGAAAGTATTTAGAAAATGAGTGCACAACTCCAGCCCACGAACCGGATTTGGCCCACAAACGTGCTCTGTCAGGTCATCAGGGAAACTTAAAATAGCACAGAAATCTGGCCCCCAAAACAATAATTATATAAAAGAAGGAATGAAATCTGACAGTTCAGTGATCCCATTATATACACCTTTAAGAGTCTAATATGAATATATGTTGAAATATACCCCACATGGTATATCTTACTACTCGATCGATTTCAAAATACATAGTCATGTGACCTAACTCATCCAATTAGAATTGATTAAAATGTTATAAGATGCTACCTGTCCAATGGGAAAAGACCGAATCTTATATATTTACTAATAATTATATTATTAGTAACTGTTAACACATACGTAAGCATCTATTGATAGATCCGATGCAAATTTACATTCGTTACATTCTCAAAATATACCCTATGCACATACACCAAATCCAGCTTTAGATAATTGCTACAATTTACAGTCATAAAAGCGAATTTGAAAATCGACAAAATCATGTGCAAGTAGTTATGAAGCAGGCTGATCAGCTGATCTTGTGCAAAGATCAAGTTCAATGTCTACCTGACCAAAAGCATTGATTAGCTTTATTCTGTAAAAACAAATTAAAAAAAATAATACATATCTTATATTTCTGTGTGAGAGAGGGTTAAATATTAAAACTATATTCTTAGCTTGAATCAAGGAAAAAATATTTTTGTCATGGTTTCTAAAATAAATTTAGCAAAAGACTTTCTAATACTAATGAATGTTGTTCTGAAAATGAACTTTTGCTCCTCAACTGTTTTTTTTTTATTTCTGTCTCAGCTTTTGTTACATAATCATGTTTACTGGAAACATTCTTTATTCTTGCTATAAGATCTAGAAGAATCTTTTATATTGGTGTTTTCAATACCGAATTTGATTTCTTTAAGATTATTTATTTTTTTCCAATTATTAATCTCAGGAAATACAAAGTGCTCATTTATAATATTCTTCCTGGACAGAGACATTATGTGGGGAAGATAACGTATTCAAACACGGTCTTCCGTAATTATATTATTGTGACACATAAAAAAAACTGTTGACACATCATTACAAGTCAGACCATTGCTCCATTAGAGGCAGATGGCCACTTACAAGCTCATTAACACCTTCAGAGTATGAAATTATTTGCAATACCACTACATTTAAGTCAGAACTTATTCATTATGAGTTGTATTAGAAATTGTGGGATTATTTTAGATTTAATACGTAATACTGTAAGTTACTTATATATTATTACTTTGTGTTTTAGGGAAATAAATTGTTTGTTGAATCTTACAAAAACTTTTTTTTAGCTCTTATATTTTACTTATTTTAAGACCACAGAGTTGTAATAGTACTCCTTTGCATGTCAGAATCAGATCTGGCATTAATTCAACAGTAGTCTGGAAATTGGAGATCATGAACATTCACAGTCTGTAACTTTTGTCTTCGCCTGAAGTCTCATCAGACTGAAAAGCTTGCCGTAAGTCGGGAATCTGATGTCGATCCAGTTGCCATAGTCAATGCGGGAGTCCGAAAGAATGGCAGGGAACACATGCTGAAGTTAATCAGCGCCAACATACGGTCTTCATTGACTCCATTGGTAACTGGAGATGAGCAAACCATCAGGGATTTGCCAAACAATGCGATAAATGACTCCGGGCAATCGAATTATTTTATTATCGTAAGAGTTATGTGTCTCTGAAGTTCTCAATGCAGATACTAACAGTCAAGGTTCAGAGGCCACGGTTGTTCCCATCATCAGTTTCTTGCATTCATTGTTCACCAAAGTAGATTGTACTTAAGCAACAAGCTGTTTATGACTCTCTGTGGTAATCTACACTTACGATGCTTGAGTGTAAAATCTCTTGATGTACGGAAAAAAAGTTAAGTACACACATTTGGATGCCTCAGTTGTGTGGAAACCTGATGTCATTGGTTCCTTCAGCGACATATAATTGAAAACTGATGACGATCGTCGTCACCATGATGGATTTAACTACCGCCAATAAATTTGAACAAGGACGTTCTTTTAAATTTGCATTTGGACACGTGGTTGCAAGACAAGTCATTTTTGAATGGTGTGAACGTCCGTCTTAAACTAAATTGATGTAAAACCGTGTTGCATTGAAGTGTGATAGCGTGTGACCTCATTCTCCTTCTTGTATACCCTATGTATCGTTAATAGGTCACTGTTATTTACTCTAAATGCGGGGTGTTGGACAGGAGATGTCTGGTACATGTCACTACAAATGCCGTATTGGAGAGTAAGTGTCGGGTCTTATATATTTGATGACTGGGTGTTGGTCCCTACTCAATGCGTGTTGGATAGCAAGTGTAGTTTAACATCACATTCCCTTTTGTTTACAGAGTACTCTTTTTGCGAAAATAGAGTTATTGGGAGAGATATAGATTTCAGGTTAAAAGTTATCATTTCGTTTCTTCTTGTCTGTAGAAAACCGTATTTGTCAATTTGTTTTCAAATTGCAGCCGCAGAATTAAATTCTCTATGTCCCCATATTTGTATCAACGTTTCCATTATATACAACTACTCAACCTGACAGTAATTATTTTCAAGGCAGATAAAAATTGCAATGTGCACCTGTTAATGTTTCCATATGTTGGCATGAGTCTGAATTTGTGGACTCATAAGGAATATCAAGAAATGTCACGTCCATTTGATGTGAGGAAATGACTCCTCCAAAAAATGTGTCTGGCTTGTGTAATAAGCTCGCGCGGAGGAGGAATTACTTTCATAACAAAGAATTCCATGATAAAATGTCTTAAACACAACATAACCTTACATTTCTGCCACACATCGTTTGAATTAGTCCAAACAACACTCACACTGGAACAAAGGTCAGTCAATATTTTGCTGCCTCTAACGCCCTTTTCCTAGTAGAAAAACAAAAGCTGACTCAATCCCTCTTTTTGGAGCAGTTTCAGAATCTCCTGGAGTTTGGACATTCGATAGGTGGCAACGTGATTATTCTTGTAGATTTAAACTTTCACTTTGACTGTAATGGAGACCTGTACACACCAAAACTCCTTGATTTCGTTTATGTTTTCAATCTTAAACGGTCAGTTAACCAACTCACCCATAAACATGCTCACATTTCAGACTGGATTCTTCATAGATCTGATGATAATATTATACGGACCTCCCTTGTATGCAACGCATTTGCATCAGATCACCTTTGCATTAAATGCCATCTCGAAGTATCAGTCCCTAACTATCCACCTTTCTTTGCTAATAAGAGAACGTCACAAACATAATCTATTAAGCCAAATTATCCCACTACGGTACTAAGATCACGGAGAGTTCCAGCTCTGCGAGATTACTAATAAACTAATGTCAAGGAACAAATGTTCACCACTTTCAACTATCTTATCACCAGTAGATCTTCTGAATCTCTTCGCAAATTTCTTCTGTGACCAGGTACAAAGCATTAGAGATAAGCTTGACAACACCATTTCAATTGACTCGTCGTCTCCATACATATGCGATACAGAATTTCAGCGACACAGTTAGCAAGATTTTAACCTGTCTCTATAGATTTAATACCCCCAATCGTGATGAAGAGTGCACCAAAGTCATGTGAACTTGATCCAGTTCCAACATAACTGCTGTTTGAGTGCTTAAATCAAATTTGCATTCACTAACTGATGTTATTAATACCTCTCTCTCATCTGGCGAATTTCCGTCATCTTTCAAAACTGCCATCGTAAAGCCGCTGCTGAAGAAACCTTCACTCGACCATAAAGATTTGAGAAACGACCGCCTAGTTTCTAATCTACCGTTCATATAAAAAAATCTTAGAACAAATTGTTCTAACCCAACATATATCTCATCTGAATTCAAACAGTCTTTTCAGCAGTGTACAATCTTTATATCGCTGTTATCACAGCACTGAAAATACTCTTCTGAAAGTAGTTAATGACATTCTCTCTGCTTTGGATAGTGGAAAGATTACAGTCCTCATCTTCTTTGATTTGTCTGCAGCATTTGACACAATAGACCATGATATATTACTTCACCGTCTCTAGTATGTATTTGACATTCACAATACAGCCTTACTGTGGCTCAAGTCCTACTTAGTCAACAGGACACAACTTGTATCTGCAAGTGGAATTCACTCCATCCCAGTTGATCTATGTTGTGGCGTTCTAGAAGGCTCTGTTATTTGACCTTTAATCTTTATTCTGTACACTCAGCCCCTCTCAAGTGTCATGGATCATCATCAAGTGTCTCACCAACTGTACACTGATGACACCCACATATACAAATCTAGCAATCCAACTAAATTTGATGCTACCATCGAAGGAGTAGATAAGTGCATTTCTGATGTCAAATCATGGATAACATGTAACAAGCTGCAGATGAATGACGATACAACTGAGGCCATTCTGATCACAACACAAAGACTTTCTCATTCACAACCTTTACCTCAAACAATAAATATCAGCAACACCAACATTAAATTCACACAGTCAGTACGAAACCTAGGAGTTACTTTGGACAGTACTATCACATTGCACCAACATATGATGAACATATGCAAGGCTGCATATCTTGACCTGAGATTCATCAGCTTCATTCGCAAACATCTTGCAGCTATTGCCACTAAAATAATTGTGTATTCATTACTACTTTCAAGACTGGACTATTTTAACTCAGTTCTGTCTGGTTGGTCTCAATATCTACTCCAGAAACTTGAAAACGTTCAAAACATTGTTGCTCGGATCATCCTTACAATACCACGATCAGAGCACACATCCCCGATACTCTTTACTGGCTATCTTCCATTCGATCCAGAATCAAACACAAAATTTGTTCTCTGTGCTACGTTTCACTGACAGACTCCTGTGTAACATACCTATCCGGCCTCATCCATGTGTACAAATCAGCAAGATACTTATGCTTCTGTTCTGACAATAATATACTCATTATTCCCACTATGAAAACGAAGTTATATGGACAACATTATTTTGCATACAAGGGCCCAGCAACATGGAACGAATTGCCTATTGAAATTAGACACAAAGAGACAGTGATCCCTTTGAAGAGTGCTCTTAAACTCCCCTTTTTCGACTGCAAGAACAAACATAAAGACCTAATAATGTTTCCTACCTTAAATATTTCAGTTTGTTTTTATGTTTTCTAACTTCATGGTGTTTGTTTTGCTGTCTGTTTTGTTGTAGTTATATCATTATAGATGTTGTAAAGCGCTTAGAGCTTCTAGAGATTAGTCGCTATACAAAGTCCTCATTATCATCATCATCATCATCATCATCATCATCATCACTGACCTGTCGAAAATACCGTAACTTCCAATTGATAATCACGTAACAATCAAAAGACAATCCCGTGACTCTCACCAACAATCACCTAACTACACTAACAACGGATGTTGGTTTCATGATACTATTCCATATGATACATATTCAGTTCATTGCTACATATTCTAAAACTTTGGTCCCAGACAATACAAGTATATTTTAAAAATAAGACTATTTTTATAGTCGATCCTTGAAAGCTGACTCTTTCCCATTTTGTGGACGAGAAAACAAGTTAAGTCTTAATAGCCCTAAACTACGATTTTCTTTGGAGCATAGTTCTTTTCAGATAATTGGTGATTATGATCCCTAAATATTCAGGGCCGGACCTAAGTTTTTCAGGGGGGGGGGGGTGGGCAAACTTGTTATTGGGTTAAGCGAAGTCGCGAAGCGCCGAGCCTTCTAATGGGGTCCGGGAGCATGCCCCCCCCCCCCCGGAAATGTTTGTTTTCAAGGATGCAAAATGGTGCAATCTGGTGCTATCTGAACCTTGAAAAAGGGATCTAACAAAAGTGACTAAAAACTGTAATGTTTTAAAAACACTAAAAAAATATTTAAAAAAAATAAATAAATAAAAAAAAGAATTACAAAATTCGGAACCCCCTTTGCATCTTTTATCAAAAGCGGTGAATAGCTTTTTTTTTTTTAAGGGGGTGGGGTGGCCGGGCCCCCTGGTCCCCTATAGCAGGTTTGGCTCTGAATATTGTATTTGCTTTATATGTTCTAAAGTAGTACCTCCAATAAAAATGGTAAACTGAAACCATGATCCACGCAGCTGTATTGCATGCACGTTTACATGAATCCTTAGGTCAGTGAATATGACATAAAGCAATATACGGTCTACACAGGAGTATTTCTCTTGAGTTTCTACATATCTACATGCATCCAAGCGTCAATAAATATGGCATAATGATATTTATCAAGCATAATCCACATAGGTGTATTATTTTTGAGATACTACACATTTACAACGTTCCCAAGTAGCTTTTCAGTTTAAAAATTTCACGTGCACAACAGTAGAAAACGTAGTGTGCTACCATGTTTATTGTGGTTTAAAAAGTGAGTTATGTCCCCTACGAAATCTTCCACACTGTAAAAGCATAAATATTGCGAAGTGTTTCAAAGAGCTGAAATGTGTAAATTGCGTATTCTTTGTTATTTCTGACGTATAATGCTACATTTTGACATACGTTTACGTTATGGAATTTAAGTACGACTTATATTTTCGGATTATATTTGTTCAATTTAGTTTTTTGTTTGAAATTTGAAACAAATTGCATTTGTTTATGTGCTCGTTGATGACGATTGACGTCGGAAAACGATCACATCATGAATTAAATTACGAGGATTTGTGATGTTTATTAAGACGAGTTTAAGATGATGGTAAGTGTTTATCGAAAACATGTATTGAAAGCTCATCTAAGACCAGACCAGAATAAAGAGGAAATTGTGTGCTTATTACTGCTATTTATATACAATGCGGTCAGGCATTTCTGCGCACGGTAGGTTTCCGTTTCCAACATTGAAGCAAAAGGCATACCGAATTCAACCCATATATACGATTTTCTCCAAATAATGTCATATTACTGTAGTCAGACTTGTCTGACTCTGTTGCCGTTTTCTGATAGAAGGAAACAAACATGTTTTCAGTGGTTAATAGAACACCGATAGGCGATAAACACGTACATAAACATAAACGTATATGTTATCTGTGTATATATTGGAATACACACAGGAATTATGTATTGTTTTTGTTTGAATAGTGACATAAAGCAGCATACAATATTATAGCGATCTTAATGCAAATTATTTACTTTTTTCCTAGCTAGATGACTTGTCAATCGGTCATACATTTTGGGACAGGTATGAACGACTGATTGTTCCATTTTGGAACAGAGGTAGTATTATAAACAACAATTAAATTAAATGCTATTTATTATCAAAACTATCATGTAATATAATGTTGGTGATTACTTTTGATTCTTTTCACTTTCATTATGTGTATGTAATACTGTGCTTTACTGAGTTTGTCATATTTTTTGAATATAGTAATGCCGAGTGATGCCATTATTTAGTAATAAAAAGGAAAAACAAATAATTCATATAAAAATCGTATTTATCTTGCTTTATGTTGCTATTGAAACAAAAGTA
This sequence comes from Unio delphinus, assembly GCA_029339505.1. Lineage (NCBI taxonomy): Eukaryota > Metazoa > Mollusca > Bivalvia > Unionida > Unionidae > Unio > Unio delphinus. Next base: position 12,060,642 of record JAQISU010000035.1, on the reverse strand, counting down.
AATCATAATTTGTGTTGTGTACATTATATACACTGAGAATATGTAAATATATTCCATTGCATATTTCTGTGCATTTCAGTGTTTGTAGTTAACGTATTTTCATGTTTTTTTAAAATCAAAAATTCATTTGGCTAGAAATTTATGAAAGTGGTGATTGACAAAATTGGTTTAAAAAAGGATAAGATATAAGTATCTTGAATAAAATGAAGCACTCTAAACACTTTATTCAGTGTGTATATTTGTATTCATTTTGTTAAAGAAACTTACTTAAACTTAATCCAGTTTTGATATTCCCAGCCTAAATCACATTCCAGTCAACTTAATCAGCTGTGATCATGACTTCTGTTGTTTGATCATCCCTTGAATCTTAGTGCTTTAGTTAACTTAAATTTCAAGTCTAAAAGTTCTCAAAATAAAAGGATAAGACACTTGATAGATTGGCTGACACTGGTACATGCTGAACAAACAAAAACAACCCTTTTGTCATCATACTCAATCTATGGCCAAACCCTTTTCCAGTGATCCTGGAAAGTCCAGCATTTATTTTTACCAGGGGTGTTTGAAGCCTTACACTGCAACACATTTTGTAACAGACATATCCCATATGGTTGATTCTTGCCTTTTGACAGTTAATCCATACTTATGCATAGTAACTCATTAACATCTAGAATATATAGTAATTCAATGCTATTGATGCTTAACTTTATGTATGGCTGGGAACAAACATTTGATTGACAGAATTGGAATTAGTGATGAGAATCGGTCAGAAATTCATAATCGATAATCGGTTCCCCTTAGCCAACTGATCATCGATTATAATCAGTTACTAAGAGCAAATTTTTTTTTTTACACAGTTATATCTTTGATCAAGAATTCAATATGTTTATAAATATACAGGAGTAATCTATTTTAATGACATGTATACTTTAACCTGACAATAATATTACAAAAATACATTGTGTTACTTTTGTTCTACAACTTTGTTAAATGAATGCAACTTTTTATGGCTGATCAGTCATATGTAACTGAAATACTGCTACAATCCCCCGAAATTCTTTCGTTCATATGTGATGTGTCTATAATTTAAGGTATAGAAGGACATGATTTTCTTGTTTGTAATTGTTTATAAATACTACAAAAGATGTTGCAATTTAACTTAAACAAATCAACAAAATGTGTTTTAAATTTTATTAACTCAACAATTTAAAAACTTGAACATGTAATAATGACTATATGTTCCTAATAATGAATCGTAAGACTTTTTATTTGTAGCTGTGAAACAATTAAAAAATTTCAGGTCAACTTTAGTAGCTGGGAGTTTTACTAGCCTTTGTGCTTTGCATGCACCTAAAAAGTTGTCTCCCTTTACACACAATCGATTATGGAGTTTCACAATCGATTATCTTATCGGTTTGCTCAACCAACTGATAATCGATAATCAGAACAACACTAATTGGAATTACCTACTTTTGTTAAATAAACTAACAATAACGCAATAAAAAGTTCTGTTTTTTTTTATCTTAACCCACATCATATAAATTTGAAAATATTCTATAACAGAAGACTGCTGCATAAGAATACCTTTTTCAGTCATAGAATTACAGTTACAGAGGTCTCACTAGGATTTTAAAATTAGGAGTCAAGGACTCCCATTTTGGTAATAATTAGAGTCCCACCAGCAAAAGTTGCAGTCCCATCCCAGACAATGTTGAACTTAGCAGATTAGAAGAACTGATGGCTGCCTTTGCGTTTAATTTCCACTTTGTAACACTGATGTGTATAACTGTGTCTGCATATTCGGTGTGTCGGGTAATTCTGCACAAGGATATGTCATTTCTGTAAACAATGGATCACATGTTGTTTTGGTTGAAAATTGAATTTTTGGCTCAAATGCCAGAAAGAGTCCAAAGTAATGTATATTGTTTTCATAGCCTGATGCATAAACATTACATCTTCTGAAAGCTATATGCAGAATAGGGATGCCTTATCTTGAGTCGTGGAATAATAGGGGTGATATCCCATTTGTCCAAACTTTGTATTATTTTGAATATAATATTCTGGTGATAATTGCAGCTTTTCAATTGGTAAGCATTGTAGAATTTTATTTCATCAATTGAATTCGGTATGGGTTTTGCGCCAAAATTGGTGACTTTAGATGCACAGAATAGCCTGACAGTGGTGTAACTCTTGTTAGTCCTTCAGGGTGAGACTGATTTTTGTCAATCCAATGAATGGTCATATTCCAAACACTATGCCAGGCATCACACACTTTATTACACTTGGCTACTATTCCATCCAAACTGTCAGTTCTAGAAACTTCAGCATTCTTCTGAATCCCATTAAAATCTTTTTCAGTTTGCCATTTAACCCCAAATACCAGATTTGCAAACAATGTTTTGTCCAGCTCTTGATATGTCTTGATTTTGAGGTCGCATGCACTATTTATTTGGCTACTATCAGAATTGAACACAATAATGGAAGCTAAAGTTCTAGTGTACTTGTATAATATTATATTAACCACATGAACATCTCTGGATCTTTCCGTATCTGTATTCAGTCGTTGTAAATTTCAGCACATTTTCCCACCCAAGCTCAAGTCGAAGTCTTTGAACTTGCTGCCCAGCTATTGCAACATGTTCTTTTGATGTACTCTTATAAATACAGCAGACACATCTGGGGGTATTTTAACCACTGAATTCTGAACAGCTAAAATGATAAAGTAATCAACATATTCTCACTCAGTATGTTGTTGAAGCAGGGCTGGCAAATCTTTGAATTTGCCGCCCAGCTATTTGCATGTATACAGAGGACTCCTACATGGGTGATTTTCTGCATCCCAGACCAAATATTTGCATCCAAATGCGCGTAATTAAGGGTTTCTGAGACCTCTGAGTTACTCTCCATATTTTCAATTTATAGCAGCTGTTATAAGACATTTCCAAGAAATCATGGGTTTTTGTGTAGGAGAACATATTACATACTGACTTAAATTAGAATCTATTAAGGATTGTTTGTAAACATTAGCAGTGAATCAGTTGCATTTTACTCCATATACATTAGTATAAGCATTTCATCCAGTTGTGATTCATTTGGAAAAAAATATTTTTTAAAACTCTTGGTTGATGGAATTTTACTTTGTGACGCATGCCAGTAAAAGAAAAAAAAGGGGCTGGGAATTATTTGTGCATATATCAAACAACATATTGGCATATATAATCATTCCTGTTGGTACCATGTTTGTCAAAATAGGAGTACAGAGATCTTGCTAGGATTTTAAAACTACAGTTCAGGACAAGTTGCAGTCCCCTACCAGATGCAGATTGGGCATACCTGAAATGTCTGTATTTCCAGAGGAGTAGAAACAGTCGTTGCCATCAAATTTAATTTTCTAACTTCTTTACAATACTGACATATAGCCTTTGTTTGTCCATTAGAGTGAGAGTGAATTATGTCAGGCCAAGGAAAGGTCTTATTCCAAGCGCTAAGTTAGGCATCACACATAGTGTTCCATGTGAAATGTCAGTTCTGGCAACTTTTAACACTGTTGAATTTTATTAAAATCTTTGTCAATTTGCCATTTAACCCCAAAATATGTATCCAATTTACTACTAGCTTTTTGTATATATTTCAACATGTCTTGATTTTATGGTCACATGCACTACTTATTTGGCTACAAAAATTCTGCCTCTGAAATCAGTCGTTGTAAATATCAGCACATTTTCTCACCACTCTGCAGCTAGTCAAGTCTTTGAACTTGCTTCCAAGCTTTTGCGTTTTGTTCTTCAAATGTACTCTTACAATGTTATGTATACCTAGGGGTGGGGGATCTTTCAGCCACTGAATTTTCTGATTATGATTATCAGCACAGCTGAAATGATCAATTGATCAACACATTTTCCACTCTCAGAAAGTGGTTGAAGAAGGACTAGCAAGCCCTAGAATTTGTCGTTCAGCAAAATGGTGCATACTGAGGACTCCTATTTAAGTGATTTTCTGCGACCCAGATATGCATGATAACGCATTTCCGAGACCTCTGGATTACCACTCATATGTAACATGCTTGACATGCAGAATTGAAAATTCAGATTTGTTCTGTTTTATGTTATTATTGTTTATCTTAATTATGTTAAGTATTAACTGTTAATTGCTTTTCAGAATGATTTTAGTGATGAAAGAAATTGATTGAAAGACAATAATAAGCACACAGTTGTCATTTAAACAGTTGATTTGTGTTGATATAGCATTACCACCCGTATTGGACAGAGACATTTATTACTGCTGTTTTACCTGTAAAGCCCCATTAAATCTGAACCTGTTATGTCCCCCTACCCTTCTCCAATGAAGTGGTCAGTTCCAAATGTATTCTGTATTTTTTGTCAATGCTAACATTATGATTGAATAGAGCAGATTTTTTTCTGAACAGCATTTGCTTAGAGAATCTAGCAGAGGAGTTTGAACACCAATACCATCCAGTGTCTAGTGAGTGTAGTGATGAACATTAAGGACACCAACTTGAAATCCCAATGACACTAACTTGAAATCCCCTATTGAACTAATATTTGAAGTATAGCAAATGCAACAAATGCTATTAAAAGGGGGGTCACTTTGGGCAAGTGGAAAATGTAGTATGTGCTTTTGGAATTTGAATCAAGGCTTGTGATTTTCTTTATAGTCATCCGCATTGGGCTTGTATCAAAAAGTTTATTTATTTGAAAATAGGCTTAACTTAATACAGCAAAATAAGGTTAACTCAGTACAAATATTTATTTGAACACTGAAAATAGTCTTAACTTAATACAGCAGAATAAGTTTAACTCAGTACAAAGATTTATTTGACATGCAATACACCATGTACAGTTTTCTAAATTAAAATACATAGGTTTTGATATTAAGACTGCACAGGATGGATATGCATATAGGTGTAGCTTGATGATGCAAAGTTGGCATTACTGAGTATACCAATACGCAGATTAAAATAATTTGTGTTATCTGTAAGTCAGATTATTGTAAGCATGTACTTAAAAGTTCACTAAAGTGAGACTCCTTACTCAAGGACCTTCATGTTTTGTTCTAGTATGCTCTTTAAAAAATTTAAATCTTCAGTTTTCCATATTTTTGATTTCATATTTTGAGTGAATTGTGTCCTTAGAATTTCTTTTAAAAACATTGTACAGAGAGGATTGTATCAAATAAATTAATCTGAATCTTGAATTTAAATAATAATAATAATAAACATAAATTTGTAGAAAGACCTGAGGGTGAAATATTTCTTATTAATATCTTTACTATTTATCAACAAAAACATTCAAACATTATGTTCCATGGCTTTATGTCAAAGTCAAGAAAATTGTTTATATGACCCATTTCCATTGTAGAGAAATCTGTTTCATACTGTAGGTCCTAACTTTCAACCCTTATCTTTCAGATGAATATGAGTTATAGCGGATGTCAAACTCACTGAAGAGTTGGATCTTCATTACAAACATTTCAGCAGACAGATTCTTTTAGATTAGTATTTTAATTGATACAGAACTTTCATAGGACACAATGGATGAACTTGAGAAATTAGAGCATCTGTCTTTAGTGTCCAAAGTTTGCACAGAACTGGACAACCACTTGGGTCTAAATGACAAGGATCTTGGTAAGTGTATCAACAAAATCTAGTAATATGAAGTATACAAAGCCTAGTAGTTGTTCCTGTTTTAGGCGGGTGATGCACCTTGCCCTTCCTATATTGTGCCCTGCCCTAGTTTGCTCCAGGGTCCCAGGAGGCTAGTTTGTCAAAAGTGTTCGTCATTGCTAGTTGTATCAGTTCAATTCTAGCGGTGCTTTTGGTCTAGTTGTATCAGTTCTCTTCCAGGGGTGCTTTTGGTCTAGTTGCATCAGTCCTCTTCCAGCAGTGCCTTTGGAATTTTTGAATCAGTCCACTTCCAGGGCTTATGGTCTTGCTACCTCAGTTCACTTCCAGTTCACTTGTGATTTAATCAGATCACTCTAATTAGACCATTATGGATAATTTAAAATTATATTTTGTAGGCTGATAACTTTGTATAAGGTAAACAAGAGTACACATGGCACTACATCTAATATTTATATCTACATGTATTTAAAAATCCCAGTTATTATTATTATTATTTTTAAAAATGTCTGTGTTTTTTCCAAAACTGTACAGACTTTATACCCTGCAATTCATTTGCTGGTAAGCACTATTTTTACCTAACTCGACAAAATTAAATGCAGGGAAAAGATTGAGTTCACGCTTTTTAGAGTACCCGGTATATTCTGATATTCAGAAGTGCCTGCAAAATTCAGTGGTATAAATTAACTTTTTTTTTTGTGCAGGACATTCAGTTCAGAAAGTTTTGAATCTTGGCAGATTAAATTATTCATCACAAGGTCAAACTGACCAAAAGGTTGAGTATAAAGTAGGAAAATAAATTCAATTATGTTTGGAAATAGTGCTTGTTAATTAAAATTCACACAACATAAAATTAGCCTACAACCACACTGATTACCTAACACATAAGTAATCTGAAGCCTCGGAAAGAATGGAACTGTTAGCTTGTGAACCATACAAATAAGGATCAAACAAGTTAGTACCTGGTTAGAGCACTCAAAACTATTGAATCACCCTCCTCTGTGAACCTTGCTTTTAGATTGTCTATAACAATATAAATTTGGCACAAGATGATGCAGCCTCCGACCATTGCTTAGCATCATCACTAATTGTATGGCCTTTGTACTCAAAAGTACACAAACCTGATGAATCTAAACTTGGTTCTGCTGGAATCTCAGAAAGAAACCTAGAAATGTTACTACTTGACTCTAACCTCAGATTTTCAAGAAGCTCAACATTGGAGGGGAGAAGGGGATTAACCTCAGTAAAGTCAATATCAGATTTCTGATAAGCTTGACACAGAACTGCCAAAGACCTCAGAATGTCAGCCATATATAGTGTGCTGTAGAAACAAATTTGAAACAAGCAATGGGCTTATACAGTGCAAGAGCCTTTGCAAACTTGTCTTCCAAGAAGACACTAACTAGAGCTTGAAAATTATCAACAACTGCCTGTACACTACTTTCAAAACTCAGCCACCTTGTGTGGAATACCTGATGCAAGCGAGTGTGAGAAGACTCCAACACTGACTGAATTGCCTCAAGCCTACACATATAACGGGGGGGGGGGGGGGGGGATATGCAAAATACTTGTACATATTATTAGCAACTGTACCCAGAGCTAACCGATGTGCAATGCAGTGAGTTGCAAGCAAACCTTTAGTAGCCTCCTTCAACCTGGTAACAACACCACTCTTGCAACCCAACATGACTGCAGCACCATCCGTTGATACACCAATCAGATTGTCCAAACTAAAACCAAATGACTTAATTAAACCTAACAACTCAGAATATATAGATTTTGCATTTGCGGTTTGAAGCTGACGAATACCTAGAAATTGTGTCACTGGTTGAACACTGCCAACCAAACTAGTTAAGTACCGTATATACTCATGTTTAAGCTGAGAAATTTAGGGAAAAAATAAGGCCTGGAAGGGGGGGGGGGGGGCTTATCTGTGAGTCAAGTTCCAAATCTGAAATTTATAATGCTTTTTCCCCTCGATTTCCAGTATTTATTGTTTCCGTCGATCTCCGAATATGAGATCACGTGCCTAATGATGCCACATGGCTGATAAGATTTGTCCTGTTGTGAAGTAAAACAAATATTTTTTTCTAACATAAGTGATAGGATAATGAATGAGAAACATGTTTTAACGTAGTTGACGTCTATTTGACATGTCCATCCACCATACGTGTTATTTGAACCACGCAAATATGTGTATTTTCAAGAAGAACAGCCATATTAGTAATCTCTATTCAAGTATTTAACCCTCAGCTAATCAGTAATCATTAAACTCTACAGTTTCGTAGAAATGCACGCTAGTCTATTTCAGTGTAAATATGAAAAGAATCTACGTAAAAAATAAAAGAATTACGATACTGAAGGTATACAGCCATACATGTTATTTGAACTACGGCAATATGTGTATTTTCCAAAAGAACCGCCATATTAATAATCTCTAGTCAAGTATTTAACCCTCAGCTAATCAGTAATAATTAAACTCTATGGCTTCGTAGAAATGCACACTAGCCTATTTCAGTGTAAATATGAAAAGAATCTACGTAAAAAGAAATAAAGAATTGCGATACTGAAGGTATATACGACAAATATTTTGATTGAGAGTAGAAATACATGTACGATAGTTTAAAGAAACAATAGCGAGAGTCTCCATAGGGGTGTGTTGCGCACACGCTTAGGAAGGGTAAATAACATTGCTATATACGAGTCAGCATGAATAATTGTAAAACAATATAATTTGTTGGATTTTTTTGATAGGTGTTTTAGACGTAATAGGCAGCCACAGTTTATATACTACTGTTGATTGGTTGTTTGTAAAGCAAAGTGGTTTCTCAGCGGTAGAGTGTTGCACAATAGCTACCATATGCTTAATCTGTGGTAAATGCCTCGGGGATAATAGTTTTTTTTTTGTTGCACAATGCCAATGACTTTACTAAAATATGCCGACTCTCAGATGTATTGTTTACTGAGATATGGTAGTTGACATGGTTTCTGCTCAAAGTTATCAACTGTCACAATACTTGAATCATGTCCACGCTGAAACCAGTCATATTTTGATCAATTGAATCACACTACCGGTAGTTTAAAAGACACTCAAATAAACAACAATGATAAATAATTATCAAATACAAATTGGTAATCAACTGGGGAAATAATTACAGGATAAGGTATATAAATATTTCACTACCATTATAAGAAATTATTTCAGTTTAATCTCTTTAGAAGTTTATATTCAATTCAATCAGATAACATGAGTAGTATAGAAAGTAAAAGAAAGCGTTTTGCATATGATGAAGCATTCAAACTTAACGTTATTGAATATGCAGAAGCGAATCACTGTGCTGCAGCACGCAAATTTTTGTGAACGAGAAGCAAGTACGTGAATGGCGGCAATTCATCTACATGCTATGCAGATGGCGCAAAATAATAAATATAAGTTGGCAGATTCAAAATTTGTTGCATCTGCCGGCTGGTGCTCTCGTTTTAAGAACCAGACTATCGGATGACCATGATGACAATGACGACGTATATGATGAAAGCACGTCCGTAACAGAAGCCGAGTTTCATGAACTGTTTGGCAAGTCTGATACAGAGCCCGATTTTAAAGGATTCTAAAAGTGACTGAACTTTTATAATTCATGATTTTAGAATGAGGATTAATTAAATTTCCATTAAGACTTAACACTTTAGAATTGTTTTTATTTCAACATATAAATTAGCTTTCTTACTTTCATTTTATTTAATAATGTGATTTGCCTAAATAAACATATTCAGAACTCACTTTGTGCATCTTGTGGTGTACAGATAGTCTAGAAATTATGGGTCGGCTTATACGCGGGTCATGCACTTTATAACAGTTTATCCGATTCAGTTTGAGGGGTCGGCTTATACACGAACGGGCTTATACGCGAGTATATATGGTACCTAACATAATCAAATTCTGATGTACTGAAACATCTGTGCTCTCATCAAGCATGACACTGTAAACACGAGATTGGCAGTGATCTTTGCTGCTGCCATGGTGTTGGCATCCCGCATCACCATTTGTGCACATGTATAACTCTTGTTACCTGAAAAAAAATGCATTATCAACTTTAGTTGACATTTTAATAATAATAAAACCCTATGATCGTACATTGCAATGTAAGAAAAGTGACCTATAATGCGACTGTCGATTGCATGCATTCCGTAATTAAATGACACCCCCCCCCCCCCCCTTTATGGCTAGCTTCACAAAGCTTGTAGTGAATTGCTTCCTAAATCCCAAGAATGATCACTGAATTCTGTATAAATTTTCTCCACAAGCAAAATAGGATCTCCATTCCCACAAATGAAATTTACATGAGTCAACACCTGGCAATATTGGACCGTATATATAAGCATAAATTAACACCCAATTTAGGGATTCTTTCACTCCTGTATTTTGAGAAATAAATAATTATTTTTAATTATGCAAAACTTGTTTTTTTGCTGTTTCTTGTTTTGGAGTTTAAGTCTCTGCAACCGTAACACAGGATTGATGGCAAAAGGAAAATATCGAGTAAAATGCATAAATATTACTTACCCCGCCTGGATTCATGTTTGGTGACACACTCCTTCTTCAAAATATCACAGCCAGTTGTAAATGAATTGACAAACTTTGCCTTGATACATACATCACAGACATCTGTTTTAACTTTTTATCATATCTCAGCCATGGACGCCCAAGTTTCCAAATGTCTTGAAATTTTGGGGACTTTTTGCCCCATTCATCATAATGTGGTGTTGCACTTGAAGCACTACATGTAGATGATGTTGGACTGCAAGGTTTATCATTGGGTTCAGTGACTGTATTGTCTGATGAATTTGCACTAAATCCAAACGCTGTTAATTTTTGTAACTTAGGATGAGATTATGAAATTGCAACATCTAACGTTTGCTCATGATAATGTTGCACTGGCGACATATAATTGTAATTGAGATTTTTTTCCATTTTTCTTTGTATTTATACACAGTAGTCAGTATTTCAAAGTTATCAGTTTTCTAAGAAGGTTCAGCAAAACTATTGTATTAGTATGTAAAAAAAACAAAAAAACAAGGATTAGCCATTCAATTAATTGTATCTGTTCTATTCGCTTCTTCAGAAGTCGGTCAGTTGTAGGTATAGTACTGTAGCATGATTGACTGTATCACAGAATACAGTACTCAGCCCAGATGTCGGCATAAGCAGATTATGATGTAACAGTGCACTGTAAAGATGGGGTGGTCAATACGAACAAAGGATCGTTTGTGTAACAGGTTGATTGCAATGCATTGCTTCGTCAAGTTTGTGGCTTCCTTTCGTTCTCCCTTTTAATTTATCCAGTCAAAATTCATGATTGTATGTACAAATTAAATAACCAAAAAGTATGTCGCCAAAAAAATCGCCAGATGGGATATTTTTGTCGCCAATAAGGAAAAAAAATCGCAATTTGAAACATTACCAAAGCCCAGGACGATCCCTGCCAATTGTCCTGTTCTGTTTTTTATAATTTAAAATTTAATTTTTGTGGAAGATTGCAGTTTTTATGACTAAGTAATCAAGGTATCATTATTTAAATGTTGAACACCAAATTTGTTCTATGGTACACGATGTAGGTCTAGGGAGTTTTATTTTATAAATTGATTTCCTCCATTAAAATTTATAGAAGCTACTATCGTGATAGAGTTAGGCTGGTATGGTCTATCTTGAATATGTACAATCTAGAATAGGTATAATCAGTTCTTGGTGCTTGTACTGCATTTGTAAAATTAAATTTCTTTTTAGAGCTTTTATTTTCATATACTACAAAAAATTTAGCAATGAATAAAATAATTGTAAGCTGGTATAAAATTTTCTCTCTTTTTTTAATTTTTCAGCTGAATTTATAATATCTCTGGCTGACAAAAATGACACATTTGACAGCTTCAAGAAAGTCCTTGAGGAAAATGGAGCAGAGTTTGCGGTAAGTGTATGTTATTATATTTGTTATGCTGCAATAGAATATTTTGTTCACAAAGTTACTGATACTGTCATTTACCGATTTGAGACTTAATAGTTAACATTATCATTTATCAGCTTGAGACTTAACAATTACTGTTTTATTCTCATTTACCAATTTAGACTTATCAATTATTACAATTACTGTTTTATTCTCATTTACCAATTTAGACTTATCAGTTATTGTTTTTTATCATTTACCAACTTGAGACATAACAGTTGGTATTGTTTCATGATTCGAGACTTAACAGTTACTGTCTATTATCATTTCCCGATTTGAGACTTTACAATTATTGTTTATTAATATTTACCAACTTGAGACTTAATAGTGGATTTGGAATGCAGAATGTAAAACTATAATGGAGGAAATTAAGTATACTTTACAAAGTTGTTAGTTGATTTTGACAACAGTTTGTACCTTCAGTTTTGAATCACAATCCTAGACTTTTAAGATGTGTGTTTTCCTGCTTGACAATAGCAGTACATTATATTTTGTTACACCATGCAGAAAACTGGTCTGTCTTAAGAAACATGATTGACTGCCTTACAGAGAACATCTTTGTTAAGATTAGCACGTCTGATTATTTATTTCCAAGCTCAATTCACATGCAAAGTGTTGTATAGGTTGAATGAGACGAAGTCAAAGAATGTTCTGAATAATGGTTCATACACTTTATCACTTCCAAAACAGATTTTTTTCTTATAGTACCTACTGCTGATAATTTTGGTAAATTTCACAATCAGCTAGTAATCTTGGACATAGAAAACTGGAAACATTATTTCAGCTTTCAAGTGAATAGCAAGTCAATACTTACTAAGATACTAAACTGGTTTGAAAAAAATAACTATGATGAATAATGTGCTGTAAATAGAATTATTTTAAACTATAAACTTGGGTGGGTGGACGAAGTAGATTATGGGAGTCCCAAACCATAACATGGAGTCCAAGCCACAATGTAATAATGAATTATGTTCCAGGTCTAACTTTATGCAATTCATCAGCTTACTCAGTGTTTATGTTGCATCCGGTAAATGCAGAAAACTTAACTTTAACAAGTGAAAATGTCTGCACTCTGCACATTAGGAACAAACTGCAGTTGCATAGCAGAGGTCCCTCTACACCCAGTCTTTTAAATTGAATTTCTATACCCTCTTGTTAGTTAAAGTGAATTTCTACACCCAATCTGTTAAATTGAATTTCTATACCCTCTTGTTAGTTAAATTGAATTTCTACACCCAGTCTGTTAAATTGAATTTCTATACCCTCATGTTAGTTAAATTGAATTTCTACACCCAGTCTGTTAAATTGAATTTCTACACCCAATCTGATTACATGTAACATCTGACCATTGTTTACCTTACTAGCTAGAAGTTGCATCTAGGTTTCTCATGTATTTCAGACAAGCTAAACACTTCCCTCAAAAACGTTTGCATGAAAGCTGACACATGGACAATTTGGATATTCAAATGATAATTGAAAATAACCCATCAGAATAATCAGGAATATATACCACTACAGAAGTGAGCTTAATTGATGACGATTGGCTGATTAATAACAGTCAATTTGATGATGATTGGTTGATAAATAGTACTCAGTTAATGATGATGATTGGCTGATAAGAGCACTCAGATGTTGGTGATTTGCTGATTAATAACAATCAGTTTGATGATGAATGGTTGATAAATAGCACTTAGTTGATGATGATGATTGGCTGATTAAGAGCACTTAGATGTTGGTGACTGGCTGATTAATAACAATCAATTTGATGATGATTGGTTGATAAATAGCACTCAGTTAATGATGATGATTGGCTGATTAAGAGCACTTAGATGTTGGTGATTGGCTGATTAATACCAATCAATTTGATGATGATTGGTTAATAGCCCTCAACTCACTTTGTCCTAATGTCAACATGTTTAATTTTTATGATAAAAACAAAACTCATTGGACATTATTAAATCAAAGGTATATTTACAACACACTCTACAAAATAGACAACAGAGACATAAATAAAGACAGTGGTAAGCTTCAGTAAAGATAGCACTGAATGTATAAAATCTATAGAGCTTCCCAACAGTCCTTGTTAATCTTCAGCCATGCACTTCCTGTCATATTAAACACCAGTTTCGACATCTGCTTTAAAAATTTGTGTGTTTGTGTGTCTGTTTTGGATTTTTAATGTAGCTTTAACAGTATTTTCAGTCATATTGCTATGATGTCTGCAGTGTGGCAGTTTATGGTGATATCTAGCACTGGGGCATCATGCTGCAGACATATAGTATGATGTAGTCACATTATCCTGACACCAGCCTATTGACAAAGCTTTTTATGTAATATATTTTTTATATATCCTTGAAGAAAGCACAAGAAAACCTAGTAAAATATGATGTGTCCCAAGTATCCAAGGGGTTTCAATTTCCACGTATTATATTTATTTCATGAACCTGAGATATTGTGAAGTTGCCTCTCTTACAGGATTCCCTGGTAGCAAATCTCCTGCGGTTAATCCAGAAGATGAAACCCAAGCTACAGAAATCAGAAAAAGTAACACTGGACAGCCAAGATGATAATGATGCAAATGAAAAAGAATTGAAAAAGAAATTATATCCAGGGCTGGCAATACCTAATGACAACAGAATCAGGGTATGTCATTATTATGTTATATCATTACCTAATGACTACAGAATCAGGGTATGTCATTATTATGTTATATCATTACCTAATAACAGAGTCAGGATATGTCATTATTATGTCATTACCTAATGACAACAGATTCAGGGTATGTCATTATTATGTTATATCATTACCTAATGACTACAGAGTCAGGGTATGTCATTATTATGTTATATCATTACCTAATGACTACAGAGTCAGGGTATGTCATTATTATGTTATATCATTACCTAATAACAGAGTCAGGATATGTCATTACCTAATGACAACAGAGTCAGGGTATGTCATTATTATGTTATATCATTACCTTATGACTACAGAGTCAGGGTATGTCATTATTATGTTATATCATTACCTAATAACAGAGTCAGGATATGTCATTATTATGTCATTACCTAATGACTACAGAGTCAGGGTATGTCATTATTATGTTATATCATTACCTAATGACTACAGAGTCAGGGTATGTCATTATTATATCATTACCTAATGACAACAGAGTCAGGGTATGTCATTATTATGCTGTATCATTACCTAATGACAACAGAGTCAGGTTATGTCATTATTATGTTATATCATTACCTAATGAAAACAGAGTCAGGGTATGCCATTATTATGTTATATCATTACCTAATGACCCCAAAATGAGAGTTGAGTGTTATTACATATTATTTCCAGATGACTCAAAGCAGTTGCTTTATAATGCAGCCAAACACTACTGTCTCTATTAGATATTTCTTTTTAATTATCTCTGTTCCCTTTTCTACAGACCATGCTGTTTGATGACAATGATGAAAAGGTTGAGGATAAAGTAGTTGCAGATACCATGATGGATGAACTGGAAGCCCTTCTAAGCAAACCACTGGAGAAAAAATCAACTAGGTATTGGATAGAACTGACTTTAATTAAATGTAAAATATTTTTCAACAGCTTAACTTGTCTATTAAGAACAAACTTAAAGACCTAAAGCATTTTTTGTTTTCCAATTTCATGATGTTTGTTTTTGTTTTTTTGTAGTCATATCATTATAGATGTTATGAAGTGCTTAGAGCTTCTGAAGATTAGGCGCTATACAAAGTCCTCATTATTATTATTATTATTATTATTATTATTATTATTATTATTATTATTATTATTACTCCTGTTGCCAGATGGTGTGAATGCATTACATAATTCTTACAATTGCCAGATGGTGTGAATGTATTAAGGGATTTTTATTCTGTTGTCAGAAGGTGCGAGTGCATTATTTGATTATTTACTGCTGCCAGAATGTGTGAGTGTATTACATGATTTTTTTTTTACTGTTGCCAGTTGGTGTGAGTATTTTAAGAGATTTTGTACTGTTGCCAGATGGTGTGAGTATATTAAGAGATTTTGTACTGTTGCCAGATGGTGTGAGTATATTAAGAGATTTTGTACTGTTGCCAGATTGTGTGAGTATATTAAGAGATTTTGTACTGTTGCCAGTTGGTGTGAGTATATTAAGAGATTTGTACTGTTGCCAGATGGTGTGAGTATATTAAGAGATTTTGTACTGTTGCCAGATGGTGTGAGTATATTAAGAGATTTTGTACTGTTGCCAGATGGTGTGAGTATATTATGAGATTTCTTTGAAAGTTCTGTTTCAAGAGGTCTGATAACTAGACATACTATGGTTCTGTGTGTTTTAGCTTGACATTGTATGCTGTAAAAATTGGAATCTTTATGTAACTTGGTCATACTATGTTCTTATGTGTTTTAACTAGACATTGTTTTATGTCAAAAACTGAGTCTTCATGTAGATTCATTGTGTCCCATCCATAATGAAGTCTTTATGTAACTTGGTCATACTGTGTTCTTATGTGTTTTAACTAGACATTGTTTTATGTCAAAAACTGAGTCTTCATGTAGATTCATTGTGTCCCATCCAAAATGAAGTATTTATGTAACTTGGTAATACTGTGTTCTTATGTGTTTTAACTAGACATTGTTTCATGTTAAAAATAAAGTCTTCATGTAGAGTCATTGTGTCCCATCCAAAATGAAGTCTTTATGTAACTTGGTAATACTGTGTTCTTATGTGTTTTATCTAGACATTGTTTCATATTAAAAATAGAGTCTTCATGTAGAGTCATTGTGTCTCATCCAAAATGAAGTCTTTATGTAACTTGATTATATAGTGTTGTGTCTTGTTAAAAGTGTTAATCATAGTATGGGAATTATCCTCATTTGCAATACCAACTGTGTCTGCTGTCCATCTGCCACCATTTTGTGTGGCTAAAATTTCCATATTTGAAGGGGATTTTTTTTTCATGAAGCAAGGTATGCAGTGGTATCCTGACAGGTTTTTTATTAGCACTTTTAGTTTTCTTTCAATGTTTGTAAAGTATATCTGCACTTCATATCTTGCTTGACTTTGTGTGTGTGAGAGAAAGATGGCCCATGGCTAGCAAGGAAGCAAGGTCTCCATAATTAAATTCATTGGAGGAAATAATATTTTGAAACAATATTTCAAATACTTTGTTGTAACTAATTAATTTATTTATTTGCAGTAGATTAACTTGATATGCATCATGTCCCATCTTTAAGTTTTGATTTAGTTAACATGGAATATGTAAATCAAATAAAATTTTATGAAGGACTCAGAAATAGACCATTGTTGGTTAACAAGTAGCCAGCATATATTTTTTATATTTCAATCTCACATTTTAAAATGTAATCTATGCCATTTTTAAACATGATTTTCAGCATTTTACACCTGAGATAATAGGATGCATGTTCTTTTACCTGGCAAAGTCAAAAATCAAATAGTAGCTATGAGAAACCATAGTTAGTTACAATTTCTTTAAGAAAACTCTCCAGCATCTTTGTTTAATTTACATCATTTGAATTCTTAAGTTATACACTATATGGTCAAGATCAGAAGTATTTAAAAATTAAATGGTATTGCCATGGGGGTACCAGAATTAAAACCTTACAGCATGAGAGTAAAAACAGATGATGTTAATGAGTATTACTCCACTCACCTACCTTTACTCAACATATGTTTTCCCAGACCTAGAATCTTATAGCGCCCAGACTCAAAAGCCTATACCCAGCATTATGATGTCCCAGATTAAGAACTCTGATAGCCCAACACTCAGCATTCAGGTATCCCATACCCAAAATTCTGATAGCCCAGACCTAGCATTTTCATAGCCCAAAATCAGCAATTTCATAGCCCATACCCAGTATTCTGACTGTCCATACCCAACATTCTTATAGCCCAGACCTAGCATTTTCATAGTCTGGAATCAGCATTCTCATAGCCCATACCCATCATTCTGATTGCCCATACCAGCATTCTCATAGCCTGTACCCAATATTATGATTGCCTATACTTAGCATTCTGATAGCACATACCCAGCATTATTATTGCCCATTCCCAGCATTCTGATTGCCCATACCCAGCATTCTCATCACCCAAATGTATTCATTTAATCTAGGCCTAGCATTCAGGTAGCCTAGACAAAGCTTTCTGAAAGCCCATAACCATCATTCTATTTACCCATACCCAATATTCTGATAGCACATACCCAGCATTATTATTGCCCATTTCCAGCATTCTGATTGCCCATACTCAGCATTCTCATCACCCAAATAATGTATTCATTTAATCTAGGCCTAGCATTCAGGTAGCTTTCTGAAAGCCCATAACCATCATTCTACTTACCCATACCCAATATTCTGCTAGCCCAGATCCATCATTATGGAAGTAAATATTCAGTTTTTTATTAAATTAATGATATATGTTTAAGCCAGCTATTTCTCAACAATTGACAGATATAAACAGTTAATGTGTTACCATAGAGTAATAAATGATTCATTTATTTATGTACTATAAGTTATGAAGTTACCTTAGCTGCTATTACACTATTTTATTATGTGTGCAGTAACATTATTCAGATTCCACTTTTGTGAGGTTTAGACTGATAGAGCTTTACTGAACTAAAAATCAAACAAATTTTAAACTCAAAAAGAAAAACAACTCATATCTACATATAACATGACTGGTAACTCTGTTATATTTAGAGAATCCAAAAGGAAAAGCAGCAGCAGCCGAAGTCGTAGTAGAAGCCGAAGTCACAGTCGGAGTAGAAACAGAGAAAAACACAAGAAAAGGTTAGTTGGGCTGCAGTATTAAAAAAATAGTTGCTGCTATAATGACGGACAGGCAGGTTCAGTTTACATAATCCTACAAAAAGATGCATCATTCGGTTGTATCTTATCTAGTTTAGTATTTTCACATGTAAATCGAAATTAGTTTTAAAATCTAATAATATAGAAACATAATGAGAAAATATTAATTTGAGTATTTGTTAAAATGCTGTCACATGCTTTTTTAATTTCTCAAGGAAGTTTCGAGTACATGATTAAATTTTGTTCTGTTTACATTACTAAAACAGCAGCTTAAATTGATTTTCAGCGTTTGTTATAAATTGATTTCTTCCTCAAATACATTTCTTAAACACATTTCATTATTGGCGATATCTTTACTTCTTAATTGCATTTTCAACCTGTATTTTATTCAGTTTATCTTATGTGTATATGTGTACGAGTTACATATGATATGCTGGGTGAATTTGATACTTTTTAATTGTCTGTAGTTTATTTAGGTTCTGTATTTTGCTCTTTTAATTTCAAAATTCCAATAAAAGGGTCATGACGTGTATATTTTTTGTCCATCCAGCATGTACAACTGTCTTCTATTTAACACCATTTTGGGCTCAAAATCACTCTCAGTTATCTCTATTAACACTTTCTCAGCTCCAATAATCTGACATACTTCATAACTTTAAAATATGTTTTCATCATCACTATCATCTGCAGGTATTTGCTGCATGAAATCACTCCAGGAATCAGACATTTTTTAATTTTTTGGTAGTTTGTTGTTTAAACATGATTTTGTAAAACTTTCTTCGTGAATGGTTCGAACCACGCCATAATTTATAATCCTGGGCCTGTTGTTTTATTAAAATTTAGTTTCACAACCATTCATGTCATGCTTGAAGAACCAAGATGTAGAACAGTTTCTATTAAAAAACATATGTCTTGACAAGGATGGTTAAATAAAAATTGTATATTTCACCAAGTACATGTTTGTTTGTGGGACTTGCAATGAACTTACAGGAGTTCTTGCTTTTTAATGTTCTCCAAGTGTGTGATTTCCTACAAATTTAGCATGATTTGTGCAATTGCACACCCTGACAGCATCTCCACTTTAAGTACCTGACATATCTAATGACTTTCCCACAAATTCTCTCTGTAACTCTGTCAATACTTCCTGTTTGTGACGCAGAGAATAAGCTACATTGATTTCTGATTGGTGGTTATTGTTTGACCTGAAGCAGAACAAGCAATAACCACACATGAGAATTGAATGTAACATTTTTCAACATGCTACACACTGGTAGTGTAGATGTAAAATCAATCATGATACAATTCAGTGTAGAAACTTCATGTGAAAGTGGCTATTATAAGATGAGTCAGGTACTTCATTAATCATATTGAACACATTTTGAATGTATAGTATATGCTGAACATACTTGGTTAAGATAATTAGCATGGAATGGGGTGGGGGTGGCAGCAGGTTACTAAGTTAAACCATGTCACCTTGTGTTAACTTGCAGACTGTGGATGCGTATTTTCAAATAATATTTTTGGGTTTTACTAACAAACATGACTTCATGTGCTGCTTCCGATGGTTATAATTTTAACAATGCAACTAGTAATAATTATTCATGACTGCTGAAGACTAAAATAACATGCATACGTTAAGTATCGTTTTGGTTAGATTTGTATCCATTTTTGTAAAAAGTATTGATGCATCGATATATCAGTGAATCATTTCCCCCTACCTCCAAACCATTCCACTATATAAGCATTTTGGCTCAGCAATAAAAAAAAAACTAGTAACACCTGGCAGTGGCAAGAAAGGTGCTGGGTAAGAGTTATTGTCCTTTGTCTATATGAGATAGCATAAAGGGAAAAATTCATCTTTTATTAAAGCTAGATTTGCAAGGCAGCAGGTTAATATTCATAACATAATGTGATTGGGTAAGTATTCTTTGGACAGTCATAATTTACTTGAAAATTTGCTTTCTCTTTATCTACTTTGCCAAAAAACTATGATTTAGAGAATCTTATTGGTTTTATTATTGATGTTGGTTTATGTGCATAAGGTTTTTCAATTTTGGTCCTTCTCATATGAGGTTGATGTAAAGTGGAAGGACATTGAATGTAGGTGTGCTTATCTGTAGATATATTGCTTTGAAAAGTATGGTTATTATCAAGACATATGTACCTTTACTCTCCAGGAAGAAAAAATCCCGCAGTAGAAGCAGATCAAGGGATAGAAAAAAAGGAAAGGACTATAATAGAGAGAAAGACAGAGATCGAGATAAAAGGAAGTCTCGTAACTATGGCAGAAGTCGAAGTAGGAGTCGTAGTCGAGAGCGAGATCGGAAAAAAGATCATGATCGTGATAAGTACAGGGATCGAGATCAGAAGAAAAGTCATGTGGAGAAAGAACAGGACAAAACAAAACATCATGAAGAACTTCCATCAGATCCAGTTGTTGGCCAGGTAAATCACTCTCAAAAATGCCATATGTAACAACGACAATTGTAAGCCAGGTAAATCACTCAGAAATCCCATATGTAAAAATGACAATTGTGAGCCAGGTAAATCACTCAAAAATGCCATATGTAACAACGAGAACTGTGAGACAGGTAAATCACTCTCAAAAATGGCATATGTATCAACGCCAATTGTGAGCATGTAATAGGCACATATTATTGCACAATGTTCAGTTAAGTATTTATTTTCAGTCTTGCCCAGGCTTTCTTGTGGAGGTGGTGCAAAGTGATATGCATAAACGTTTTTAAAACTTTGCCAAGACGGCACTGATATGTATGATGTTTATCCACCAGTCTGTCTGTCTGTCAATCACACTTTAATTTTGCATTTAGGTCAGTTTCATACACCCACTTCTGGGCTCAGAGATAAAGAATTAGCTCAGTTCACCTGTCTATATGTTGTGAGGAATGACTAATACAAACTTGCTTTTACACCTCCACTCTTAAGAAGATATGATTGTCAGTCAAAATGTAATTAACTGAACATGGCACAAAGGCAACATTTTCAGACTGTCCAACTTAAAGTGGCAACAGGCTACTCAATTATGGAGGCAATATAATAAAAGTGATATGAAATTGAATTTTAAAAATGGATTAGATTAATGTTTTCAGTATGGTTTTGAGTTACATTTTTAAGAAATGGTTTAGATAATTGCTTTCAGCATTTTTACGTGAATGTTAAAAAAATGATTAGATAAATGCTTTCTGTATGGGTTGACTTGAATTTTAAAAAATGCTTTAGATCAGTGCTATCATGGTTTGAATTGATTTTGTAAAAAAAAAAATTGGTTAGGTCAATGCTTTAAGTATGGCATGAATTTTAAGAAATGGTTTGAATGATATTTTTTATTTCAGATTTACAGTGGAAAGGTGAACACAATTATGCAGTTTGGCTGCTTTGTGCAGCTGGAGGGGCTACGAAAAAGATGTGAGGGACTTGTTCACATATCACAGGTATGTTTTTTTACATTAATGTGATAATTTGGTACAGTGAAACCTCTCTTGAAAGACCACTGCTATGTGAAACCACCTGTCTTGAGAGACCATATTCTCATTGCAAAAATTTAATGATTATATAGTATTGTGACCTGTTATGAGAGACCACCTGTCTTGAGATACCCTAATTTTATGGCAGAAGGGGTGGTCTTTCAAGACAGGTTCTACTATACCATTATTTTATCTAGTTTATTACTGTGAAAATTTGGTACCATGCTTAACATATAATCTTGGAGGGAAATAAACCAGCAAACAATGCCAATTTAATATACATAACCATGCACATAGAAGAAACTAAATTATGATTACTGTTTTTAATTAAATGCAGTGTGACTGCATATACACTATTCTAGATTAGGCTCACTGTTAACCCATTTCAGACTGTACATAGAAGATACTGGATCAAGATTACTATTTACAGTTACCTCATGCCAGACTGCACATACAAGATACTGGATCAAGATTACTGTTTACAAATACCTCAGGTCAGACTACACATACAAGATATTGGATGAAGATTACTGTTTACAAATACCTCAGGTCAGACTACACATACAAGATACTGGATCAAGATTACTGTTTACAATTACCTCATGTCAGACTGTACATACAAATATAAGATTACTGTTTACAATTAAACTTTATCTGACTGCACATGCAAGATACTGGATCAAGATTACTTTTATCAGTTAACCCAGGTCAGACTACACATAATCATATAAGATTACTGTTTACAGTTAACCCAGGTCAGACTGCACATACTTATATAAGATTACTGTTTACAGTTAACCCAGGTCAGACTGCACATGCACATATAAGATTACTGTTTACAGTTAACCCAGGTCAGACTGCACATACACATATAAAATTACTGTTTATAGTTAACCCAGGTCTGACTGCACATGCAAGATACTGGATCAAGATTACTGTTATCAGTTAACCCAGATCTGACTGCACATACTCATATAAGATTACTGTTTACAGTTAACCCAGGTCTGACTGCACATGCAAGATACTCAATCAAGATTACTGTTATCAGTTACCCCAGATCTGACTGCACATACTCATATAAGATTACTGTTTACAGTTAACCTAGGTCTGACTGCACATACAAGATACTGGATCAAGATTACTGTTTACAGTTAACCCAGAACTGACTGCACATACACATATAAGATTACTGTTTACAGTTAACCCAGAGCTGACTGCACATACTCATAGAAGATTACTGTTTACAGTTAACCCAGGTCTGACTGCAGATACACATATAAGATTACTGTTTACAGTTAACCCAGGTCAGACTGCACATACACATATAAGATTACTGTTATCAGTTTACCCAGGTCTGACTGCACATACATGATACTTCCTTAAGACATCTGATTACAGCTAAGCCAGGTCAGACAGCATTTGCAAGATAATAGATTAGGATTACTGTTTACATTTAATGTAGGTCTGATTGTGCATGAAACATACAATATATTAACATAAGCAGTCATGAAAGAAATACTTCACATTTCATTTAACTGGTGTATTGATAATACATATCTATGAAAAAACATTTACATAAAAAACCTTGGTTGGAATTAACATCCCTTTGATTCTTTGATTACTGGTGTATTGATAGTACATATATGTGTAAGAACATTTACATAAAAATACCTTGGTTGGAATTAACATCCCTTTGATTCTTTGATTACAGGTATATTAATAGTACATATATATGTAAAAACATTTACATAAAAAACCTTGGTTGGAATTAACATCCCTCTGATTACAGGTGTGCTGTTTTTGTAGAATATGTACACATGTTCGGAGTCTGCATAAACATGTTTACAGCTATTACATATGTTAAAGTGCCTCCGATGAAAGTAAATGAACTTCCTTATTGTGCATTATTTTAATTGTGGGGAAATTTAGTGAAATACAGTATCTGCTGACTTAAATGTAGACATCAGTTTTTCATTTTATGACCATCTTATAAACAAGGGACATAATGATCATTCCTTTTCCTTGCTGAGAATGCTTTGTTGGTATAACTGAGCTCAGTATACATTGTAAACACATGACTAAACTATGATAACAGTAAATAACCATGATAAAAATTAAACACATGACTAAACTATGATAACAGTAAATAACCATGATAAAAATTAAACACATGACTAAACTATGATAATAGTAAATAACCATGATAAAAATTAAACACATGACTAAACTATGATAACAGTAAATAACCATGATGAAAATTAAACACATGACTAAACTATGATAACAGTAAATAGCCATGATTAAAATTAAACACATGACTAAACTATGATAACAGTAAATAACCATGATAAAAATTACTTTCCAAGATACTGAATCTTCAGCATTATTGCACAAATTTATTGGTTTCTTGAGCAGTTGGTATAATTCATCAAACGCTGTCACTGATACTACAAATAAAAAATTTAAAGGGCCAAAAGCTATTGCTGTGGAATAAAGAAATTTAATAGACCACAAACTATTCATACTGTGAATAAAGAATTAATAATAGCCCTCAAGCTATTGATGCTGTGAATAAAGAATTGAATGGACCACAAGCTATTGACACTGTGAATAAAGAATTTAATAGACCACAAGCTATTGATGCTGTGAATAAAGAATTGAATCGACCACAAGCTATTGATGCTGTGAATAAAGAATTGAATGGACCTCAAGCTATTGATGCTGTGAATAAAAAATTTAATGGACCACAAGCTATTGACACTGTGAATAAAAAATTTAATTGACCACAAGCAATTGACACTGTAAATAAAGAATTTAATATACCACAAGCTATTGATGCTGTGAATAAAGAATTGAATTGACCACAAGCTATTGATGCTGTGAATAAAGAATTGAATGGACCTCAAGCTATTGATGCTGTGAATAAAGAATTGAATTGACCACAAGCTATTGATGCTGTGAATAAAGGATTGAATGGACCACATGCTGTTAATGCTGTGAATAAAGAATTTAATGGACCACAAGCTGTTGATGCTGTGAATAAAAAATTTAATGGACCACATGCTATTGATGCTGTAAATAAAGAATTGAATGGACCACAAGCTATTGACACTGTGAATAAAGAATTTAATAGACCACAAGCTATTCATGCTGTGAATAAAGAATAGAATGGACCACAAGCTATTGACACTGTGAATAAAGAATTTAATAGACCACAAGCTATTGATGCTGTGAATAAAGAATTGAATGGACCACAAGCTATTGATACTGTGAATAAAGAATTTAATTGACCACAAGCTATTGATACTGTGAATAAAGAATTTAATGGACCACAACCAATTAGATGTTTCAGACATTGTTAAGGACTAATTATGCTGTGCACAATGAGCAAGTAATGTTAGCATAGAAAATTCAAAGCTTTTATATTTCTTAATCCAGCTGACAGTTGAGATGAATTGAACAATTCTGCAGGGAGTAACACATACTGGCTGTCATTAATAAAGAAAATAATTCCTGCATCTGCATATTGATAGCATTTGAGTACCCTACATTTAAAATGCCAATATGTAAAATTCCTTGTCAACATTTAAAAACCTTCTTGTTATATAAAACTGTTAAATTCACATTGAAGACAAGGTAGTTCTGGAATTCATATGCAACTGATACCAAAAAATAAAAAAAAACCTGGATCATCTTTAACTGGAATTACTGTCATTTGTGTCTTATAATTATGTCTTAATGGGTTAGTGGTTTAAGACCAAATTAACAATATCAGTCTCACTTGAGCCTCTTGTGTTCTGCACTGTATTTTGACATTTTATATTGTTTCATCCAATTTACAGCTTAGAAGAGAGGGTCGTGTCACTAATGTAGCAGATGTTGTTCAGAGGGGCCAAAAGGTCATGGTCAAGGTTTTGTCTTTCACTGGCAATAAGACAAGTTTATCAATGAAGGTAAGAAATTGATTGATAATATTGATAATTTAAACCAAAATCAATATTCTTTCCATGAAGTACAACATTTCCTGGTGAAAGTTTGGTGAATGAGGCATGTTCCTGTTTGGTTATAACTGGTGTTCCTTGTATCAGTGGTAGCATTAAGCAGTTTGGTGGATTGGCCCCAAGAGATTCATTTTTAATACTTGAAGTATGGATAAAATTATTCCACTCCAAAAATATTAGTCCTCCTGTGGAAGGCCCATGGAACATGAGTTTTGTACAATGATGTCATGAATGTATGGCTTTGTGGAAGGCCCATGTAACAAGAGTTTTGTACAATGCTGTCATGAATGTATGGTTTTGTGGAAGGCCCATGTAACAATAGTTTTGTACAATGGTGTTGTCAGTGCATGGCCTCCTGTGGAAGGCACATGGAGCCTAAGTTTTGGACAAAGGTGTCAAGAATGTATGGCCCCAATGTGGAAGGACCATGGTACATGAGCTAAGTACAAAGGTGTTGTAACTGTATGGCCTCCTATGGAAGGCCCATGGAGCACGAGATTTGTACAACAATATCATAAAAGTATGGCTTTGTGGAAGCCCCATGGAACATGAGTTTTTGTACAATGATGTCATGAATGTATGGCCTTGTGGAATGCCCTTGGAGCATGAGTTTTCTACAACAATGTCATGAATGTATGGCCTTGTGGAAGGCCCATGGAACATAGTTTTGTAAAATGGTGTCATGGATGCATGGCCTCCTTTGGAAGGTACATGGTTTGTGAGTTTATACAGAGAAGCTTTGTATCATTTGGATATAAGATAAAGTTCAGTGTTACGGTTATTATGGGTAGATGTCAGTTGAGAATAAACTTTACAGGGGCACCTACTCAATATTTAACAAAATCTGTTAATTTACAAAATAAGTCATTAGAGTTCGACTTTCGAGTATCAGACCTGTAACCCTTGGATTACAAGTCCAATGCCATCGAAACTGAGCCATAATGGCCTGTTTTGTGTACACACTATCATAGCCAAGCAACACATGCCCACAGGATGTGCAGCCATTTAAAAAAAAAATGAAAACAAATTGATCAGATACTAGAATAATGATGACTATGTTGCAAAATTGGAGAGAGAAAAAATTTAATTGGAGGAGACTACAAATAGGTATTTTGAAGACTGAGTTTCCTGCTAAACAAACCAACTGATTTTCAGTCTAGTGCCGGCACTACTATTTATCAGCTGACATTTATGGACTTTAGTGAGGCATTTATTTTAGTCCAGTCATAATGAAATACAACTATTTCAGTGAATTAATGGGTTTTGCTGGTTTGGAAATTACATTTCAGCAATCTGTGTTAACAATATTAAAAGTATGTTTTGGACTGCATTCTATGATACCAATATTAATAGTCCCTTTTGGACTGCATGATATAATGCCAACATTAAGAGTCCCTTTTGGACTGCATGATATAATGCCAACATTAAGAGTCCCTTTTGGACTGCATGATATGATGCCAACATTAAAAGTCCCTTTTGGACTGCATGATATGATGCCAGTATTAATAGTACCATTTTGATTGCATGCTATGATATTAGAAGTTCATTTTGAACTGCATGCTATGATGTTAATAAAAGAATATGGTTTAGACTGCATGCTATGATGACTATCTATGATGCCTATATTAAGAGTCCCTTTTGGGCAGCATTCTATGATGCCTATATTAAGAGTCTCTTTTAGACTGCATGCTATGATGACTATCTATGATGCCTATATTAAGAGTCCCTTTTGGGCAGCATTCTATGATGCCTATATTAAGAGTCTCTTTTAGACTGCATGCTATGATGACTATCTATGATGCCTATATTAAGAGTCCCTTTTGGGCAGCATTCTATGATGCCTATATTAAGAGTCCCTTTTGGACTCCATGATATGATGCCTATATTAAGAGTCTCTTTTAGACTACATGTGATGATGCCTATACTAAGAGTCCTTTTTAGACTGCATGCTATGATGCCAGTATAGAGTCCCTTGTAGACTGCATGCTATGATGCCAATATTTTTTAAGATTGTGTTTTGGACTGCTTGCTACGATGCCAATATTTAGAGTCCCTTTTGGACTGCTTGCTACACTTAAAAGATGAGAGGGGAAAATTGTATATTATGTGACAGTACCAGAAAAAAATGCAGTGCTTAAATCTTGTGAATGATATTTTAGTTTTCAATTTTTGAAACATTGCACTTGCCTGTGACAATATTCCTACTGTCGGGCCCAAGTCCAACAAAATAATGAACTAATCCATGGCATTAGGCTAGCCAAGTTATTCAGCCCTGTTTTTGTTATTGTTATTGTTATTATTATTATTATTATTTGTACAGTCCTGTTCATTTAACTGTTATCTAATGAGTTTAATTGCTCTTTATCTATATAGCTTGACTGAATAATTACAGAAGAAGATTTTTTGGGGTATTTATTTTTGGATAATACAAAAGAAGAATTATTTGTTATATTGACAATGAATAAGATTGAAATTAGCTTCTATTTTAGGTGTTATTATCATAGCTTACTGGAAATAATAACATTAAGGTATTATACCATGCAAAAATTAAAAACATATAGGTGGTATCATCATACCATACTAGAAATAATAACGAGATGGAGTTATTATCATACCATACTAGAAATAATAGCAGAGTAAAACATGGTAACAGTGCTTTAGAAATAAAAACAGCATGGTACCATACTAGAAATTATATTGAAGAAAAAACTTGTTACATTGTTACTTCACTTCTGCAGATTTACAGTTTTCCTTAACTTTTCACAGGATGTTGATCAGGAAACGGGGGAGGATTTAAATCCAGGTCAGATACGTTCCATGGTTGGCGGAGAGGTAAAATCTGATGAAATAGAAGCCAGAAACCCAGATCGCCCATCAACCATGCCACTCATCAGTTTGCCTGAAGCTAATGACACACTGGAAAGGAAGCGTCTAAACCGCATCTCATCTCCAGAGAAGTGGGAAATTAAGCAGATGTTGGCAGCCAATGTGATTGACAAGTCAGAATTACCTGACTTTGATGAGGAGACAGGGCTTCTCCCTAAAGATGATGACTCAGGTATTGATTATTAATTGATATTTTGAACTGGCTTGGTGACTATTATCAACTATTTTATAACAGTTATATCTGAAGACTTACTTGCTTTGATCATACAGTGAGGTGTGCATTCATCACATTTCTGGCAACATAAGATGTGGGTTTGTTGGTCCTGTCATGAGACCAGTGAATCACATTCAATAGATGTGCCAGGAGCCCTGTAGATCAGGAACCCAGTAAGCCATGAGTTTGATGGGAAAAGAACCTGGTGGGTCACCAGTGTGGTTGTACTGCATAACATGGAATTTGCATCCACTCTTTATGAAATCTACACAACATATCATTTCTCTTCACCATGTTAATTTTTCAAGAAGCAAAATTCTGATTTAAGAGAAATAGGTAGGCTAATTAGTGGTTGGATCATTCTTCTTATATTTAAGAAATTCATTGTTATATTTTGTCAAATTCAAAAGTTAAATTGGCATTACATTTGTGATCTGATTGATAATTGCTTGTCCTACAAAATTAGTCCTATGACTATTTTACCACAAAAATGTTGAACGTTGAGATGATTAATATCTCCTTTAAACATTAGAGCATCCGCCACAGAAGTAGGAGGTTGTGGGTTCGATCCCTGGCCGAGTCATACCAAAGACTTTCAGAAATGGTACTAACAGCTGCCTTAAGAGGTTAGTGTTAGGATTGGTCAGCCTGGTGTCAGGATAATGTGACTGGGTGGGACATCATGCTAGATGTCTGCGGCATGATGCCCCAGTGCAAGACATCACTATAAACATCCTCACTGCAGACATTGTAGCGATATGAGTGAAAATTTTTAAAGCTATTTTAAAAATCCTAATCAAAGAAACAAACAAACATTAGTGTCTTTCCAAATTGCTAGATCACACATCATGGAACAGTATGTTTGCAGAAAGATTTATCCATTCCAAGAGAGAATTATCAAACTTGATTATTTCTTTATGATATATACATATGCCTGAGAATGTTCCTCAGTTTTCTGTTTTTGTCAACTACATTCTGAGGCTGCAAGGTATTAAAAACAAAACAAATAATCTTTCAATGGTCTCATTAGTGTAGGTATTCAGATATGGTATTCCAAGTTAACAATATATACATATTATTTATTCATTCAAATTCTGAGAGCAACAGAAAGACAGAGGAAAAGAGGGAAGAAGTAGGAGAGGATGGAAGAGCTAAGCCCCACTTCAAATTTGGTTGTATTTATGATCTGGTTAATTACCTGTTGGTGATCTGGGTATGTCCCTGTTGGTGTTCTGGGTATTTCCCTGAAGTTATTATGAAAGCAGTCATTTATGTTCTGGGAATTTCCCTCTTTTTGGTCAGGCATTTCCTGATGTTTTTATGAAAACAATGAAAAGAATTAATAAAAGAGGCTGTCAGACATGAGTCATATATTTCAAGCATAATTTTCTAACCTAATTTCAGATGAGGATATTGAGATAGAGTTGGTTGAAGAAGAACCGCCTTTCTTGGAAGGACATGGAAGAATTGGACTTGACCTGAGTCCTGTAAAAATAGTCAAGGTGAGTAGATCAGTATGCTTGGGACCACCCCTAAGTTCTGCCCTATGTTTGCCTTGAGCATTGTTCTAGATCAGAGCCTAATGAGGCATTGGTAGCTTAAAGCAAACAGATCAATAACAGTATTCTTTGTTAAACATAAACCAGCCTATGATAATAGCTTTTATTATGAGACTTCATGAGTAATATTGTAAAGCACTCAAAAGCTGAACCATGCAGGCAAATTTAAGTGAAAAATAATACATTGCATGTGGGAATGTTTGATCCTTGCAGGCATGTCTAAGTGAAAAATAATATGATACAGGTTAAGACCAATCAGTACAATGGTAGAAGTACAGTACTAACTTACTTGTGTATGTCTACTTTTAATTACTTACAAATCATGATGGTCTCAGGCATTCAATATTAGAAATTACAGATTATTTTTCCAGTGGCATATGCTATAAGTATTTTTTATACTTACTAATCACAATGGTCTCAGACATAAAATATCATAATTCATAGATAGTTTCTTGCAATGGGACATATGTTATTAATTTTCTATACTTTAAAAATTTTAAGGTCCTGGCTTATTCTTGATTACTTATTGTTGATCTAATTATCACCATTTTGTTATTATGATGGAGCTATGGATTAAACCCATTGCAATTCAGATATATTTTCATTTGATGTATCTCTGTGTTTTCAGAACCCTGATGGGTCTCTGTCACAGGCAGCCATGATGCAGACTGCCCTCCAGAAAGAACGACGAGAGCTAAAACAGGCACAGCGAGAGGCGGAAATGAGTGCTGTGCCCTCAGGACTTAATAACCATTGGATTGATCCAATGCCTGATGGTTTGTAATTATATATGTTCTCATTAGTTTCACCAGATAGTCACACATACAGTATCATTATATCAGAGTTTAAATGCAAAACAGTATGTTGGCAGAACCTTGCTGATTACCCCTGCCATAAATTTAATTCACTGATTAATTAACCGTAGGGGATTAATGATACATCAACACATTATAGGTTATATCATGGCTGAGGCAATTAGAGTATGGTATCTTGCCCAAGGATACAACAAGGCGGCCAGTGCAGCCTGGTATAGGTAGATTTGCATTGGTACCTTTCTGGCCATGAATATGGCATGCTAAACTATGTGCCACTGAACTGTTCCATTAATATGTCCAGAGAATATAAAGAAACATACCTGTAACAGCCATTAAAAGGACTGACAAAATCTTCTCTTCAATGGAAAGGGTCCTTTGTGCACAGGTATAATTTTTATGTACAGTTAAAATATAAACTATACAATATGATCTTATAAACATTTTGGATTTATTGGGAATAAACCCTTGTTAATATGATAATATAAAAATCACTTGAGGTCAACAAGATCTTGTTTGCACAATAAAGCAAATACCACTATATGTATGTAAAAATACTTTTGGTAAATATATCGCATGTTGGTAGGTAAATGACATGATTTCCATGCCGTTGTAGCAATTTTTCTACAGTTTTAAATTTGCTTTTATTGGACTTGTTTTAGTGTGCAGGGTTTGTAGAAACCTTTTTTTGGCTTGACTGTTCAGTGAATAATGAATGTCTATATAGTCACCCTTGCAAGCACAACCTCATCTGTATTCACTTAGTTAAAGTTATGATGCAATTTAATGTTTATGATTGTATTTCCTTCATTTTCTGATTGAATGGTTCTTTTTTTGTGGGACAATTGTTAATCTGTATATCAGTCTGGGTTGGTATGTTTTTAATAGGACTGTTGCAAAGTATCAGTCTTGGTGGGTGGCTCTTTTCAGTTTATTTGTGTGTCAGTGTCATATACAAGACTAAATCAGATTCAAGTTTATATATCAGTGTCATTCCCAAAACTATATGATTCAAGTTTATATATTGGTGTCATACCCAAGACTATATGATTCAAGTTTATTTATCAATGTCATACAAAAGACTAGATCAGATTCAAGTTTATATATCGGTGTCATACCCAAGACTATATGATTGAAGTTAAAATATCAATGTCATACCCAAGACTAGATCACTTTCAAGTTGTAGGGCAGTTCTTATTTATATAAACATAAATTACTTGCATCAGATCACAAAGATATGTATTTGTTGTTGCTGATTCAGAACGATAACAGAGAATATATTAGAAGTTCAGACACCATTTTTAGAATGTTGGTGAAAGTTCTACTGAGCTGTGCATGTGTTTGAGACTTCATTTCTCCTTTGAATACGTTCCCCAATCACATTACTTTAGGGATATTAGCCTGCTACCTCGCGAATCCAGCCCTACCAAAAGACGAAAATTCGTCTTTCCTGTCTATGTCATATAGACAAAGGGCAATAACTCTTGCCCATTACCTCCCCTTGCCGCCCGTTAGGTGTCGCTTCTTTAGTTTTTTAGCTTCGCTTACGCGAAAACACGTACAATTAGACCTCCAATGAATCCAAGCCATCTTAGTGTAAATTCTGACCATCCGAAGTTAAATTTGGAATTACTGTGTTGGATAATCATTCCTCTACAGGTCGTATACATTATTTTACAATATTTTCCAATTTGAGTGACTTTGTCACCTTTTCTAGACTTCGGACCAGGTTGCAACGTGGTCAAAGCATGTAATACATGTAGCACTCAATAATTTCGCTTATTCCGTATGTAACGTTTACGATATTAGCGACTAATAACGTGCTGCATTGATAATGTGTGCTGTATTTATCTTCTTTGACGTTTCAGTAGACTTCAAAAAAGTCTTTGAACGACCAATTGCGACTATTTAATGGCGGACTTCGTGTTGTAGTCACGAATTCACGCGACACTTAATCATTTCGCTTCCTCCGTTAGTTACGGTTATGGAATAGCGACTTAATAGCGTACTGAATTGTTAATTTGTGCTTTGTTTATCTTCTTTCCGTTTCAGTAGACTTCGTCTCTGAACGACCAGTTGCGACTATTTAATGGCGGAATTTCGTGTTGTAGTCACGAATTCACACGACACTTAATCATTTCGCTTCCTCCGTTAGTTACGGTTATGGAATAGCGACTTAATAGCGTACTGATTGTTAATTTGTGCTTTGTTTATCTTCTTTCCGTTTCAGTAGACTTCGTCTCTGAACGACCAGTTGAGACTAATTAATGGCGGATTTTCGTGTTGTAGTCACGAATTCATGCGACACTTAATCATTTCGCTTCCTTCGTTAGTTACGGTTATGGAATAGCGACTTAATAGCGTACTGAATTGTTAATTTGTGCTTTGTTTATCATCTTTTCGTTTCAGTAGACTTCGTCTTGAACGACCTATTGCAACATGCTCACGGTGATAACTAGTGTGGTCATTAAGAGTTAACATGGCACGGAATAATTTGACTACTCCGTTAATAACGGTTATAGTATTATCGAATTAATAATATGCTGAATTTTTTTTAATCTGTGCTTTGTTCTCATCTTTTGTCGTTTCAGTAGCAAAGTCGACAACGAAGGCATGAATGGCAAAATGGGTGTTGGCAATGTGGAAATGGAGGAAATTATGTTGACATGGTTTAGGCTGCCCAGTGGATGTAAATTTCACCGCAGGTCCGTGCATGGCTTTCGGGCCTGTAAGTCCGGACACATGGAGTCTAGGTTGGATCAATTGGATCCATTTTATTATGCACTTTCGCCGGCCGTCCAGCCGACACCGTCAGTTCAGCCGGCACTTCAGTAGGCACTAGCCATACATCCGGCACCGTCCGTTCAGCCCAAATGGCACCGGACGGCCAGCCGACCTTCCAGCTGGCATCAACAGGCACCGGCCGTTCAGCCCAAATGGCACCGGCCGGCCAGCCGACCTTCCAGCCTGCATCAACAGGCACCGGCCGTCCACCCGGCAACGACCGTTCAGCCCAAATGGCACCGGTCGTCCAGCCGACCTTCCAGCCGGCATCAACCGGCACCGGCTGTCCATCCGACAACGACCGTTCAGCCCAAATGGCACCGGTCGTCCAGCCGACCTTCCAGCCTGCATCAACATGCACCGGCCGTCCACCCGGCAACGACCGTTCAGACCAAATGGTACCGGTCGTCCAGTCGACCTTCCAGCCGGCATCAACCGGCACCGGCCGTCCATCCGGCAACGACCGTTCAGCCCAAATGGCACCGGTCGTCCAGCCGACCTTCCAGCCGGCATCAACCTATGCAGGCCGTCCATCCGGCAACGACCGTTCAGCCCAAATGGCACCGGTCGTCCAGCCGACCTTCCAGCCGGCATCAACCTGCACTGGCCGTCCATCCGGCAACGACCGTACAGCCCAAATGGTACCGGTCGTGCAACCGACCTTCCAGCCGGCATCAACCTGCACCGGCCGTCCATCCGGCAACGACCGTTCAGCCCAAATGGCACCGGTCTTCCAGCCGACATCAACCTGCACACCTGTACATTTGATTTACGGAGATTATAGTGATGTACCCGTCAGTCAATCTGTACTACTGCTTACATATCACTACCATGAGAGAGATGTTATAGATGTATCTCCGTCCAATCAGACCATTCGAGAGGCAGGTGCCGGTCATAGCCGGACCTTCGCCGACATTCCGGCCGACCATATACCAGACAAATCAGTTGGTATCGCCGGTGTACACCTCCCGTCACGTCAAATACGTGTCGGTGTGATTTTAAAACAAGGGAGAATTAGTGACATTATCAGAGATGACGGAATTGAGTTATCTATGCCACTTGGTATGCACTACCCAGATATGGCAGCTTTACCAGAACAGGACTTTCAGGCCGACCATTCGTCAGTTCAATCAGCCGTTAGTGCCGGCCGTCCATATGTTCACGGCTTCTCCACAAGGGAGATTTAGTGAAAGTGTCAATTATGACAGAATTGCGTCATCTAGGTCACCTGGTATGCTGTACAGATATGCAAGCTATACCAGAACCAACATTCCCTCTGAGCGAATGGTAGATGGGTGCACAGTGCTGGCCGCACTACATAAGCATTATGTAATTATTATTACCTTCTAGCCGGCACCAACCGGCACCGGGCGTCCATCCGGCAATGACCGTTCAGCCATATGGCACCGGTCATCCAGCCGGCACTAACCGGCACCGGGCGTCGATCCGGCAATGACCGTTCAACCCAAATGGCACCGGTTGTCCAGCCAAGCTTCCAGCCGACACTTGCCGGCACTGACAGTCCATCCGGCTCCGGCCGTCCAGCCCAACAGGCACCGGTCGTCCAACCGTATGGAGATTTTAGTCATATACCAGTCCGTCCGACTGTACCGCTGTACCAGCACGGGGACTTTTATCATACCGCAATCCGCACAAATCGGATTGACGAAGATTCTAGTGATGTTTCCGTCTGTCAATCCGTACTACCGGTTACATATCACTACCATGACTCTGATGTTGGTGATGAATCTCTCGATCCAACCCGACCATTCGAGCGGTCGGTGCCGGTCATAGCCGGCCCGTCGCAGGCGTTCAGGCCAAACATATACCAATCAATTCATTCGGCATTGCCGGCCGTCCATAGGCTATCAACTCATCCACAAGGGAGAGTGAATGCCTTTTTTAGAGATGATGGAATCGAGTCATCTATGCCACCTGGTATGCATTACCCCGATATGGATGCTTTACCAGAGCAAGATTATGCACATAGTGAGTGCGATGAATCACAGACAAATCAGCTGTATGCAGATCCAACTATGGAACGGACTGAGTTCAGCTTCAAAGCCGTAGTGGAGGAAATTTTTAGGGTGTTAAGGCCCCTTCAGAATGCCCTCCACCTCCTGCTGCAATTACCGACTATAGGGTTAGTGCGTCGGTCGATCTGGATGAAGGGGAAGAGATTCTATCCTTCCGCCTCCTTCCCCAGTCGACAAAATTAAGGAAATTAATGACCGTCTGTCGACACGTATAGGGGATCCAGGAAATGCTAAGGTGTTCTTTTCTGAAAGCCAAGTACCAGCGTCGTTTTCAGGTCGATGGTACAAAACTCACTCCGATGCGTTCAATACTGAGGTCCTGGCTCGGGATAAAATAGGGCAGCAGTCCATATGTCTGCGGCATTGTCTTATAAAGTGGACAAAACTGTGTTCAATGCCACGTCCAAGCTGGTTCGAATGTAGTCGCTACGTCTTCACTGTTAGACCTAGCCTCCCTAGCCATTTTCAGGATCGCTGAAAAATCTGGCAATGAACATGCTGGGGATTCGACGGCCCGGTTAGCTAGGGTTCTTAACAGGGCAGCTCACCATTCCATGGCCAATGCGCTGACTGCTTCTGCCAACCTAGACCTGATACGTCGTGACGCATGTCTGAAGGGCACGTTGCTTAAACCCCATCATAAGCTGGCTAGATATGACCGACGCACATTTCACGTCCCTATCCCACGAGTAGCGGACATTCTCCGTTGTGCTTGTCGGGACTAGGCTTATCAGTTCCATGTCATACCTTTTGGCCTAAATTTAAGCACTTGGGCTAGTACCAAGGTTATGGGTTACGTCGTCACCCTGTTCCGCTCGACTTCATCTATTGCGTCGGCAGTATATTTGGATGACATCCTCCAGAAACATCTGTCAAGTTCTATTCTGCTCAAAGGCAGAAACGATCTTATATCACTTTACGTCATATAGGCTTTCTCGTGAACTGGATAAAGTTTGATCTCTGTCCAATCCGGATTTTGGTCCATCTGGTTGTGGAGTTTCTCCCGATCTGAATCTGGTAAGGCTTCCTCGAGTTTGCGATTATCCAGATAATTGCACTCGTAGAGTCCGTTTCCGACAGGATGCGCATTTTAGCGAGAGAGTTGCAGATCCTCGGATTATTCAATGCGGCAGCAGACTTGATCCCGATCAGCCGTCCTTTCATGCGCCCTTTACAAAGGACGTTGCTAGCGTAATTGCGCTCTTTTCAAGTCCCTTCGATCCCAGAAAACAGTCATGCTCACGCCAGAGATACAATCATTCTTGAGTCAATGGCACAACCCCTGTAGGCTGTCCACAGGGATTACTCTGGAGATACCCCAAGGGGATAACGGTATGTTCTGCCACTAATACCTACGGTTGGGGTGCCCACCTGTTGCCGAACTTCGATACTGTCAGCGGCACGTGGGTGCCAGGGGCGAGCCCTTTCCACATCAACCTTTCAGAAATAACGGCTGTCATCAATGCCTTTCATTTCGGGCAGGATCAACTCTTATTACAAACTGCCCTCATTATGTCAGACAACATTGTGGTGGTGCCTTGCCTCAAAACAAGGGGACACCAATCACCAGACCTGTGCAATCTGAACTGGCAATTTCTACATTGGTTCGACAATCTCCACCTCAATGTACAATTCAGACACATTCTTGGCAGACTCAATGTCTTGGCTGACACTCTATCTAGTCATTCACACAGAATGGTCACTCCATCAATCGGACTTTCTTCCAATTGACACACTTTGGAGACGTCCGATGATTGATCTTTTGCAACAAGATGGAATCGCAAGTTCTCCACCTTTCATCTCACAGGTTCCAGACCCAGAAGCATGGGTCGTGGATGCTCGATCAATCACCTGGGAAGGGTTGTGGGCATTCCCCTACCCTCCCACGGTCTTGGTACTGGAATTAATCCAGAAGTTAAGGGGTCAGAATTGTCAGATGGTTCTGATTACCCCTCTCAGATGGAACAACTCCTGGGTCTCCGATCTACTCAATCTAGGCGATAGATCTACCCAGGAAGATTACAGTCAGCACAAGTATTCACAAGCAACCGCGGCCAGGGGTGTTTCACCCCTGTCCGGACCGTCTTTATGTTCAAGCTTGGCTCTTGTCCAGACAGCCTTGCAAGACAAACAATTTAAATCTTTGATTGCGGAGAGAATCTCGAGAGCAAGAAGGCCCTCTACTCTGAAGGTTTACGAGGGCAAGTGGCATGTTTTCAGAGACTGGTACCATATCATTCACATTGTTCCTCTGAGTGTCACAATCCCTCAACTGGCCAACTTTTCTCTGGCTTTTCGAGGAGAAACATCTGGCTCCAGTTATTCTCAAATGTTACCGCTCCATGATATCAGACACATTCCGCCATTCTGGTACATGTGCTATCAGCCATGACAAAGATTTGTCAGATCTTTAGACATTTAAAAAAAAAAAAAAAAAAAAATTTAATCGACTTATATCCCTCACCCTGTTTTCAAATGGAATCTGTCCTGGGTTTTAACATGACTCAATTCAGACAGTATTGAGTCTTTAACCCACGATTAGTTAAAGCTACGATCATACAAATTGGGTT
The DNA here is from genome assembly GCA_029339505.1 of Unio delphinus. Taxonomy (NCBI): domain Eukaryota; kingdom Metazoa; phylum Mollusca; class Bivalvia; order Unionida; family Unionidae; genus Unio; species Unio delphinus. Next base: position 12,021,830 of record JAQISU010000035.1, on the reverse strand, counting down.
TCTTGATAGCCTTAGCTTCAGCATGCAGGGTGAGCGAGTTACATGTCCTTTCTAGTGACCCGAACTCTCTTTCGTTTCGATCAGAGGGTTTGATGGTCCTCTTGACGCAGCCAGGCTTCGTAGTCCAAAATAGATTACCATACATTGCGATCAACGAGTCGTCATTAGCTCGCTTTCTTTATAGATAAGTCAGGATCAACAGCCATGTAAGATCCTGTTTGGGCACTCTAGCACCATTTCAATGCATAGAGGTGAGTCAGGTCACATACTAGCACCTCTTTCTTCTGGTGATAGCTGGGATATGAGATATCACCATTCAAGCCCTTGCTTCATGGCTGTAGTGGGTTATACGCTCGGCGTACTCTGAGAATTCGCAAATCAGTCACCTTATAGAAGCTGTTGCAGAGTCAACCTTCTACAGTTTTATCTTCAAGTTTGTACTCGCAGAGGCAAACATTGATTCTAGTAGGTCCGGTGTTGGGCAGCCCAGACGTCCACCAGACCCATGTGCAACAATCAGCACAGCCTATTAGCTTCGCTGGATTCGCCAGATAAATTTTCGTAGGTAAGAAGATTTCAATAACTATCTTCTTAACCGCATAAAAGGGTCACATATCACGTGACCCTGGGCTGTGTTGCTGATTGAAAATTAGGAGACCGGGTTATCATTCACATGGGGAATCCAACCATCATTCCCTAGAGGATACCCGGGGTGGAGGTCGGATGCTCCGCATTCCCTCCTCCTATTACTTATTCTCCTAAAGTAATGTGATTGGGGAACGTATTCAAAGGAGAAAGCAAATTTTTTAGTAAATTATGTTTCTCCGAGAATACTTACCCAATCACATTACTAAGAAACCCTCCCAACCACCCCGCCATGCGAGCATCCTCGTGTTTTATATATCGCTCAGCTTAAAAACTAAAGAAGCGACACCTAACGGGCGGCAAGGGGAGGTAATGGGCAAGAGTTATTGCCCTTTGTTTATATGACATAGACAGGAAAGACGAATTTTCGTCTTTTGGTAGGGCTGGATTCGCGAGGTAGCAGGCTAATATCCCTAAAGTAATGTGATTGGGTAAGTATTCTCGGAGAAACATAATTTACTAAAAAATTTGCTTTCTCCATTGAATACATTCCCCAATCACATTAACATTAGGGATATAGGCCTGCTACCTCGCGAATCCAGCCCTACTAAAAGACGAAAATTTGTCTTTTCTATGTACTATAGACAAAGGGCAATAACTCTTGCCCCTTCCTTCCCCTTGCCATCGACAGGTGTCGCTAGTTTTTAAGCTTCACTTGTACTGTTCACAACGTACAAATACACCTCCATATAATCCAAGCCATCTTAGTGTAATATAATCCAAGCCATCTTAGCACTAAATAATTTTGCTTACTTTGTTAGTAACGGTTGTGGTATTAGCAAATTAATAACATTTCGAATTGCTAATTTGTGCTTTGTTTTTCTTCTTTTTTCGTTTCAGTAGAAATGTCAAGCAAATGCATGAAATGAAAAAAGTTCAAACAAAAGAAGAAAACAACCATGACACTTGTATTGTATGTACCAAGTGTACATGACCTATACCATGCAGCATGTGTAATACGTGGACAGAGCCATTGTGGCAATGGAGGAAAATAATGTTGACATGGTACAACAGTCCGCCTTTGAAAAGATGTGTCATTTGGTCCAGGAAACAACGGCATAGCTATTGACATCAGGCTAGATATTACCTCTGTGGGGGAATGTTCCCCCAATTTTCGGCAGCCCAGTGGGCGTTAGTCCCCCTGCATGTCCAAGCATGGCCTTCAGGCCTGTAAGTCAGGACGCATGTTTTTTTTACCGGATCTATTGGATCTATTTCATTATACAACCTCGATGTCACCGGCCATCCAGCTGTCCCAGCATGGGGACCTTATTGCTAAAACAGTCCGACCAACTATGATTTACAGGGATTTTAGTGACAAATCCGTCCGTCAAGCTGTACCGCCGGCAACATGCCAATACTATGATGGAGGTTTTAGTGAGAAATCTGTCTGTCCAGCCATGCCATTGGAGCAGCCGGTACCAGTGATAGCCGGACCATCGCTGACATTCCGGTGGACCACACACCAGGCAAACCAGCGGGCAGTGCCATCCCAGTATGGGGACCTTATTGCTAAAATGGGCTGACCAACTATGATTTACAGGGATTTTAGTGACAAATCCGTCCATCAAGCTGTACCTCCGGCAACATACCAATACTATGTTGGAGATTTTAGTGAGAAATCTGTCCGTCCAGCCAGGCCTTTGGAGGGGCCATTACCAGTGATAGCCGGACTGTCGCCGACATTCAGGCCGACCATTCGCCAGACCAGCTGGCTGTGCCGTCTGTCCATATGTTCATGGCTTCTCCACAAGGGAGAATTAGTCAAGGATGATGGAATTGCGTCATCTATGTCACCTGGTATGCTATATCCAGAGATGCAAGCTATACCAGAACCAACGTTCCCTCTGAGCGAATGGTAGATGTGAACAGTGCTCACTACACTGCACAAGCATTACAGAGATGAGAAAAATTTAAAGTTGGATTGAGCAAAATTTGACAGTTCAGATGTCCGGGGATGCCTGAGCAGCTGTGCTCGCAGCTTAGAGGGAAAATTGACCAGAACATGACTCAGCACACAGTGAGTGTGACGAAACACTTGCAAATCAGCCATACACAGATCCAGTCATGGAACGGACTGAGCTTAGCTTCAAGGCCAAAGTGGAAGAAATTCAAGACTACAAAGTTAAGGCGTCTGTAGATCTTGAATGGGAGGAAGTGACGATGTCCTTTCTGCTCCTTCCAAAGTCAGCAAAATTCAGAAAGCTAAGTACCAGCAATGTTCTAGTGTAGCTGGTACAAAACTCAATCAGACGCCTTCAGTACTGATCTCCAATGCCACGTCAAAGCTAGTCCGAAACGTAGTCACTACGTCTTCAATGTTAGACTTGGCTTCACTAGCCATTTTTCCGACTCCCAGGCAAACCCGGCAATGACCACGCTTGCGAAGCGCCGGCCAGGATTGCTAGAGTTATTAACAGGGGAGCTCACCATTCCATGGCCAATGCGTTGACTGCTTCTGCCAACTTTGACCTGATACAACGCAACGCATGTTGGCGGTCCACGTCGCTCAAGCCCCATCCCACTCTCGCTTTATGGACGTCTCCGTTTGGGTCACTTTTCTTCTTTGGGGAAAAAAATTTTAAAAAAAAAATTTGAAGAAGTTCGGAGGCAGGCAGCTCATGGAACTGCTCCTCCAACTCACCACCCAACTTTCACAGGCGTTTCGAAACAATCATCCCCTGCCACAGCGGAGGGATGATAGGCAGACCAAGGCAAAGGGATTCTTACAATCAAATATGCAGTATAGATCCCATCCCAATGATGGGAGCCAGCAGTCTAATCAAGCTAGCTAGGAGGCAACCATATAGAGGCGGCAAGAACCCAAGTTTCTCCGCCATCAAGCCTCCTAACTCTGGACGTTGACATATCCAGCCCACTGCCCATGGACTGCCTACCTGTGGGCGGCCACCTCCTGCAATTTCAAGACCACTGGACCACTTTATTACCTCAGAACATTTGGGTGATTCAGGTCATTTCAGAGGGACTTTGGATTTCATTTATCCATCCCCCTTCCCTGTCCTCTCCCCTCTTCACGGATGTACTGTCAGATCAGGATAAGAATGCCTTTCTAAAAAAATATATATAAAAAAAACCATAAATAAACCCTGCAATAGCCAGGGTTTTATTCATAGCTGTTTCTTATCCAGAGGCCATTCATCGACCTGAGTCGCCTCAACCAATACATTTTACCCCTGAAATTCAATGTGGCGATGGCGAGATCAATACATCTTTCCATCCGACGGGATGGGTATGCCATCAGTCTAGATTTGACCGACGCATATTTTTACGTCCCTATCCACCGAGTCACGGAAATTTCTCCGTTTTGCCTATCGGGACCCAGTTTATCAGTTCCAGGTCATACCTTTTGGCCTCAACATCAGCCCTTGGGCTTTTACCAAGGTTATGGATTGCGTCTTCACCCTGTTCCGCTCAACTTCATCTAGTGACGGCAGTGTACTTGGACGACATCCTCCAGAAACATATGTTAAGTTCTACTCTGCTCAAAGGCAGAAACAATCTTCAATCACTTTTCGATCATCTAGGCTTTCTCGTGAACTGGAAAAAGTCCGATCTCTGTCCATCCCAGAGTTTGGGTCCATCTGGGTATGGAGTTTCTCACTGATTTGAATCTGGTAAGGCTTCCTCGTGTTTGAGATCATCCGGATAGCCGAACTCGTCGAGTATTTTTCCAACAGGATGTGCATTTCAGCGAGAGAGTTCTTGCAACTCCTCGGATTATTCAATGTGGCGGTGCACTTGATCCCGCTCAACCGTCTTTTTGTGCACCCCTTACAAATGACGTTACTAGCATAATGGCGCCCTTATTTTCAAGTCCCCTCAATCACACAATAATGATCACACCCAAGATAAGATCATTCTTGAGTCAGTGGCACAACCCCTGTTAGCTGTCCACAGGGATTCCTCTGGAGATACCCCAAGCGGAGATAACAGTATGTTCCGCCACCAGTACCTACGGTTGGGGTGCCTTCCTGTTGCCAGACTTCGATACCGTCAGTGGCACGTGGGTGCCAGGGAGAGCCCTCTCCACGTCAACTTTTCAGACATAAAGGCTGTCATCAATGCCTTTCATTTCTGAAAGGATCAACTCTTATTCAAAACTGTCCTCATTATGTCAGACAACTCTGTGGTGGTGACTTGCCTCCTCAAACAAGGGGGCACCAAATCACCAGACCTGTGCAATCTGATCCGGCAGTTTCTACATTGGTGCGACAATCTCCACATCAGTGTACAAATCAGACCCATTCCCAGCAAACTCGTGTCTTGGCTGACACTCTATCTAGGAAAGGTCAAGTCATTCACACAGAATGCTCACTCCATCAATCGGTCTTTCTTCCAGTCTGCACACTTTGGGGGCATCCGATGATCGATCTTTTTGCAACAAGGTGAAATCACAAGATGCCCACCTTCGTCTCTCTGGTTCCAGACCCAGAAGCTTGGGCCATGGACGCTGTGTCAGTCAGCTGGGAGGGGTTGTGGGCATTCTTCTACCCTCCCACGGGCTTGGTACTGAAAATAATCTAGAGGTTAAGGGGTCATTTCTGTCAGATGATTCTAATTGCCCCTCTCAGATGGAACAACTCCTGGGTCTCCGATCTACTCGATCTGGCGATAGATCTTCCCAGGACGATTACAGTCAGCCCAATCCTCTCAAGCAATTGCAGTCACAGTTGTTCCACCCCTGTCCGGACCATCTTTGTCTTCACACTTGGCTCTTCTCCTTGCGAGACAAACAATTTAAATCTTCGATTGTGGAGAGAATCTTTAGAGCAAGAAGGCCCTCTACTCTGAAGGCTTCTGAAGGAAAGTGGCATGTTTTTCGGGACTGGTACCATATCAATAACATCGTCCCTTCGAGTGTCTCAATTCCTTAACTGACCGACTTTTTTTTCTTTGGCTTTTCGAGGAGAAACAGTTGGCCCCAATTACTATCAAATTCTATTGCTCCATGATATCAGACACATTCCGCCATCATGGTAAATGTGATATCAGGCATGACAAAGATCTGTCAGATCTTTTAGCCACTTTAGAGTTCAATTGACTAATATCCCTTACCCTGTTTCCAAATGGAATCTGTCCTGGGTTTTAACATGGCTCAATTCAGACAGTATTGAGTCTTTAGCGCACAATTCGTTAAAGCTACTATCATACAAAACGGGTTTCTTGATAGTCTTAGCTTCAGCATGCAGGGTGAGTGAGTTACAGGCCCTTTACAGTGACCCGAACTATCTTCAGTTCAGATCAGATGGTTCAGTGGTCCTTTTGATGCAGCCAGGCTTCGTAGCCAAAAATAGGTTACCATCCCTTGGCAATCAAAGAGTCGTCATTAGCTCCCTTTCTTCCATAGATAAGTCAGGAGCAGCAGCCATGCAAGGTCCTGTTTGTGCACAGAGGCAAGTCGGGTCACATGCAAGCACCTCTTTCTTCTGGTGACAGCTGGGAAATGGGATATCACCCCTCATGCCCTTGCTTCATGGCTGAAGTGGGTTATACGCTCAGCGTACTCTGAGGTCTCACAAGATAGAGTCGCCTCATGAAGATTACCACTCATGAGATTAGAGCAGTCTCAGCGAGCCTTGCATTCAAACGCAATGTTTCGATCCAAGATATAACAGAAGCTGTTGGCTGGCATGCAGAGTCAACCTTTTCCAGTTTTATCTCATTGATTTGACCTCGCAGAGGCAAACCTTGAATCTAGTAGGTCCGGTGTTGGCAGCCCAGATGCCCACCATACCAATTTAAAACAATCAGCACAGCCTATCAGCTTCGCTAGATTCGCCAGAAAAAAAAATTTGTAGGTAAGAAGATTTCAATAACAGTATAAAGGGGTCACATATCACGTGACCCTGGACTGTGTTGCTGATGAAATTAGGAGAACGGGTTATCATTCACATGGGGAATCCAGCCCAGGGTAGAGGTAGGATACTCAGCGTTCCCTTCTCCTATTACCTATTCTCCTAACGTTAATGTGATTGGGGAACGTATTCGAAGGAGAAAGCAAATATTTTAAGTAAATTATGTTTCTCCGAAACTATACTTACCCAATCACATTATTTAAAAACCCTCCCAACCACCCCGCCATGTGAGCATCCTCGTATAGTATATATCGCTCAGCTTAAGAACTAGCGACTCCTCATGGTGGCAAGGGGAGGTAAGGGGCAAGAGTTATTGCCCTTTGTGTATAGGAGATAGAAAATACGAATTTTCATCTTTTAGTAGGGCTGGATTCGCGAGGTAGCAGGCTTATATCCCTAACTTTAATGTGATTGGGTAAGTATTCTTGGAGAAACATAATTTGCTTAAAAATTTGCTTTATCCATTGGAAGTATTTAAACAATTATTGCACTAGCATAATAAATTGTTTTCCTTGACCAACTTTCATGCCTAAATGAGTTTTAGCTCTTCTGGTTATAGACTAGGGATGGTTAGCACAAGCATTTTATCAATGCTGAATGTAAACTAGTTTGAGGATTGTCATGAAACATAACACACATGGTCATCACATGGTTTATTTGCTCTTTATAATATAAAACAACTCCAACAAATGACTGCTTAGCATAACCTAGTACCTGTAAGTTATAAGAAAAGATAAATAATCAAAGTTTAAACAGTTAATGAAAATGATGCACCATTACATAATGAATGGTTGGGAATAATGACTGAGTGGGAATAAAGAACCATTGAGAAAGATTAACCAACCATTTAGAATTATGAACCATTTAGAAAGGAAACAAACAGAATGATAAACCATTGCAAAGACTGAACTAGTGAGAATGGTGAACCATTAATGAACAAGTGAGGATAATAAACCATTAAAGGATCAACCTTTGTAAATAATGAACTGTTAGGAATGATGAAGCATTGTAATTGATCAACCTGTCAGAATGATGAACTGTTGAGAATAATCTACCAGTGAGAATAATAAATCAGTATGTATTAATTGACAAGGCAGAGTTGCGTGGTAATCTATTTTCTCCATATCTTAAATTCTATCAACAGTTGATGGAAGGCAGCTTGCAGCCAACATGAGGGGGGTGGGTATGCAACCTCAAGACATCCCAGAGTGGAAGAAACACATCACAGGAGGACAAAAAGCCTCATATGGCAAGAAGGAAAAGAAATCCATCCTTGAACAGAGGCAGGGCCTACCTATCTTTAAACTTAAGGACGAGTTGGTCAAGGTAAGTCTATTTGTTCAATCATACTCGTCATTTGGAAGTTATTCAGTAGTTTTACAAGTATTTGCCTTCCAAAGTCATCCAACTTAAAGAGGAGTTAGTTTGAGTAGGTAGGTTGTTGTTTATGAAATCAGTCCCTAAACATGTCTTGGCATTTTAGTTGGTATCAGTTCTCATATATTCATAAGACATTACTCACTGGAGTCACATGATTTTATATTCATTAAAGTGAGTTGATTTGGTCACTTGGTATTAATAGAACAGCTGGTTATCTGAAGATTTATACTGCAAATTTGAAAAATTGATGTTGTGCTAGGGTTGAGGGATTCCACATGGATTTACAAGCTGCCAAGATTTGGTACGGAATAATCTGTACAGGTTTCTGAAAGTCACCTTCAATAAGCCATAGCTCAAGACCCAGGAGAAATACTGGTAAAAATGGTCGATATATGCATTGATGTGTTTCAGACAGAGCTGTCTGCAGAAATGGCATTGATTGTGATATGCTGAGTTCAATTGCAGATTTTTGGTGACTGAATTATCAGATTTGGTATACTCATGTACTCATCAAGTGCAAGCAATATATTAGTATAGATAGATCCCAAATAAATCCATCCTATAAATTTAGGCAGATTCTTTCTATATTCAGACTGGTGGCCCGAGTGGCCTAAAGCACTTTCTTTCCGTTGGTTTTCCCGGATTCTTCCTCCACCAATAATACTGGCCGCCATGTATAGCCTATCGTGTGCTGAAAAATGACGTTTAACTCTATTTTAAAAAATATATATATATATATATATATATATATATATATATATTCAGTCTGTAAGAGGAGTTGGTTATGTTGGATAGATTTAACACAGAGTAGGAATTAATAGGTAAGCCAAATTCATCGAGATTAGTCATTTCATCTTATTTACTTTTTGAAAACGTTGTAGAAAATATTATGAATGAAAATGAAGTTAAGAGTTATTTAAGCAGGTAGTGACTAGTTTCACAGTGAGACACTTTGTGTATGAAAAGGAAACTTGGATAAAGCATATATTCAGTATCTGTGATGTCATTGCCCCAAACCTGATGCTGTCTTCAATAAGACAAGTAATCAGCTTCTGTTAGTATGTTATCCCAAGCCTGATGCTATTTTTGATAAGACATATACTTAGCACCAGAGATGTTATTGATCTATGCCTGATGCTGTCATGGATAAGAAAATAATACTCAGCATCAGTGAGGTCATTGACCCAAGTCTGATGCAGCCTTGGACAAAACGTACTCTGCATCTGTGAAGTCATTGAACTATGCCTGATGATGTCTTAGATGAAATTTTGAGTCCATTAAAATTGGCATTATTATGTCGTCCACAGAAATCACTTAGATAAATCATTTTTATAAGTTGTAAGATTTTTAGATATGAAAAATGAGAAAAATCTGAAAGCATAATAAGAGAGAAATATCACCCAATTTCAGATAGTGTAACTAAAGTGTGTACAGTCAAATGATTCATTTTGATGAAATCTTGCAAAATATAAAATGAATCGTTTTTTTTTTATAATAAATTTGTTTATACTATATTAATTATAAGAAAAAAGGCCCTTTTTTCTTTGCTTTTTATCTTTGTGTGCTTTTAGTCCATACTGAACAAAACCCTTAGTTGCTTTGCTCTTTATCTTGCAAATAATATGAGCTGATTTAAACATGATTGTGTGTAATATTGCAATTCATTTTGTTTTAGAATGTTCATGAAATGTTAAAGATGAAACAGCTTATGAGCCAAGTAGTAATTTGATGGCATACTGAAGGGTTAGTTAGGTGAAGAACCAAAATCACATGGGATTTATGCTACAGTCTAAGTCTTCTATTTTCAGGCTGTTAATGACAATCAGATCTTAATTGTAATTGGTGAAACTGGTTCTGGGAAGACAACACAAATCACCCAGTATTTAGCTGAGGTTGGATACACCACTCGTGGCAAGATCGGCTGTACTCAGCCAAGGCGTGTGGCAGCCATGTCAGTTGCCAAGAGAGTTTCTGAGGAGTTTGGCTGCCGCTTGGGTCAAGAGGTTTGTTTTTGTCTGCAATTAAATATTGTCATGTAATTTACAAATATGGCAATAGTAGCAAAATGGAACAATCATTTTACTCAAGTTTCTTAAGTGTAAGTGACTGTTTTATTTTTATTGGCATTACGTCTTTTTTTTCTCACTAAATTATGCATTACATGTAAACGTACATGTGTATAGATTACGCTTTTTCGGTATATCCACCTTCCAAAAAATAAATTATTTGTTTTCTCATTTTTATTAACATTCCATTAATCCCACAGACTGTATTTTAGAAATGACGGCTTTTACGTAATTACAATATAAGAGTATGCTTGTCCGTGGACTTGCGTGCACTTTCCTAACAGTATCATGTTCTATTTATAGCAAACCTGGTCCTACTTTCAAACTTTTGACCTCAAATTTTAATTTTAGCATCTGTATGGCTTAATGAAAAGAGAACAGACTGGTTTTCTAATTTTTATCTTTACATGCAGATTCTTTGTTGTAATTCATAGTTAGTGCAGAACTACTCTAAAAGTATTTGGCGCTAAAATGCAAAAATATCTCCTTTCAAAACTTCACAGATAGATTAGAAAAAAAGCACACACAAAAAAACATAATAAAAAAATAACTGATTCCTCTAAATATGAAGACACAATTGCAGCTTCACAGGACATCTATTTCAGGCCGTGTGGAAAGAACTTTAATATTTGGCGCTAGAAGTTTTAAGATGGATTCTAGTCAATGTGTGTGTAAAGCTGAAAGTGCTACATATGAAACAGTAAAGGATGTTAAAAGACGAGAGGGACAAGTAAATCATTGTTTATTGAAATTTTAGCATTTTATATGTGGATTATGCTTTTTCTGCCTAGATTCCGCTTTTTGACCACTTGGATTGTTCTTTCCTCATCAGGGGTTGGCATGTATGGCTTACAAGGAAGTTAAAAATAATTTTATGTAAACCATGTTATATGGTCAGAACTTTTCATCTTTCAATATGCAGATTTAACAAAAATGAAAATTCTGTTTTGGTCATTTCATGCCAAATCACCCATGGCTGCCCAGGTGAACATTTCCACGAATTGATGACTGCATGCAAAATGTCAGTAAAAATTCCAATTATTTATGATGTCATGACTAATTGAAGTGGGGAGGGTTAGCATAAGTTTTTCTTATATTTGTGGTGATATACACCCTTTAAGATAGCCTTATGTTCTCTGCATGTATTTGTTTTCTTAATATTTCAAGGTAGCATTATTACATGTTAATCCATGACAATGACCAAGTAGGACAGTATTAGAAAATTATAATTACAGGGGTATGTACCAAATTATCTTGTTTGAATCAAGTTAACGGTAAAGCATTACATTAGATTTTTTTGTTTTCTGAGGCCCATATAGTGCTGATTATGAACCATACTTGTTCCATATTGTGATTATTTATTAATTGTCCACAATTTAGACATTCTACACTTTTACTGTATCATCTTACCCATACTCACATCACATTATTACCCATACTCTCATCATTACCCAGACTCAACACACATTACCCATACTCTCATCACTACCCATATTTTCATCATACATTACTCATACTCTCATTACACATTACCCATACTCTCATCATTACCCAGACTCTCATCACACATTACCCAGACTCTCATCACACATTACAAATACTCATCATTACCCAATCTCTCATCACACATTACCCATATTCTCATCATACATTACCCATATTCTCATCATACATTACCCATATTCTCATCATTACCCAGACTCTCATCACACATAACCCATACTCTCATCACACATTACCCAATCTCTCATCATACATTACCCATATTCTCATCATACATTACCCATATTCTCATCATACATTACCCATATTTTCATCATACATTACCCATATTCTCATCATACATTACCCATATTCTCATCATTACCCAATCTCTCATCACACATTACCCATACTCTCATCACACATTACCCAATCTCTCATCATACATTACCCAATCTCTCATCATACATTACCCATATTCTCATCATTACCCAATCTCTCATCACACATTACCCATACTCTCATCATACATTACCCAATATCTCATCATACATTACCCAATCTCTCATCATACATTACCCATATTCTCATCATTACCCAATCTCTCATCACACATAACCCATACTCTCATCACACATTACCCATATTCTCATCATTACCCAGACTCTCATCACACATTACCCATACTCTCATCATACATTACCCAATCTCTCATCATACATTACCCATATTCTCATCATACATTACCCATATTCTCATCATTACCCAATCTCTCATCACACATTACCCATACTCTCATCATACATTACCCATACTCTCATCATACATTACCCATATTCTCATCATACATTACCCATATTCTCATCATACATTACCCATATTCTCATCATTACCCAATCTCTCATCACACATTACCCATACACTCATCACACATTACCCAATCTCTCATCATACATTACCCATATTCTCATCATACATTACCCATATTCTCATCATACATTACCCAATCTCTCATCATACATTACCCATATTCTCATCATTACCCAATCTCTCATCACACATTACCCATACTCTCATCATACATTACCCATATTCTCATCATTACCCAGACTCTCATCACACATTACCCATACTCTCATCATACATTACCCAATCTCTCATCATACATTACCCATATTCTCATCATTACCCAATCTCTCATCATACATTACCCATACTCTCATCATACATTACCCATATTCTCATCATACATTACCCAATCTCTCATCATACATTACCCATATTCTCATCATACATTACCCAATCTCTCATCATACATTACCCATATTAACATCATACATTACCCATATTCTCATCATACATTACCCAATCTCTCATCATACATTACCCATACTCTCATCATACATTACCCATATTCTCATCATACATTACCCATATTCTCATCATACATTACCCAATCTCTCATCATACATTACCCATATTCTCATCATACATTACCCATACTCTCATCACACATTACCCATACTCTCATCATTACCCAATCTCTCATCACACATTACCCATACTCTCATCATACATTACCCATATTCTCATCATACATTACCCAATCTCTCATCATACATTACCCATATTCTCATCATACATTACCCATATTCTCCTCATACATTACCCATATTCTCATCATACATTACCCAATCTCTCATCATACATTACCCAATCTCTCATCATACATTACCCATATTCTCATCATACATTACCCATATTCTCATCATATATTACCCATATTCTCATCATACATTACCCAATCTCTCATCATACATTACCCATATTCTCATCATACATTACCCAATCTCTCATCATACATTACCCATATTCTCATCATACATTACCCATATTCTCCTCATACATTACCCATATTCTCATCATACATTACCCAATCTCTCATCATACATTACCCAATCTCTCATCATACATTACCCATATTCTCATCATACATTACCCATATTCTCATCATATATTACCCATATTCTCATCATACATTACCCAATCTCTCATCATACATTACCCATATTCTCATCATTACCCAATCTCTCATCACACATTACCCATACTCTCATCATACATTACCCAATCTCTCATCATACATTACCCATATTCTCATCATACATTACCCATATTCTCATCATTACCCAGACTCTCATCACACATAACCCATACTCTCATCACACATTACCCATACTCTCATCTTTACCTAGACTCTCATCACACATTACCCAGACTATCATCACACATTACCCAGACTCTCATCACACATTACCCATACTCTCATCACACATTTTCCATACTCTCATCACACATTACACATACTTTCATTACACATTACCCATATTCTCATCTTTACCCATACTCTCATCACACATTACCCATACTCTCATTGCAGATTATCCATACTCTCATCACACATTATGCATACTCTCATCACACATTACCCATACTCTCATCACTCATTACCCATACTCTCTTCATTACCCATACTCTCATCACACATTACCAATGCTCTCATCACACATTACCCATGCTCTCATCACTCATTACCAATACTCTCATCACTTAATACCCATACTCTCTTTATTACCCATACTCTCATGTTCTACATGGTTTGCAGTTGGGATTATGATGAAATCCATAGAGTCAAAAATTCAAAATATCAAGACCAGTGTGACTGAAAGAAAAAAACTGTTTTGTACAAAATACCCTACTATAACATTGTAAAAATCTATTGGAACATGTTAATTGGATTTCAGATTAACATTTGAATAAAAGTAGCACCATGATGGCTGTTGAGATCACACTTGTTACAAAGGACATCTTCTCTTACAGGTTGGATACACAATTCGTTTTGAGGACTGCACAAGCCCTGAGACTGTAATTAAATATATGACAGATGGTATGCTTTTGCGAGAGTGTCTGATTGACCCAGATCTGTTACAGTACTCAATCATTATGTTGGACGAGGCACATGAGAGGACCATTCACACGGATGTTTTATTTGGGCTGATGAAAGAGGTAAGCATTCAGATCTAGTTAGCTTTCCATCATTTTTCATACTTTGCTTTTGATATCCAGTTTGGCATTGATTGCTTTCATTTATCATTTCCTTTCAATTTTGCTTGTTTGGAATGATATGAAAATGCCTTTATCAGAGTTGGATTTCCCATTGTAAGAGTGGTAAAGGGAGAGAACTATAGATTATTTTTTAATTTGTTTTTATTAAAAGTGTACTTTACGAAATAGCAAAAGCATAAAAAGCAAACATATAGCATTGAATTTATGATGAAATATAAGTGCATTAGTTTTGAAAATGCAGCGAGAAGTTTTGGGTTTGATCCCCGGCTGAGTTATACCAAAGACATATAAAAATGGTACTAACAGCCGCCTCACTTGGCATTCAGCAATGTGAGGTTAGTGTTAGGACTGGTCGGCCTGGTGTCATGATAATGTGACTAAATTGTTTTAAAGTTACGTTAAAAATCCAAATCACATCACACACATACACATCAAACGGAAGTCATACTAATAATCAGTTATGTGACATTGGTGTTTGCCTTGACAAGAACAATGAACATGACAGTTGTGTTTGTCTGCCTTGACAAGAGCAGTGTAAGTCACTATGGTGTTTGTCTGCTTTGACAAGAACAATGTACATGACAGTTGTGTTTGTCTACCTTGATGAGCAATGTAAGTCACTATGGTGTTTGTCTGCTTTGACAAGAACAATGTACATGGTAGTGGTGTTTGTCTGCCTTAACAAGAACAACATACATGAATGGTGTTTGTCTGCCTTGACAAGAACAACGTACATGACAGGCATGTTTGTTCTGCCTTGACAAGAACAATGCACCAATGGTGTTTATCTGATTCTGATGTGCAGATTGGTAAAATAGTTAAGAAAAGAGAACTTTATATGTTTATCAGTGTAAATTTTAAAACTAATCATAATTCTGAATGACAGAACAAAAAAAGAATGCATATTTCATTACGTTTATTAGAGTTATGGTGTGCACTGGTTAATTATATTTATACTGTGTAGAAAATACATTTTCTTAATAAAAGAAAATACAATTACATTTTGTTGGGAAGTATATTTTATGCATGTGTTGTAAACTGCTGTCCCTAATGATGACAATCACCCTTAAAATGATACACATTATATATCTTCTTTTATCTTTAGTAGACACAGTAACACATGCATTGCCAATATCATGACTGACTTGTGGTGTGTGACACATGAGTTGACTTGAGGTTTGTGACATGCATTTTGAATATCATGACTGACTTGATTTCTTGTGACATGTATTGTTAATATCATGACTGACTTGATGGCTAGTGACACATGCATTGTTAATATCATGACTGACTTGATGGCTTGTGACACGTATTGTTAATATCATGACTGACTTGATGGCTTGTGACACATGCATTGTTAATATCATGACTGACTTGATGGCTTATGACACATGCATTGCTAATATCACAGCTGACTTAACGTTTTTTGACACATGAATTGCCAGTATCATCTCTGACTTGAGGTATTGTGCTTGAATTTTAGTTTCATATCCCAAAAATGTGGAGATCATGTTATATTGATTAGAGACATTATCATTGGGCCTGTTCATGTTGTATTCATTAGATATGGTATTGTGGTTTCTGCTCATGATGTATTGATTGATTAGGTACATTATCATGAAGTCTGATATGTTGTATCATTAGATGTTCTGGGTCTGTGGTCTGGTCATCTTTTATTAGTTAGATACATTATCATGGAGTCTGATCATGCTGTATTCATTTGATACATTATTCTCGGTATGTGGTCTGTTTATGTTGTATTAATTACATACATTATTTGGGATCTGATCATGCTGTATTCATTAGATACATTATCATGACAAAGAGTACTTGAGTTAATGCTATTCATTACAAGACTTTATTATTGAATTGTTTTCCAGGCAGTTAAGAAGAGGAAGGATCTTAAACTGATAGTGACATCAGCAACTCTCGATGCAGTTAAGTTCTCCCAGTATTTCTTTGAAGCAGTAAGTATTGTTATTATAACAGCAGATAAAGATAACAAAGTTCTTTACATATTAGACCATTAAACTTAATTGAGACCCATGCTGAGTAAAAAAAACTAAGAATAGGACTTAAAAAAAATGAACCTACTATGCGACTTAAACCTCTATAGTGAATATGGTCTAGTGAACTTAATCTTGGACTTTAACCCAACAAGTGTACTAAATATTGGATTTTAATCCAACAAGTGAACTAAATCTTGTACATAGGTTGCCTGAACTCCATTTTGGACAATGTTAATCCCTTCCAGCTGTAGAGTATGTAATTGGTATATCCGAACAAGTTCTCTGTTTTTTTTCTAAAAATTGTGTAGAGTATGTAATTGATATATCCGATCAAGTTCTAAAAATAGTGTAGAGTATGTAATTGGTATATCCAATCCAGTTCTAAAAATAGTATAGAGTATATAATTGATATATCTAATCAAGGTCTAAAAATGATGTAGAGTATGTAAATGGTATATCCAAACAAGTCCTCTATCTTTTCTAAAAATAGTGTAGAGTATGGAATTGATATATTAGAACAAGTTCTCTATCTTTCTGATAGTGTTACTCGCAAAGGTAATACCAGACACTTGTCTTCTGAGCATTTTGTAACTGGCTCTTCCAGTTTTCTCTTTTTGTTTGTTATATAATTTCTTCCAGCAACTGTATGTGTAGAAGAGATAGACTGGAGTGTTGATGCACTCTTGTATAGATTCACCAGGTTATCAGTGATTTGTGATTTATCTGATTGGTTTCCCACAGAAGCTTGCATTCACTTCTTATAGAATATAAACTTGAGGGAGATAATGATGCATTCACTATAGAATATAAACTTATGGAAGATAATGATGCATTCACTTATAGTAAACTTAAAGAAGATAATGATGCATTCACTTATAGTAAATTTAAAGAAGATAATGATGCATTCACTTATAGAATATAAAGATAATGATGCATTCACTCGCATCTTCAGAGAGAAAATTATTCCAGTTGATTCATTTGTTCAGCTGATCACTTTGCCTTCTTAGTGAGAGATTTATATATATGTCTGTCCTTTTGATAACGTTTCATCCCACAAGGACTAAATATCAATTTAATGTTTCACTTTTCCTTCATTTGCATTCAGAGACCATTCAATTATTCATTTGACCCCCAGTTTTAATATCAAAGTTGTTTTTTTATAGTCAAGTCTGACCCCCCCCCCCAGGTTTTAACATCAAGGAGAATTTTCACTCTCAGTCTTTTACCCCTATGGGGATACACTGCAATTATCAATTTCATACATGTGATGATTCTGTTTCAGCTGATACATTGTACAATAGCATGATAGTCTGATCTATTGTATTACAGAGACTGACTAATTATAAAACAAAACATTAGTAAATTATAATAAATGTATATTGAGTTTTCTAATCATTTCTTTGTGTATTCCCTCATTCAAAACAAATTTCTGTTTTATCTGTTATTAAACTGAAATCGAACTGCAAGAAAATGGTTTAGTTCGAAGCTTACATGCTGCAATAATAGGCCTACGTTGTAGTGACTCTGGTGACAAGATCTATATAAATCTCTCTCTGTCAAGATGAAGTGATCAGTTGAACAAATGAATCAACCAGAACAATTTCTTATGATTAGTTACAATAGTGATGAAACCAGTCAGTGACTGGGGGGGTGACTAGACCATCCCAGCGATGGGTGATGAATGTCTACACATGGATTAAATCATTATCTTCCGTAAATCTTGTACTTTGATGATTCTAGTAAACCAGATGTAGGGCTCAATCAGAAATGTGAACTTAATCTTGGGCTTCAGTCCAACTAGTGGACTTCATCTAGTTAAATCTAGTGAACTAAATCCAGAACTTAAAACAGACAGGTAAACTAAATCCTGGATTAAAGTCCGACAAGTATAGTACATAAAGTTAACAGGTGACCTAAGTCTTGGATTTGAATTAGATAAGTCAACTAGCAATGAATTAAATCTTAGATTTTGAATCAGACGGGTGAAGTTAATCTTGGATTTGAATTAGACAAGTCAGCTAAAAATCCTGTAACAGACATGAATTAAATCTTAAATTTTGAATCAGACAGGTGAATTTAATCTTGGATTTGAATCAGATTGGTGAATTTAATCTTGTATTTGAATCAGACAGGTCAATTTAATCTTGGATTTGAATCAGACAGGTCAATTTAATCTTGTATTTGAATCAGACAGGTAAATTCAATCTTGTATTTGAATCAGACAGGTGAATTTAATCTTGAATTTGAATCAGACAGGTAAATTCAATCTTGTATTTGAATTAGACAGGTGAATTTAATCTTGGATTTGAATCAGACAGGTGAATTTAATCTTGGATTTGAATCAGACAGGTGAATTTAATCTTGGATTTGAATCAGATGAGTGCATTAATCCAGTAGTTATGACAGTTATGAGTATCTATCAGAGTCGGAACTGTTTAGGTTCCACTGTTTAAAACTTGTGAGATTTTGCTGTAATTTTGAATTTTGTTAAGTCATGTTGAATGATATGGTATATTGGTGATATTGAGTTACAATATATTGGTGAATTACAGTATATATTTATCATATTGAATTACAAGGTATATTGGTCATATTGAAGTACATAGTATTGGTCATATTGAATTATATTGGTCATATTAAATTATATGGCATATTTGTCATACTGAATTATATGGTATATTAGTCATATTAAATTATAAGGTATATTAGTCATATTGAGTTACTTTGTATATTAGTCATATCAAATTATAAGGTATATTGGTCATATTAAATTACAAGATATATTAGTCATATTGAATTACAAGGTATATTAGTCATATTGAGTTACTTTGTATATTAGTCATATTGAATTATAAGGTATATTAGTCATATTGAATTACAAGGTATATTAGTCATATTGAATTATAAGGTATATTAGTCATATTGAATTATAAGGTATATTAGTCATACTGAATTATAAGATATATTAGTCATATTGAATTATAAGGTATATAAGTCATACTGAATTATAAGGTATATTAGTCATTGAATTATAAGATATATTAGTCATATTAAATTACAAGGTATATTAGTCATATTGAGTTACTTTGTATATTAGTCATATCGAATTATAAGGTATATTGGTCATATTAAATTACAAGGTATATTAGTCGTACTGAATTATAAGGTATATTAGTCATATTAAATTACAAGGTATATTAGTCATATTGAGTTACTTTGTATATTAGTCATATCGAATTATAAGGTATATTGGTCATATTAAATTACAAGGTATATTAGTCGTATGGAATTATAAGGTATATTAGTCATATTGAGTTATATGGTATATTGGTCACACTGAGTTACTTTGTATATTGGTCATATTGAATTATATTGGTATTTTGGTCATACTGAATTATAAGGTATATTAGTCAAATTGAATTATACTGGTATTTTGGTCATACTGAATTATAAGGTATATTAGTCAAATTGAATTATACTGGTATTTTGGATAGCTGATTTGGATTCCTATGTTTCAGCCTATCTTTACAATTCCTGGTAGGACATATCCTGTGGAGATCTTGTACACCAAGGAGGCAGAGACTGACTATCTTGATGCATCACTCATCACCGTAATGCAGATCCACCTAATGGAACCACCCGGTAATTGTCAAGAGTAACACAAGTATAAACACCATTATTACCAACATCATATCCACCACCTTTATAACTGTTAAGTAGAGCTTTTAAAACCACCAGGTAATTTCAACTACATAAACACCAAAACTATCATTATTATGTTTAGTATTTTGACAACCATCCTCATAATTGTCAAGTAGTTTTCATAGAACTACTTCAGAACATCACTACACTACATTTTCACCAAAATCATCACCGTTATCTCCATTGGCATCACTTCACCATTGCCACTGTATAGATTCACTTTACAAACCACCTGGTAACTATGAATATTGCAGTTAACTGAATCTACCATAATCAATACGATATCCTCACTACACCAACACCACTGTTGTCAACACTACACCCATCATATCTCATTTTCCACCATCGTCAACCCCATCTTAATTATTTCCTCAAGTATCATCATCACTGTTACCACTGCCAACATGTTCCCAACAACTTCCATCATTATCAAAACTGATGCTGATCTTGCTAATATCACCACCAAAGTAACCATAATAGCCATCATCAACACACCACCACCACTGCTAACACCTATATAGGTACCATACTCAACCGCATGGTAACCAGTTATTATTCTCTCATTAAGCACTGCCATAATCCTAATTGATGCTTAGCCAACATAATTATCACCTAACCCTAACCACTATCAGGAAACCAGTCATTCCTAACTCTAGCCACCGTCAATCATCCCTAACCCTAACATTAATGGACTGTTTACTATATGATGCCCATTGATTAATGGACTGTTTACTATATGATGCCCATTGATTAATGGATTATTTACTATATGATACCCATTGATTAATGGACTTTACTAGCCCATTGATTTTTGGACTATTTACTATATGATGCCCATTGATTAATGGAATATTTACTATATGATGTCCATTGATTAATGGACTATTTACTATGTGATGCCCATTGATTAATGGACTGTTTACTATATGATGCTCATTGATTAAGGGACTATGTACTATATGATGCCCATTGATTAATGGACTATTTACTATATGATGCCCATTAATTAATGGACTGTTTACTATATGATGCCCATTGATTAATGGAATATTTACTACATGATGCCCATTGATTAATGGACTATTTACTATATGATGCCCATTCATTAATGGACTATTTACTATATGATGCCCATTGATTAATGGACTATTTACTATATGATGCCCATTGATTAATGGACTATTTACTATATGATGCCCATTCATTATTGGACTATTTACTATATGATGCCCATTCATTAATGGATTGTTTGCAGATTGGTATACTACTGTTTAATAAAATGGCAGAAAAAATAATTATAGCCAAATACAAGATTAATAATAAATCAATAATAAATCAGTAGTAACTGCAGATTGGGAGATCAGTAGTTGATAGAAGTTGGAACATTCCAAGACTTAAAGACTTAACAATGTCTACCTTAATAATTATTGTAAGCATGTTTTTTCTTTTGTAATTTCAAGGTATTTGTTTTTGTAATTTTGTCATTATGTTTCTATGTGTTATATAATACTATAAGAGCACTAAGTCAACATTATTATTGTCATCATTATTTTTATTTTTTTGACATTATTCTTAATCAGTCATCATTATTTTTATTTTTTTGACATTATTCTAAATCAGTCATCATTATTTTTATTTTTTTGACATTATTCTTAATCAGTCATCATTATTTTTATTTTTTTGACATTATTCTAAATCAGTCATCATTATTTTTATTTTTTTGACATTATTCTTAATCAGTCATCATTATTTTTATTTTTTTGACATTATTCTAAATCAGTCATCATTATTTTTATTTTTGACATTATTCTAAATCAGTCATCATTATTTTTATTTTTTTGACATTATTCTAAATCAGTCATCATTATTTTTATTTTTTTGACATTATTCTAAATCAGTCATCATTATTTTTACTTTTTTGACATTATTCTAAATCAGTCATGATTATTTTTATTTTTTTGACATTATTCTAAATCAGTCATGATTATTTTTATTTTTTTGACATTATTCTAAATCAGTCATGATTATTTTTATTTTTTTGACATTATTCTAAATCAGTCATGATTATTTTTATTTTTTTGACATTATTCTAAATCAGTCATGATTATTTTTATTTTTTTGACATTATTCTAAATCAGTCATGATTATTTTTATTTTTTGACATTATTCTAAATCAGTCATCATTATTTTTATTTTTTTGACATTATTCTAAATCAGTCATCATTTTTATTTTTTTGACATTATTCTAAATCTGTACCACTCTAGGGGACATACTTTTATTCCTGACTGGTCAGGAAGAAATCGACACTGCCTGCGAGATTCTTTACGAGCGGATGAAAGCACTGGGTCCAGAGGTACCAGAGTTGATTATCCTGCCTGTCTACAGTGCATTGCCAAGTGAAATGCAGACCAGAATTTTTGACCCAGCACCACCGGGCTCCAGAAAGGTATGTAAATTAACAAAACATAACATTCTGTCAGACAACATTTTCTGCATTGCTACATCTTGTTGAAAATAGCAAGTTTTGAAATTTTCATTTTACCACTCAGCATTAATTGTTAATGAGATCATCGAAACTTATCAGCCTTTTATTTGAAGCTTTTTTCTTCATATTTGCAGGTCAGAACTTTTTTAAAACTGTCAATGTTTTCTTTCTAAATATATTTTTTTATAGACTGCACTAGTGGCCTAGACCTTAGAGTGTCCGCCTCGAATGTGGGAGGTTGCAGGTTCAAACCCTTGCTTAGTCATATCAAAGACTTATTAAAATAGTACTAACAGCTGCCTCACTTGGTGCCCAGCATTAAAAGGCTTGTTTAGGACTGGGGTGCCTGGTGTCAGGATAATATGACTTGTTGTTACATCATGCTACATGTCTGCAGCATGTTGCCCCAGTGATAGACATTGCTAAAATCTGTCTCACTGCAGACATCATATCAATATCACTGAAGATTTGTTATAGCCATGTTAAAATATAAAAAAAACATACACACATAAATTTTTATAGTTGAAGAAATAACTACATATGAAATAATTTTGTAGAAGTGTGAACCAGTATGTCCTTTATTCTCACATAAATTTTTATAGTTGAAAAATAACTACGTATGAAATAATTTTGGAGAAGTGTAAACCAATATGTCCTTTAATTTCACATAAATTGTTATAGTTGAAAAAAAAACTACATATGAAATAATTTTGTAGAAGTGTGAACCAATATGTCCTTTATTCTCACATAAATTTTTATAGTTGAAAAAAAAAAACAACTACATAATAAAATAATTTTGTAATACTGTGAACCAATATGTCCTTTAATGTAAAGAAGCTAAAATTTAAATTTGGTTAAGGGGAATTGAATCACACAGTAATTAAGAAAGTTCCAATGTTCTTCAATATCTTTTAAATTTTGTTAATTTAAAACTATTTACTTAATAGGATACCAAGTATTAAACTTAGCAAATATTAATAAGGGTTATTTTCAGTACAGGAAGGGTCAAAAGGTCATTTTCATATGACTTCTTTAATCTAGAGTTTGATCCTGTCAAGTGATTTCTTTATCTAGAGCTTGTACCCGGTTATATGACTTCTTTATCTAGAGTTTGTACCCAGTTATATGACTTCTTTATCTAGAGTTTGTACCCAGTTATATGACTTCTTTATCTAGAGTTTGTACCCGGTTACATGACTTCTTTATCTAGAGTTTGTACCCAGTTATATGACTTCTTTACCTAGAGTTTGTACCCAGTTATATGACTTCTTTATCTAGAGTTTGTACCCAGTTATATGACTTCTTTACCTAGAGTTTGTACCCAGTTATATGACTTCTTTATCTAGAGTTTGTACCCAGAGTTTGTACCCAGTTATATGACTTCTTTATCTAGAGTTTGTACCCAGTTATATGACTTCTTTATCTAGAGTTTGTACCCAGTTATTTTACTTCTTTATCTAGAGCTTGTACCCGGTTATATGACTTCTTTATCTAGAGTTTGTACCCAGTTATTTTACTTCTTTATCTAGAGCTTGTACCCGGTTACATGATTTCTTTATCTAGAGCTTGTACCCGGTTATATGACTTCTTTATCTAGAGTTTGTACCCAGTTATATGACTTCTTTATCTAGAGCTCGTACCCGGTTACATGACTTCTTTATCTAGAGCTTGTACCCGGTTATATGACTTCTTTATCTAGAGTTTGTACCCAGTTATTTTACTTCTTTATCTAGAGTTTGTACCCAGTTATATGACTTCTTTATCTAGAGTTTGTACCCAGTTTTATGACTTCTTTATCTAGAGCTCGTACCCGGTTACATGACTTCTTTATCTAGAGCTTGTACCCGGTTATATGACTTCTTTATCTAGAGTTTGTACCCAGTTATTTTACTTCTTTATCTAGAGTTTGTACCCAGTTATTTTACTTCTTTATCTAGAGCTTGTACCCGGTTACATGACTTCTTTATCTAGAGTTTGTACCCAGTTATATGACTTCTTTAAATAGAGTTTGTACCCAGTTATATGACTTCTTTACCTAGAGTTTGTACCCAGTTATATGACTTCTTTATCTAGAGTTTGTACCCAGTTATATGACTTCTTTATCTAGAGTTTGTACCCAGTTATATGACTTCTTTATCTAGAGTTTGTACCCAGTTATATGACTTCTTTACCTAGAGTTTGTACCCAGTTATATGACTTCTTTATCTAGAGTTTGTACCCAATTATATGACTTCTTTATCTAGAGCTTGTACCCAGTTATATGACTTCTTTATCTAGAGTTTGTACCCAGTTATATGACTTCTTTATCTATGTTTGTACCCAATTATATGACTTCTTTATCTATGTTTGTACCCAATTATATGACTTCTTTATCTAGAGCTTGTACCCAATTATATGACTTCTTTATCTATGTTTGTACCCAATTATATGACTTCTTTATCTAGAGTTTGTACCCAGTTATATGACTTCTTTATCTATGTTTGTACCCAGTTATATGACTTCTTTATCTAGAGTTTGTACCCAGTTATATGACTTCTTTATCTATGTTTGTACCCAGTTATATGACTTCTTTATCTATGTTTGTACCCAATTATATGACTTCTTTATCTAGAGCTTGTACCCAATTATATGACTTCTTTATCTATGTTTGTACCCAATTATATGACTTCTTTATCTAGAGCTTGTACCCAATTATATGACTTCTTTATCTATGTTTGTACCCAATTATATGACTTCTTTATCTAGAGCTTGTACCCAATTATATGACTTCTTTATCTATGTTTGTACCCAGTTACATGACTTCTTTATCTATGTTTGTACCCAGTTATTTTACTTCTTTATCTAGAGCTTGTACCAGGTTATATGACTTCTTTATCTAGAGTTTGTACCCAGTTATATGACTTCTTTATCTAGAGTTTGTACCCAGTTATTTGACTTCTTTATCTAGAGTTTATACCCAGTTATATGACTTCTTTATCTAGAGTTTGTACCCAGTTATTTTACTTCTTTACATAGAGCTTGTACCCGGTTACATGACTTCTTTATCTAGAGCTTGTACCCGGTTACATGACTTCTTTATCTAGAGATTGTACCCGGTTACATGACTTCTTTATCTAGAGTTTGTACCCGGTTATATGACTTCTTTATCTAGAGCTTGTACCCGGTTATAAGACTTCTTTATCTAGAGTTTGTACCCAGTTATATGACTTCTTTATCTAGAGTTTTTATCCAGTTATATGACTTCTTTATCTATGTTTGTACCCAGTTATATGACTTCTTTATCTATGTTTGTACCCAATTATACGACTTCTTTATCTAGAGCTTGTACCCAATTATATGACTTCTTTATCTATGTTTGTACCCAATTATATGACTTCTTTATCTAGAGCTTGTACCCAATTATATGACTTCTTTATCTATGTTTGTACCCAATTATATGACTTCTTTATCTAGAGCTTGTACCCAATTATATGACTTCTTTATCTATGTTTGTACCCAATTATATGACTTCTTTATCTAGAGTTTGTACCCAGTTATATGACTTCTTTATCTATGTTTGTACCCAATTATATGACTTCTTTATCTAGAGCTTGTACCCAATTATATGACTTCTTTATCTATGTTTGTACCCAATTATATGACTTCTTTATCTATGTTTGTACCCAATTATATGACTTCTTTATCTATGTTTGTACCCAGTTACATGACTTCTTTATCTATGTTTGTACCCAGTTATTTTACTTCTTTATCTAGAGCTTGTACCCGGTTATATGACTTCTTTATCTAGAGTTTGTACCCAATTATATGACTTCTTTATCTAGAGTTTGTACCCAGTTATTTGACTTCTTTATCTAGAGTTTATACCCAATTATATGACTTCTTTATCTAGAGTTTGTACCCAGTTATTTTACTTCTTTATCTAGAGCTTGTACCCGGTTACATGACTTCTTTATCTAGAGCTTGTACCCGGTTACGTGACTTCTTTATCTAGAGCTTGTACCCGGTTACATGACTTCTTTATCTAGAGTTTGTACCCGGTTATATGACTTCTTTATCTAGAGTTTGTACCCGGTTATATGACTTCTTTATCTAGAGCTTGTACCCGGTTACATGACTTCTTTATCTAGAGCTTGTACCCGGTTATATGACTTCTTTATCTAGAGTTTGTACCCAGTTATATGACTTCTTTATCTATGTTTGTACCCGGTTATTTTACTTCTTTATCTAGAGTTTGTACCCGGTTATATGACTTCTTTATCTAGAGTTTGTACCCAGTTATTTTACTTCTTTATCTAGAGCTTGTACCCAGTTATTTTACTTCTTTATCTAGAGCTTGTACCCAGTTATTTTACTTCTTTATCTAGAGTTTGTACCCGGTTACATGACTTCTTTATCTAGAGCTTGTACCCGGTTACATGACTTCTTTATCTAGAGCTTGTACCCGGTTACATGACTTCTTTATCTAGAGTTTGTACCCGGTTACATGACTTCTTTATCTAGAGCTTGTACCCAGTTATTTTACTTCTTTATCTAGAGTTTGTACCCAGTTATTTTTACTTCTTTATCTAGAGTTTGTACCCAGTTATTTTACTTCTTTATCTAGAGTTTGTACCCAGTTATTTTACTTCTTTATCTAGAGCTTGTACCCAGTTATTTTACTTCTTTATCTAGAGTTTATACCCGGTTACATGACTTCTTTATCTAGAGCATGTACCCGGTTACATGACTTCTTTATCTAGAGCTTGTACCCAGTTATTTTACTTCTTTATCTAGAGTTTGTACCCGGTTACATGACTTCTTTATCTAGAGCTTGTACCCGGGTACATGACTTTTTTATCTAGAGCTTGTACCCGGTTATATGACTTATTTATCTAGAGTTTGTACCCAGTTATATGACTTCTTTATCTAGAGTTTGTACCCAGTTATTTTACTTCTTTATCTAGAGCTTGTACCCGGTTACATGACTTCTTTATCTAGAGCTTGTACCCGGTTACATGACTTCTTTATCTAGAGATTGTAGCCGGTTACATGACTTCTTTATCTAGAGTTTGTACCCGGTTATATGACTTCTTTATCTAGAGTTTGTACCCGGTTATATGACTTCTTTATCTAGAGCTTGTACCCGGTTACATGACTTCTTTATCTAGAGCTTGTACCCGGTTATATGACTTCTTTATCTAGAGTTTGTACCCAGTTATATGACTTCTTTATCTATGTTTGTACCCGGTTATTTTACTTCTTTATCTAGAGTTTGTACCCGGTTATATGACTTCTTTATCTAGAGTTTGTACCCAGTTATTTTACTTCTTTATCTAGAGCTTGTACCCGGTTATATGACTTCTTTATCTAGAGTTTGTACCCAGTTATTTTACTTCTTTATCTAGAGCTTGTACCCGGTTACATGATTTCTTTATCTAGAGCTTGTACCCGGTTATATGACTTCTTTATCTAGAGTTTGTACCCAGTTATATGACTTCTTTATCTAGAGCTCGTACCCGGTTACATGACTTCTTTATCTAGAGCTTGTACCCGGTTATATGACTTCTTTATCTAGAGTTTGTACCCAGTTATTTTACTTCTTTATCTAGAGTTTGTACCCAGTTATATGACTTCTTTATCTAGAGTTTGTACCCAGTTTTATGACTTCTTTATCTAGAGCTCGTACCCGGTTACATGACTTCTTTATCTAGAGCTTGTACCCGGTTATATGACTTCTTTATCTAGAGTTTGTACCCAGTTATTTTACTTCTTTATCTAGAGTTTGTACCCAGTTATTTTACTTCTTTATCTAGAGCTTGTACCCGGTTACATGACTTCTTTATCTAGAGTTTGTACCCAGTTATATGACTTCTTTAAATAGAGTTTGTACCCAGTTATATGACTTCTTTACCTAGAGTTTGTACCCAGTTATATGACTTCTTTATCTAGAGTTTGTACCCAGTTATATGACTTCTTTATCTAGAGTTTGTACCCAGTTATATGACTTCTTTATCTAGAGTTTGTACCCAGTTATATGACTTCTTTATATAGAGTTTGTACCCAGTTATTTTTACTTCTTTATCTAGAGTTTGTACCCAGTTATTTTACTTCTTTATCTAGAGTTTGTACCCAGTTATTTTACTTCTTTATCTAGAGCTTGTACCCAGTTATTTTACTTCTTTATCTAGAGTTTATACCCGGTTACATGACTTCTTTATCTAGAGCATGTACCCGGTTACATGACTTCTTTATCTAGAGCTTGTACCCAGTTATTTTACTTCTTTATCTAGAGTTTGTACCCGGTTACATGACTTCTTTATCTAGAGCTTGTACCCGGGTACATGACTTTTTTATCTAGAGCTTGTACCCGGTTATATGACTTCTTTATCTAGAGTTTGTACCCAGTTATATGACTTCTTTATCTAGAGTTTGTACCCAGTTATTTTACTTCTTTATCTAGAGCTTGTACCCGGTTACATGACTTCTTTATCTAGAGCTTGTACCCGGTTACATGACTTCTTTATCTAGAGATTGTAGCCGGTTACATGACTTCTTTATCTAGAGTTTGTACCCGGTTATATGACTTCTTTATCTAGAGTTTGTACCCGGTTATATGACTTCTTTATCTAGAGCTTGTACCCGGTTACATGACTTCTTTATCTAGAGCTTGTACCCGGTTATATGACTTCTTTATCTAGAGTTTGTACCCAGTTATATGACTTCTTTATCTATGTTTGTACCCGGTTATTTTACTTCTTTATCTAGAGTTTGTACCCGGTTATATGACTTCTTTATCTAGAGTTTGTACCCAGTTATTTTACTTCTTTATCTAGAGCTTGTACCCGGTTATATGACTTCTTTATCTAGAGTTTGTACCCAGTTATTTTACTTCTTTATCTAGAGCTTGTACCCGGTTACATGATTTCTTTATCTAGAGCTTGTACCCGGTTATATGACTTCTTTATCTAGAGTTTGTACCCAGTTATATGACTTCTTTATCTAGAGCTCGTACCCGGTTACATGACTTCTTTATCTAGAGCTTGTACCCGGTTATATGACTTCTTTATCTAGAGTTTGTACCCAGTTATTTTACTTCTTTATCTAGAGTTTGTACCCAGTTATATGACTTCTTTATCTAGAGTTTGTACCCAGTTTTATGACTTCTTTATCTAGAGCTCGTACCCGGTTACATGACTTCTTTATCTAGAGCTTGTACCCGGTTATATGACTTCTTTATCTAGAGTTTGTACCCAGTTATTTTACTTCTTTATCTAGAGTTTGTACCCAGTTATTTTACTTCTTTATCTAGAGCTTGTACCCGGTTACATGACTTCTTTATCTAGAGTTTGTACCCAGTTATATGACTTCTTTAAATAGAGTTTGTACCCAGTTATATGACTTCTTTACCTAGAGTTTGTACCCAGTTATATGACTTCTTTATCTAGAGTTTGTACCCAGTTATATGACTTCTTTATCTAGAGTTTGTACCCAGTTATATGACTTCTTTATCTAGAGTTTGTACCCAGTTATATGACTTCTTTACCTAGAGTTTGTACCCAGTTATATGACTTCTTTATCTAGAGTTTGTACCCAATTATATGACTTCTTTATCTATGTTTGTACCCAATTATATGACTTCTTTATCTATGTTTGTACCCAATTATATGACTTCTTTATCTAGAGCTTGTACCCAATTATATGACTTCTTTATCTATGTTTGTACCCAATTATATGACTTCTTTATCTAGAGTTTGTACCCAGTTATATGACTTCTTTATCTATGTTTGTACCCAGTTATATGACTTCTTTATCTAGAGTTTGTACCCAGTTATATGACTTCTTTATCTATGTTTGTACCCAGTTATATGACTTCTTTATCTATGTTTGTACCCAATTATATGACTTCTTTATCTAGAGCTTGTACCCAATTATATGACTTCTTTATCTATGTTTGTACCCAATTATATGACTTCTTTATCTAGAGCTTGTACCCAATTATATGACTTCTTTATCTATGTTTGTACCCAATTATATGACTTCTTTATCTAGAGCTTGTACCCAATTATATGACTTCTTTATCTATGTTTGTACCCAGTTACATGACTTCTTTATCTATGTTTGTACCCAGTTATTTTACTTCTTTATCTAGAGCTTGTACCAGGTTATATGACTTCTTTATCTAGAGTTTGTACCCAGTTATATGACTTCTTTATCTAGAGTTTGTACCCAGTTATTTGACTTCTTTATCTAGAGTTTATACCCAGTTATATGACTTCTTTATCTAGAGTTTGTACCCAGTTATTTTACTTCTTTACATAGAGCTTGTACCCGGTTACATGACTTCTTTATCTAGAGCTTGTACCCGGTTACATGACTTCTTTATCTAGAGATTGTACCCGGTTACATGACTTCTTTATCTAGAGTTTGTACCCGGTTATATGACTTCTTTATCTAGAGCTTGTACCCGGTTATAAGACTTCTTTATCTAGAGTTTGTACCCAGTTATATGACTTCTTTATCTAGAGTTTTTATCCAGTTATATGACTTCTTTATCTATGTTTGTACCCAGTTATATGACTTCTTTATCTATGTTTGTACCCTATTATACGACTTCTTTATCTAGAGCTTGTACCCAATTATATGACTTCTTTATCTATGTTTGTACCCAATTATATGACTTCTTTATCTAGAGCTTGTACCCAATTATATGACTTCTTTATCTATGTTTGTACCCAATTATATGACTTCTTTATCTAGAGCTTGTACCCAATTATATGACTTCTTTATCTATGTTTGTACCCAATTATATGACTTCTTTATCTAGAGTTTGTACCCAGTTATATGACTTCTTTATCTATGTTTGTACCCAATTATATGACTTCTTTATCTAGAGCTTGTACCCAATTATATGACTTCTTTATCTATGTTTGTACCCAATTATATGACTTCTTTATCTATGTTTGTACCCAATTATATGACTTCTTTATCTATGTTTGTACCCAGTTACATGACTTCTTTATCTATGTTTGTACCCAGTTATTTTACTTCTTTATCTAGAGCTTGTACCCGGTTATATGACTTCTTTATCTAGAGTTTGTACCCAATTATATGACTTCTTTATCTAGAGTTTGTACCCAGTTATTTGACTTCTTTATCTAGAGTTTATACCCAATTATATGACTTCTTTATCTAGAGTTTGTACCCAGTTATTTTACTTCTTTATCTAGAGCTTGTACCCGGTTACATGACTTCTTTATCTAGAGCTTGTACCCGGTTACGTGACTTCTTTATCTAGAGCTTGTACCCGGTTACATGACTTCTTTATCTAGAGTTTGTACCCGGTTATATGACTTCTTTATCTAGAGTTTGTACCCGGTTATATGACTTCTTTATCTAGAGCTTGTACCCGGTTACATGACTTCTTTATCTAGAGCTTGTACCCGGTTATATGACTTCTTTATCTAGAGTTTGTACCCAGTTATATGACTTCTTTATCTATGTTTGTACCCGGTTATTTTACTTCTTTATCTAGAGTTTGTACCCGGTTATATGACTTCTTTATCTAGAGTTTGTACCCAGTTATTTTACTTCTTTATCTAGAGCTTGTACCCAGTTATTTTACTTCTTTATCTAGAGCTTGTACCCAGTTATTTTACTTCTTTATCTAGAGTTTGTACCCGGTTACATGACTTCTTTATCTAGAGCTTGTACCCGGTTACATGACTTCTTTATCTAGAGCTTGTACCCGGTTACATGACTTCTTTATCTAGAGTTTGTACCCGGTTACATGACTTCTTTATCTAGAGCTTGTACCCAGTTATTTTACTTCTTTATCTAGAGTTTGTACCCAGTTATTTTTACTTCTTTATCTAGAGTTTGTACCCAGTTATTTTACTTCTTTATCTAGAGTTTGTACCCAGTTATTTTACTTCTTTATCTAGAGCTTGTACCCAGTCATTTTACTTCTTTATCTAGAGTTTATACCCGGTTACATGACTTCTTTATCTAGAGCATGTACCCGGTTACATGACTTCTTTATCTAGAGCTTGTACCCAGTTATTTTACTTCTTTATCTAGAGTTTGTACCCGGTTACATGACTTCTTTATCTAGAGCTTGTACCCGGGTACATGACTTTTTTATCTAGAGCTTGTACCCGGTTATATGACTTCTTTATCTAGAGTTTGTACCCAGTTATATGACTTCTTTATCTAGAGTTTGTACCCAGTTATTTTACTTCTTTATCTAGAGCTTGTACCCGGTTACATGACTTCTTTATCTAGAGCTTGTACCCGGTTACATGACTTCTTTATCTAGAGATTGTACCCGGTTACATGACTTCTTTATCTAGAGTTTGTACCCGGTTATATGACTTCTTTATCTAGAGTTTGTACCCGGTTATATGACTTCTTTATCTAGAGCTTGTACCCGGTTACATGACTTCTTTATCTAGAGCTTGTACCCGGTTATATGACTTCTTTATCTAGAGTTTGTACCCAGTTATATGACTTCTTTATCTATGTTTGTACCCGGTTATTTTACTTCTTTATCTAGAGTTTGTACCCGGTTATATGACTTCTTTATCTTGAGTTTGTACCCACTTATTTTACTTCTTTATCTAGAGCTTGTACCCAGTTATTTTACTTCTTTATCTAGAGTTTGTACCCGGTTACATGACTTCTTTATCTAGAGCTTGTACCCGGTTACATGACTTCTTTATCTAGAGCTTGTACCCGGTTACATGACTTCTTTATCTAGAGTTTGTACCCGGTTACATGACTTCTTTATCTAGAGCTCGTACCCAGTTATTTTACTTCTTTATCTAGAGTTTGTACCCAGTTATTTTTACTTCTTTATCTAGAGTTTGTACCCAGTTATTTTACTTCTTTATCTAGAGTTTGTACCCAGTTATTTTACTTCTTTATCTAGAGCTTGTACCCAGTTATTTTACTTCTTTATCTAGAGTTTGTTCCCGGTTACATGACTTCTTTATCTAGAGCATGTACCCGGTTACATGACTTCTTTATCTAGAGCTTGTACCCAGTTATTTTACTTCTTTATCTAGAGCTTGTACCAGGTTACATGACTTCTTTATCTAGAGTTTGTACCCAATTATTTTACTTCTTTATCCAGAGCTTGTACCCGGTTATATGACTTCTTTATCTAGAGTTTGTACCCAGTTATATGACTTCTTTATCTAGAGTTTGTACCCAGTTACGTGACTTCTTTATCTAGAGCTTGTACCCAGTTATTTTACTTCTTTATCTAGTTCTTGTACCCGGTTACATGACTTCTTTATCTATGTTTGTACCCAATTATTTTACTTCTTTATCTAGAGCTTGTACCCGGTTATATGACTTCTTTATCTAGAGCTTGTACCCGGTTATATGACTTCTTTATCTAGAGTTTGTACCCAGTTATATGACTTCTTTATCTAGAGTTTGTACCCATTTACATGACTTCTTTATCTAGAGCTTGTACCCAGTTATTTTACTTCTTTATCTAGAGCTTGTACCCGGTTACATGACTTCTTTATCTATGTTTGTACCCAATTATTTTACTTCTTTATCTAGAGCTTGTACCCGGTTATATGACTTCTTTATCTAGAGTTTGTACCCAGTTATATGACTTCTTTATCTAGAGTTTGTACCCAGTTATTTGACTTCTTTATCTAGAGTTTATACCCAGTTATTTGACTTCTTTATCTAGAGTTTGTACCCAGTTATTTTACTTCTTTATCTAGAGCTTGTACCCAGTTATATGACTTCTTTATCTAGAGCTTGTACCCAGTTATATGACTTCTTTATCTAGAGCTTGTACCCAGGTATATGACTTCTTTATCTAGAGCTTGTACCCAGTTATATGACTTCTTTATCTAGAGCTTGTACCCAGTTATATGACTTCTTTATCTAGAGCTTGTACCCAGTTATATGACTTCTTTATCTAGAGCTTGTACCCGGTTACATGACTTCTTTATCTAGAGTTTGTACCCAGTTATATGACTTCTTTATCTAGAGTTTGTACCCAGTTATATGACTTCTTTATCTAGAGTTTGTACCCAGTTATATGACTTCTTTATCTAGAGCTTGTACCCGGTTATATGACCTCTTTATCTAGAGTTTGTACCCGGTTATATGACTTCTTTATCTATGTTTGTACCCAGTTATATGACTTCTTTATCTAGAGCTTGTACCCGGTTATATGACTTCTTTATCTAGAGCTTGTACCCAGTTATATGACTTCTTTACCTATGTTTGTACCCAGTTATATGACTTCTTTATCTATGTTTGTACCCGGTTATATGACTTTTTTATCTAGAGCTTGTACCCGGTTATATGA
Organism: Unio delphinus; assembly: GCA_029339505.1. Classification (NCBI taxonomy): domain Eukaryota; kingdom Metazoa; phylum Mollusca; class Bivalvia; order Unionida; family Unionidae; genus Unio; species Unio delphinus. The sequence goes on along the minus strand of JAQISU010000035.1, from coordinate 11,986,742 downwards.
CTTCTTTATCTAGAGTTTGTACCCAGTTATATGACTTCTTTATCTATGTTTGTACCCGGTTATATGACTTCTTTATCTAGAGTTTTTATCCTGATAAGTAGTGATGGGAATCGGTCGGAAATTCATACTCGATAATCGGTTCCCCTTAACCAACTGATCATCGATTATAATCAGTTACTAAGAGCAAATTTTAATTTTTGTTAAACAGTTATATCTTTGATCAAGTGTTCAATATGTTTATAAATGTACAGGAGTAATCTCTTTTAATGAAATGTATACTTTAATCTGACAGTAATATTACATTATGTGTTACTTTTGTTCTACAACTTTGTTAAATGAACTCATTCTTTATGACTGATCTGTCATATGTAACTGAAATACTGCTACAATCCCCCGAAATTCTTTTGTTCACATGTGATGCGTCTATAATTTAAAGTATAGAAGGACATGTTTTTCTTGTTTGTCATTGTTTATAAATACTACAAAAAAGATGTTGCAATTTGACTGAAACAAATCAATAAAATGTGTTTAAATGTATTAACTCAACAATTTAACAACTTGACCATGTAATAATGATTATATGTTCCTAATTATGAATCATAAGGTTTCATATTTGTAGTTGTGAAGGGAATTAATAAATTTCAGGTCAACTTTAGTGGCTGGGAGTTTTACTAACCTTTATGCTTTGCATACACCTAAAATGTAGTCTCCCTTTACACACAATTGATTATGGAGTTAACAATCGATTATCTGCTCAACCAACTGATGATCGATTATAATATATAACTTCTTTATCTAGAGTTTGTACCCAGTTATATGACTTCTTTATCTAGAGTTTGTACCCAGTTACATGACTTCTTTATCTAGAGTTTGTACCCAGTTATGTAACTTCTTTACCTAGAGTTTGTATCCTGATAAGTGACTTTTTTTTCTAGAGTTTGTACCCAATTATATGACTTCTTTATCTAGAGTTTGTACCCAGTTATATGACTTCTTTATCTAGAGTTTGTACCCAGTTATATGACTTCTTTATCTATGTTTAAACCCAGTTATATGACTTCTTTATCTAGAGTTTGTACCCAGTTATATGACTTCTTTATCTATGTTTGTACCAGGTTATATGACTTCTTTATCTAGAGTTTGTACCCAGTTATATGACTTCTTTATCTATGTTTGTACCCGGTTATATGACTTCTTTATCTAGAGTTTGTACCCAGTTATATGACTTCTTTATCTATGTTTGTACCCAGTTATATGACTTCTTTATCTAGAGTTTGTACCCAGTTATATGACTTCTTTATCTATGTTTGTACCCGGTTATATGACTTCTTTATCTAGAGTTTGTACCCAGTTATATGACTTCTTTATCTATGTTTGTACCCGGTTATATGACTTCTTTATCTAGAGTTTGTACCCAGTTATATGACTTCTTTATCTATGTTTGTACCCAGTTATATTACTTCTTTATCTATGTTTGTACCCGGTTACATGACTTCTTTATCTAGAGCTTGTACCCGGTTACATGACTTCTTTATCTAGAGCTTGTACCCGGTTACATGACTTCTTTATCAATGTTTGTACCCGGTTATATGACTTCTTTATCTAGAGTTTGTACCCAGTTATATGACTTCTTTATCTAGAGTTTGTACCCAGTTATATGACTTCTTTATCTAGAGCTTGTACCCGGTTACATCACTTCTTTATCTAGAGTTTGTACCCAGTTATATGACTTCTTTATCTAGAGTTTGTACCCAGTTATATGACTTCTTTATCTAGAGCTTGTACCCGGTTACATGACTTCTTTATCTAGAGCTTGTACCCGGTTATATGACTTCTTTATCTATGTTTGTACCCGGTTATATGACTTCTTTATATAGAGTTTGTACCCAGTTATATGACTTCTTTATCTAGAGTTTGTACCCAATTATTTTACTTCTTTATCTAGAGCTTGTACCCGGTTACATGACTTCTTTATCTAGAGCTTGTACCCGGTTATATGACTTCTTTATCTATGTTTGTACCCGGTTATATGACTTCTTTATCTAGAGTTTGTACCCAGTTATATGACTTCTTTATCTAGAGTTTGTACCCAGTTATATGACTTCTTTATCTAGAGTTTGTACCCAGTTATATGACTTCTTTATCTATGTTTGTACCCAGTTATTTTACTTCTTTATCTAGAGCTTGTACCCAATTATATGACTTCTTTATCTAGAGCTTGTACCCGGTTACATGACTTCTTTATCTAGAGTTTGTACCCAGTTATTTTACTTCTTTATCTATGTTTGTACGCGGTTATATGACTTCTTTATCTTGAGCTTGTACCCGGTTACATGACTTCTTTATCTAGAGTTTGTACCCAGTTATATGACTTCTTTATCTATGTTTGTACCCAGTTATATGACTTCTTTATCTAGAGTTTGTACCCAGTTATATGACTTCTTTATCTATGTTTGTACCCGGTTATATGACTTCTTTATCTAGAGTTTGTACCCAGTTATTTTACTTCTTTATCTAGAGCTTTTACCCGGTTACATCACTTCTTTATCCAGAGTTTGTACCCAGTTATATGACTTCTTTATCTAGAGTTTGTACCCAGTTATATGACTTCTTTATCTAGAGCTTGTACCCGGCTATATGACTTCTTTATCTAGAGTTTGTACCCAGTTATATGACTTCTTTATCTAGAGCTTGTACCCGGTTACATCACTTCTTTATCCAGAGTTTGTACCCAGTTATATGACTTTTTTATCTAGAGTTTGTACCCAGTTATATGACTTCTTTATCTAGAGCTTGTACCCGGCTATATGACTTCTTTATCTAGAGTTTGTACCCGGTTATATGACTTCTTTATCTAGAGTTTGTACCCGGTTATATGACTTCTTTATCTAGAGCTTGTACCCGGTTATATGACTTCTTTATCTATGTTTGTACCCGGTTACATGACTTCTTTATCTAGAGTTTGTACCCAGTTATATGACTTCTTTATCTAGAGTTTGTACCCAGTTATATGACTTCTTTATCTAGAGTTTGTACCCAGTTATATGACTTCTTTATCTAGAGCTTGTACCCGGTTATATGACCTCTTTATCTAGAGTTTGTACCCGGTTATATGACTTCTTTATCTATGTTTGTACCCAGTTATATGACTTCTTTATCTAGAGCTTGTACCCGGTTATATGACTTCTTTATCAATAGCTTGTACCCAGTTATATGACTTCTTTACCTATGTTTGTACCCAGTTATATGACTTCTTTATCTATGTTTGTACCCGGTTATATGACTTTTTTATCTAGAGCTTGTACCCGGTTATATGACTTCTTTATCTAGAGTTTGTACCCAGTTATATGACTTCTTTATCTATGTTTGTACCCGGTTATATGACTTCTTTATCTAGAGTTTTTATCCTGATAAGTAGTGATGGGAATCGGTCGGAAATTCATACTCGATAATCGGTTCCCCTTAACCAACTGATCATCGATTATAATCAGTTACTAAGAGCAAATTTTAATTTTTGTTAAACAGTTATATCTTTGATCAAGTGTTCAATATGTTTATAAATGTACAGGAGTAATCTCTTTTAATGAAATGTATACTTTAATCTGACAGTAATATTACATTATGTGTTACTTTTGTTCTACAACTTTGTTAAATGAACTCATTCTTTATGACTGATCTGTCATATGTAACTGAAATACTGCTACAATCCCCCGAAATTCTTTTGTTCACATGTGATGCGTCTATAATTTAAAGTATAGAAGGACATGTTTTTCTTGTTTGTCATTGTTTATAAATACTACAATAAAGATGTTGCAATTTGACTGAAACAAATCAATAAAATGTGTTTAAATGTATTAACTCAACAATTTAACAACTTGACCATGTAATAATGATTATATGTTCCTAATTATGAATCATAAGGTTTCATATTTGTAGTTGTGAAGGGAATTAATAAATTTCAGGTCAACTTTAGTGGCTGGGAGTTTTACTAACCTTTATGCTTTGCATACACCTAAAATGTAGTCTCCCTTTACACACAATTGATTATGGAGTTAACAATCGATTATCTGCTCAACCAACTGATGATCGATTATAATATATGACTTCTTTATCTAGAGTTTGTACCCAGTTATATGACTTCTTTATCTAGAGTTTGTACCCAGTTACATGACTTCTTTATCTAGAGTTTGTACCCAGTTATGTAACTTCTTTACCTAGAGTTTGTATCCTGATAAGTGACTTTTTTTTCTAGAGTTTGTACCCAATTATATGACTTCTTTATCTAGAGTTTGTACCCAGTTATATGACTTCTTTATCTAGAGTTTGTACCCAGTTATATGACTTCTTTATCTATGTTTAAACCCAGTTATATGACTTCTTTATCTAGAGTTTGTACCCAGTTATATGACTTCTTTATCTATGTTTGTACCAGGTTATATGACTTCTTTATCTAGAGTTTGTACCCAGTTATATGACTTCTTTATCTATGTTTGTACCCGGTTATATGACTTCTTTATCTAGAGTTTGTACCCAGTTATATGACTTCTTTATCTATGTTTGTACCCAGTTATATGACTTCTTTATCTAGAGTTTGTACCCAGTTATATGACTTCTTTATCTATGTTTGTACCCGGTTATATGACTTCTTTATCTAGAGTTTGTACCCAGTTATATGACTTCTTTATCTATGTTTGTACCCGGTTATATGACTTCTTTATCTAGAGTTTGTACCCAGTTATATGACTTCTTTATCTATGTTTGTACCCAGTTATATTACTTCTTTATCTATGTTTGTACCCGGTTACATGACTTCTTTATCTAGAGCTTGTACCCGGTTACATGACTTCTTTATCTAGAGCTTGTACCCGGTTACATGACTTCTTTATCAATGTTTGTACCCGGTTATATGACTTCTTTATCTAGAGTTTGTACCCAGTTATATGACTTCTTTATCTAGAGTTTGTACCCAGTTATATGACTTCTTTATCTAGAGCTTGTACCCGGTTACATCACTTCTTTATCTAGAGTTTGTACCCAGTTATATGACTTCTTTATCTAGAGTTTGTACCCAGTTATATGACTTCTTTATCTAGAGCTTGTACCCGGTTACATGACTTCTTTATCTAGAGCTTGTACCCGGTTATATGACTTCTTTATCTATGTTTGTACCCGGTTATATGACTTCTTTATATAGAGTTTGTACCCAGTTATATGACTTCTTTATCTAGAGTTTGTACCCAATTATTTTACTTCTTTATCTAGAGCTTGTACCCGGTTACATGACTTCTTTATCTAGAGCTTGTACCCGGTTATATGACTTCTTTATCTATGTTTGTACCCGGTTATATGACTTCTTTATCTAGAGTTTGTACCCAGTTATATGACTTCTTTATCTAGAGTTTGTACCCAGTTATATGACTTCTTTATCTAGAGTTTGTACCCAGTTATATGACTTCTTTATCTAGAGCTTGTACCCGGTTATATGACTTCTTTATCTAGAGCTTGTACCCGGTTACATGACTTCTTTATCTAGAGCTTGGACCCGGTTACATGACTTCTTTATCTAGAGTTTGTACCCAGTTATATGACTTCTTTATCTATGTTTGTACCCGGTTATTGACTTCTTTATCTAGAGTTTGTACCCAGTTATATGACTTCTTTATCTAGAGTTTGTACCCAGTTATATGACTTCTTTATCTAGAGTTTGTACCCAGTTAGATGACTTCTTTATCTATGTTTGTACCCAGTTATTTTACTTCTTTATCTAGAGCTTGTACCCAATTATATGACTTCTTTATCTAGAGCTTGTACCCGGTTACATGACTTCTTTATTTAGAGTTTGTACCCAGTTATTTTACTTCTTTATCTATGTTTGTACGCGGTTATATGACTTCTTTATCTAGAGCTTGTACCCGGTTACATGACTTCTTTATCTAGAGTTTGTACCCAGTTATATGACTTCTTTATCTATGTTTGTACCCAGTTATATGACTTCTTTATCTAGAGTTTGTACCCAGTTATATGACTTCTTTATCTATGTTTGTACCCGGTTATATGACTTCTTTATCTAGAGTTTGTACCCAGTTATTTTACTTCTTTATCTAGAGCTTTTACCCGGTTACATCACTTCTTTATCCAGAGTTTGTACCCAGTTATATGACTTCTTTATCTAGAGTTTGTACCCAGTTATATGACTTCTTTATCTAGAGCTTGTACCCGGCTATATGACTTCTTTATCTAGAGTTTGTACCCAGTTATATGACTTCTTTATCTAGAGCTTGTACCCGGTTACATCACTTCTTTATCCAGAGTTTGTACCCAGTTATATGACTTTTTTATCTAGAGTTTGTACCCAGTTATATGACTTCTTTATCTAGAGCTTGTACCCGGCTATATGACTTCTTTATCTAGAGTTTGTACCCGGTTATATGACTTCTTTATCTAGAGTTTGTACCCGGTTATATGACTTCTTTATCTAGAGCTTGTACCCGGTTATATGACTTCTTTATCTATGTTTGTACCCGGTTACATGACTTCTTTATCTAGAGTTTGTACCCAGTTATATGACTTCTTTATCTAGAGTTTGTACCCAGTTATATGACTTCTTTATCTAGAGTTTGTACCCAGTTATATGACTTCTTTATCTAGAGCTTGTACCCGGTTATATGACCTCTTTATCTAGAGTTTGTACCCGGTTATATGACTTCTTTATCTATGTTTGTACCCAGTTATATGACTTCTTTATCTAGAGCTTGTACCCGGTTATATGACTTCTTTATCTATAGCTTGTACCCAGTTATATGACTTCTTTACCTATGTTTGTACCCAGTTATATGACTTCTTTATCTATGTTTGTACCCGGTTATATGACTTTTTTATCTAGAGCTTGTACCCGGTTATATGACTTCTTTATCTAGAGTTTGTACCCAGTTATATGACTTCTTTATCTATGTTTGTACCCGGTTATATGACTTCTTTATCTAGAGTTTTTATCCTGATAAGTAGTGATGGGAATCGGTCGGAAATTCATACTCGATTATCGGTTCCCCTTAACCAACTGATCATCGATTATAATCAGTTACTAAGAGCAAATTTTAATTTTTGTTAAACAGTTATATCTTTGATCAAGTGTTCAATATGTTTATAAATGTACAGGAGTAATCTCTTTTAATGAAATGTATACTTTAATCTGACAGTAATATTACATTATGTGTTACTTTTGTTCTACAACTTTGTTAAATGAACTCATTCTTTATGACTGATCTGTCATATGTAACTGAAATACTGCTACAATCCCCCGAAATTCTTTTGTTCACATGTGATGCGTCTATAATTTAAAGTATAGAAGGACATGTTTTTCTTGTTTGTCATTGTTTATAAATACTACAAAAAAGATGTTGCAATTTGACTGAAACAAATCAATAAAATGTGTTTAAATGTATTAACTCAACAATTTCACAACTTGACCATGTAATAATGATTATATGTTCCTAATTATGAATCATAAGGTTTCATATTTGTAGTTGTGAAGGGAATTAATAAATTTCAGGTCAACTTTAGTGGCTGGGAGTTTTACTAACCTTTATGCTTTGCATACACCTAAAATGTAGTCTCCCTTTACACACAATTGATTATGGAGTTAACAATCGATTATCTGCTCAACCAACTGATGATCGATTATAATATATGACTTCTTTATCTAGAGTTTGTACCCAGTTATATGACTTCTTTATCTAGAGTTTGTACCCAGTTACATGACTTCTTTATCTAGAGTTTGTACCCAGTTATGTAACTTCTTTACCTAGAGTTTGTATCCTGATAAGTGACTTTTTTTTCTAGAGTTTGTACCCAATTATATGACTTCTTTATCTAGAGTTTGTACCCAGTTATATGACTTCTTTATCTAGAGTTTGTACCCAGTTATATGACTTCTTTATCTATGTTTAAACCCAGTTATATGACTTCTTTATCTAGAGTTTGTACCCAGTTATATGACTTCTTTATCTATGTTTGTACCAGGTTATATGACTTCTTTATCTAGAGTTTGTACCCAGTTATATGACTTCTTTATCTATGTTTGTACCCGGTTATATGACTTCTTTATCTAGAGTTTGTACCCAGTTATATGACTTCTTTATCTATGTTTGTACCCAGTTATATGACTTCTTTATCTAGAGTTTGTACCCAGTTATATGACTTCTTTATCTATGTTTGTACCCGGTTATATGACTTCTTTATCTAGAGTTTGTACCCAGTTATATGACTTCTTTATCTATGTTTGTACCCGGTTATATGACTTCTTTATCTAGAGTTTGTACCCAGTTATATGACTTCTTTATCTATGTTTGTACCCAGTTATATTACTTCTTTATCTATGTTTGTACCCGGTTACATGACTTCTTTATCTAGAGCTTGTACCCGGTTACATGACTTCTTTATCTAGAGCTTGTACCCGGTTACATGACTTCTTTATCAATGTTTGTACCCGGTTATATGACTTCTTTATCTAGAGTTTGTACCCAGTTATATGACTTCTTTATCTAGAGTTTGTACCCAGTTATATGACTTCTTTATCTAGAGCTTGTACCCGGTTACATCACTTCTTTATCTAGAGTTTGTACCCAGTTATATGACTTCTTTATCTAGAGTTTGTACCCAGTTATATGACTTCTTTATCTAGAGCTTGTACCCGGTTACATGACTTCTTTATCTAGAGCTTGTACCCGGTTATATGACTTCTTTATCTATGTTTGTACCCGGTTATATGACTTCTTTATATAGAGTTTGTACCCAGTTATATGACTTCTTTATCTAGAGTTTGTACCCAATTATTTTACTTCTTTATCTAGAGCTTGTACCCGGTTACATGACTTCTTTATCTAGAGCTTGTACCCGGTTATATGACTTCTTTATCTATGTTTGTACCCGGTTATATGACTTCTTTATCTAGAGTTTGTACCCAGTTATATGACTTCTTTATCTAGAGTTTGTACCCAGTTATATGACTTCTTTATCTAGAGTTTGTACCCAGTTATATGACTTCTTTATCTAGAGCTTGTACCCGGTTATATGACTTCTTTATCTAGAGCTTGTACCCGGTTACATGACTTCTTTATCTAGAGCTTGGACCCGGTTACATGACTTCTTTATCTAGAGTTTGTACCCAGTTATATGACTTCTTTATCTATGTTTGTACCCGGTTATTGACTTCTTTATCTAGAGTTTGTACCCAGTTATATGACTTCTTTATCTAGAGTTTGTACCCAGTTATATGACTTCTTTATCTAGAGTTTGTACCCAGTTATATGACTTCTTTATCTATGTTTGTACCCAGTTATTTTACTTCTTTATCTAGAGCTTGTACCCAATTATATGACTTCTTTATCTAGAGCTTGTACCCGGTTACATGACTTCTTTATTTAGAGTTTGTACCCAGTTATTTTACTTCTTTATCTATGTTTGTACGCGGTTATATGACTTCTTTATCTAGAGCTTGTACCCGGTTACATGACTTCTTTATCTAGAGTTTGTACCCAGTTATATGACTTCTTTATCTATGTTTGTACCCAGTTATATGACTTCTTTATCTAGAGTTTGTACCCAGTTATATGACTTCTTTATCTATGTTTGTACCCGGTTATATGACTTCTTTATCTAGAGTTTGTACCCAGTTATTTTACTTCTTTATCTAGAGCTTTTACCCGGTTACATCACTTCTTTATCCAGAGTTTGTACCCAGTTATATGACTTCTTTATCTAGAGTTTGTACCCAGTTATATGACTTCTTTATCTAGAGCTTGTACCCGGCTATATGACTTCTTTATCTAGAGTTTGTACCCAGTTATATGACTTCTTTATCTAGAGCTTGTACCCGGTTACATCACTTCTTTATCCAGAGTTTGTACCCAGTTATATGACTTTTTTATCTAGAGTTTGTACCCAGTTATATGACTTCTTTATCTAGAACTTGTACCCGGCTATATGACTTCTTTATCTAGAGTTTGTACCCGGTTATATGACTTCTTTATCTAGAGTTTGTACCCGGTTATATGACTTCTTTATCTAGAGCTTGTACCCGGTTATATGACTTCTTTATCTATGTTTGTACCCGGTTACATGACTTCTTTATCTAGAGTTTGTACCCAGTTATATGACTTCTTTATCTAGAGTTTGTACCCAGTTATATGACTTCTTTATCTAGAGTTTGTACCCAGTTATATGACTTCTTTATCTAGAGCTTGTACCCGGTTATATGACCTCTTTATCTAGAGTTTGTACCCGGTTATATGACTTCTTTATCTATGTTTGTACCCAGTTATATGACTTCTTTATCTAGAGCTTGTACCCGGTTATATGACTTCTTTATCTATAGCTTGTACCCAGTTATATGACTTCTTTACCTATGTTTGTACCCAGTTATATGACTTCTTTATCTATGTTTGTACCCGGTTATATGACTTTTTTATCTAGAGCTTGTACCCGGTTATATGACTTCTTTATCTAGAGTTTGTACCCAGTTATATGACTTCTTTATCTATGTTTGTACCCGGTTATATGACTTCTTTATCTAGAGTTTTTATCCTGATAAGTAGTGATGGGAATCGGTCGGAAATTCATACTCGATAATCGGTTCCCCTTAACCAACTGATCATCGATTATAATCAGTTACTAAGAGCAAATTTTAATTTTTGTTAAACAGTTATATCTTTGATCAAGTGTTCAATATGTTTATAAATGTACAGGAGTAATCTCTTTTAATGAAATGTATACTTTAATCTGACAGTAATATTACATTATGTGTTACTTTTGTTCTACAACTTTGTTAAATGAACTCATTCTTTATGACTGATCTGTCATATGTAACTGAAATACTGCTACAATCCCCCGAAATTCTTTTGTTCACATGTGATGCGTCTATAATTTAAAGTATAGAAGGACATGTTTTTCTTGTTTGTCATTGTTTATAAATACTACAAAAAAGATGTTGCAATTTGACTGAAACAAATCAATAAAATGTGTTTAAATGTATTAACTCAACAATTTAACAACTTGACCATGTAATAATGATTATATGTTCCTAATTATGAATCATAAGGTTTCATATTTGTAGTTGTGAAGGGAATTAATAAATTTCAGGTCAACTTTAGTGGCTGGGAGTTTTACTAACCTTTATGCTTTGCATACACCTAAAATGTAGTCTCCCTTTACACACAATTGATTATGGAGTTAACAATCGATTATCTGCTCAACCAACTGATGATCGATTATAATATATGACTTCTTTATCTAGAGTTTGTACCCAGTTATATGACTTGTTTATCTAGAGTTTGTACCCAGTTACATGACTTCTTTATCTAGAGTTTGTACCCAGTTATGTAACTTCTTTACCTAGAGTTTGTATCCTGAAAAGTGACTTTTTTTTCTAGAGTTTGTACCCTGTTATATGACTTCTTTATCTATAGTTTGTATCCTGATAAGTGACTTTTTTTTCTAGAGTTTGTACCCAGTTATATGACTTCTTTATCTAGAGTTTGTACCCAGTTATGTAACTTCTTTACCTAGAGTTTGTACCCTGTTATATGACTCTTTAAATCTAGAGTTTGTATCCTGATAAGTGACTTCTTTATCCACAGTTTATACCCAGTTATATGACTTCTTTATCTAGAGTTTGTACCCAGTTATTTGACTTCTTTATCTAGAGTTTGTACCCAGTTATATGACTTCTTTATCTAGAGTTTGTACCCAGTTATGTAACTTCTTTACCTAGAGTTTGTACCCTGTTATATGACTCTTTAAATCTAGAGTTTGTATCCTGATAAGTGACTTCTTTATCCACAGTTTATACCCAGTTATATGACCTCTTTATCTATGTTTGTACCCGGTTATATGACTTCTTTATCTAGAGTTTGTACCCAGTTATATGACTTCTTTATCTAGAGTTTGTACCCAGTTATATGACTTCTTTATCTAGAGTTTGTACCCAGTTATATGACTTCTTTATCTATGTTTGTACCCAGTTATTTTACTTCTTTATCTAGAGCTTGTACCCAATTATATGACTTCTTTATCTAGAGCTTGTACCCGGTTACATGACTTCTTTATCTAGAGTTTGTACCCAGTTATATGACTTCTTTATCTTGAGTTTGTACCCAGTTATGTAACTTCTTTACCTAGAGTTTGTACCCTGTTATAGGACTTCTTAAATCTAGAGTTTGTATCCTGATAAGTGACTTCTTTATCCACAGTTTATACCCAGTTATATGACTTCTTTATCTAGAGTTTGTACCCAGTTATTTGACTTCTTTATCTAGAGTTTGTACCCAGTTATATGACTTCTTTATCTAGAGTTTGTACCCAGTTATGTAACTTCTTTACCTAGAGTTTGTACCCTGTTATATGACTTCTTAAATCTAGAGTTTGTTTCCTGATAAGTGACTTCTTTATCCACAGTTTATACCCAGTTATATGACTTCTTTATCTAGAGTTTGTACCCAGTTATATGACTTCTTTATCTAGAGTTTGTACCCATTTATATGACTTCTTTATCTAGAGTTTGTACCCAGTTATATAACATCTTTATCTAGAGTTTGTACCCAGTTATATGACTTCTTTATCTAGAGTTTGTACCCTGTTATATGACTTCTTTATCTAGAATTCGTACCCTGTTATATGAATTCTTAAATCTAGAGTTTGTATCCTGATAAGTGACTTTTTTATCTAGAGTTTTACCATGTTATGTGAATTCTTAAATCTAGAGTTTTGCCATGTTATGTGAATTCTTTATCTAGAGTTTTACCATGTTATGTGAATTCTTAAATCTAGATTTTTACCATGTTATGTGAATTTTTTATCTAGAGTTTTACCATGTTATGTGAATTCTTAAATCTAGAGTTTAACCATGTTATGTGAATTCTTTATCTAGAGTTTTACCATGTTGTGAATTCTTTATCTAGAGTTTTACCATGTTATGTGAATTCTCAAATCTAGAGTTTGTATCCTATTATGTGACTTAATTATCAAAAGTTTATACCTTGTTATGTGACTTCTTAAATCTTAAATTTGTACAATGTAATGTTATGTGTTTTCATCATTCCAGGTAAGCAGAAAGCTATGTTAATATACTACTGTTCACAAGGAGACGCTGCACTCCATGGGACTATGTCACAATAACTAATGAATTTCATTTATTCCAGGTGGTAATTGCTACCAACATTGCAGAGACATCCCTTACTATTGATGGGATTTATTATGTAGTGGATCCAGGTTTTGTCAAACAGAAGGTCTACAATTCCAAGACTGGCATGGACCAACTCATAGTTACACCTATATCACAGGTAAGAGTTAGCTTAAAAAATTATCTTCCATAAATTGAAGCATGGTTATATATCTTTAGTTTGAGTGCAAATTATTTTGACTTTGTGATATAGTAAATAGCTCATGTTTATCTGATGAAATGTTTACAATTTATAGCTGATGACCTGAATCAGCTGTTTTTATTTTTATCATTATCATTATTATTACTATTATTATTATTATTATTATTATTATTATTATTATTATTATTATTTTCTAATGTTACATTTGTCTGTCTGTCTATTTGACACATCTTCTGTGTTTAGCAAGGTGTCCTGTCAATTTTCAGGCAGTATGGCAGAGCATGTGGTCCATAAATACAATTTAGTTATATAAAATGTGAAAATGAGGTCTATATTAAAACTGTAACATTTTCAGTATCAAATATATTTCACACGTATTAATGACCGAGGTAGGTATTTTATTTACAACCTTGCCAATTATTATGGTGCAGAGCAGACATTGATTTGAACTCAATTTTAAATGCTATTTGATAATAAAACTCTTGTGAAGATCTTTATATTTTTTAAAGTTTGTTGTAAATTTAATGAACTTAAAGATTGTATTTTATGAGTTTAATTTTTACCTTTATCCTACATTTCAGCTTTATCTTTTCACACTGCATGTTCGTGTTATTTTGAAAGGGGTTCGTCTTCTTAAAATTATGAGCAGATTTTATATTTTTAGAACTCTGTTTGTAATCAGTACTATATAACCGTGAAATTGCTGATATGCCATTGAATCCTATACATAATACATATTTAGAATTTGTTGTATTTATGTGGTTACTGAATGTATATTTGTAGTTGAGGGGAAAAGATATTGCAATATTTCTTGGCACTTCTGCTGGAGACATAATGCTTTTTACAGAGTATAATTGAATAACAATTTAAAGCAAAAGATTTACATTCATCCCTTACTATAAAACCCCTGAATATAACAACTAATTGTTACTAATTGTTAATTGCTACGACTAATTGCAAGAATTTGTTTATGGATTTCATTAACTTGCTTTATATTTTACTTTTGCTATTTAGTTTATTTAACTCTATTTTAAAAATCAATTAATTTTTGCTTTCATATCATTAAATGCCATTATTTAATTAATGTATTGGGGGTTGGGTATTGTGACAACAAGATCATGTTTGAACTCAAATATGTGTAAGCTGACACCACTTTTCACACAGGTCACTTATTGCTTTTCATCGAGCTGCATTATAAAAAAGGTTGGATTGTTTCATTTTCTTTTATGGCACACCCATACTCTGTTTTGTCATGCCAAGGCAAGTAAAATGCCATGCCTAGGAGTGCCAAGGCAAGTAAAATGTCCTGCCTATGGGGTGCTAGGGCAGATAAAGTGAAGTGCCCAGCCTAGGCACTTAGAATAAAGTGTACAGCTTAGTTGTGTCAAGGCAAGCAAAGTGCCCTGCCTAGACAAGGTTCATACAGTCTTTGAAAGTTTGGGAAAATCAAGCAGGTTATCCTGAGGTTTTTAAAAGTCTTTGAAAATTTAAATAAACCCAAGCATTTTAATTTCTTTCCATAATCACAATTAAAATTGTCCAAGGTTGTTAGATTCAGATGTAGTAGAGTTTTCCTGGTGTCTTTCTTTTGATGATTTGTTCAGTTGCATTTCATCGTTAAACAATATTTTAGTATTTTGCATTTGTTGTTTTCTCATATAACATAACTTGTACATAAAATATTAGGGAAAATAGGTCTGGGAAATCTATGTTTGTGGTCTTTGAAAGTTTGCGAAAAGTCTTTTAATTTATCACTCAGAATTCTGTATGAACTCTGCTAGAAGTGCCAGGGCAAGTAGAGTAAAATGCCCTGCCTAAATGGGCATCATGTTTGCTAATCTAGGTTGGTCCAGCAGTGGTAACAAACCCACATCCTTAAGGGTTGGATTCCAATGCCTTAGCCAATAATCTACAATGGATTCAGCAATAAATTTGGGCAATATACTTACTTTTACTATGGGGTTTTCTGCCTGTATAATTCTGTTGCTCTCATTCTTTCTTCCAAAACTACCCAATGTCTTCTTTTCTATGTACAGAGAGTATAAAACGCTGGTTACAAAGTACAGTACACAATTGAACATGTTGTTTCAGGATAGCACTGATCACTATATTCACTTTGTTTGCTATTCCTAGTACCGTGATCATCATGCACATTGCTTACTATGCCTTCTACACTGGTGACTGTGCTCAGGATGCTGACTGTGCCTAGTACTCTTATTGCTTTGCTCATGTTTACTATACCTAGTGCTCTGATTGCTATACTCATGTTGTTTACTATGCCTAGTGCTCTGATTGCTATACTCATGTTGTTTACTATGCCTAGTACTCTGATTGCTATGCTCATGTTTACTATGCCTAGTGCTCTGATTGCTATGGTTGTTTTGTTGACTATACCTAGTACTCTTATTGCTATACTCATGTTGTTTACTATGCCTAGTACTCAAATTGCTATGCTCATGCTTACTATGCCTAGTGCTCTAGTTGCTATACTCATGTTGTTTACTATGCCTAGTGCTCTTATTGCTGTGCTCATGTTTACTATGCCTAGTGCTCTGATTGCTATGGTCATGTTTACTATGCCTAAGGCTCTGATTGCTATTCTCATGTAGTTTACTATACTTAGTGCTCTATTCATTATGCTCATTTTTTTTTTACTATTAATAGTGCTCTGATAACTATACACATTTTGTTTACCTAGTGCTTTGATTGCTTTTCTATTGTTGATTACTATACCTAGCATTGTCTATTCATTATGCTCATTTAGCTATTATGCCTAGTGCTCAGATCATTATGCTCATTTTGTTAATAACCTAGTGCTTTGATCACCATGCTAATTTCTTATACTATACCTACTGCACTGATCATTGCACTGACTTTGTTTACTATGCCTCCTGCACTGATCACTATGTTTTTTTTTTTACCTTCTACACCGATCACTATTCTCTTTATACCTACTACACTGATCAGTTTTTATTTACATACTACACAGATCACTATGCTCTTTATATCTACTACACTGATCACTGTTGTTTTACCTACTACACTGTTCACTATGCTCTTTATAGTTACTACAGTGATCACTGTGCTCTTTATACGTACTTCACCAATCACTATGTTCTTTTTACCTACTACACCGATCACTGTTTTTTTTTTTACATACTACACCAATCACTATGCTCTTTATACCTACTACACTGATCAATATGCTCTTTATACCTACTACACTGATCACTATGCTCTTTATACCTACTACACTGATCACTATGCTCTTTATACCTACTACACTGATCACTATGCTCTTTATACCTACTACACTGATCACTATGCTCTTTATTCCTACTACACTGATCACTATGCTCTTTATACCTACTACACTGATCACTATGCTCTTTATACCTACTACACCGATCACTATGCTCTTTATACCTATTATACTGATCACTATGCTCTTTATACCTACTACACTGATCACTTTGCTCTTTATACCTACTACACTGATCACTATGCTCTTTATACCTACTACACCAATCACTATGCTCTTTATACCTTCTACACTGATCACTATGCTCTTTATACCTACTACACTGATCACTATGCTCTTTATTCCTACTACACTGATCACTATGCTCTTTATACCTACTACACTGATCACTTTGCTCTTTATACCTACTACACTGATCACTATGCTCTTTATACCTACTACACCAATCACTATGCTCTTTATACCTTCTACACTGATCACTATGCTCTTTATACCTACTACACTGATCACTATGCTCTTTATACCTTCTACACTGATCACTATGCTCTTTATACCTACTACACTGATCACTATGCTCTTTATACCTACTACACCAATCACTATGCTCTTTATACCTTCTACACTGATCACTATGCTCTTTATACCTACTACACTGATCACTATGCTCTTTATACCTACTACACTGATCACTATGCTCTTTATACCTACTACACTGATCACTATGCTCTTTATTCCTACTACACTGATCACTATGCTCTTTATACCTACTACACTGATCACTTTGCTCTTTATACCTACTACACTGATCACTATGCTCTTTATACCTACTACACCAATCACTATGCTCTTTATACCTTCTACACTGATCACTATGCTCTTTATACCTACTACACCGATCACTATGCTCTTTATACCTATTATACTGATCACTATGCTCTTTATTCCTACTACACTGATCACTATGCTCTTTATTCCTATTACACTGATCATCATGCTCTTTATTCCTACTATACTGATTACTATGCTCTTTATTCCTACTGCAATGATCACTATGGTCTTTATTCCAACTACAGAGATCACTATGCTCTTTATATCTACTACACTGATCACTATGATCATTATACCAACTGCACTCATGTCATGTTGGATTTCATAATACTTACATATCTCATTTTTTCTCATCATTAAGGCCCAGGCAAAGCAACGAACAGGTCGTGCAGGCCGAACTGGACCAGGAAAATGTTACCGGTTGTATACAGAGAGGGCATATCGTGATGAAATGCTGCCAACTAATGTACCGGAAATTCAGAGGACTAATTTAGCCAGTACTGTGCTTTCACTTAAAGCCATGGGAATAAATGATCTGGTGTCATTTGACTTCATGGATGCCCCACCCATGCAGACCCTTATAAGTGCAATGGAACAACTCCATGCCCTGAGTGCACTGGATGATGAAGGTTTACTTACCAGGCTGGGGAGGAGGGTATGTTTTATGATATATTGATTACTGGCTAGGCTACATTCTCAAGATACTATTTATTGACCAACCAGGCAAGAGAGTATATTCTTGATAAATTTATTACTTACTATATAAGGTAGTTCAAAGGTTGTAAGGTAGTTCAAAGGTTATGTTGATTAAGTTAGTCCCAATTTTTTCACTGATGCACCAAACAAATGACTTTCAATCATATGTGATACTGAAGTGAAACAAAATGAGCATATTCCGGTTATTTTTCAGATGGCAGAGTTTCCACTGGAGCCGATGTTATCAAAGATGCTTATCATGTCAGTCCACCTGAACTGTAGTGATGAAATCCTGACCATAGTGTCTATGTTGTCAGTACAAAATGTCTTCTACAGGCCAAAAGTAAGTGATTTTTGTAATTATAGAATCCATCATTTTTGTTTAGGAAATCCCACCAGTGTCAAAACCTTTAGGCAGAACTGAGACTTTGTTGAGTTTCTACTCACAGATTCTGACTAAGAGTGGGCTTTCTATTTTCTGATCTGAAGGGGTAGGGTTTGACCATAAGGGTGGGGATTCTCTATTCTGACCACAAGGGTGGATTTGTCTTATTCTGACCATAAGGGTGGGGTTTCTCTATTCTGACCATTAGGGTGGATTTTTCCTTATTCTAAACATAAGGTTGGGGTTTCTCTATTCTGACCATAAGGGTGGTTTTCCTTATTCTGACCATAAGGATGCGGTTTCTCTATTCTGACAATAAGGGTGGATTTTTCCTTATTCTGACCATAAGGATGCGGTTTCTCTATTCTGACCATAAGGGTGGATTTTTCCTTATTCTGACCATAAGGGTGGATATTTCCTTATTCTGACTATAAGGGTCGGGTTTCTTTAATCTGACCATAAGGGAAGGGTTTCTCTATCTGACCATAAATATGTATATTTCCTTATTCTGACCATAAGGGTCGGGTTTCTTGAATCTGACCATAAGGGAGGGGTTTCTCTATTCTGACCATAAGGGTGGCATTTCTTTGTTCAAGACTAAGCTGTAAGACTTGCTTTCCCTACAGATGATAGGCATTCTTTGTCTTTTTTGGAGGACTTTAATCAGAGATATTGATTATTTTTCCATAATGTTATTGTGATTTTGTAAGTATTCTGCAAAAAAAAAACAAAGGATGCTTAAAACGTCATAACAAAAACATCCAAAAACAGAGATAGCAAAAAACAAAGGATGCTTAAAACGTCATAACAAAAACATCCAAAAACAGAGATAGCAAGTTTAAGAAGTGTTTTGATTGAGTAAAACAGTCATTTTTATTTTATGAGATGTTATTACTGTTATTGACTTTTGATGTTGCTTACATGAATGTATCAATTCCCCAAAATTGTATCCACTGAGGACGCAAACTGAGGTGAATATCATTTATCAGCTGTGACTAAATGCTTTAATTAACTAAAACAAAAGGGGCCTTGGGTCAACATCTTTAAAAGTATGCAAAATTAATTAATCTATTTTGCACATGAAGCACCAGCTATTTCAGCACCACTTGTATTAGCAAACAGTTAACACTTGCCACTCTATTACTGATCGAAAAAGCATGTTGGGTGTTTACATTAAATTTTTCTATGCCATCATAATCTGGGATAGAGTCAATTTGTTTGTTAAGGAATGATCGCCTTTTCTGTTTGGCTGTATTAGTTGCTTCCCTTTGATTTCTTTGCAGTACAAAAATTCAGAACTCAGGATAAACATGTTTAATTGCATGTACACAAACCTGTCTTTTTCAGCTTGTTTTGAGTGAATCGTGTTTTTCTGTATGCCAGTATGAATAATTTTTAAATCACTCACAATGCATAAAATGAATTCAGTAATTTTAGCTACATTTCACGATATCGATGTGAAAATTTATCGAGAAACTGATGTGAATATCATTAAGCAGTGCTGTGTGGAATGAACTTATTATAGCTATATTAAAAATTATAATCATTATTACACTGTTTATGTAGGACAAGCAATCACTTGCAGACCAGAAAAAGGCAAAGTTCCATCAGCCTGAGGGAGATCACCTGACACTTTTGGCTGTCTATAACTCGTGGAAAAATAATAAATTCTCCAGCCCCTGGTGCTATGAAAACTTTGTGCAGATTCGTACACTTAAGCGTGCACAGGATGTCCGCAAGCAGATGTTGGGCATCATGGACAGGTAAGATTTTTAGTGGCAATAAGAAAGAAATTGAGAGGATTATAAAGTTTTCTTTTCACAGAACAAGAAACTTTAGAATTCTTAAGAAATAAAATCTTAAAAAAGACAACAAAATCCATTCTTTTGTGTCCTAGTCTAATTAAAGTTTAGGAATTGTTTCTTAGTGGTATTTACCTAATCAACTTCTTGCTAGTTGTGGGACAAACATATTAAGGGTTGAAATAAATGTTTTTTAATGGTTAATGCATATCTGTGTTAATGGTTACCACATGTCTGAGTGTTAATTTTCATGTTTTAGTGTATTAATGGTTAATGCAGGTCTGAGTGTGTTAATGGTTACCACATCTGAGTGTGTTAATGATTAATGCATGTCTGAGTGTGTTAATGATTAATTCATGTCTGAGTGTGTTAATGATTAATGCATGTCTGAGTGTGCTAATGATTAATGCATGTCTGAGTGTGTTAATGGTTAATGCATGTCTGAGTGTGTTAATGGTTAATGCATGTCTGAGTGTGTTAATGATTAATGCATGTCTGAGTGTGTTAATGGTTAATGCATGTCTGAGTGTGTTAATGATTAATGCATGTCTGAGTGTGTTAATGGTTACCACATCTGAGTGTGTTAATGATTAATGCATGTCTGAGTGTATTAATGGTTAATGCATGTCTGAGTGTGTTAATGATTAATGCATGTCTGAGTGTGTTAATGATTAATGCATGTCTGAGTGTGTTATTGGTTAATGCATGTCTGAGTGTGTTAATGATTAATGCATGTCTGAGTGTGTTAATGGTTAATGCATGTCTGAGTGTGTTAATGATTAATGCATGTCTGAGTGTATTAATGGTTAATGCATGTCTGAGTGTGTTAATGATTAATGCATGTCTGAGTGTGTTAATGATTAATGCATGTCTGAGTGTGTTAATGATTAATGCATGTCTGAGTGTGTTAATGGTTAATGCATGTCTGAATGTGTTACTGGTTAATTCATGCCTTGGTTTGGTTTTTAATTATCATAATCCACACAAACTTTGAAGTTCATCATCAAAAAGTCTTTGAAATCAAAGCTAAAGTTAATGGGCCAATCTCAGGAGGAAACATCAGCCTGAAAATCCATCAAGATACTGTGAACAGCAATAATAATAATAATAATAATAATAATAATAATAATCTTTATTGTAGACACAAGTTAGATGTTGTAAGCTGTGGGAAACAGACAGCTAAGGTACAGATGGCAATTTGCAGTGGTTTCTTTCGTAATGCAGCAAAGAAAGACCCTCAAGAGGGGTATAGGACTCTAGTGGACAGTCAGGTGGTGTATATTCATCCATCCAGTGCTCTCTTTAACAGACAACCTGAATGGTAGGTTTGATTTATCTCTCACATTTGGGATTTTAGACTGCCTCTAAACCCTTCTTTCTTTATCTCTCCCTCTCATGTACATGTAGCTGAAGGTGATTTAAATGCTTAACCAAGAAATTTCCACACCTTATTTTGAACTAATTTGAGGAGAAACACCATCAGCAGAAGGTCATCAAAGTTACACTTGGTAGTAAGCCATGAAAGTTTCACCAGGACAGCACTTGTGTGTTATGAAAGTTACACTAGGTCAGTAGAAGACCATGAAAGTTACACTAGGACAGTAGTAGAGCATGAAAATTACACTAGTATTGTAGTAGACCATGAAAGTTACACTAGGACAGTAGTAGACCATGAAAGTTGCACTAGGACAGTAGTATGTCATAAACATTACACTAAGACAGTAGTAGACCCTGTAAGCTACACTATCAGAGTAATAGGTCATGAAAATTACACTAGACTGTAGGTGATGAAAGTTACACAAAAATAGTAGTAGGTCATGAAAGTTACACTCAGAGAGTAGTAAGTCATGGTGACTTAGAATGTTATTATAACCTTCAGTCCTGACATCTGCAATGTAAGTATAAACCTAAGAACTGACCCCATAAGATCTTACTGTAACCTTAGAGACTAATATTGTAGACTGTTATTATAAACCTAGGAACTGACTCCATAAAATGTTACTGTAACCTTAGGGACTAATATTGTAGATTGTTATTATAAACCTAGGAACTGACTCCATAAGAGCTTGCTGTAACCTTAGATACTAATATTGTAGATTGTTATTATAAACCTAGGAACTGACTCCATAAGAGCTTACTGTAACCTAAGGGACTAATGTTGTAGATTGTTATTATAAACCTAGGAACTGACTCCATAAGAGCTTACTGTAACCTTAGGGACTAATGTTGTAGATTGTTATTTCATAAAACCACATAACCTTAAGACCTTACTCCATATAATAATATGATAACCTTAAGACATCATCCATGAAATAACATTATAACCTTAAGGCCTGACCCATATTGGGGAAATAGTTTGAGCAGAAAACTTTAGTTTTAGCTTCAAGTCAGTAAAGTTTGAAATTTTGTATTGTTATGAATTAATTTTGTATTGTTATGAAGTAATTTTGTATTGTTATGAATTAATTTTGTATTGTTATGAGTTAATTTTGTATTATAAATAAACTTTTTATTATTATCAATTCATTTTGAGTAATAGGAATTTCAGAATATTTTTGTCTCAGGTTTATACTTTATTTAACCACATTAAAATTGCATAGTAGTTCTCAAATTTATCATGTCTGAGGAATGTAGGTATTATTTTTAGTTTGGAACTCAAAAGTTTAAAGAATACAGGTCTGGACTTAATCCATCTTGTCTCATTTACAGGGTGATCTATCATGAGCTTGTACTCACCACAAAGGAATACATGAGGGAAGTGACGGCTATTGATCCAAAATGGCTAGTGGAATTTGCTTCCAAGTTTTTCAGATTCTCAGATCCTACAAGGCTCAGCAAACACAAGAAACAGCAGAAGATTGAACCACTGCACAACAAATATGAAGAACCAAATTCCTGGAGGATATCACGGGCTTTCCGAAAATTCCACACAAAAGTTACATTCTAAAGCACATACATTATTTGCTTTATTTCTGCATAGTGTTTACACGTGTCTTATCTATTCAGGAATGTGGATGAAGGCACTCAGGGAATCCTATACACAAGTCACAACAATGGCTGTATATTATCAACTTAACTTTTCAATATTATTGCTAATTGAAACTGCTTTACATTGTTTAGTGCAAGAATGAAAACAGGAAATTCCATACAAAAGTTGCATTCTAGGACACAGGCTGTGTATGTTACATGTTTCCACATATTTTATTCTTCATGGAAATGGCCTTATTCAGTCAACTGTAAGTGTGAAAATATGCAATGTATTTCACAATAATGCTGTATTCTAGAGTACAGGATATTGACTGTGGAAATATACTGTGTTTTTAAAATTGTTACAAAGGCAGGTTACCATGAACTCGGACAAATACTAATGTACAAAGAATACCTTGTTATAACAATATCTTGATAAAACTACAATGACCAAAGTATATTGACCCCTAAGGGACCCATGTAGATGCGGTCGTTATGTTCATGTGTGCAGTGTTCATTGAAAAAGTAGGGGGTTATGAACCCTACTAGGTCATATAATGGGATCATTTAGAATTAAAAACACCGAGGTCACAAAATTTCTTGTATCTTGTTTTTCAGAAATTTCAAAGACATCATTGTCATCATCAATCACATTTTGGATTTGTTCATTTCTGTAATAAATACTCACTCATCCAGCATATTCACTGAATCAGTCATTGCAGACCACAGTATTATATTCAGGGGGCCTGGAGTGGCCTAAAGGTTAAAAACACTTACTGTCATGGATCACTGCCATCTCATCTGTGCCTGCATGGGTTCAAGTAAAGGCTCAACCAGGGTGGGTATGTGATAAAACTTTCCAGTAGATTCCTGTGAATGACTGGTTCTTTCTGGCTTTTGCCTGGGTTCCTCCTCAGCCAGTTATACTGGGTTCCATGTATAGTCTATCTTGTGCTGAAAAATGATGTTAAAATCATATCATCAACAGTGACAGTGTTATATTCAGTAAATCAATCAGATTCCAGCAGTATATGCTTTGAATCAGTCATTGTTGATTTAGACTACAGTCATCATATAGCCTTACATCCTTTGAATCAGTCTTTGTAGAATCAGATTACAGCATTATATTAGTCATCATACAGCCTTACATCCTTTGAATCAGTCTTTGTAGAGTCAGATTACAGCATTATATGCTTTGAATCAGTCATCATACAGTCTTACATCCTTTGAATCAGTCTTTGTAGAGTCAGATTACAGCATTATATGCTTTGAATCAGTCATCATACAGTCTTACATCCTTTGAATCAGTCTTTGTAGAGTCAGATTACAGCATTATATGCTTTGAATCAGTCTTTGTAGAGTCAGATTACAGCATTTTTGAATCAGTCTTTGCTGGTTTAGGTCAGGATGGTTTTAGATGACAAAGCAGCTGTAGCAATCCATGCTACAGTCAGACTCAACAACAGCTGTATTATAACCTATAATATAGCAAACCATGCTATAGTCTGATTCAACAGCTGCTTAGCAAACCATTCTATAATCTTACTCAACTGCTTAGCAAACTAGGCTATAGTCTGACTCAAGAACTGTAGTTAATCAAGCTGTAGTTTGACTCAAAAACATAGCAAACTAGTTAATAGTCTGACTTAGAACTGTAATAAACCTTGCTATAGTCTGACTCCAAAATGTAGCAAACATGGCTATAGTCTGACTCAAGAACTGTAGTAAGCCATCCTATAGTCACTCCAAAATGTAGCAAATTAGTCTATAGTCTGACTCAAGAACTGTAGTAAGCCATCCTATAGTCTGACTCCAAAATGTAGCAAATTAGTCTATAGTCTGACTCAAGAACTGTAGTAAGCCATCCTTTAGTCAACTCCAAAATGTAGCAAATTAGTCTATAGTCTGACTCAAGAACTGTAGTAAGCCATCCTATAGTCACTCCAAAATGTAGCAAATTAGTCTATAGTCTGACTCAATCGTTTATGTGCATGAGATGAAAAAGAAGGGTCATTGGTGCATCCTAGAATGACCCTGATTGTGTGTATTTTAGGACATTCTTGTTTTTGATAGTTTGTATGTGTGTATTTGTTTTTGGCCCATGTTCTCGATGACATTGTTGATTTAGACTACAGCATTATGTTCTTTGAATCAGTCATCATACAGCCTTAGATCCTTTGAATCAGTCTTTGTAGAGTCAGATTACAGCATTATTTGCTTTGAATCAGTCATCATACAGTCTTACATCCTTTGAATCAGTCTTTGTAGAGTCAGATTACAGCATTCTTTGCTTTGAA
This sequence comes from Unio delphinus, assembly GCA_029339505.1. Lineage (NCBI taxonomy): Eukaryota > Metazoa > Mollusca > Bivalvia > Unionida > Unionidae > Unio > Unio delphinus. The sequence continues at coordinate 11,961,129 of JAQISU010000035.1, read as the reverse complement.
TTAGTCTTTGTAGAGTCAGATTACAGCATTATATGCTTTGAATCAGTCATTGCTGGTTTAGGTCAGGATGGTTTTAGATGACAAAGCAGCTGTAGCAATCCATGCTACAGTCAGACTCAACAACAGCTGTATTATAACCTATAATATAGCAAACCATGCTATAGTCTGATTCAACAGCTGCTTAGCAAACCATTCTATAATCTTACTCAACTGCTTAGCAAACTAGGCTATAGTCTGACTCAAGAACTGTAGTTAATCAAGCTGTAATTTGACTCAAAACATAGCAAACTAGTTAATAGTCTGACTTAGAACTGTAATAAACCATCCTATAGTCTGACTCCAAAATGTAGCAAACATGGCTATAGTCTGACTCAAGAACTGTAGTAAGCCATCCTATAGTCACTCCAAAATGTAGCAAATTAGTCTATAGTCTGACTTAGAACTGTAGTAAACCATCCTATAGTCTGACTCCAAAATGTAGCAAATTAGTCTATAGTCTGACTCAAGAACTGTAGTAAGCCATCCTATAGTCAACTCCAAAATGTAGCAAATTAGTCTATAGTCTGACTCAAGAACTGTAGTAAGCCATCCTATAGTCAACTCCAAAATGTAGCAAATTAGTCTATAGTCTGACTCAAGAACTGTAGTAAGCCATCCTATAGTCAACTCCAAAATGTAGCAAATTAGTCAAGAACTGTAGTAAGCCATCCTATAGTGAACTCCAAAATGTAGCAAAATAGTCTATAGTCTGACTCAAGAACTGCAGTAAGCCATCCTATAGTCACTCCAAAATGTAGCAAATTAGTCTATAGTCTGACTCAATCATTTATGTGCATGAGATGAAAAAAAAGGGTCATTGGTGCATCCTAGAATGACCCTGATTGTGTGTATTTTAGGACATTCTTGTTTTTGATAGTTTGTATGTGTGTATTTGTTTTTGACCCATGTTCTCGATGACATGTACCTTGCCTGTTCTAATGGAGATTGAGAATACTTACAAATTTCCATATAAAAATCATGCGTGACAGAGGAGTCAGTTTACATTGCAGTTTAAATTAGAATTTAGTCATTGACTTTACAACATGTAGCCACATGAAATTCTTGCCAAATACAAATCTGGTGAAGAAAATACGGATTTTCCTTGTAAAGCAAGAGAAGTAAGAATTTCCCAAAATCTGGAAAGCATTTTGATTGGCTGATGAGATGAGTTGGCATATTAGGTCATTGTGAAGATGATTTGTTTCACATAGGACATTAACAGTTTCATTTGTTGATTGAGAACGCTGGTTATTAACATCCTTGTAAGATTAAACTAGAATTTTGTCATAAATGGCAGCAAACAGCATGTGTAGATAAATTCTGAATGGCAACACACAGCATGTGTAGATAAATTCTGAATGGCAACACACAGCATGTGTAGATAAATTCTGAATGGCAGCACACAGCATGTGTAGATAAATTCTGAATGGCAGCACACAGCATGTGTAGATAAATTCTGAATGGCAGCACACAGTAAACTATGTGTAGATAAATTCTGAGATTTGGAGAAATACCTTTTGAAGTTTATGAACACAAATTTGTACCCAAGTGATCTTAAAGTGATCAATGAAGTATTTTGTCACTTTTATGTGAGACCCATGACCCATGCTTTAGTTGAACTGTAGAAGACCCATGACCTATGCTTTAGTTGGATTGTAGAAGACTTACGTCTGAGTCATCTGACCATACATAATGCTTGAGCATTCAGTTATTTGACTATACATACTGTCTGAGAATTCAGTAATATCACCACATGATGTCTGAGTATAACGCTAAGTTCTGAGAATTGAGTTAACTGACTATATGACTGAGAATTCAGTCATTTGACAACACAATTAAGTAATCTCACTAAATAATATCTGAGAATTAGGTCATCTGACTACACAATTAAGTAATCTCACTAAATAATGTCTGAGAATTAGGTCATTTGACTACACAATTAAGTAATCTCACTAAATAATGTCTGAGAATTAGGTCATTTGACTACACAATTAAGTAATCTCACTAAATAATGTCTGAGAATTCAGTCATTTGTCTACACAATTAAGTAATCTCACTAAATAATGTCTGAGAATTAGGTCATCTGACTACACAATTAAGTAATCTCACTAAATAATGTCTGAGAATTAGGTCATCTGACTACACAAGTAATCTCACTAAATAATGTCTGAGAATTAGGTCATTTGACTACACAATTAAGTAATCTCACTAAATAATGTCTGAGAATTAGGTCATCTGACTACACAATTAAGTAATCTCACTAAATGTCTGAGAATTAGGTCATCTGACAACACAAGTAATCTCACTAAATGTCTGAGAATTAGGTCATCTGACAACACAATTAAGTAATCTCACTAAATAATGTCTGAGAATTAGGTCATCTGACTACACAATTAAGTAATCTCACAAAATAATGTCTGAGAATTAGATCATCTGACTACACAGTTAAGTAATCTCACTAAATAATGTCTGAGAATTCAGTCATTTGTCTACACAATTAAGTAATCTCACTAAATAATGTCTGAGAATTAGGTCATTTGACTACACAATTAAGTAATCTCACTAAATAATGTCTGAGAATTAGGTCATTTGACTACACAATTAAGTAATCTCACTAAATAATGTCTGAGAATTAGGTCACTTGACTACACAATTAAGTAATCTCAGTAAATGTCTGAGAATTAGGTCATTTGACTACACAATTAAGTAATCTCACTAAATAATGTCTGAGAATTAGGTCATTTGACTACACAATTAAGTAATCTCACTAAATAATGTCAGAGATTTAGGTCATCTGACTATTGTTACCACTAAAGACTTTAAATATGTAAATGAAACCAACAATTTAAGTAAAGTCAACAAGTAATTTATTTCCCTATAATACAAAGAGAATATTCAAATGGTGCAATATTAGGAATTAAATTCCAAATAATTTTAAATCTTCTATTGCAACTCCAAAATTATAGAAAAAATGTTCTGGATGAATTCCAATTGTCTTGAATATGCTGGTATACCATTGATACAGTCCAGAATGTCTTTGAACAAGTTCACAAATTCTAAGATAATTTTTTTAATCCATTGGTCTATGAGCACTGTAGGAATTCTAATCAATAATTTAAATTAGCAATTCTTCGAGTTATTTCTGATCTCGGCAACAAAACTATAAACTCAGATCACATATAGATTCCAAGAGACTGATCTAAAATAGGAATGAATTATTTATCAACTAATTATTTAAATACACTTTCATTTGACCTATAAAGTAAAAGATTGTAAAGGAATCTAATTGAAAAAATATAGTCTAATTGTACAAAAAAAAACTGGCATGGAACTCGAATGTTTGTAAACTTTATTTACAACTTACAACCATGGACAATAGTTAGCTATATAAACAGTTTATTTACTGTATAATGTCTAAGAGTTCATTAATCTGACTTTTAATAAATGTCTCAGAATTTGGTAATTTATCAATAATGTCTGAGAATTCAGTAACCTGATTATGCATAATATCTCAGAATTCAGTAATCTGACATCAATAATGTCTGAAAATTTAGTAAACTGAATATTAATAATATCTGAGAATTTGGTAATCTAACTAATAATAATGTCTGAGAATTTAGTAAACTGACTATTAATAATGTCTGAGAATTCAGTAATCTGACTATCAATAATGTCTGAGAATTAAGTCATCTGACTTAAAAATGTGTGAGAATTCAGTAATCTGACTATCAATAATGTCTGAGAATTAAGTCATCTGACTTAAAAATGTGTGAGAATTCAGTAATTTGATTATGCATAATGTCTGAGAATTCAGTTATCTAACTATACATAATGTCTGAGCATTTATTAATCTGAGTAAACATGTCTGAGAATTGTCATCAGACTATACATCTCTGAGAATTCAGTAATCTGACAATTAATAATCTCTGAGAATTCAGTAATCTGATTATGCTTATTGTCTGAGTATTAAGTGATCTGACTAGTAATAATGTCTGAGAATTCAGTAATCTGACTATCAATAATGTCTGAGAATTAAGTCATCCGACTTTACATGTCTTGGAATTCATTAATCAGACTGCATAATGTCTGAGAATTCAGTCATCTGACCATACATCTCTGAGAATTCAGTCATCTTGCTGCATAATATTTGAAAATTCAGTAATCTATCAATAATGTCTGAGAGTTCAGTCACCTGACCATACATGTCTGAGAACTCAGTCATCTTGCCACATAATATTTGAGAATTCAGTAATCTGATGATACGTAATGTCTGAGAATTAAGTCATCTGATTTTACATGTCTAGGAATTCAGTCATCTGACCATACATGTCTGAGAATTCAATCATCTCGCTGCATAATATTTGAGAATTCAGTAACCAGACTGCATAATGTCTGAGAATTCAGTCATCTGACCATACGTATCTGAGAATTCAGTCACCTGACCATACATGTCTGAAAATTCAGTAATCAGACTGCATAATATCTGAGAATTCAGTCATCTAACCATACATGTCTAGGATAACAGTCATCTGACCATACATGTCTGAGAATTCAGTCATCTTGCTACATAATACTTGAGAATTCAGTAATCTGATGATATATAATGTCTGAGAATTAAGTCATCTGACTTTACATGTCAGAATTCAGTCATCTGACCATACATGTCTGAGAATTCAGTCATCTCGCTGCATAATATGAGAATTCATTAATTTGACTGCATAGTGTCTGAGTATTCAGTAATCTGACAATACATAATGTCAGAATTTATTAACTTGATGAGACATACAAAACCATTTAAGTTGATAATTAAGCATAATTATTCATAAAAGTTCAACTCAAAAAAATAACTATTTTGCCAAGAAGACTCACCAATTAAATATCCTGCACACTGTCTGCTCTGTATACATGGTGCAGAAAGTGGTCAATATCACAGTCTTTCTTAGCTCAAGTTTTCGATGTTTCTATTCATTTTTCAGTCATTTCTGATGTCTTTTTAATCTCTTCAATTGATCATGTTTACGATAGCACACTCTTGCCATCATCTAACTAGTACCATTTTGGAGGTAGTTGCACACTTTGCCAATATTTCACATTTACACTTGTCATCACACAATGCATTGAATGTTTATCAGCATTCTTTCTCAAAGTCAGTGACCATGGGCTAGTGGATCAGTGTTAAAGCAATGCTTTGATTACATACAAGATTAATAGTATTATTGATATAAAGGAAATGCATCATTCATGTTTCTCTCTCTCTCTCTCTCTCTCTCTCTCTCTCTCTCTCTGTTGAATTACTTTGATGCTGGGGCCTGTTATTAGAGGGATGGGTGTGTTATATAAACAAGTCTTAAATGATATGACAAATTGATCGGTGGATGAAATTGGAGAGTTAATGTTGTATGACTTTTCTATTGCAGTTCAATCTGTTTATACTAGAAGACATGTTTTTGCAGTTACTGATTTAAGACCACATGTAAACATTATTTGTACATTTAATCTGTGTATTTGAAAGATGAGAGATGACTCTACTTTAAATTAAAATCCAGTTCAATGTTATGTTACACTATAATTACATGTATATACATTTATATATTCACACTGTGCATGAACATACATTTATATATTCACACTACATGAACATAAATTTATAAATTCACACTGTACATGAACATACATTTATAATTTCACACTGTATATAAAGATTAATGTATTCACTGTACATGAACACATTTAATTAGTCACACTGTACATAACTAGATATTTATATATTCATACTGTACATGAACATACATTTAAATATTCACACTATATATATATATATATATATATATAGATATATATATATATATATATATATTCACACTGTATATAAATATTTATATATTCATACTGTACATGAACATACATTTAAATATTCACACTACATAAATATATATATTCACACTGTATATAAATGTACATTTATATATTCACACTACATGATAAACATTTATAAATTCACACTACATGAATATAAATTTATAAATTCACACTGTACATGAACATACATTTATATACAGTTTAATTCAAACTGTACATAAAGATATTAATATATTCACACTGTACATGAGCATATTTAAATATTCACACTATACATGAACATATATTTTTATATTCACAATGTAATAAACATACATGAATATATTTATAAATATGTGAACATTGATAAAAGTAATTAGACCTTTTAGAGATATTCTTCATTCCCAGCCGTAATGTTTCCTAGATTTCTAAAATCTTGGGAGAGCAAACATATTATTCTCTCCAGATTTTTTTCTCCCATTTTTACACAAGATGTATTCAAAGTACTCAAACATCAACAAGACATCTATCATGTGTTCATATATTTCAAAGGCTTTTGAGAGTACGGCATGAGGCATTGTGAGCCACAATGAAGAAGTACAACATGTGTCAAAAGTTGACCAATACCATCAAACAGCTGTACGCCAAACTACCAGTGCAGTAATTGCTCAAGGTTCTGTGGGGGACTGGTTCCAGACAACAGTTGGAGTACGTCAAGGCTGTCTCCTGTCACCCACGCTTTTCAACATCTACTTAGAGCGCATCATGAGCGTAACCCTGGAAAACCACTGCGGGACAACATTGGAATGGCGTAACATCACCAACGTCTGCTTTGCAGACGGCATTGATGGCCTAGCAAGCAGTGAAGACGTGCTTGCCACCCTAGTGAAGAACCTGGATGAAACATCTTCCAGATTTGACATTGGAGATAAGCGCTGAAAAGACAATGCTGATGACAAATAGTGGTAATCAAATCTCAGCCAAGATTAAAGTCAGAGGACAGGAATTGGAAACAGTGAACCAGTTCAAATATCACCCAAGAGGGATGAAGAGAAGAAATTTTGTCATTATCAGCACAAACAACGGCAGCAATGTCAAAGATAAGACTCATCTGGAGAGACAAGAATATCTGTCTGAAAACTAAAATCAGACTATTGAGAGCATTAGTCAACTCAATCTTTTTGTATTCATGTGAGGCCTGGATCCTGACAGCAGAATTACAACAAAGAATCTACGCACTTGAAATGAGATGCTATAGAACCATCCTTGGCATCTCTTACATGGACCACATCACAAATGAAGAAGTGCATAACACCATCAGGCACAAAACAGGACAATATAAAGACCTCACCACATTCAGAAAGAGAAAGCTGAAATGGTATGGCCAAGTCACTAGAGCCAACAGTCTATCCACAACTGCAGGGTAGCGTCCAGGGTGGCGGAAGGAGAGATAGACAGAAAAAGGTGGACTGATAACATCACAGAATGGACCAGGAAACGTTTTGCGAAGACATAGGCATTGGCACATGGTCGAGACAAATGGAGGGAACTGGTCAGATGTTCAGCAGCACAGTGCCTCGACTACCACACTAGGTCAAGAGACTGATGGTGATGACACAAGATGGATTTTTTATCACACTATTATTGTGGAGCATTCATAGTATTTTAATGGTTAAAAGTTTATTATGGAATTTAGTTTTTCTTTTCTCACTCATCAGATGATTTCACAGTAACTTTCAGGTTTTCTAAATAATGAATGCATTACAATGGAAATTAAAATGAGTATATACTGTAATATAAGTCTGGTATATTGATAAAGAAGGAAAAATGAATGGATGCCTTTCTTTCTACAATAACCATAGTGAATGAATATCTATATTTGTACAAACCTGAGGAAATGAAGCCCTCAGTTTGTACAAAAGCCTAAATGAATGCCTCAGTTTGTACAGCAACCTAAACTAAATTGCTCTGTACAAAAACCTATGAATGCTTCAGCTTATACAATAAACTCAATGAATGCCTCGATTTGTACAATAAACTCAATGAATGCTTTACAATTTGTATAATTAAATAATGCCGCAGTTAGTACAATAAACTAAATGAATGCCTTGCAATTTGTACAAATATTAATAAATGCCTAAATTTGTACAAAACATGCGATGAATGCCTTGCATTTTGTAGAATTATTGAATGCCTCAATTTGTGCAATAAAACAAAATTACTCAGTTTGTATAATACACTAAATGAATGGATTCCTTGATTTGTATAATAAACTTGTTGAATGAATGAATGCCTCAATTAGCAAAAAAAAAAATGATGGGTGTGACATTATCAAGGAGTCAAAGACAGCTTACTTGGGCTGCATGGGTATGCCTTGATCAAGGAGACACAGACAGCTTACCTTGGCTGGCATGAGTGTACCATAAGAAGACACAAAGACAACTTAACCTGGCTGGCACGGGTGTGCCTTAATCAAAGAGACACAGACAAATGACCATGGCTGGCACGGGTGTGTACCTTAGTGAAAGAGACAAAGACAGCTGATCCATGCTGGCATGGATGTGCCTTTCTTTAAGGAGAAACAAAGACAGCTGACCAAGAATGGCATGGGTAGGTATGGAACTAGTGACTTTTAGATTATGAGACCAAATAAACTAATGTCTCGTACAGAAATAATTACTGTATGAGTGCGTAATGTTATTCAAGAACATCACACACCAAAACTGGGTTCATATTACATATTTTCTCTGGTTTATTCAATTTCTCTTATTTTCATAATATAATCACAGTTTCTTTTCACATGTTGCACCCAAACAAGACTTCTGGATGCACCTTGGAATGAGCTTGTTTAATGCACTAAAAGCAGATTATTGTCAATTGGTTTTCAAGGTTTAACACTTTAAAACTGACACCAATGACAAAGGTGTTGACTTCCAAACAATCTTTAAAACTGACACTAATTATGTAGGATCTTAGCTTCTCCTCAGCGCCAGCCTTTTTATTAAACACTAGTGACAGAAGAGCTAAGCTCATCCTCACAGACAACTCAGATGTTTCATTTGTCCTAATTAAACAGTGATCATATTTAGATAATTTTTCTTCTTTTGTTCTTTTGTAAGGGCCCCGAGTGGTCTAAAGTGCTCACCGTTACGGATCACTGCCATCTCCCCTCTGTCTGCGTGGATTCGAGTCTCAGATTCAGCCAATGTAGGTATGTGAGAAAGCTTGCCAGTAGCTTCTCGTGGGTCGGTGGTTCTTCCTGGGGGTTTTCCCAAGTCCATCCTCCACCATTAATACTGGCCGCCATGTGTAGCCTATTGTGTGCTGAAAAATGGAGATAAACCCTACAACATTTGTCCTTTTGTATGTCTGCATGTTTCTATGTCCAACATGAATACAATTTTGGGTGATTAAGGTGAGATGAATAGGTTATTTGGGATGAAAAGGTCAAATGTTATTTCATCAAATCATACTTCAAAATATGATACACGTTGTCATGTAGCCACCAACCAGTGACTCTAATCACCTTTCTAATTGAACTACAGTATATATCACGACCACCTCATAATCTCTGAATATCCACTTTTGTATGTCTTGCAGAACAGGATAAAGCCAAACAGATGATATCAATTTTATGTGTCAGTCTGATGAAAATGAAAATATTGCTTTGTGACCATTGGTCACTTCACAAGTAATAATGTTGTTAGGCCAAATTTTGGGTAAAGTGATTGTGCTAAAAGGTGCATATTACACCATACCTTTGCCAGCAGCATAGTTTAAGAATTTAAAGAAATATTTGATTTAAACTATTTGGTTGAAATGTTGACAAGAACATCAGAAGCAAAATACACTGTATATAAATTATCTTCATCCGTAGTTTAATAACCTGTTGAAGACTTTTGCTATTAATGACTACCGCAGTGCTATATTGAATATGCATTTAAGTTCAAGCCAGAAACAATCAGTAAAGTATTTGATAGTAAACTGTCTGATACAATCAGTTAACTGTCTAACACAATCAGTAAACTGTCTGCTTCAGTCAGTAAACTGATACGATAGGTAAACTGATACAGTCAGTAAACTGATACAATCGGTAAACTGATACAATCAGTAAACTGTCTGATACGATCGGTAAACTGATACAATCAGTAAACTGTCTGATACGATAGGTAAACTAATACAATCTGTAAACTGTCTGATACGATCGGTAAACTGATACAATCAGTAAACTGTCTGATACAATCGGTAAACTGATACAATCAGTAAAGTGTCTGATACAGTCAGTAAACTGTCTGATACAATCGGTAAACTGATACAATTAGTAAACTGTCAGATACAATCGGTAAACTGATACAATCAGTAAATTGTCTGATACAATCAGTAAACAAATTCAATCAGTAAACTGATACAATCAGTAAACTGTCTAATACGATCGGTAAACTAATACAATCTGTAAACTGTCTGATACAATCAGTAAACTGTCTGATACGATCGGTAAACTGATACAATCAATAAACTGTCTGATACAATCGGTAAACTAATACAATCAGTAAACTGTCTGATACGATCGGTAAACTAATACAATCAGTAAACTGTCTGATACGATCGGTAAACTGATACAATCAGTAAATTGTCTGATACAATCGGTAAACTAATACAATCAGTAAACTGTCTGATACAATCAGTAAACTGTCTGATACAATCGGTAAACTAATTCAATCAGTAAACGTCTGATACAATGGTAAACTGATACAATCAGTAAACTAATACAATCAGTGAGCTGTCTGATACAATCAGTAAACTGATACAGTCACTAAACTGTCTGATACAATCGGTAAACTAATGCAATCAGTAAACTGTCTGATACAATCGGTAAATTATCTAATACAATCAGTAAACTGTCTGATACAATCGGTAAATTATCTAATACAATCAGTAAACTGTCTGATACAATCAGTAAACTAATACAGTCAGTAAACTGATACAATCGGTAAACTGATACAATCAGTAAACTGTCTGATATAATCGGTAAACTGATACAATCAATAAACTGTCTGATATAATCGGTAAACTGTCTGATATAATCGGTAAACTAATACAATCAGTAAACTGTCTGATACAATCAGTAAACTGTCTGATAATCGGTAAACTAATACAATTAGTAAACTGTCCGATACAGTCGCTAAACTAATACAGTCAGTAAACTGTATGATGTAATCGGTAAATTGTCTGATAGAATCAATAAACTGATAGTAAACTGTCTGATACAATCGGTAAATTGTCTGATGCAATCGGTAAACTGTCTGATACAATCAGTAAACTGATAGTAAACTGTCTGATACAATCGGTAAACTGCCAGATACAATAGGTAAACTGTCTGATACAATCAGTAAACTGATAGTAAACTTCTGATACAATCAGTAAACTGATAGTAAACTGTCTGATACAATCGGTGAACTGTCGATACAGTTTGTAAGCTATATGATACAATCTGTAAACTGGCTAATACAATCGGTATAGCTGAGCTTGGCATTATAATTGATATTTTTAAATTTTGGTCGGGTTTACTGCTGTAGGGTGTGTATATGAAACAACAATATATTGTATTGAAGTGTTCAGCTCTCTTCGGTATTGTACTTTTTGCAAAAGACATCTCTCTAAAGGAGATGATCGGAAATATTTTCGAGTTGATTTATATTAATAGTTAGTGACTGGACAAAGTCAAAATTCAAAATGTTATATTGTTTTGGCATTTTACAATTCTTCAGGACATTGTTCTGTTTATGCTAGTTTAACTCTTCAAGCGTCTTTTTCCCTATATCAGCTAACAATCTATATTATGTGGTGATTGTGGCAATCGTTGCAGTTTGCATCGATTGGCAGTAGTACTCTGTACATGTTCGATTCGTACAATTTGGCGGGGTGGTATAAAAGAATTTTAAAATTATTATTATTATTATTATTATTCTGATTGTTCTTGATTTATTTGTAGTCAGAAGAGTACATTCGCTCGAGGTACATTTGATTAGTGACATAATGTGAAAGCTTAAGTACAAGAAAAGTAGTCCAAAGCATACGATGTTGACTGGGTAAATAGGTATTAACCGTGTTGTTATTCAAAGCCTTCACATCATAAGCACGTGACAATGTGCTATAGAGAAAACAGAAGAATCATAGGCATCTATATATGTAAAAGGTAACTTGAATTCTGCTTTATGCGATAAGTAAATTCTTCCCATATCAATCGATTTCGGTTAATTGTACGGTAATTCTTTGTAAGAGATGATTTTGTGGATACGTTAAAATAGTAAATTGTACAAGTTATTTAGGAAAAATGAATATGTAAGTGTACAATCGATGGTACTATTGCTGTACTTTTTTAAATGGAAAGTAGTAAATGTGTTTCAAAGGGTTGTAACATCACTGTTTTTGTTTTCATTATTTGTACGCCACTGGAAAACTTAATATAACTCGTTTGATTTTATTTTGTACACCACTGGATGAGTTAATAATACTCGTCTGATTTTAGTTTGTTCTCGGATGAATGACCTTATATTACTCGTCTGAATTTAATTTGTACACGACTTTCTAACCTAAAATATACATGTCTGACTTTAGTTTGTACACGACTGGATGACTTATTCGTTTGCTTTAGTTTGTACACCACTGTATCACTGCTACGACTTGGTCGTCATAAACTAAGCAATAATCCAAAAATGTCCAATGTTCCAAAGAATCGAATGTTCCAAAGAAATTCCATATCCTCGAATGTACTAGTTTACTAACAACCCCAATTTATCACTATTGCATTGTCCAGTGCACCTTTGAATAAATTCACAATAGTCCCAAATTTATTTTTAGTTCAAATGGGTACTTTGCAATTTCAATTTACAAAATGCAGACAAATGTTTTATTCACAAATTATATTTCAAAACAACACTAAACACATAAAATAATACTTTACGCTTGGTAAAATTTAGACCCATTGCTTGTTTTTGTTTTGAGTGAAATGCTTGTATATTACTGTCTTGGGGGATATGTAAACCATTTCAGTATGGCTTCTTTTTGTCTCGTTAAGTTTAATTACAATTTCTTTAATGTTCTGGTAATATCACTATTGTTTCCTTATCAGACTATCTTTTCGGGTTTTCTGTTTATAACGATTTCTCTACAAGAAGTGAGTATAGCATCCACCATTTCTCTTTACACTTTTTCAGTCCGAATGCATTTTTAGAAGACCTTAACCACTTTCAATGTGCTTTCGCATAAACACTGTGTGCATGCCACTTGTCTTCCACTTCACTTACAGTCTCTTTTATATAAGCTATTTAAAAAAAATCGCGTGCCTGAGTAGTGTATAAGTAGATGGCTTAACTAACTATTCTTTCAAAATTGGCGTTTTTTATTTTCGTTTTGTTCCATTTAAGTCTTAAGATTTCGATCCTATTAATTGATATTTGCATGAGCAATCTTTCTAGATCATTATTTGTCCGGGATTTCAAGTGTTATACAATGCACAGAAAATAATTTATGATTGTTGAATTGTCTTTGTGCAGATCTGGATCAGGTCAAGTTGTTTGGGGGTACAGCAAAATTTCAAATGGGCCCTCACTTTCATCGAAAGGCACCAGAGCAAAAGTCTATGTGTCGGTTTACTCAACGTGTGCATTATGCCCAATCAACCTTCGTAAGAATAAAACGATATTCAAATTTCAAGTGACGTTTGTGTGTGTGTACGTCTTTTTTGTGGAATATTTTGTTTAGTATGAGAGAGTCCGAAAACCCCAGAGAACCGCTCCCACTCCATTTGGCCATGTTTGGATGTTATCCACAACCTAACAAAACCATCGTCTTTTAAACGGGTATATTATCTTCAATTTGCAACATTTTCTTTAGTGTTTTGCAACAATCTTAGTTTATATCAGCTTGTACAATTTATGTGGTTGAGTGTGAAACGGTTACTTTCAATACGTAGTCAACATTTGCTGTTTTATATCAAGACTGTAAACAAACACGCATTGTCTCTAGATACCTGCATTGCTGTCTTATATCCAAACCTTAAACATTGTCCTGCAGTGCTGTCTCCAAAATGTAAACAAATAAACATTCACCCTATATTCCTGCATTGAAGTCTTATATCAAACATGCAAACAAACAAGAATTGTTCTTGGATACACATATTGCTTTCTTATATCCAAACCTTATTATAAAAAGGGCATTGTCCTCTAAGTGATTGAATTCCTGTTTTATATCTAACCTGTATATATTGCTCGGCACTGTCCCTATCAATCGGCATTGGTGTCTTAGATTCAAACTGTAAAGAAAAGTAAATGTCCCTAGATACCGGCAGTGTTGTCCTATATTCAAACTATAAACAAATAGGCAATGACCATATATACCGTCATTGCTGTTCATACCACAACCGTAAGCAAGTGGACATTGTCCATCGATGCCTGCATTGCTTTCTTATATCCAAACTATAAACACATATGAATTGTCCCTTGATATCGGCCATGTTAGTTTATACCCAAACTATAAACACATAGGAATTGTCCCTTGATGTCGGCCATGTTAGTTTATACCCAAACTATAAACACATAGGAATTGTCCCTTGATGTCGGCCATGTTACTTTATACCCAAACTATAAACACATAGGAATTGTCCCTTCTTTAAACACATAGAAATTGTCCCTTGATGTCGGCCATGTTAGTTTATACCCAAACTATTAACACATAGGAATTGTCCCTTGATATCGGCAATGCTAGTTTATACCCAAACTATAAACACATAGGAATTGTCTCTTGATGTCGGCCATGTTAGTTTATACCCAAACTATAAACACATAGGAATTGTCCCTTGATATCGGCAATACTAGTTTATACCCAAACTATAAACACATAGGAATTGACCCTTGATATCGGCAATGCTAGTTTATACCCAAACTATAAACACATAGGAATTGTCCCTTCTATAAACACATAGAAATTGTCCCTTGATGTCGGCCATGTTAGTTTATACCCAAACTATAAACACATAGGAATTGTCCCTTGATATCGGCAATGCTAGTTTATACCCAAACTATAAACACATATGAATTGTCCGTTGATGTCGGACATGTTAGTTTATACCCAAACTATAAACACATAGGAATTGTCCCTTGATATCGGCAATACTAGTTTATACCCAAACTATAAACACATAGGAATTGACCCTTGATATCGGCAATGATAGTTCGCATGCAATATTTATACAGCTACAATCGGAAATTAAATCAATTACAGGATCACAGGGCTTCGCCAATGTAGCAAACTGAGCAGCAGAGGGAGGGGAACAGACCAACTTTATAGGCATCCATAAGGCTTCCTCCTCGTAATACTTAATAGAAGGGTCGATTCGGCAAACTAAGTCTTCCTCGTAAGGGTCCATTTGGCATTTTAAAAGAAAGACGCCAATGTCGTTGGAACTCCCCCCTCTGCTGCTATGGGTTAACAATTCTTTACGATGAAAATTGCTATGATAAAAAATATTTTACGATTTCACAAACAGACTAATTTGTAAAACCTCACCTTGTAAATCAATCAGATTATTGGACTGATCAGTGAGTCTGAAATTAATTCTCGTTAATGAATTATTATGACAGCGCATATAGACTAGATTAATTGGATCCTCAATGATTAGAAACCCTGGAGGAGCGGTTGGTGCAAATGAATATAGAATATATCCTTGTTTAGCTTGATTTGATCGCTCGAGATTTATTTGATAGCTTCCTTCGATAACATCGCATACTAAATTCAATGCTATCACCGAGGATATATTCACATTTTGAGGAACGATATGTCTACCACCACCGTCTGGGTCGTTATTATATTTGAGAATTGTTGTTTGTGGTTGTGGTATTTTCTTCCATGCATCATGGATTTTTTTGAAACTTTCATCGATGGCATCATTGAGAAATTTTTGTAGTTCTGAGATATTATATCCATTTAGTTTGAGCGTGGGAATATCTTCTACATGTATATTATATACTGTCACAAACTCTGTTCTCGTTTCAGAATTAATGTCACCTAATACCTCTTGAATAATTTGCGAATGAAATGTTTCCATGTCATTGATGATTTTGTTACATGTTTCTACGACACTGATAAATTCATCTCGGGTGAGAGTACCGGATTTAAGACATTAACAACAGCGAAAAATCATTCATCGCTGTGAAATTTTCAGTGATTTTACCCTGTCGAGTTGCGTGATATCTTCGGTTGCGGTCGTCTATCATTCCAGTGAAAAAATTCAACTTGGTGTATTCGTTATAGCTTTTTACTGGATTATCGGGTTTTATCCTGTCGGTAATATAATCTAATTTTTGTGGTTCAGGATTAACTAGTTCCTGTCGAGGTGGGATTTCAGGCCATCCCAGTATAGTTCTTATAGAACGCTGATAGATATCTATGACATAACTGGGCGAGTTTATCTCGATCGCGGATGATAGTGTTGGCTCGTAAACCGTTATAGCGATTTTCGATTTTTTTCCAGTAATGGATTTTATTCTGCGTTGTAATTCTGCATTTATTTTTTCGATTTGGTTATACCCTGATGGTAACGAAACAACGTTTCAGTCTGGAGTTCCGTTTTTGCGATTTTTACTCGCAAACACCAAGGAATTATTCGGTTGTTGACCGCCAAATGGTGCCGACCTAATATTTGGCCAACTGTGATACACTCATAGTTTTGCTAGCGCGATTTCCTTCACCGGAATCGGAGTAGGGAAATTCACACTGAATTCAGGATTGGTTGAGGTTATTGAGATCATGCTTGTTTTCACCGGGTTTGTGTTCTCCACTATTCGTTGAAGTAGTTCTTGCGGTGTTGTCATTGTTATTATTATTGTCCTGCTCTAATTTCGATATCGTGGAATCATACAATTGAACCATCGCTGAAAACGCACTATCGGATATACATGTGTTATCGAGTGATGACGATATCAACGAGGACAATTGGGAGTATGCGGTTGACACAACATAAAATTTAACTACGTAGTCGCGCAGTTTACGCTGGCTGCATATTTTTTTTGTTATTATTGAAATAATTCCCGCGATTGTTGTCGCCGCGGATATACAAATTGGAACAGCTATCGGAGCAATCATTGTCACCGAGGATAGTATTATACAAGCTCCGGTGATTACACCACTCACAGAGTACACAGTAACATCAATTGCAGTGATTTTTCGTCGGTATTTTTTTAAATTTTTGCTTGATAATCCTCAGTGAGTGTTTTGAGTTTAGTTCGAAACTCTCTGACCTGATCATAGCGATATTGAGATACCGAAGGTATCGTCGGTGATGAAATATTCGGTGATGACATTTTATTTCCAAATCAATTTACGATTTCAATTTAGTTGTTTACTTAAATCCACTACGAATTCCGCATACCATGTTACTGAAACCCTAACCAAATTTTTATCAGTAGATGTTATCGTGAACTGTTCAGTTGTATCCTTGTCGATGATCGTTGATATATTGTTGACCCCAAATGAACTCGACGATGATATATTAAATTGAGTCGGTGTCACTAGTGTCAATCGATAAATACCTTTGATGACCGCAGTGATATTTAATATATTATCTAGTGGTGTCCACGCAAATGATCCGTGTTGAATTGTGTATACTACGTTGTCGGTTCTCTCTCATGAGGAATTTTTGTTTTTTCAAGTATTTTTATCATCTTCGGCATATCATCCTTGATAATATCGTTGGTTGTTTTAATATCAGCGTTGATAGCTTCTATTTGCCGATTAATCGTGGCTATTTCATCGAGAGATTTTTTAATATCCGTGAGTGATGTTGCGACGGTCGGCGGAGTTCCACAGAAAGATACGATGACGTTTCTTCGAAGCGCAGTAAATTTTTTTACGTGATTTTCATGTCCGTTATCAAGCTGTATTAAATCGTCCATGGCGGGTTTTATCGATGAAAGTTTTGGTGATGTTACTGGTGGATCGCCAAAATTTTTTATAATAGATTGTTCTAAATTTGATTGTTTTCCATCGAGAGATTTTAATTTATCTGTAATCGTGGAAACAAGTACACCTGGTTTGAGTTTACCCTGATCGAAAAATAATGCGATAGTGTCTTCTACTGCGTTGCGTTGTTTAACTAAAATATCATCAAGAGAAACATTACTCGTTTTCAATTTACCCTGACGATCTTAAAATACAACTATTTCATTGGGATCAACACTTGCTAAGTTCAACATCTCAGCTATTTCATCTTCTATTATTTTTTTTATATCACCGGTTACAACGCCATCAGGTTCAGGTTTCTACAGCGCTGATAAAGATCTCCCCCAAATATAAATCATGTTATTTTATATAATCTCTCTCTAAAATCTCTTAGATTTCCAGCAATTACTAGTATATTCATTTACGACTTGATGTGGTGGTTTTCCCGATCATGAAATAACGTCAAGGATATTTAATACTTCGTTGCCGCATATTGGTGAGTCATTCATTTGTTGTGTTGGTAGCGTGGAATACCAAGGTGGGGTGTTTAAGCGGTCTATATAACGCATAAATTCTTTAGGTGGCGCTAATCCATATGAATCGAAATAAACAATCACACGCGGATCAATCGCGTATGCAACACAATGGGTTCTGGGTCCTGTGCTGTTATCGAGATTAATAATACCGGTTTCAACGCTGTTTGGTTCTGCCGGCAACTGATCTTTCATAAAGACACCACTGAAGATTTTTATCGCCAATTTTTTATCAGCATCAAATAAATCAAAATTGGACATGGGAATCGAAGATTCCTCAACTAGTAAACTGTTCCTGGGATTCTTATACCACGAGTGTGGGGTTCCTGGTAGTCTTAGACCCTTTCCCTTTGTTTATATCCGCGCCCGGTTGCTTTCTTTAGTGCCATCCCTGCCGCGGTAACAACGGCTCCTAACGCCGCCCTTTAGCCACCGATGGGGCCGCTGCCGCAATCAACGCTGGTAACGCAGCTAACAACGGGAATATACCGCCGGTTTTAATCATGTTTTTAATCGCAGCTGCAGAAAGTGTAACCTGAACGCCTTTTTTATCTTTGAGCGCGTCATTGAAGTGTTTTATCTGGCGAGTTGTCAATTACAATTTATTCTGACCGCCAGTCATCTGATTGGGTTTTAGCGTTATTGTGGTTTCCGCATTTTTAGCTGATTCTGATTGCAATTTTTTAATTTGACCGGGAGTTAATGAAACACTGATATGATTATACAACATTATACAATAACAGATTGATCTAATTGTTACATGTTTTTGAAAATCATAGATTATCCACTGGCGGATCTATCACTCTCATTCGTCCGCCAACACCGAGTAGCATTGATTTGTCGCTAAGAATGACAGCAACCGCTCTGTAATTAACATCAGCAGGGGCTACTCGAGCTCTAAAGTGTATATCAACGACGGACTGTCTTGTTAAATCAAGATGTTCTAACGAAAAGTAATAGATCGGATACTGATTTTGAAAATCCAACTGTGATATTTGTAAACCAGTATCAACATTTTGATCGCGTGCCAAATATGTCAACAACCGATGATACACGCGTGAAATATAGTTGTTTTCGTAATCAAGTTGTATATCCTCGGATGGTTCCTGTTGGCCGTTTATTCTCAGCGAGACTTCTTTAACACCTAATTTATCAAATATCATACGACTGCGTTCTTGATTATCTAATCGCGTTCTATCCTGTAACGCAATAATATAAGACGTGAAGCTGAAACACCTTGTCGCGCTGCCAGGTGCCATGTAAACGTACCGGTAATATCAGAATCTATAGTATCTGTACTCGTTGATAACCAACTTATAATTGATTTTCCTCCTTGGTCCATGAACGATATTAATCGCTCCTCTGTGGTGATCGATGGAGTTAACACTGGCATCTACAGTGATAGTTTTGATAAAATAACTTTACCGGCAGCAGCATCATTACCACGCCAGATTGCATCATTATCATTACCCTTTCGCACGAGTACTACCGTATGTTTTGCTCCCTATAGATAACTTTCTGGACATTTCTACAGAATCCAAATATATGATGCAGTGGAATCGCGCATGAAAATCGTTGACGTTCTCCTTGTAGCATTGCTTTGCGCGTTGCATATCCTAAGTTGTAATGGGTTTTAACTTCTCCGACAATATCAAACGCAGCTCCTGGTCTACCTCCTCTGTGTTCATAGGTATCGGGGTAGCCTGGGTCAATTGCAGTAGCTTGTGGTGTCCGTATTTTAATATACGGAGAGTAATTAGCGTGATCAGTGATATCCTTTGCGAACATCATAGATGCACCTGCCGATCTTGTATAATCGTCGGAGTATCTTGCTAACCCTATTATTGTTGTAGCAACATCAACATTATTCTCAATGGTTTCAATTTCCTTTCCATCAATGAGATATCTAGCGCTACTAAATAACGCCATGATCCCATTATTGACAAAACCAACTCGGAGAATTGGGTTATCTGCGTATGGTGTATTAGCTACATCCGTTACAAGTTCTCCTTCTACTTCAATAAACGCTTCACACGGTAGAAAGTATTTGCTTGTATCATGAACTTGAAGTTCAATTCTTGTTCGAAGATTTGGTTGTATTGCGTTATAGGCATAGTATTGATAATCGCGTACAGAATCATCCTTGCGTACTGGGGCGTCCATATCAATCGCTGGATCAGGTGACCGTTTGAACATTTTATTATATATTCTTTGATCTAAATCGTAAAATCCGTAGGATTTTCATCGTCGACGGCCTCGTCGTGGTTTTAAGCCACTTCCCGCTATCATATTTGCGGTTATATTATCTTGTCACTTCCTGTCAACGAAGTCGCCAATTATGCTAATTTCTGATCTACTGCGTTATTTATTATTTACTAACACTTGCAGGCATCATCGCTGTAGATGGTAGTGGTCCCAGTTTCCTTCGCCGTCGAACTAGCGCTGTTAATTTATCCTTCGCGGCTGAAAATGCTTTCCCGACAACATCTCCGACTGCGCTAATACCTTTATCACGAATAACATCAATGGCCTTCATCGATAATTGTTTTGCCAACGGCGCTACTTTTGGAGCCATTCTTGCAAATAACCCTGCAATGGTATCACCATAGTACGCTCTATAAACAGGCAATCGTGAGTTTACTACGTAGACGCTGGTTGGTTTATCATGGTTGTAGTGTATGATCATCTTATTTAAATGATATTTATCTAATGTAGTGACTAAACATTCAAAGAATTTTAGTCATGGTGATTAATCACTTTGATAACAATGATAAAAATCCGTAGGATTTTCAACTAATTCATCAATGAAATCTCGATATGTTTTGATATCCATGATACCGCCTTGAAATAACCGCCTACAAATATCAGCTGCTTCATTAATTATTTACGGTGAGTTATTTCCAGCTCGTTTCCCTCCTATGAGAACCGGTATTGATTACAGTTGAGCTCACATGCCTTTCCATTGTATTTAAAACATCTGTCCATGCAGTGAAGTATTTATAGCGAGAATTTTACTAACGCGCTATACATGAAATTGTTAGTTACAGCAGAGGTATCTAAAGATTTTTTTTTATTTTGTTGAATTAACTCTCGTATATTTCTAATTTTCTAATTAACCTCTTTTTCACCTCATAATCCCGGGCTAATTCTCTTCGTATTCCTTCCTCGATAGTAAATAACGGAACAAACACGCCGACGTCGCTATAGAATACAAGAGAGTCGTGAATAGAATTCTGGATTTTTTTTATTAATGCATACTTCTTTGGCAGCATATATTTATTAGTCAAAATACCGTATTCAATATCCTGAAAATCAGACATAAATTGATCATAATTTAAATTATTAGATAATTTAATCCCTTGTTTTTTTAATTTTGAAATTTCAGTTATGATTTCATTGATATTTTCAGAATTCATTTTATATAATTATACATATTTCTAATACAAAAAATACATTTATATATTTTCAAAAATAAACAGTAATCGTGATGAGCGGTTATTCATTCATTGGGTTCCTTATTAGGCTTTTGTGTCTTTCATAGGGTTACTTCTTTGAGAGTATTTTTTCTGTTGTTTATGGTATATAGAATGAATGGTGGATGGTTATATACAAGATGGATGATTATATACAAGATGGATGGTTATATACAATGAGTATTTTTCTCTCTTTGAATCTCTTATTGAGATTTGACGCTATGACCGTTTCTTTTAGCCGATAATTCATTCTGAATTACTCTTTTGGGGTTACCCAATGTGATGGAAAGCTAATTACATCCACGTTACTGTTTATTTGACGTCCATAATCATACCACAAAGCATATTCCCCATAAGGAACCTAACTCGTCAAATAACGGGTTAGAAACCTAAGAAGATATGCTTAGGGGAATGGGCGTCTCACAAATATACAATACAATACAATGATTGGATGATACATACAATGAATGGATATATACACAATGAATGACGTCAATGGCGTGGTATTTACAATGAATGAATGAATGAATAAATGAATGAATGAATGAATGAATGAATGATATAATGAATGAATGAATGGATGTATGATGGGCGGGTCTACATTCAAACGTGACCAATCATACAACCCAGATAAAATCCCAGGTTGTATGGATACAAAAAGTATCCACACACCGTGGATAGTGTGTGGGTTGTATGATTAGTTCACATATGATCTTCGACGCTAATGCTCAATCATATAGAGAGAAATTTCGCTTATATATGTAACTAATACTAATTGGCGGAAATTAATAAAGAAAGAGGTGTGTGATCTATATATCTTTCGTGTACTAATACAGATTATTGACAACATTGAAGCAACACCGATACTTGAAAAAAATACTAATAAAAAGAATACAACTGTTTGTAAACACTGTGTATTTGATTCGTTTTCTTACAAAAAACAAATAATTGATCATCCTGTTGAGAATTATGACAATTATGACCAGCCAATCAGAAATCAGATGACAGTGTTTAAAAAAAAAAACTATTTAGATCTGTAACTCTTTCATAAGCCGACACATACCCGTACGAGTTATCTCCATTGGTGTTATATAGAATAATGCAAAACATAATACAGATATACTAAAATTGAATCTTTTGTCCAGTCCTTTTTGAAATCGCTGATCGATAAATTCCATCTGCAACGCGTCGTACTGAGGGTTCACAAATATCAAATATTTTCCGGCTTTAGTCATTGATTGAAATATTTTTTCTTCGTTAGTTACTGTATTAAATGATTTTACGGGTCTTTTTCCAATTGATTTACAAGTACCAGTTTTCCAGTATGTAGTATTCTCACTCTGTGTAACAATTCGTAAATTATCCAATTTGTTATTCTGAGAATTAGAATCAATATGAACGATAACAAAACCATCCTTGATCAATCCATGGAAACACTCGTATATTATTCTGTGATTAAGATGTATTTTCCCTCCAGCAGTAAATATCAAATATCCCTGATTATTCACAGTACCAACTGATTTCTTCAGTCTACGGTTTCTGACAATACCATCACAGGACGCCTCATAATTTGCAATCACAGGAAGTGGTCGGAATTCTTGGTTTATTTATATACTATACTATTATTTGTCTAATTCATTATTTGGTCTAATGATAACACTACTTTGGAATCTTCCAATGTAGTCTTGAGGAGTTCTTATAATTTTGTTCTTGACAGAGTCAAGGACACAGTCAGAGGTAGAGTCATTGATGGAGTTTTTAGCTCTATTATCGTAATAACGCTTCAACTCTCTGTATCGCTTACCACCACAACCGAGACACAACTGCGATTTTCCTCTCACCCCTACCCAACATCTTATACAAGGAATCGGATCAAGGCTTCCACGCCGTAAACTTTGCATATGATATCCACAGAACTCCTTTCTGCAAGATTTGTTACACGGTGTTACTGATCCAATCATAAGCCATTTGCAATGATTCATTAAATAATAAATTCTCTTTTTAAATACTTGTTTTAATTATAATATGAAGGAGTTCGAGAGATTATCGAAAATTACACCTTGGAAAAATGCTAAATTCAATCTCGATAGAGTCTCCGTAGCACCAAAGGGTCTAATAGGTGATAGAACCCCATGTTGGGTAAAATCCGTGATTGTTTTAATGAATTCAAGCGCGATGGAGCATCTCACTGTTGGTCAACATTTCGAATTGATGGTAGTGTTGATGCTACCATGAACAATAGCAGCAGTGATAATCTCACATCTTGGGCGGAAAAGATATTTTTTTAGAGTGAAATTCATTATTCGTTCAGACATGGGAGATTGGATTATCAGAGATAAATTTTAACCCATCTTGAAGGATAAAAGAACTGTCACTGTGAGTCAAGATTCCAAACCAGGAATTTTGACTGGTATTGACAAACCGTATTACGAAAGATCTTATCCTGTAACAGCAGTTGTTTATGGGATATATCCATTAAATGATAAACCGAGTATTGAAAAACTAAAACCAATGAAACTGTCATTGTTGAATTGTGTAGCAGAACGAATAATAGAACACTTCACAAATGCGTTGCGTGGAAACAAATTGACTGATCTAAGACGCAAAAAAATAAACGAGTGGGGGCTAACAGTGAAGGAATGAGGGGCGACAATTCAAAATGTGGCAGCGTTAGAATGGATACTAAAATTCTCAATATCGGTAATGACGATAACAGGTGAGGTATTATATGAACTGAAATATAAATCGAGAGGAGCCCCAGTCAAAAGTATTGATCATAACGAACACGCATGGACACCTGCAATAACAATATTTCCGCGAACACGAACAATAAAATATATACCTGCAGAATACAAAAGTAATAATGTGCGGCGACCATGGCCAGCCACCACCATTTGTCGGTTTATCCCCACATGATTGGCTGAAGAATTTTGTAAACTATTATGAAGAAATTAATACCGATCATAGAGCACTTGATGAACAATTAGTTCAAGAAACTAATCAGATTACAACCGGATAGAATCCAATGTGAAAAAGCGCTTGAAATAATTTCAGAAACACCATTAAATGATTTCTGGGAGGCGTGGAAACAAAACGATTTGATAGTGGCGAGTAGAAAAAAAGTCAGAGACGCACTTCAGATGAAGTTATTTTAATTGCATAAAGAAAAATTTGCAACACTTCCAATGCCGCTGTGTTATAGACCCAAGGATACACGAAAAAAAATATCGAAGTTGATATTCCAGGACAAAGTGAGAAACAGAATTTAGTGCTAAATGATATTGTGCTGGTTGATATCAGCGTCGTCGAAGATGCATTGCGCGCTGATAAATCCCCGTGGACTCTAGGTTACGCAGCAACAATACATTCTTCACAGGGATTGACTATATCAGATACAATTGTTTGGATGGTAGATAATCACATCGAGTGATCGAATTTAGTTTATCTTGCAGTATCTAGAGTACGAAGAATAAATCAGCTTCGAAGAGTTGTTCTACACTATAACGACACTACAATAAGTGATATTGTCAGCGATGACATAATCAGAAAAAATCTCTGGTTATAAACAACAGGATAAAAAAAATAAACGAGAATTTGACATTGATGCTGAATTAATAATTACGTTGAAGCAGCAACAGAATAATCACTGTGCAAGTTGCAATTGGATAATGAGTTGGTGTTGGTCGAATAAAGATCCTCGCCAATTTACCGTAGACAGAAAGAATAGCAGTATTGGTCATACCAGAAATAATGTGATGCTCACTTGTCTTGAGTGCAACAAACGAAGAGGTGCTAGTTAAGACCACGCGGTGGTAATTGAGTATCCTCAGGTATCACTTGCAGTTGTTCACGAGTAAATCCTCGCTGAGGAGCAGTTGAATCCAATCTATAGATTGCTGGTCTACCCGTAGATCGTGTTATACTAGATATTTTATGCGCGGTAATGCTCCAAATAGGATCATTAGCCCTTTTTGTGCCACCTTCGAGCTCTCCTGATTCATATAAATATCTTACAGTGACATTACCAAGAAATGGTTGTTTTGAAAAATCTTTTTGTGGTTTTACATGTATATACTTTTTTTTAATAGCGTTGTTAGGTTTCATGTCGATTGTTCGAGTAATCTCATTATTTAGTGCGGTAATCGCAGCTGGTAATCTCTTGACCCATTCACGAGATCGTTTATGCTGAATAAATTCCTTCGCGTATTGATATATCCAAATAACCGCTCAGCAAGTGTGCGATTAAATCGTTCAACAATAGCCTGATCGCGATGTAGTGCAGTATGTCCTTGTAACGTGGTATTATGATTCTTTATTATTGATAGAACCACACCCTGAAATTCCTTGCCAGGATCAACTTGTAATAGATTTGGCCAGCACAGAGGAGCCTTTCGATAAATCCTTTGAAACGCAGAAGCGACTTCAGTTGATGATTTTGTCTTTAACGGCTCTGCTTGTTTATATTGACTTGCAACATCAACTATAGTTAGCGGCAGAAATAATATATCAGCCTGATGAACTTCATTAGGAACGGTCACATCAAAATGCGAGTAGTTAATTCATTTAGGTGGCAGTAGATAAATTTGCCATATCGCCTGTTTGTATAACCAATCTGCCAAGTTGGTATATTTCACCGCTGCGGCAATAGCAAGTTTACCAATTGCTGCTTTACCCCTCCAGTATCCTCTTGGAGAATAATAAATAGATTCCATGTTGTTATTAATTACCGGCACCTAACATCAATTTACCTTTCATCGCCGATTTTATTAACCATGAAGCCAATTTTTCTTTGAAGGATTTATCAGTGATAGAATTCAACACGTGAATCAATTTCACATCTGCGATATGTCTGTGCTGCAGATTACTGCTTTAATAAGCAACATCATGAGCATGACACGCCTTATTAATAGCATTTATTGGATATTCACCCGGTAGGGGTTGGTTTTGATCATCAAGTCTGATATTTAATCTGTTTTAGGGTCCACAATAACTATATCCGGGAAGGTGTTTTTCTCCTGGATACTTTGTCCATGGTGCTTCTGGAAGTTTAGTTAGCTTGGCTGCAATATTACCTCATTTTTTTTCTAAATCCTTAGAAACAAATCTATATTTTTTTGTACTACATTGTACACACTTACTAGAAAGCGCTGATCTGTTATTGCTAGTTGTAATCGTAGTTAAGTCATCTGTGCCAGTACTCTTCTTACATTTCACACAATATAGATCCATATTATATTTATAAGAACATGAATGTAATAGATTATTCAGCTACCCGACGACGGGACCCTATTAAACACCATGCGATGTTGCCGAATTCAATTTGAATGATTATAATTGGACCATCTGGAAGTGGCAAGACACAACTGCTACTTAATTTGATAATGAGATTGATGAAATGGAACAAATTGTATTTAGTAGCCCTGAGTGTAGACGATCAGTGATGTTACGACGTGTTAAAGGATTTTAACGAGAAAGCAAAATCGGAAATCGATGAGGATATTATTGAGTTTATAACCGATATCGAGGAAGCGCTGAGCATTGATGCTATTGATGGAAGTATTAACAATTTAGTCGTATATGATGATGTCATGTTAGACAATCAAAAGAATCTCGCTAGGATATGTTCCAGAGGTAGGCATAAAAACACCGACGTGATATATGTCACTCAACGGTACACTCAAATACCAAAAGTGATCAGAGATAACTGCAATATTCTTGCTGTATTCAACGGAGTTGATACACATACTCTTAGAAATATTTGGCAAACTTGGTGCGGCGGTGATATGGATTATAATCTCTTTAGATATTTCTTTAGTCGCGCTCAGTCAATCTCACATGGATTTGTAACGATAAATTCATCAGATCCTCGGACACGATATCGTATCAGACTTGATAAAATATTCGGTTGAAATCGTTTACATGAATCTCGTAAAGAAATGTTAACCCATAGCAGCAGAGGGGGGGGGGAGTTCCAACGACATTGGCGTCTTTTTTTTTTTTTTTGCCAAATGGACCCTTATGAGGAAGACTTAGTTTGCCGAATCGAGCCTTCTATTAAGTATTACGAGGAGGAAGCCTTAGTTTTTGGAATCGACCTTTCTATAAAACATTTACGAGGAGGAAGCCTCGTGGACGCCTATAAAGTTGGTCTGTTCCCTCCCCCTCTGCTGCTAATTGCGATTCTGTTTTACTTTTTGGTGACAAAATATACCATCTGGCGATATGTGTGACAACACCAATTTTGGCTGATAAAAACTGTATATAGTCTTGCGTTTGGAATAGAGAAAATCAAATGCACCATCACAGGAAGCAGCGAATTTGGATATAACATAGTCCTACATGTAAGACATAATACATGTTGATTTTGTTTAAGTGCTCCCCAAACATAAATATCAGCGTCAGGTCTTACATGTAGGACTAGGATATAACCGGGCACTGTTATATCGTAATCCGCTTATACTGATATCTGGCCTTATTACTGTATGCTGTAATGCTGTATTAAAATCAAAATAAACATGCAACTGACTAGTTAAAATCCAACACCTCTGAAGGCGGAAAAGCGAAATTAGTACAGTCAACCAGATGACGCTAATTTTTAAAAAAAAAATACCAGATGGAAGAATAAAATAGTTTTGCAGACACTTCAAAGAAAACTGATTACCTTTGAAGCACTGATATATACTAAACAAATTAAAATAAATCTGTCTCAATGTTCTTCAATTATCTGATGTTGCCGCAGCAATAACAAACGGGTATTTGTTAGGTCCTTCAATAACAAATGCAAAGCAAGCCGACTACCTTTGCTCAAAGAAAGTCAGCAACAAACTCAAATAAAAGCATTGCCTCATTTTTCATAGTGATTAGAATATATTCATTGTGCCATGAAACTTCCCTGTTTGCAAAATAAATTAAAAAAATGCAACCCCCAAAAAAGCTGCCCTACTAAAAAACAAATAAACAAACAAACAACGTGCGTACAGAGGACTCCTGCGTGGGTGATTTTCTGATATCAGATAAAAAAATTTGCATCCAAATACGCGTAATTAAGCGTTTCCGAGATCTCTGCTTGTCACATTGGCAACATCCAAATCAAGATAATGGGAAATTACTACAATTTACAGTCATCAATAAAAACTACAAAAATGAAATAACATCACGTGACAGCCTTTACAAAAAATATAGATAAACATAACAAAATATGTTGGGAAGCTAAATGACAAAATGTCTCTCATTACGGATAATAGACTTGTTTGGTTTGGTATTTTAATATTTCCGAATAATGTTTAATCAATGATAAAAAAAAAAATAGGTCGGAATACGAGTTTCATGGAGAGAAATTGACTTGCTATAAATCACTAACTGCTTTACAAAGAACACTTTAATTTTACAGTATGCGCTTGGCCAGGACTCCTGTCCTGAGTATGCAAAAAATGCTTGAATTTGACAGTATGCTCGTGGCCAGGAGAGTATGACAAAAATGCTTGAATTTTAGTTTTCTTGGCCAGGAGAGTATGCAAAAACGTTTGAATTTTACAGTATGTTCTTGGCTCAGCAGTATAATTGTTATCCATTTACGATTGTTTTAGATGACTCTCATTTACATGTTACATGGCACTCGTGTATCAACATCTGTCAAGCGTGCTGTAGATCAGTTTGTAGAGCGTTTTTTCATGTATTGCTTGGCATTTAATTACACGTCATACAACAAAGATGCTTAAAAAAATATTTTGAAGTTTATAAATCCTGAAAAGCTCAGATATAGTACAGTTTCCACATACATTTGAACAATAATCCATTTTTGGAAGAATGGATTGCGCGTTTCCATAGGTAAATATTTCATGATTCTCTTGAGTAGGGCAATTTTTGATAACTGTTTTACAAATCTTATTAATATGGTCATTCCATAATAAAATATTATCTATGGACACAACTACAGTCCTTTCATGTTTGACATTTTCTAAAGGATGATTATTTATTGCAAGAGACAACTTTGGGTTCCCTGACTTGTGTAGCATTTGTGATGTCCCCCAAATCATACATTTTGTTTTACCTTCATTAATTACCATCCTATTGTGTTGTGCCAAGTTTTGGACTCTAATAATGTTTGAGTTTAATCTTGTTTGGATAACTTCAGTATCAGAACTAGATGTGTACAAAGGTGCATTGTCTGCAAACAATTCTGTATTTGTGGATTCATTATTTAATGGTAGATCGATGATATAGATAAGGAAGAGGAGAGGACCTGAAACTGAGCCTTTAGAGACCCCTGGATGAATAGTGCGAGTTTGAGAGCTAATATTGCGAATGCTTACTTGCTGAAACCTTTGGTTTAGGTGAGTTCTAAACCCGTTTAAAGAAGTATTGTCAAACCTGTAACAGGCTTTCTTGAAGTCAAGGAAAACAATGCCCATCTCTATGCCCATTATCCATTTTCTTGTGCCAATGATCAATTAATTTGGTTAGTTCTGTTTGGCACAAGTGGTACATTATAAATCCTGACTGTGTTTTATGAAATAGAGATTATGTTTCAAAAACATTATAGACCTGAAAAAGGCTGAATGGCTACATGCTTTTCCCAAAAATATGACAATACAGGTATAATTCATTTTGGTCTGTAATTCCCTGGATCATCCTTTCTTAAAGATAGGTGTAACCTTTGCACATTTCAACATTTATGGAAAATTACCACTCATTATACTTAAGTTTATGCATCTGATATGCGTTAGTGACTTTGTTATTACTGATGCAGCAATTTTAAGAATTCGTGGACCACTGCCATCCAATCCTGATGATTTACTAATATTCACCTTAATTAGCATATCAAAAACATCAGCTTCACTAACATTAGCTATTGAAAAATAATTATCATCAGTAATTTTAGCTGTTAAAAATAACAGAAGAGCATCAAGTTCTGTTGGGATGTTAGTCTGGTTCTGAATACTGTTACTGGAGATGATTAGTACTTGAGTGGGTTCAGCTCTTTTAGATGTTTCCACAATGTTTTGGTACTCTTACTTTCATCAAATAGCCTTATCTATCAGAAGCTTAGTTTTATTCCTCCACTTATTATAGCTTTAATGTCTTTTTTTCTTGTGGAAATTATCTCTTAGGTGCCTAGCTTCATTAATATCAGATGTAATCCACTTGGGTGTAGTTTGGTGTTTTTGCTTTAATTGGGGCATGCTTGTCTAAAGCTAAACTCTAAACTCTACTGCTTGCTATTATCTATGGGACTATGTATTAGAATGGTTTTAAGCCAGCTGTTTTCACTAGAAAAAGAATATTTTCAGGATTTGACCTCATTTTAACCCTGCAAGCTTGTGTTTGCACTGGTGAACTTGTACCAAATGTGCAAGTTGTGAGCTGGGAAAAAGTGCATTGTGTTGACTAAAAGGAGGACAGGGATAAATAATTATCGCATCTCACATAGCTCAAAGACAAGTGCTTGATAAAAAAAAAACATCTAAGTACTGTATATGCATTTGTTTAATTCCACCTTGACAACACCTGGAACCACAAATTTCAAAATGTCTTGTTCAGTTTATAACCTGAAGCTTCAACAAGTCAAACATTGTATCACAAACTTCAGCTTTGGTCAGTTTCTTTGCTAACAGTGGTCATGACTGCTAGTTGAAATCACTATGACAACTAGATATAAACAATTTAAACTGTACCTCATAATTGAATGGGCTTTTTTGCATTATGTACAGTCATATGCGCTTTCAAATATCGTCTCTGAATAAACAATTTATCACAAACTTCACATGTAAAATGTTTCTCTCCAGTGTGTACCCTCGTGATTCTTTAAACCACCACTATAACCAAAACTTTGATCACAAACTTCACATTTGAACGGTTTCTCTCCACTGAGACTCCAGTGTGTATCCTCATATGAACTTTTAAATTTCCACTCAGACTAAATTTTTTGTCACACGCAATACATTTTTGAAAGGTTTTTCTCCAGAATGCATATTCATGTGCCACTTAAAATGACCACTCCAATGAAAATCTTTAAAACATACATCACATATACATCTTGAACGCACCCCTCTGGTTAAACCTTTTATTACAAACATCACATTTAAATGGTTTCTCTCCAGTATGTAACCGCATATGTACTTGTAAATTTTCACTTTGGCAAAACTTTTTATCACAAATTTTACATCTAAACTGTTTTTCTCCAGCATGTGTCATTCTGTGTTCGTTGAGCCTATTACTGTGACGAAACCTTCTATCACAAACTTCACATTTTAATGGCTTCTCTCCAGTATGTGTCCTTATGTGCACGTTGAGATGTCCACGCTGACTAAACCTTGTCACAAACTTCGCATTTGAATGGTCTCTCTCCAGTATGCATCCTGATATATTTATTCAAATGACCACTAAAATTAAACATTTTTAAACAAACGTCACATTTTAATGTTTTTTCTCCAGTATGTATCCTCTCGTGCATTTTCAAATCGCCCTTCCGACTAAATCTTCTAAGTTCTATTACAAATTTCGCATTTGAATGTTTTTTCTCCAGTATGTATTCTCATATATATGCACCTAGACCAGCTAAGTTGGTCTCTAAGCCTTTTCTTTATTTTGACTTGGCGGCTTGTATCCGTCATATGAATGACAGTCCACGATGATCTGACATACATGGGTATTGTCAGTCCGAAACAGCATGGAAGAAACAAGGGTAGAAGATACTACGTTCGTCCACATCTTCTGATGAGAAACAGGTGAAGTGAATGCCGTGAACTGCGGTTATTTATAGGGGAAGAGCGAATCAAAACGATTGAGTGTATTCACGAATCCAAACACGCCTTACAAAAGTCAGTCACAGTCATCCAATCGGAAGAGAGCAGTCTGTGACGTCACCTTTCCTATATAGAGGTACTAGCGCCAAACTTAATCCACTATCCCCCATAAGATTTAATCTGGGAGATAATTTCATCAAATAAAATCCAATCAGGAATTAATAATCAATCAAAACAACACCAAAAGCAAAATCCCAAACTACTAAATCATCAAAATAAAATGAACACAACCACAACAACTGCTATAACAACATGCGATACCAAGACTCAAACTGAAGAAAAACAGACTCAAACTAAAAACTCTATTAATTTGGTAAATAATTTAACTCTCTCTACAATTGGAATTGCTATCTCTGAAATAGGTCGCTACATTAGTAACGCATCAAACAAGAACAGAGATTATATAGCTACCCTCACAAATGGGCTCCATGCCCTTTTACAACATATAGAAGAGGGTATAAAAACTGAAAAGATATTTTCCCAACATGAATAACACAACAATAGAGAATAACAATGTAAGCATAAATATACATAAATCAAACTTAATAATATGGCAATGGAATGCTAGGGGTATAATAATAAATATTAATGAACTAAAATTAAAACTGATAAATACACCAATTAAACCTGATATTATCTGCATCCAGGAAACTAAAATCACTACCAACCATTCAAGGATATGCTCCTGGATACTTTCAACATAGAAAAGAAGGACAAGGGGGAGGAATAGTTGTTTATCTAAATAATAATATTCCATCAGCCTCAATAATCCCAATAGACTCAGATAGAATTACAAATTCTCAAATTGAAGTACAAGCCCTTTCAATAAATACGGGCAAAACTAAATTTATTTTATATAATTTATATGATCCAGGAGGAGATATTAAAGAAACACATAATCTTGCTCTACAAGCATTAAAATTACACATAGGCAATACACAGGCAATTGTGCTAGGTGACTTTAATTCCCATAATGAAATATGGGGGGGGGGGGGAGTGAAATAACAAATAGTAGAGGTAGGAGACTTGAAAAATGGATTAATGAAACTAATCTTGTAATACTTAATGATGGTACAAAAACTAGACTTAATCCGGTAGATGGCACTTTATCAGCCATAGATCTTACTTTATGCACTCCCAAACTTGCACAAATAGCAACATGGAGTGTAGAACAAACTGACACGATGGGAAGTGACCACTTTCTCATCATAACTACACTACAAAACTCTGCCCAATTAGAAACTAATAATAAAATCCCTAAATGGAACTATAAAAAAGCAGATTAGGATAACTTCCAACAAAATATTAAAAAAGAAAAACTTGAAGATATTCAAAGTGATGATATAGATCAATATTATGAAAATATTACAAATGCAATAATAAGGGCAGCTAATGCCTCTATTCCAAAAACTAATTGTAAACCAACTAAACTTAGAGTCCCTTGGTGGACAAATGAAATCCATAATATTAGACAAAACAAAAGAAAAGCATTAAATAGATTCAAACGTACAAATAATACTGAGCATTTTAAGGAATATAAAAAATATGACACTGACTTAAAATATGCAATTAAACAGGCTAAAATGAATACATGGCAAAAATATTGTAGCAACCTAGATTATAAAACTAATTCAAAACAAGTCTGGGATAAAATTAGAATAATTAGGGGTAAACATATAAATAATACGCCCAAAATAAATAATACCAGTAATCATAAAGAACAAACTGACTCATTAGCAACACATTTCCAAGCTATGAGCAGTAATACAAACCACACCAAGAAATTCCAGGAATATAGAAATAAAATTGAAACAGACTATAAACATACATTTGCAGATTTAGGGACCAAAAACTCTTATTTAAATAATAAAATTACCATTAATGAATGGTATCAAGCCCTTAAAACTAAAAAAGACACCTCATCTGGAGAGGACTCAATAGGATATTCAATTTACAAAAAATTACCTACCAACTTTATACAAATAATATTACATATGTATAACAAGATTTGGAGTACTGGAAAACTCCCCATAAAATTGAAAATAGCAGTAGTTATTCCCATATTAAAACCAAATAAAGATAGAAATGATGTAAATTCATACAGGCCTATCACCCTTACAAATAATATATGTCAAATTATGGAAATTATTATTACCAATAGACTTAAATACCATTTAGAAACTAATAATCTCATATCTAACAATCAATGTGGTTTTCGTAATAATAGATCTACTATAGATCAACTAATTAAATTAGAATCTGCCATAAAACTTGCTTTCAATAATCATTAACGTAAAAATAGAAACCTTATTGCTGTCTTTTTAGATATGGAAAAAGCCTTTGATCTTGTTTGGACTAAAGGATTATTAGCTAAATTAAATCAATATGGCATAACAGGTAATATATATAACTTCATAAATGATTTTCTAATTGATCGTAAAATTATTACTAGGATAGGAACAACTTACTCTGAAAAGTACACTTTAGAAAATAGTACCCCTCAAGGGAGTGTACTCAGCCCTACCTTATTTAACATAATGATAAATGACTTAGATAAAAATTTAGCCACTCCGCAAGTCGGGCTATCACAATTTGCTGATGATAGTGCACTATGGCGAGCGGGTGACCCATCAAATAGAGACCATATTGCTGAAATACAAAACAGTTTGGATAATATAGGTAACTGGGCTGATAAATGGGGATTTAAATTTTCACACCAAAACACAGTAGCAGTATTATTTACCCCTTATGAAAATAATATAATATATCCAAACCTCACCCTACAAAATCAAGATATAAAATTTGTAAAAGTAGTAAAATTTTTAGGAATGTACTTTGACCAACACATGAAATGGTCATATCATATTACAGACTTAATTAAAAGATGTAACTTAGACCTTAATCTAATTAAAAGTATTCAAGGTACACATTGGGGTGCCTGTCAAAAAACAATAATTACATTATATAGATCACTTATTCGATCTAAGATTGAGTATGGGTGTCAGATTTATGCCACGGCATCATCAACAGTGCTCAATAAAATTTCACAAGTACAACGAAAAGCCCTCCTTATAGCAACTGGGGCATTGCCATCTACATCCACAGAGGAATTACAGGTCCTGGCAGGTGAACTTCCACTTCATTTGAGAAGACAAGAGGTCATGTTGAGATATGTCGCTCGTTTGTCAACTCATAAGGAAACTCACCCCACATTACAGATTATCAAAAAATGCAATAAACCACTAATAAAACGAGGTAAATATTCTAACTCATTTGGTAAAAAAATAAATAATATAAAAGCCAATCTCCCTGTGGATATAAAATTACACAAGTACAACGAAAAGCCCTCCTTATAGCAACTGGGGCATTGCCATCTACATCCACAGAGGAATTACAGGTCCTGGCAGGTGAACTTCCACTTCATTTGAGAAGACAAGAGGTCATGTTGGGATATGTCGCTCGTTTGTCAACTCATAAGGAAACTCACCCCACATTACAGATTATCAAAAAATGCAATAAACCACTAATAAAACGAGGTAAATATTCTAACTCATTTGGTAAAAAAATAAATAATATAAAAGCCAATCTCCCTGTGGATATATTTCAAGTACAAAAATTAAACCTCCAATTATAATTCCCTGGAGATTTGATTATATACACGTAGATCTCTCTTTACTAAATCAAGGTAATAAAATACAGAACCCACATTATTTAAAAATGCTTGTAAACGAAAAAATAAATAATAAATACAAAAACCATTTAAAAATTTATACGGATGGTTCTAAAAAAATCGATCCTGCACGAACAGCAGCAGCATGGGTCATACCTAATCTTCAAATAAAAGAGGGAAAACGCTTACCAGACTATTGTTCCATATATAGTGTTGAATTTTGGGCTATACTCCAAGCTCTGATATGGATACAACAAAATAAACCATCAAAAACACTAATTGTCAGTGACTCGCTTAGCGTCCTAAAAACTATTCATAATAATAACTCTGATAGTAGGAAAAACTTTCTTTATCAACTACAATATCAAATAACTAAACTCAAAACACAAAATATTATAGTAGATTTTCTATGGGTACCTTCACACATGGATGTAAAGGGAAATGAAGTAGCTGATCAATTGGCTAATAACAAACTAAATGAACTGCATTTTGACCCATTACAGTATAGCCATACTGAAATATATAGGTTAATACATGATATGATAAATAACAAATGGCAAAACACCTGGAGCTTATCCAACAAAGGGAGAGTATTACATAATGTTATAAAAACTGTTAAAAGAACAGCAATAATACTGGGCAATACAAGGAGGGAACAAATTAAAATGAATAGGATAATGATAGGAAAAACAAAGCTGGCTAACAGCTTTGGTAAATATATAGAACCATTCCCCCCTAACATAAACTGCTTTAAATGTAAACAACAAGAAGATCTAGACCATATATTCAATAAATGTACAGGCAATATTATACATAGAAACACACTTAAAAATAAACAAAAATTAGGGAACTCAACAAGTATATATCCAAATATACTTAATTGAACACAACCTAATATACAATTAACTGCAAAAAACATAATTGATTCTCTTATTAATTCAAACCTAATTGATAAAATATAACATTAACATAGGATACTATATATCAAATAAACTCCCCAAAATTGATAATAAAGTAAAACATAACTTAGATTACTGGATCGGACTGAGACTCTGGGGGGTTGGTGAGGGGGGGGGGGCATTGGTATTTGGTCTACATGATCATACGCACCTTGCGAGCCAGTGTTGACCCATAATTATTAATCCACATAGTTTCACTCCTTTTTTACCCTCATATTAATTCAGTTATTATTAATATTATAAATATCAAAATAATTTTAGTAATAATAACTAGTTCATTAGATTACTGGGTCGGACTGAGACTCTGGGGGGGTTGGTGAGGTGGGGGGGGGGGGCTTTGGTATGTGGTCTATATGATTACACGCAATTCGCGAGCCAAAGTTGACCCATAATTATCAATCCACAGAGCTTCACACCTGTTTATCCTCATAATAATCC
Source organism: Unio delphinus (assembly GCA_029339505.1). Lineage (NCBI taxonomy): Eukaryota > Metazoa > Mollusca > Bivalvia > Unionida > Unionidae > Unio > Unio delphinus. Next base: position 11,923,377 of record JAQISU010000035.1, on the reverse strand, counting down.
AATTATTATTAACATTATAAATATTAAAATAAATTTAGTAATAACTAGTCCATTAATAATTAAGTTTCAGACTAGCTTGTGACTCTGTTGGAGTTGTGATATGAGTGGGTGTAGATATTGAGTTCATACTGAACGTCTACGCACCTGCGAGTTTACACTCACTCATGATCATGGTTCTGACAGAGATTACCGCTATATAGCATATACTGAAACTTCAAACTAAAATTAATCGGCTAGGAGCATTATATGCTAAATAAGTGTAGTCTGGGAAAACCTTCATATTAATACCACCCTCTTTTTCCAAGCTTTCCTGTCAGAATAAAAGCTGATGTCACTTAATATTCAAAGTTATTCGACAACAACCTTGAACTGGACTTCTATGAAAGAGTGAATTGCATAGACAATATTCAAAGGATAATAAATGGAGCCATTGATGCTATCACTGACATCGAGGGAAACGTGGAGGACCAGACTACAGAACAGCCCTTCTTAGGGCTACTTAATGTTCATTGTTGTAATTGTGCTGTACTGTATCTCTTTTCCCACCCTTTGTACCTCTTGGGAATAGGGGAAGACTAGTGGAACGGTGAGGACACAAGCTCTTTTCTATATAGGAATCGCCTGGATTGGTGTACGCACATGTGTACAGCCTGGTACATCTCTGTGCCTAATCCAATCAGTCCCTCTGGGAAGCTGGTGTTGACCCATTTCCCCCCTCTTTTTCTAAATCTCTATGTCTGTTTGTCTGTGTGACCCTGTCGGTTTCTCTGTTACATGTTCTTAGATATTGAATTCTCGCAATATCGATTGGTAAGAGAATTCCATTTGACCAACCAAACATCAAATCTCAAATATGATCATTTCGGATCACACCCAACCAAATTCATAACTTATAACAACCTAACCTGAACAAACTTACATAGTCACTTTGACACCCTAGTGTAGGTATTTTGTTTTTTCTTAGGGTGAATTTCCCTCTTCGAGAAGGGATTTTTGCCGGCCAGTAGGATGGTGGTGACTTATACAGTACACTTTGCACTTAATTAGGGGCATAGTGATAAGTGTTAGGAAATTCCGTAACTTATAAATCTTGACTCAATTGCACAGGTGGCTTACACATGATTGGTGCAGGGCATCCACTAGTATAACTGGATTAAATTTGAAACAAGTCAAAGGGACTGCATCCCCATGGACAACACACGCACTCACTTACATATATGACCTTATTAGAAAATATAAGGTAGTCTTAACCCAGGACTATCAGGCCCCCGCAACACAATGTTGCAATAATAATGAAATATAATAAATAACAATAAAACAATTCACATCACAACATAATATAGCACTTCCACTTTGGCACAATGTCCTATGGGGTTGTATTTATTAACCTAGGGTGTGGACGCCTCGTGTTTCTTTGTTGGGGGCGGGGTGTACGTTTGGCGCTGCCGCCTCTGCGTGTGGGACGACGATGAAATTGCCTCCGGGACCTCTTCCGCCTTTGCCTCTTCCTGCTCACCTGGTTTCTGGAGTTGATAGGGGGAGGTGTGGATGGGTCTTGCCACCTACCCCAGGGCTTCCATCTATATCGATAGTTACTTATTAGTAATTCTATATAACGCCCTAATTAATAAGTGTACACATGTGCACATATATACCTGAGGGGGGGGGAGTCAAATCTCTTCCCCAAGGGAAAATAAATGTTTAGCGACATGCTAAATATAAAAGTTATCCAAATGTCCCTTCGTGGACGGCGATAACTTTGAAAATTCAACTTGATGATGAGGTGCGCAGTCAATCGATGCGACAGAGTTGTCAATGATGTCGGACACTAAGAAATCGGTGAATTGGGGTGAGCCAGGAGTAGAGACAGCAAGTCATGGGCCAGCAGTGACTACTAAAGTCATGACAAATCTACATCCAGAAGAAGTTGATTTTAACTGGGATATTGTGGATTTTTTTAACATCACAAGAATTTATTCCGGAACCTTCGTTACCTTCTGCATCTTCTTATGTACACGTCGATGATTTTAAGCAACGACAAAAGGAAGAATTGGAGCGATTTTTACAACAACATAAAGTAGAAGAACAAGCGTTTCATATTCAACAGCAGTAAGAAGAAGCAAGAAGGAAACACCAGGAAGAAACAGTAGCAGCAACAGAGAAGAAAGAAGACCAAGGACAGAAAGAAAATAGTGAAAATCAAACGGTCACGACGGTACTTTTAGATATTTTAGCAGAGTTAAGGAGTCTGAAACAAATGTATCAGACTTCTTTATCACGACCGAAGAGAAAAAGACCTTCTCGAGCTAAACAACCCAATCTCTCTGTGACTACGTCTGCCATACCACTGTTAGTGATTTCTACTAAATCATTGACAGGAACCACCAGTCCCGAAGTAGGTCTTGGCCGTGGCAAAGGCTTAAGACAGCTCAAGATGGTTACGTCCCGTTTCTGAGTTTGTTTTTTTTTTAAACAAACAAAACACCAACGGTCCTTTTCAGAGCCGCTCAAATTATTTTGAAAAGAAATACTATTTCAATTGCATAATTCAATGAAAACTCAAAAGTCCTTTTTTATTTTTTTTATAAACCCATGATGTACGTGTGAGTGAATGAATGTGTGAGTGTAGGTTCTTATTCTATAAAATCAAAACCAAGAGACACTTACGTGTTTTCTCTCTGGTGTATTCTGGTACTGTAACGGGGTGCTTCGGTATCAAGCGCTATTGGTACAATATTACACAAGCTGCTGGTCAGAGCTATTGCGCAACTCGTAAAACAACACTCGAAACCGCCTCCCGCTAATACTCGTTATCTAAAGGATGACCTCTACGGTGTAATTTGCCCGGTCATAGAATCGATATGGTAACCTGAGTCGGTATCTTGAACAAAGACAACACACGAGCCCCCGTAACGATAAAAAAAAGAATTTAATCGAAGTACAATCAAAAGAAGAATGACACAGTAAATTACAATTTTCTTTCCTTCTGAATATTCTTAGTTCAGAAGCACTTTAAAACCGAAGCTTTAAAATAATGGATACATTAATTAAAATTCAAACACTGATAAAATAGATGAATTTAGCCGTTAATAGCTGATAGCAAATTTCATCAAGTGTTCATTAACATTGGACTGCTTGGTAAATTCACAGTGACCTGTTCGTCGACTGGTTTTTCCTTCTGCTTGCGTTACGACTTTACTTTGCCCTCTGGTGAACGTGGGATTCCACAACTCTGACTTCTGACTTCTTTTTCCTTCTTTGAATCTAGATCTTCTCTCTATTCCTCTCTCTCTCTCCAAACAAACTATTTTTCTTTGAAAAGAAAAGGGTACAACGCCCTAAGTATCTCGTTAGGTTTTGAGAGTTGATTGTCCGTCCGTCTTTCTGGTTCGAACAATCAGATCTTACTATCAATGTTAAGTTTTATACGGCTAACAAATACTACACAAGTCTTCAGATCAATACAGTTATACCGCTAATTATCGACATCAGAATTTGGTGAAGTCACATATATTCCCGTAAATCATTACGTAAAGTGAGGCAATATATCATAGCCCATAATCAATATTCACTAATAAGATAATTTCAAATTAATGTAACACTTTTCAATCATAAATGTACACAGCGGGTTTTCAACACCAGCCATTAACTTACCTAAGTATATAAGGTGAAAAATGCTAATTCAGAATTCAAAATACATTACTAAATCACTGTAATAACCGAACTATCCATAAAAAATCAACACGTCATGCATCTGTAACAACGTAACATCCTATAAATTACATTTTGATAAATGTGAACGATTCCTACAAAATCAACAGATCATGCATCTGTAACGAAGAAAACATCAGACAAATTACATCATGATAAATGTGAATTTGAGTTAAATAACTTGTGTTTTTGTCGTCTTACAATCGTTCCAAATTCAATTTCCTGGAACCCAATTTTACGGACGTCTTTTCTAAAGCACGTTCGGAGTCTCTACTTCGGAATTAATACTACCGTCTCTTACAGAGGTACTTCCTATGCTTATTCAAATTCATTTGCTCAGAGAATATATTTTCCCCCAATTTCAGGGTTCGACCCACCCCACTGATTCCACATTTGACCAATCGGAATAAAGGCTATTCCTACAGACATTTGGGAAACTGCTTAACAAAATGCCAAAAAGTGCCACCTGGGTTTGAAATAACAACCTATCATTTGTCTCAAATCATTTTTGACAGTTCTACGTGCGAATTTCACTTTCTTTTACCTGTCATACAGCAAGTTTGTTTTTACTATAAACATATTAATGATGGTGAGGTGACCGAGTTTAGAAAAACATTCCGTGCAAACTCTCCCACAAGATAACAGTTAATTGTTGGCTAGACTAAGAATTAATTCATGGATTTCACTGACGAAAAATTTGGCATTTGACAGGTACAAACGTTACAATTCAATATCACAACATAACATAACACAATACCACTTTAAAACGTTCATAGGTTTCTTCTGTTTCACTCTTTCTGTTTTTTCATTTTCTTTACTGTCACAGGTTTTTCTTTTTCTTCTTCCTCTTCACTTTCTTTCGTCTTCTTTTCTTGTCTTTGTGAACGTGTTGGGGTTCTTCCTTGGGGGAGGTACCTCTTCCTCCTCCTCCTCCTGTTCAGAATTCCTTTCCCACTTCTCCTCCTGCTCCTGTTGTTTCTTAGGACAGTTTGGAGACCATTGTCCTTTCTCTTTATAATAATAACAGGTATCTTGACTTTTGTCTCTATTGGTACCTTTTTGTTTTTGTCACGATCTAGACATTCTGTAGCCCAATGTCCTTTCTTCTTACAGATATAGCAAGTATCTTGACTTTTATCTCGAAAGGAGGGAGAGTAGTCCGTAGGCTTGTCTGAAGAAAACTTTCGTATGACACCACGTAAAGCTCTGATGAGAAGTTAAACTTGTGTAGGTTCTTCCATCGTTCTGGTCAATGTGAGAGTGAAATGAATACTGAAAGGTTAGACATTAATCCTTGATATATGCACGGATTGTACATGAACATATAGGTGTTATGGTCTTTAAAAGGTAGTCATTTGACTTTTTGCAGACAAGATGAAAAGACCGCATCATGTTGTGGAGAAACGAGAAGACAGTAAGAGACAGAAACGTAATGTATCGCCTAGCACAGTAGCTGAAGTTTTGGCTCAAATTCATGCCAGTGATTTTGAAGATGACATGAGTGAGCCCGAATCCACACCCAGGCAATCGACGTCCAAGCAAAGTGCACCACCCTTAGTAAACCCTGAAAATTACTATCACATTCGAGAGACGGAAAAGCGCTCCTCTCGAAAATTTAGAACAACGGCTTACACGTATGCCGTAAAGTTTAAAGATTTCAAGTCCAATGTACCTTTGGAGAATACAGAAGGGTTCATTACTGAGGTGTGGGATTCTGTGTTAACTTCACTGAAACAGCAATGTCAAGCCAAAGAAGACGATCGCTTGAGACTTTCTATTCATCACGATAATTTGAAGTCTCCCGTTTGGATCGAGTTTACTAGCCCATCACAAGTAACACCTTCCAAAGTCATCGACAAAATTCAACATGTGCAACAATCCAACGACAAGTTTCACATCACCGATGGAAAAGCCATACTGTTCATGACCCACGTGTCTCTTCCCCATGGGACAGGACGTCAAAAAGTATTATTGGTCGACAACCTTCGCAACACCAAACTAAGCCTCGTCCGAACTAACAATCCTCAAGACCAGATGTGTTTAGCCCGTGCTGTCGTCGTGGGTCGACGTGTAGTGTGTGTTTTAGTGACTTGCTTTCTGGGATTTCGTTTACCTGTCGATTCCTTGTGGACACTTTATGATCACTACCTTCAAAAAAGACAGTATGTTGACTCCTTTAAATGTCCACAAGAGACTCATTCTGTTAAAAGCCTTACGCTTTCATCTGGATACGTCTTGACCTCTACAGGAAAAAAAGATTCGTCAACTTTTACGTACGGAAGCGGTGTACGAAGATCTGTGTGTAGCTTGTGATTTACACCCTCATTGGACAGATGTACGTGACTGGAAAAGTTGGAATTTTGAGGCTTGGACAAACGAAGCATCCCATTATGCCCAAGCGTTTTGTTCGTAAAATCCATCGTCGAGTGAAAAAAGCCACTTTTAAACCTGTGTTAGTGACAGTACCAGAAGAAGAAGAAAAAGAATCTGTCACCGATGGCAATCCCTCTGTTCAAGACAGAACTGTTATGGATATTTCCCCACAAAGACCCTTTCGAGAGGACACCTATGTGACTGTACCACATGTAGGATATGCAGAGAACTCGCCCCATGGAGAACTCGCCCTGGGAGAACTCGCCCCATGGAGAACTCGCCTTGGGAGAACTCATCCCAGGTGTCAGGAGAACTCGCCCCACTTTGCCTGGAGAAGTCGCCCCAAGGATAATATATAATAATTCTGAGATTTCGCCACATGTTTGTCAATAAGTCAACTCTTAACAAAATGAACGGTTGAATAATTTCGCATTTAATTTGTGCGTCTTCATGTACGAAATGTTTTAAAATAAACGGAGAACTTATTTTATTATATGAAAACTGAGGATCTCTATAATTTTATATATGAAAGCGATGATTATTCATAGTAGTTTCTCTGATATTTGCACATCAAGAGCACCGGTGTATGTTACATTTAGATGACGAATATGTTCTTTTTTCTTTTTCTTTTCTGTCTGTTTAGTACTAATAAAAAAAATCTTGCAAATTCTTGGGCCTTCTTTAAGCGATAATTGATTTATTTTTGTTCTAATGTGTTTTTACGTTTTTAAATTGATAAATTTATTTGATAAATTTAGGAGACTAAAAGTTTTTACGTTTTTAAATTGATAAATTTATTTGATAAATTTAGGAGACTAAAAGTTATTAATTATACGACGTAGATTAGATAATGAAGGATTCGATTGTATTATGAAAGGAATTACATCTCTCTGTCTCTGTCTCTCTCTCTCTCTCTCTCTCTCTCTCTTGTACATACTGCTTTGTTTAAAGCCCAATGTTGAGTAATATTACGGGCTTTGTTCAGCGCAGAATCAATTATATGTGTAGGATAATTTCTGTTTTGTAAATATGTCTGGAATTTATTCAACGAATTTTGTAATTGACAATCATCTGAAATAATACGTTGGTTTATTTTCGACTGGCTGTGTGGTATACCGTTTTAAAATGACATGGGATGACATGAAGATTATTAATTTCCTTGATATGAATATTTGCAGAGATAGTGTTATCAATATTTTATATCACATTTACATCTGAAAATGAAACATGTAACTAGATGCAGTATAAGTAAATTTAATTGTCGGGTAAAAATGATTTAGGCGATCAATAAAATTTTACATTTCTTCGGTTGACTGCTTCCAGCTATAAATATGTCATCGAAAAAAAAATCTGAACCAAAGAGATGGGTTAAACTTTTCGTTTTGAAGAAAGTCCTTTTCAAATTTACCCATGAAAGGAAAGCTTATGAAGGAGCCATATTAATACACATTGCCGTAACCATTATGTATATGTATTTCGTATTATTAAATTGATAATAACTATTTTCTAAGAGAAGTTTTAATATTATAAAAATATCTTCACAAGATAGTGGGCTATTATTAGGATTGTAATCAAGAAAATTTTTCCACGCTTCAATACAAACTGCATGATGAAAGTTGGTATATAGTGATGTTACATCTAATAATACCAGGATTGAAATCCTAGCTGTGGAATAGACTTCAACTTTTTAATGAAAGCTGTTGTATCATTATTAGTTTTGGGAAACATGTAGAATTGACGTGTTAAGAGAGAAAGTATCAAATTCCTCGTATACGGAATTATTTATTTTACCATCGCATTAATGAATGTTGATTTTTTTAAATTTAATTTCCATCGACGGATCTTTGCCAATATGTTTGTAGTAGTTTTCATCATTTAATTGACGTTCAACTTATTAAAAATAATCTTGTTGATTCATAATAATATTAGTGTTTGACTAATCATCCTTTTTAATCACTATACTGTCGTCATTCATTAGATTATATACAAACTGAATTTCGTCTTAGAAATATTACTATAATATTGTGGTTTTTTTTGTGATAGAGTTTAAATAAAAATCTAAAAATGAATCACGTTGAAGATGTTTTAATTCTGCTATGAAAAGGTTATCTGGGATTTGGGACGACTTCGCCATACGAAGTGGGGCGACTTCTCCAACCACTCTGTGGCGACTTCTCCAGATACGTTGGGGCGAGTTCTCCCAGGGCGAGTTCTCCATGGGGCGAGTTCTCCCAGAGCGAGTTCTCCATGGGGCGAGTTCTCTGCATACCGTGTATGGTTACCGCATGGCATGGTTGGGATTAAATTTGTAGTGTTATAATCATGAGCATCTAGGTATGGTGTGTTAATACAGCACACGTGCAAATTTATTTTAATGATACCATCTTGTGTAGGACACAGAAAGTACAAGAATAATATATAATACTTTGATAATTAACACAGTACTATCTATACTTGCATAATAAATTGACATTATCTCCCTAGAAAAGATACGGACCATTGGTGGTGAAACACGACGAGAATAGACGGCACAACATAACAATATCTGGCTGTGTGCTAGGTCAAGCTAACAGAAAATTAATTTGTAATGTAGCTTTAACAATATTTCAGCCACATCTCTATAATGTATGCATTGTGGCATTTATAGTGATGTGGATCATGTCGCAGACATGTAGAATCATGTCCCACCCATGATGCTACATGTCTGCGGGGCCTGATAGTCTGGGTATTGACAACCTTATAATGTTATTAATTTAAGGATCTGACTTAGAGTAAATAACTTTATTTGCAACATTGTGTCACCGGGCCTGATAGTCTTTGGATGTTTAGACTACCTCATAATATCTATTTGAGGCCATAAAGCGGGAGACTCTTTTAAATGGTCACGTTTAGGCCATAAGGATATCCCGGATTTTTTGGGTTCTAATCTGAATTGTAATCATAGTTTAGTTGTATAAATGCTGTCAATGAGGCTGCATATAGGGAGAGTTGTAAGAGCAGACAGAAGAGAGGTGGTTTCCCAGACACTTGTTTGTTAATTTTATATTGTTATATGCGTTGTTATTTTGGATATTTCAATGTTTATCTTTTTGCCTGGTAATTTCATTAACGTTACAGGATCCTGTTAGGTTTGGTAAGTATAGGTATCATCCGTGGTACGTTTTACCCAGCTTAGTGTAGGTGGGCTCCCCTTACGAAGTAACGGAATCCCTTCTGATCCTGTACATTCCCATTCCGTGTGGATGCGATTATTTGAAAATATAAGGTCAAGAACCAGGATTATTGTCTTATTTGGTCCTGGTGTAATTTAAGTTTTTAATCTTATATTTTATCAATAAGCCCTGATGTTCTAAGTAATTCTATTATATTTTGAATTGTTTTTTGAGGGTTTGTGTTTTTTAATTCATTACTTCCGGGTATGTACTTGGTGCAGAGATGTTTAGCTGTTTAGATCTAAATATTTTCCTTTCCTTTTGGTTCTTTTTACAGTTATTACATATGTGGTGTAAGTCTTCAGGTAGTTTACAGCTGAAGCAATTGATGCAGTGTGGGAAAGGTCCTATATATTTACCAAAGCTGTTGGCCAGTTTTGTTTTTCCTAGAATTATTCTGTTTATTTTAGTTTGTTCAAAAATGCTGCACCTAGGCGTTAAGATGTTTCTATCAACTTCCTTAATGATGTTATGTAATGTTCTCCTTTGTTTGTTTAGTTCCAAATCCTTTTGCCATGTTCGATTGATCACTGAATAGATCAGACTGTAGATTTCAGTCTGACTATACTTGAGCGGCATGTTTGGAGAGTTTATTTTTAGCCAGTTGGTCTGCTAATTCATTCCTTTGTATGTCTATGTGGGTAGGAATCCATAAAAACTCGACGGTTAGTTTTTGCGAGTCGATTAATTTCATGATTTGATTAATTTGTGCAAGGAAATGTTTCCTAGATTTAGTGTTATTATTTTTAATGGAAGTAAGGACGCTAAGCGAGTCACTAATAATCAAAGTCTTGTTTGGTTTGTTATCATGTATTCATTTTAAAGATTCAAGGATGGCCCAGAATTCAGCTGTATAAATGGAACAGTGGTCTGGAAGACGACTGCCCATTTGGATATTATGTTCTGGTATGACCCAAGCTGCAGTTGTTTTGAAAGGATTTGTAATTTTGGAGCCATCCGTGTAAATTTGTGTATAATTTTGGTGTTGGTTGTCAATCGTTTCCATTGCTAGTGTTTTTAGGTACTGTTGTTGATTTTCTTGTTACCTTTTCCTACAAGGGAGGTATTTACATTTATTGGTACATTATTCCAAGGTTCTTTTCCTTACTAATTTTCCTGTTACACTAAATATCGCTAAATATTCGCAGTTTTTGTTCGTTTTTGTTTTTGTGTGCTTTTGATGAGTATTATATAACGTTTAAGGTGTTTTTGGAGAGTCTTGTGGTGTTTAGTAACACCCAGTTTGATCTAAACCCGTACATCCTTTGACAATGGTGTGAATGCGCTGTTCTTTGAGAACAATAGTATCAGCCCTAAACAAGACCAAGAGGAAGTAGCGCCTAAAATAGTAGCTTTGTTCGCTCAACTCCATCCAAAATACTAAGCAATGCATCTTCTATGTGGACTTCTTGAACGTTATTTTTATGCTGCAACGTTTAGTTTAATTTACTGCATGTAATCGTTTACAAAATCGGTAAACGAGTAAACGAACATGCATACATTTATCATTGACTGAGGAACTACCCGTAACAGTCAAGGATATTATTTCTACGTTTATGCTTAACATTATTATTAAGTACAATTTTTATTTAGTATTATTCTGTTTTTATAAAATTTTCACACTGAATATCGCATCAGCTCAAAATTAAAATGTTAACGACAAACGGTTTTAGCCACGTTACAAAACATTACACGTCAATAATTACTGAGAAACAATATTGATGTTAAAGAAGCCTTGATTTGAAGCCATTTATTTAAAAAAATCTCCGTTTCAAATTTGTAAGAAATTGCATACTTGCTCAATCCTCGTATATCCCTCAAAAGCATACACTCACCCACGCGCGGCATGTCAGTATGTTCGGTTTTAATATATAATTTGTTGTCATATGGGAAACAATATCAACCCAATTCCAAGGACGTTTTATAATAAAAGAAAAAATAAGTACAGCAAATTAAATAAATGCAAAATGAACGATATGTGACATGCACATTATATAACGAGTCACCTGTTCAGCATGTGTAAATGGTAGAAAGCGGTTGAGTTTCTACTAACTGAGATGAAATGGCATCGTTTTAGTTATTGTAAACTTCATCCAAGGTTCCAGCGTGATAACCCTATTTACACCTTGGCTTATCGAGTACAAGCCTCTGATTCATTTCAAAATTAAGTTGTTCAAATTTGAACACTGTTACGAACCTGGAATTAGCAAATATGTAAATAGTATTGATGTTTCAAAAGGATTAATCTAAAGTGTCTTTGAATGAATCCACAGTTCTCCCAAAATAGTTGGTACAAAACGTAATCATGCGTACTTTGTTATTGACGGCAGCCAACACTTTTGGTGTTGCTTCCTAGCGACGCAGATGTGGATGAGGAATATTGCAGGCAGAGCTTATGCACATTGTTCTGTTGAGCTGGACATCAATTAGCTTAGTGTGGGATGAGTTAACCCAGACAGGAGTGCTGTATTCTTCTGTCGAAAAACAGAGGGCCAGTGCTAATGTCTTGAGTGTCTGAGCACTAGAATCTCAGGTTGAGCCAGCCACTATGCAGATTAGGTTGTTTCGAGTGCTGAGTTTTGCTGCAGTTTTATTCAGGTGGTTGTAAAATGTCATTGATCTATTGAGAGCCACACCAAGTTATGTTGGGGTCAGATCATGCTTGATATGCTGCCCGTTGAGAAGAATGAAAGGCTCACGGTTCGCATTTGCATTAAGCTGGAAGACGCTTGAGACTGTCTTAGTTGCACTTGACTGTATTCGCCATTTCTTGAAGAAGTTCGAAATATCCTCCAGATCGTTATTTAGTACCCCCTCAATCTCAAAGCTGAAAGAATAAAGTCAATGAAGAAAATATCAGTTTAGCTACACATCAAATTAAGTTCATTATCGCTTATAGAAATGTAGAAAACGAAAGCATGAACATTTGGTATCGTGTTATAATTTTTTCATGGATTAGCTCCACTCCATTAGATTTGAAATTGTGTTTGCTGATGTTTGGGGTGGTCAGTAGGATACTGATATTTTGAAGAAAACAACGATTTAAGCTGCGTCGCGTATTAGACGGTGGCTGCCTTTTGGTATGATGTTTTTGATAAGAATAATTGCAGTTACTGTACACGTCTTCTTCTTATATTCAATATTAATATATATGCTAAAAGAAAACTATCCCATGCACCTTTTCATTTTGCGAATTTACCTGTTAGCTTAAATTGTTACACAAAAAATAAATTGCATTTTCTTGAAACTATGGCTTATCCAAATGTTCGTAAGATTGTACTGATGTGTGCAAGTTCATTTATCAACAGGTCAATATACCACACACTAGATTTATCTCTATGTTGATATTTCTACCTCTTTTTTTCTAGGCAATTAATCATATATGTATTTGCTGTCTGTCCATACTGTTTTCATCTCGGTTAGAAACGTTTCAATTAAAGAAAGCAAGTATACAGAAGTAGATAGTTCTGATTTAGTCTCCATCTGTAATCTAGAGCAATTGTTTGTAGTGCGGACTAATAAACGTATGATACAAAATGTTTTTTACTTTTGTTTGCCTGCTTGTCTATCAATTGTTTTGTCTATCTTGTGGACAAAAAGAAAATGATGTACTTTGGATTGTAATACCAAGTGCGTAATGTATGTTCTTGCTCTGTATAACACTGATCATTGTCAATGTCTCGTCTTCTATGTGATTCATCTCCTGAGTCTGAGACGACTTGAAATTCGGAGTGCAAGTCAACATACTAAATTATTACCGTAACGCAGTACCCAAGATTTCGACTGCCATAAGGGCCTCCACAGGGTTTAATCCAGCACTGTCATCATCATCATCATCATCATCATCATCATCATCATCATCATCATCACCATAGTGGTCATTGAGACATTGTGTTTCTGAACATCTGACCAGTTCCATCTACTGCCAATGTCTGTCTCCACAAAACTTTTCCTGGTCCATTTTGTGATGTTATCAGTTCACATTTGTATCCGTCTACCTCTCCTTTTGCCAACCACGACACTGTCCTGCAGTACTGTTGTGGATGGTCTATTGGCTCTAGTGACATGGCCATACCATTTCAGTTTTCTCCTTTTGACAATGGTCAGGAGATAATCATAATGGCCTACTTTGTGCCTGATGGTGTTACGCACTTCTTCATTTGTGATGTGGTCCACGTAAGAGCTGCTAAGGATGGTTCTGTATCATCTCATTTCAAGTACTTGGATTCTTCATTGTAATTCTGCTGTCAGGGTCCAGGCCAGCAGTAGAGAGGCCCTACAGACCATTTTTAGAGATCTCGATGAGCCAAAAAAAGACCACGCATGGTCTCTTCGGGTAGGTCTGGCCCTCACTGCTGATGTACATTTGTCCAGGGTTATCCAAATATTTTGTCATGTGCATGTCAGTGTTCACATCATAATTAAGTCAATAAATAGTTCTCTTTGGCTGCCAACATATACTTTTCTCTTTTCAGAACAAATATGTAAAATAAACACCCAAATACATCATCTAAATATACAAATCATCTCTTATATTCACTTGTCTTTTTGTCCACTGAACACAACCTCTTGATATGCCAGTTGAGATCTTTTTGCCGGTTTAAGAAAAATTTCTTTAGTCTTACTTTTCATCACCAATGATTCTGTTGACTCAATGTGCATTCGTTTCTGTTCCTTCTCAACGAGAGATTTTCTCATTTCCAGCTCTGCAGTGCACATATTCTTACAGAGGGCTTCTTTTTTTTTCCGTATGCAACTTCAACCACGACTTCTGTAATGTATATATTGCAGTAGGCACAGAATGCCAGTCCTCGAGCGTTCAGTTTTCTTATAAACTGACCAACTAAATTTCCGTTGACGATTTGCTCCAGCTATTTCCTTCCGTTTTTTTAAAACCTTTATTGAACATTTGGTATCATCGTCTCTCTCAACAACTAAGGACGCCATTTTTGTTTGCGAGCACGCTTCATCTTTCTATTACCATCAGTTTTCTTTACACGAAGATTCATTAAATGAATTTAAACTTTTGACCAATCAGATTACTCTTTACAAGAGTCGCGGGCTAACTAATATATGGAGCGAATACGTTACAAGGGTTGTTGCGGAATGGGACTGAAAAGAACGGTTAAAAACCGGGAGAAAAAAAACGGATCGGACATTATTTTTAAAAAAAAAACGGACTATATAAAAAAAATCAAGTCAGGAGAAAAGCGAAATTCCGTTTTAAAGCGGAGAAAAATCATGTCTGGGCCTGGACACAAATTAATCAAATGACCAAACTGAAATCATAGAATACATCATAAACACAACTGCAGAATCTACCCATTTTGTTGGCCTATACGCCATTATGGAGCTTACGGCAACTTAGCCAGTTTCTGTCCTTCATTCATAAACAAGTAGATGCCAAGTATAAGATGAGGCTAAAGCAATACCTAAACTTTGTGTTTTGTTTGTTTGACACACGCATCATGAATTTTATCCAAGCTTTAACTCCACAAATTTACAGGTCAGCACAATTCAATGTAGCTAAAAGTATTTCATTTGCTTGACAACAAATATCTAAAACAATAGTGATACTATTAGCCACAAATGACCTGACAATTTACTGAGTTACAGATAGGATAAAATTTGTGATGCTGCGTGAAATGTACTATAGTAACTTCTGTTTTCAGGAATTTTACACAGTATGCATAGCTCCAGGCTCGCAAATCGTGAAAATGGTGATAATTGGTACCATATTCACAATATTCACAATATCCTATGGGTAGCTTCCAATTTGATCTGGTCTGCCGAACATTAAGCTCACACAGGTTTCAAATAGAATGACCTGACCCAAGCATTTGTTTTTTTGATTAGCATGTAATTAACACTGCAAAGCAATTTTGTTTTGAGACAATGGATACCACAATTTAGACAGTGATATCCAGTGGTGCCTTTATACAGGAGTATGATCACTATTGTCATCTAACTTTTAATACAGATTAAAATTCGCTGGAAACCTCTCATATCAGAATATTATATCACAAGGTACAATAGAAATGGATTGAATACCAGTCTTTGTCATGGATATTCATTTTCTAACTTATCTATTATATGTAATCAAATTACTAGTACATGCTGCTTTTGCACAATTACATAAGATGCACCAGAATTTAATACTAAAACACATGTATATATTTTGAAAACCTTCTAATATTGGCTTCTAACTTTTTGAATGAAAAATGAATTAAATGGCAAATTCCATATACAACTTGATTAAGTGTGTAAGACAAAGACCAGACTTTATGATCCAACATTAGGGACTTGTAGGCCAGCAAATATGTATTATCTCTGTGAAATTCTTAGTTCTTTAACATTGAAGGTTTACATTTAGAATTTTTTATAAAAAATTTGATTTGGATCCATGGATGCCAAGCTAGAATAGGCATCGTTTCTCTTGGCCTCCTCACACGCTGCTCTTCCTGGCAGTGAAGCCGTTCTAATGAACTGTCCCAGTTGTCTTTCGACAGCTGCCTTCTCCTCCAGGGACCACGATACCCTTGCCGTTTTCTCCTTCTCTGCTTTGAGAATTGATTTGCAGCTTTTATCTACAAAAAATATTCCCTCTTAATTTTGGATGTTCTATTCACCAGACATTGATACTATTTTAACTAGGAATTATTCAAATGTTTACCATATAAGCAATGTAAAGAAACAAATACTGCCAATAGGAAACATTAAATTTAGAATCTCGATTTCACACTAACACATATATTAGTGTAACATAATATTTAGTTTGCTTTAACAGCAACAGCTACAAGTGAATATCATCTACAAACCCAGTAAACATTAGTTATTTAACCTCAGCATTACGGCCATATAGTATCTGAACTCTAGCCAGTGAAAGAAAGAAACAGGTTTAATTGTTAACATTCTCTAGGTACACATCAAATCACAAAAGGATTACGTTGCCATTAACAAAATATTAATTACATATACTGAAACAATATGTTTTGACATAAATTAAAGTTAATGTTTTGGGATCACTGATTTTATTAAACAATCTTTATATTACTGATGTTAGCATTAACAGTAATTTATTTTCTTTTTATGTGAAAATCTTGTGGTTTTGTAAAAATATATTTCTATCGGTGCAAATATACTACGTCACTAATTATGTTTCATGTGGAGAAATGTATTACATATCTTGTTTATTGTTGAAAATGTTTGCTAGGTATTTTCTAACATATCTATTAGATACGTACATGCTTTGTTTATTATCGTTAATTTAAGGAGTCTACAGGTTATTCATCATATATTTCAAACAGCATGTCAATGAAATTCTCAAAACTAAGCTGAACACAAGACGAGAATGATGCTGTACAGGTGAGACATGAATTTGATATATGTTTCTCTTTTGTGCAAACACCAGCATACAATGGATCACAAGCAAATAAATATGTACAGAACACGTTAAAATCTTTTGAATACATGAGCTATAAAGAAATTATGGCAACATTTTAATGTCAAATTAGGCAATTTCACTGTTCAGGTTTACAGACATTTTATAGTCAATTAGATTAATGTCATTAAAGATGGGCCATCAGTGAAACCAGCAACAACAAAAAAGAATTTAAAGCCAAATGCATGGGCAGGTATTCTGGATAATATTACAGTGACACTCCTGTTCATCTGACAGCCATATTGGAGGTCAGAATTGTGAAATTAACATATCAATACTAAATTCTGCTTCTAACATACTTGCAGCAGCAAAACAAATTTTAAAAATAATTAGCAATCCATTTCAGTTCATATTTCCAAATCTTTTGTAACAATCTACACAAACTGGGCAACTGACCAAACTTTTGTGTACCTAGCTTTAAAATTACATACCTATGTATTGACTATATCAAAACAATAAGTGTTGGAATAAACAGCAGACATTGCAAGTTGGAAATTACAAGTCGATTACATCTGCACAGCAGTTGAAAACAAGGACTAAACAAACAACTGACACTGACAGATCACAGCATTCATGAGTAGTTTATGTTATGTGTCATTGGTTTTCGTGCTTAAACATACCTGATTGCGTGTCCTTAGCCTGCTCAAACTAACAATAATAGAACATGGGATGAAGAAGAAGAAATGTAAATTGTGCAGACCCCACCCCACCCCCAAGTATTTCTTGCAAGTAAAAAAAAGTGTAGCAAGATAAAATAAATAAATTATTTTTACAAAAATTCCTAATGAAAGTGTCAATGATCCGGCCCTTTTAAATTAATTACTACTTGTCCCTACTGCGGCAAATTACCCTCAATGTATTCATTAATTATACTCAGTTTGATACTACTGACACCACATCCTAACATAACTAAACTGAATGCAGAAAATTAAGATACCAAAGATATCTCAAAGCAGCTTTCGATTTTCTTTCCTTCATGAATTAAATGCAAAATATATTAATCTGAGTTGAATATTGTATTTTTGTTGTATTGGAGATCTATGAAAATTAATTACATCAGATTACAACAAACAAAACACAACTAAAGAATCTTAAAAAGTGAATTGCATTACATAATACATATTGGTAAAGTTTAAGCAATGTTATAAGTGAAACTCAGATTACAATCAAAATGTTCACTCTGTAACAATGTCATTTCAATGCAACAAAACTGTAAAAATTACCTTTCTCCATGGCAGTCCTGGGACATCATAACGATATAGAATTTCTTCCCCTGGGGAAATATCGCTCACTGCAAACATACAAAGATGCGGACACCCATCAAAAGGTACAATGCCGATCCTTGCATTTGCCATGGCTCCAACTCCCTTCTTTACCATTCTTCCAATGGAGAATTTTTCATTTGTTGCATCAACACTGTAGAAATAGGATAAAGATGTAAAAAAAATATCCTTTAGTAACGTCTGTAGTCAATGTACAGAAAAAATGAATAGTATAAACAGGTCAAACACAAGAAAATTATTAAGAAAAGTGTCAAGAATTGGAATTACATTAGAAAGTTTCAAAATGCAAAAGTTATGTCATGGATAAACAGCAAATTAGTCTTTAGTGATAATAATTTCTACTGCTTATAAAAGATCACTGACAGTTTGCTTTGATATTTTCTAAGGTCAAAAGCACATCAGATCAATTAGGTTGTATTAACTACCTAGTGCCTAATGCTAAATCGGTTTTGGTTCAGCTGTACAGTTTTTCAACTAGCTTGCAGGCGAAAGAAAATGACAGTGTACTTCCAAGAAGTATACCTCGATGTATTATTTACTCGAGGTGTGACAGCTCAATGATAAACAGAAATACCAAAAAAATTGTATCCTTAATATAAATCAATGTACACCTCTCTCTTACTAACTTGCGCAGATCAGGGTTTAAAAATCACCGATGACACTACAAGTAAGAAGAGAGTCATCGAGGGACCTATAAAAAATTCAATAAAGGGATCAACATAAACACAAAAGAGAGATTGGTTGGTTGGCAGAATATGGTGCTGAATACACAGCTAATAATCATGTTGAGATTAACTGTGAACAAATATCTGTTTAGAGAAGGTTTATAGACTTTTTATTTGCAATTTGTATACTTTTAGTTTTTATTCAAAGAAAATCTGAACCACCTTACACAGTCTAAGGTGTAGACAACTGAATACCAGTTGAATGCCATTAATTTTTTTTTAAAAAGCCCATTCTGAATTTTCAAATCCCATAATGACTTACATCACGAGGCTGAACATGCATACCTATTCAATAGTAACTATGTGTACCGCACAGGACTGGCCATTCAATGAGGCAAGACTGTTTCTTCTGACCCACATATTTTTTCTTTGTTATTAAATTCATCACAAGATTTATTTAAAATAAGAAAATAATGGCATATTTAATTTTTACAATACAAATCTCAAGTTTAAATCACACTTCAATAATACTATGATTGGATATCAAAAGAAATAGTACAAGATATTACAGAGACCTCATCAGGGCATCTACCAACATTCCCCTCAGTCAAAAATCCCCATAGTAAATGTACACTTCTATGATAACCAAATAAAAGACCTTAACTGTCCAAATGCCAAACTAACCTTTCCTTGACGATCCCCCATTTCTATGTATATAATATCTTGTCCATAGAAAAACTAATAAGCCTCCTTTTACTATTTTGAGCCTTTACGATTTTTTTCAATCTTTCCTTTTCCCAAATAGAGCCTTAAGGTTTCTATGCATAGAATAGGTTAGTGCTCCTTTTACTAAATAGAGCGTTCCCGTTTTTTATTTTTTATAAATTTTTATATAATATTGTATGCATAGGATGTTTATATTTTTTATAACAAAATAAGTTGGGGGATCGTCAAGGAAAGTTAGTTTGACATTTGGACAGCTAAGGTGTTTTTTTGGTTATCATAGAAGTGTTTATTTATTATTTTAAAGCTTCTAATTTTGGTCTGTTGGCACTCCCTGCTGCTAAACGTAATTTGTTAAAAAATATTTATTAAATTATATTTGTTCCAAAATTTATGTTGAAATGGCGCTTTTTAACGACCTTTGTACAGTATACTACATGCTGCTCTTTACAATATGATACCCAAAATAAAATTTTGGATTGGATATTTGTCCTTTAAAACCGGTTTGACCCAGATAACATCCATTTCCAAAATTTATGTTGAAATGGCGCCTTTTAACAACCATTGTACAGCTACTACTATATGCTGCTCTTTACAATATGATTTGGATTGTCCTTTTAAAACCGGGTTTTTCGAATGGGGTAAGTGTCATTTAATTATATTATTACCAAATTATTATTTAGAGGAGAATGACACTTACCCCATATGGTATGTTTTGTATTTACTATTTTCCAAATTATTATTTGGTTTATTTTATGATTTGGTGCCTTTTAACAACCCTTGTACGGCTACAACTACATGTTTCTCTTTACAATATGATTTGGATTGTCCTTTTAAAACCGGTTTTATCCGAATGGGTTAAGTGTCATAATTCCTATATAATAATATTATTATGACACTTACCCCATATGGTATGTTTTGTATTTACTATTTTCCATATTATTATTTTGTTTATTTTATGATTTGGATTGTCCTTTAAAAACCGGTTTTATCTGATTTACGCAAATGTTATTCTTCCCAAATAATAATTTGGTAATAATATTATTATGACACTTGCGCAAATGTTATTTATTTCAAATTTTATTTGGTTGTTTTGATTATTTATTATTTATTATTTATTATTTTGATTATTTATTACTTATGAATTTATTATCTTTTATGATCTTTTATTATAATTTTTATTATTTTTTATCAATATTTTGGATTATTTATTATTTATTATTTATTATTTATTATTTATATAATAATATGCCTAAAATTGTTGAATTAACTAATGAACAAATAAGGGAAATAATGGCAAAACAGAACATTGAATCTGTAGCTTCATTATCTAAGAGATTTAAAATAGGATTTAGAAGGATTTATGATATATGGAATAAACAAAAACTCTACCAAGAATTAAATTGTACTTATATCTATAATCAACCAGCAGAACTACAGCAAACTTCGAATCAAAAACGCGCAATAAGAGATTTGATTTATTCACATGAAAAAGAACAAGTTAATGGTGCTGCTAATAAATTTATGCCAATAAAAGAGACATTTGATGAGTTATCATTTGATAATTTCCATACTTCATCAGAAGATTTACATGATGTAGATGTACTAATTGAATCATCAAACGACGAAAGAGACTCAGATGAAGAACAAAATACAAAAATTCATGCTAAATCTGAACCACCATCTAAAAACAACCAAAATGACATTTTGGAGAACAAGCCAAATACAAAAGACGACAAATCCATTCAAATAGATAAACTATCAAAAGAAATCCTAACACTAAAGAATTGTATTTTAGAAAAGGATAAACTTATTACAGAACGAGATGCGATTCTTAATCATCCTACTATTAATTACAGGGTACAATGTGCAGAGATTAACAGATTAAAAGAAATAATAGCTAATCAATCTCAGAAATTATCTGAAGTTAAACCTATACCTTATGATGACAGTATGGCTGAGAAATATGAGAAAGATATTGAATTCTTAAAAAAATAAACATAATGATAAAATAGCAAAATTAGAAAATCAAATTACTAAACATAAAGAAGAAAATAATAATTTTAGAAGAATTAAAAGCGAGAATGCATCAAGACAAATGAAAAATGCAATTTCAGATCGTTACAGTAGTCGATAATCTAAAATTATTATTTTTCAATTATTAAATATAAATACGATCTAATCCAATACGATACCTTCCATCTACTGAACAACCATTATGTATGTTTATTGTTATGAATCCATAAGGAGTCGTTTTTACATTATTAAAATAAACCTTAAATTGATCAAAGGACATATCAGAGCACCAAGTTAACCAAATGTTCCTTAATGTATGAATATCAATGCCATTAAACGCACATAATAAATTGCAATTGTCTCTTATCACTTTTGGGATTTGTGTATAACGCTGTGTTAGATATATAACATCTATATTTTTATGTCGTCCTCGAGAGAACATTTTAGCTGGATTGGCTTGTTTATCTAACATTACATCATCATATACCACAAGATTATTAATTCCTGCATCTATATCTTCTATGGAGGGCGCTTCATCAATATCTGTGATAAACTCAATGACTACCTTTTCTGCTATTTTTGAGGCATTTTCATTATACTATTTTAATATTTGATAATAACGTTGATCATCCACACTTGGAGCAACTAATTACAATTTGTCCCATTTTAAATACTTCATTATCAGTGTTAATAATAATTGTGTTTTTCCACAACCCGATGGTCCAATCACAATCATTCTAAAAGAGTTTGGTAACATAGGATGATGCTTTATTTTATCCTTTTTTTTGTGCTGAGAAATCAATAACTTCCATTGGATGTATGATATATTAATATTTATGGATTTATATTGTGTTAAATGCAGAGCGCGTACACCAACTATAGATCCAATATAAACCATTACAAAAAATAATAAAAATGCAATTACAGGCAAAAGTGAAAAATGTGGTATAAAAAAATATCGATTTGGAAAATTAGCATCATTTAAAAAAAAAAACGAGGAGGAGATATTACAACCAGCTTAACTAAGTTTCCAGGAGCGTCATGGTCAAAATACCCAGGAGAATAAACACCTTCCAGGATATAGCTATTGTGGACCAGGAACACGTTTAGATGTTAGACTTAATAATCAGAACGCGCCTAATCCAGGAGAAGGACCAATAAATGCTATTGATGAGGCCTGTAGATTACATGATATATCTTATCGCAATACAGATTTACAACAACGTCATATAGCAGATATAAAGTTAATTCATGCATTAAATGCCATTCCTGATAAATCAGTTAAAGAAAAAATAACCTCTTTTTTAATAAAAACAGCAATGAAAGGTAAATTAATGATCGGTACTAATTATAAATAAACATGGAATCTATTTATTATTCTCCAAGAGGATTTTGGAAGGGCAAATCTGCAATCGATAAATTAGCTAATACCGCACATGTTACAAGAGCTACTGCAGCAAATTGGTTATCAAAACAAGCAATATGGCAAATATATCTACCAGGTCCTAAACAGATTAATTATTCACATTTTGACGTTAAAATACCGAATGAAGTTCATCAAGCTGATATATTATTTTTACCACATGATGGTGTTTATAAATATGCATTAACTGTAGTTGATAATGCAAGTCGATACAAGGAAGCAGAACCATTGAAAAATAAATCATCTTTTGAAGCCTCAACTGCATTTAAAAAGATTTATCAACGAGGACCTCTAAACTGGCCAAATTTATTACAAGTTGATCCTGGAAGAGAATTTCAAGGTGATGTTTTATCAACAATGAAACACCATAATGTTACTATTAGACAAGGACATTCCTCAATACATCGAGATCAGGCAATAATTGAACGTTTTAATAGAACACTTGCAGAGAGATTGTTTCGATATCAATATGCAAGAGAATTCTTCATCCAGACAACGTCTGGAAACAAAAGATCCCGTGAATGGGTCAAAAGATTACCAAGTGTAATTAGTGCGTTAAATAATGAAATAACTCGAACAATTACATAAAACCAAATAAAGCAATTAAAAAATATATATATATCTACAAAGAGACCACAAAAAGACTTTTCAAAACAGCCGGATTTAGGTAATGTTACTGTTAGATATTTATATGAACCAGGAGAACTAGAAGGTGGTACAAAAAAAGCTACTGATCCCATTTGGAGCATTACTACACATAAAATATCCAATCTAACACAATCTCTTAATTACCAAGGAATTTTGGATAGACCAGCTATTTATAAACTAGATTCAAAGGCTCCTCAACGTGGCTTTACTTACGAACAATTAGAAGTGATACAAGAAGATACTCAATTACCACTGCCATTTACAAATTGATCTTAATTAAATCCTCTTTGTCTATTACATTCAAAACAAGTTAACATTACATTATCTTTAGTATGACCAATATCATTATTTATTCTATCTACTGTAAATTGTCTAGAATCTTTATTTGACCAATCCCAGCTCATTATACAATTACAAATTATACAATGATTTTTTTGTTGCTCTTTTAACTTAAGTACAAATTTAACGTCAATATCAAATTTTCTATTAGCCTTTTTATCCTGTTGTTTATAACCAGAGAGGTGTTTTCCCAAAATTTTATCTTGTAAATTCCATTTGGATTTTATTACAAAGTTCATTTTGATTTGATTTATATCACTTAAATCTAAAATGATCCTTTTAAGTTGATTTATTCTTTGAACTCTTGATACAGCAAGATAAACTAGATTTGAACATTCAATACGATCATCTTCAATCCAAACGTTTGTATCTGATATAGTTAATCCCTGCGAAGAATGTATTGTTGTTGCATATCCTAATGTCCAAGGGCATTTATCGACATTTAGCGCTTCATTAGCAAAATTAATATGAACTAATACAATATCATTTAATACAAGGACATGCTCACCTCCACCTGGTATTTGAACAGTTATATTTTGTTTTCGTGTAACTAATGGTCTATAACATAATGGTACTAAAAGATTTGCAAATTTATTCTTATTTAAGTTAAATAACTTCATTTGGAGGTCATCTCTAACAATCCTTCTACTTGCAACTACCATATCAGTTGGTTTCCATATGTTCCAAAAACATTTTAAAGGAGTTTCAGGAATTACATTGTGTATATATTCACATTAAATTTGATTTGATTGTAATCTTAATAAACCTTTAAATTCCTTTAATGTTGAATCGAGGGCTCTGTAAGCTGTATTTATCTCTTCATAATAATCAACTGAGCTTTTTAACCACTCATGTGGCGATGGACCACTAAATGGCGGAGGTTGACCATGATCACCACACATTACTATACAAGTGCTTTTTGTTAATAACCATCCAAGAAACAGTTTTAAGACATCTAATGATACAGAACATATTTCATCCCATATAATGATCCTTTGAATGTGTTTATTTCCCATTCGTTCAGATGTCCATAAATCACCATTCCATCTAAAAAAAAAACTATGATAAGTACATGACTTGACTCCTCGTTGTTTCATTTCTCGAGCTAGTCTATGTGTGGGCGTTAAAACAATCATGTCTAAATTTCGAAATAAATTAATAACTCTTGTTGTTTTCCAGAGCCTCCAGGACCATTTAGATAAGTAGTTTTAAATCTAGAAATAGGATCATATATCGATGGCCAACAAGTACTTACTAAATGGCGATTTGGACCACCAATCAAATCAATAACTGGATTACATTGATATATATTTTTACCATATTGATCGACTTGTGATTGATCTGCAGATTTACAATATTCTAATATTTTTTCTTTTTTAATCCTCCATTCGCCCCATGGTGCATAATTCATGATATTTAATTCATCTAGCACTTGTGAATGTTTTTTATTTACATAAAATGAATATGTAGCTACTCGAACTACAAATTGTGAAATTTTATTTATCATTGATAATAAGTTAATTGAGACATATGCGAGCATAGAAGACCTTAAATGTGTATATTGCGGCGATTCACCATCACTATAATTTACAATTGTACCTAATTTAGTACCATTTGATAAAAAGCTATATTTTTAGATAATAGATATAAATTTATTTTTATTAGTTGTATCTGCAATTATAAAGTTTAATTCTGCATCCTCCATTATTAATCTTGTGCATGACCTTTTATGATTAGAACCGCCTTATGTGAATTTACCTATAATTTTTCTACTATAATCCCGAGCTGTTTGATTATTATATTCAGTTTCATCTGGATTTTCATCATCTTTATATACTGTTTGAGATATATTTAGTTTTTTATTTGGATATTTTTTCAACCATCATTTGGATTTGGTAGCCAAACCTTAGTCTGTGTATTATATGAGATAATAGCACTGCTAACAATTAACGACTTTAACATTGAACAATCAATCATATATCTCAACAGCACTATTGGAGCCCACCTTTTTGTTAATAGATGCTTACCAAACCAAATATAGCATATCGGATTTCAATTAATTCAAATGATTCAACACAAGCAAATCCAGTAACATCAAAATCTGGTAATGGACCATTTATAGATACACGTGCCATTTCATTGCAGGGATGTACAAATCTTTTAAAATACTTATAACAATCTCCATATCCTAAAAAGCTACCAGGATAACATGCAACCATATCAACAGAAATAACATCTTTAGTTAAATATGGGCAGTTCCACAATCCACCATGTTCATATTCAATACAACTCAATGCTATATCATCTATAAAATCAAATTGCGTTGGTTTCCATAAATTACGTTCTCTAGCACAATGAGCAACAACAGACAATTCAGTAAAACATTCATTAAGTAAGTTCCCATTTGTTCCGGATTTCATCCCAGATTCTATCCCAGATTCCATCTGGTATTTAGATTGAAGTCTACTCATTTTATTATGGAGGGCTTCTAAACGATAAACATCGCCATTTGGACGTACAAATTGATCAGGCTCATCTTCAGAACTAAAAATCCATACAGATACAGGATCGGTTTTACTTATTGCATTAATAAAATCGAACATATTTTCATTATAAAATTTAACAGTTCTATTTTGCGGAAATACTAATACTAGTTTACTCCATGCATGTTCCTTATGATCAATAATTGCAATAGAAGCTCCTCTTGACTTATATTTTGATTCGTATAAAATCTCACCTGTTATCGTTTTTATTATTATTGGAAATTTTAACTTTTTGCTCAATTTAGCAACATCATGTATAAATGCTCCTGTAAATTTGACACCTTTCGACCACAAGTTTATTATATCTCTTCTATTATTTGTTAATCCTTTTCCACGATCTAAATTATTAAAATGTTCTATTATTCGTTCTGCGACACAATTTATTCCATTATCCAAACTAGAATCCAAATAAGATTTGGTTGGAAATTCAATTTCACCTTGTCCCAAAATTTCATTTGGAGGTGAAACTCGCATTGGTTTTAATTTATTAATAGTAGGTTTGTCAAGTAAATAAATTCCATTAACAACTGCTGTTACAGGATAGGACTTTTCATAATATATTTTATCAATACCAATTAGCATTCCTGGTTTAGAATTTTTACTTAAAATTGCAATTTTACCATTATGAAGTACAGAATCGCGCTTATCACGAATGATCCAACCATTATCTGATCCATATCCTGCTTTGGGTTCTTTTTGAATAATAAATTTAATATTTATAAAATATTTTTTATTATTTTTATCACCAAAAAGATAATTTAATATCATTGTAGCTCGTTTGTGATTCATTGTATTATTTAATGTAGCTGTTGATTGGCGATCTACTGTTTTATTTTTAGTTGTCCTTGGGCGTCGTTTGGTCGTTGTTGTTCCAGACTCAGTCCCAGACCAAGTCTGGATCTTATACGTTAACCACACATGAGATGCTTTATTTTTTTGAAATTGCCTCTTTGCTTCATTTATTTTATTTATTAACGTTTTATCTGTTCGACCAATTAATTCTTGTGTTATCGAAGTAGATATTCTATCAATATTAAATTTTTTATTTTTAGTAGGTTTGATTTTGAATAATCTTTTTAATCCATTGACCATTATAATTAGGATGAGTATTTAAATTATATTTTTTTTTTGCTAAGAGGCCCTTATTTTTATGAATTTATATTTAGATGTACAACTTTTATATGTATAATGAATAGAGAAAATATCGATACTATAATTTCTGCAATCGAAAAGTTAAAGGAGGATGGTATAGATGTACAATTGGATCCTAAAAATATACTTGATGATTTTGAAGTAATTCAAAAAAGAGCACAAAATGGCGGTTTTACACTTTCAAGTGAATATAGAATGATAAAAACTATGCAATCTTCGGTACAAAAGTCATTATTGACGATAAAAGACGAGGATGTGGCTAAATTTGTACCACTTTATACTACAATGGAGCGAGTTAGATCTAAGATATCTCAAGAATACGAGAACAAGAAGATAATGGATAATCGCATTAATCAATTGCAGAAACTTGTAAATATTAATAATCCCCCAGAATGAAATTTTAAAACTTAATCCAACGACGTTTGGAGGCTTCTGATTTATGAAAAAAGCATTATTATTTTTAATTACTATTTATTCCAAATTGTTATTTGGATGCCATTTCTATTTTGGAATTTCCAAAATGGATTTTTGGGGAACATCATTATTTGTATTTGGAACATAATTTGGATGTCTTGATTTAAATATTTCAAAATACTCTTCAAGTGTAAATGGGGCTTCTCTTTTAAAAAAGTATTTAGGAGATCTTTCTTTATAATATTTTAACATTGATCGATAATGTGCTCCTCCGCAATTTACACATAATAATGGACTTTTTCCTCGTACTCCTTTTTTACAACCTATGCAAGGCCTAGGACCCAACGATCCATTTTTAACATTTCTATTATGTAAATTGCAATATTCTCCAAAACAAGTCTTTGAACATAGCTCCGTTGAACCTTCTATAAGCCAACGACAACGACTCTTCTCCTGTGCCATATAAATATAATTATATTTCTAATTCATTATTATATTCTAATTAGAGATTTGAAATATTTATATAATATTCTATAGAAATGGAGGATATTAATATTTTGAATAGTGATATTCAACATTTTAATGAATTGCCAATCGGTGATTAAATAGTTGAATTAAATGTTCCAATAGTAGAATTAAATGATCCAATATATGAATTAAATGATCCAATAGTTGAATTGAATGATTCGACGACCGAACAGCGTTCGGAACAATTGGATAATTTGAATCTTGAAAATGTAATGTTAATGCCCCAAACGGTACCCCAGGTATTGTCTTAAAAGGGTAATCATTATAGTGATTTTACTGAAGAAGACCCAGATGAAGCATTTAAAAATCCTGATATACATGCAACTCTTTGTATATATTATGATAGAGCATTAGGTGCACCGATATGTAAATATAAAAAAAAATCTGCAATAGAACTTTTAACAAGTGGCTCCGATCTTTTACAACGAGGAATAATTATACAACATTTTAAAGAATTTTTTGTATTTCCTTCTGATCTTGATTTTATTATGTTTGTAGAAGAATACTTTTCATGGCAATCATCAGTTACAGAGATAATTCCACGTCCAAGGCTTAGATATCCAGTATTTGACCTTGATACAAGGGACATTGAACTTAATGACATTGTTTTGTATTTTAGAGACGTATTTAATTGTCCTAGTGATAAAATATATGTATTTAGTACCAATTCAGGATATCACGTGCTAATTAAACACTGTTTAGTGAGTTTTGATGAAAATAAAGAACTACTTATGCAAGTTTCTATTGATAATCCCAATTGGAATACCGATCTTAACGCTGGACTTCATAACATTAAGTAATATCAAACTAGATCATATAAACCAGGAAAAGAAACTGCATTTAAAACGCTAATTTATGGTGAAATTAAACTTCCATCTGAATCTGTCGTTTGCCCAACATTAATACAAGAACTAAGTGTTTATGATTTGGAAGGTTTTTTTTCAAAAATTATAAAGATAATGAAAAGACATTTTGTGGATCTTTTATCGGAACTTCATTAAACGAACATTTGATCAAAAGGATATCTATGGCACTTACAGGAGAACCAGATCAAATTAGAAATGTTGTAGGATCAAGTGGTAATTTAGTAACATTAGATCGCAAACCGGGGCATTTTTGTAAAATTTGTCAAAGACGACATGGATATGATGAAGTTAGGAAAGCTAAGGACGCCACATGTGTTAATTGTTATGTTACTTGTTATTCTGATGCATTATATATCGGTTGTTTTAGAGCTTCTAAATATGATAAAAAGGGTAAAACAATACGAGTTGGTCTTACAGATGAGGATTTAGATGCATTATATGATAATTCACCCATCGACGATTGTCAATCGGATTCGGATTCGGATTCGAATAACAAAAAGAATTTAAACCAAACACTGAAAGAACAAAAAACCATTTTGAAATATAAAAGATACTTAGCAAGCTCTACTTATAGAAAATGGGAAAATGTCCAACTAAAGATTTTAAATATAAATACTCAGAACCACCAAAACACGAATCCCAAACAGAACCTGGACAAGGATGTAAAATTATCGAAAATTGGGATTATATAGATGGATCTTTATGTGGTATGGGCAAATCAGAAGCTGCTTGGAAATCGATAAAACCAGAACAGTCAGTACTATGTATTTTATATAGAAAAACATTTACATAAAAAAACTATCGCAGATTATAATTTAGAATCATATAATGATATTCCTGGTGATATTTATTTTAGGAAAGGTGAAAATAGAAGAGTAATTGTTCAAGTTGAATCCCTAAGACGTGTTAGGAGCGTTCCAAATGTAATTATAGTAGATGAATTTCATGGAATTCTCAGACAGATATTTTCAACAGAAAAATGGAGCAAGGCACATTGGGAGAACCTCTCTGGACTAATTACATGTGCAGATCGCGTAATTGTATTAGATGCAGATACTAATGATGATGATTTAATACTATTCAGAGATAAACTAGGAAGGTCTTCTATGGAATCTGTTATTAATACATATAAACCAGATCACGACAAAGAGTTTTATGTAGAACAATCGCACAAAGAAAACTATGCAAAATTATTAAATTATCTTGATACAAATCGATTATCTAAATCAAATAAAATTTGGAATAATAAAGTGGTCATTTTTACACATAATAAACATATTGGCCATTTCTCTGTAGAAAGTTTAGCAAAGGACCTACAATGTAGAAATTATCGTGTTAGATATTATCATGCTGATAGTGACCCTGAACAAAAAAAGAAGGACTTTTCAGATGTTAAAAATGCATTTAACGATATTGATGTTGTTATATATAATTTAACTGTAGAAGCAGGATTATCAATTGTAGATGATAATTTTAAATACCTCGCAGTGTTTTCTGAACAATTAGGATATGTAGAAGCGATTAAACAGGTCATTCATAGATTTAGAAATATCTCCGAAATTCATTATTCAGAAAGTTTTATATCATATCCAAAGGCTGGGGTTAGGGATGGGACATTGCCATTGACTCGTTCTGATATTACTGAAACAATAATTTCTAAAGAAAAGGATTTATCTGATTTAGAACTTATATTTCGGACTCCTAAAATAAGTGAGCTAGATTCTAGTTATGGATTTGCATTTATTAGCAATGTTATTGATGAGAATAATTCAAAGGCTTATTTCACTACGAGGCTAATTGCATCAATGAAGGACTCTGGATATAAAATTATACAACACATACCAGATCAATATGAAATATGGCTTGAAAAGAAACGTAGTTCAGTTAAAATATCATCAAAGATTGTTAAAGATAATCCAAATGTAGATGAAGTTTTAAAAACCTCAATCGGAGAAAGGTTAGCAAAAGCAGGTAATCCAAGTGGAATTCAAACAGAATATAGAGCTCAACAAAATGAGGAAAGTCAAGGTGTATATGAAGTAGACCCTAATTCAGTTAATAACTATAAAAGTTTATTTAACTGGATTTTTACGGAACCTAATAATGGGGATGTATATAAAAAAAACTTGCTAGTCGTGAAAACCCAAAAGAGCCTAAATATTATAAGTATGACCCAGAAGACCAATCATTAATTGGATTTGATCCATATAAAAAAGATAATGTATCTTAATAGCTTTTTTCAAACTAATGTTAGTACATTAAATTTCGATACTATAGAACATCTTTATAAAAGGTTCTGCAATTTAAAAGAGCACAACAAGTAATGGTTGATAAATTTAATAAAGGGGAATGTATACTAACTCAAACACATAAAGCTAATAAAATATCTCCAACACAACAATTACAATTAATTAGGGATGTTTTAGACGTATTAAACCTACCAGATATAGTACCATGTGATTTATTTACAGATCAAACGTATATTTATCGAAATGATTTATTACAAAATATTAAAAGAATGATAAATGATAGGGATAAACTTGAGAAATATGAAAATTTAATGAAATACTTTACTGAAATATTTCCTGAATATAGACTTAGAAGTAATTCACTAACGGTTAAAAATATTTTAGGAAAAATAAAAGCAATCTATAGTGGATTTGGTGCAGAATTAACCCTAGATGATGATAAAAATAGAGGACGATGTGATTATACTTTATATTATCCAATTTGGCCTAGATCAGAATTTTTGGACTATCATCCATGGTTAAAAGAATTTTTAGATAAAGAATGTGCACCTGTCTCAGCATTAATAAACGGTGGAGGAAATGATATTGAGTTATTTGAACATCGTTATGATTACCGTTCTAATGATTCACTTAGTGAATTTTTTATTCCCATAAAATATTTTGATCCTGCTAAAGCTTTATTAAAGTTCCATATTTGGAGTATTAATAATTGGTTTATTAAATAAATACGAATAAGATCTAAAATTAAACACCAAACCAAGGTCCAATTAATATTTGTAAAATATTTCTATTATTTTGTTATAAATGTAGTATTTTTTGGACACTTAAATTATATGACATTAAAATACAATTCAGAATGAAATTTTGGGAATTTTATTTGTTAATTTAAAAACCGGTTTTATTCGATTTACGCAAGTGTCATAATAATATTATTTATAAGGGAAATATGACACTTGCGTAAATGTTATATGTTTTTTATGATTTGTATTTTTTTAACTTGTGTAAATGTTATATATTATTTCAAAAATAAAATTTTGGGTTTTAGGACACTTGCACATATGTCATTTGGGTTTTAGGACACTTGCACATATGTCATTTGGGTTTTGGACATTATTTTGTTATAAATGTAGTATTTTTAGGACACTTGTGCATATGTCATTTGGGTTTTAGGACACTTGCACATATATCATTTCAAAAATAAAATTTTGGGTTTTAGGACACTTGCACATATGTTATTTCAAAAATAAAATTTAGCTTTTGAGCTTGTTTATAAATTTGGACCTTTGGAGTTTTATTTGAATGTTGTTTTATTTTGATATTTGATATTTAAATTGTAATTAATCACTAATTTCATTTGGATCATAAACTTTGAAATTAATGATATAAATTAATATATAAAATGGCAAATGTTGGAGAAGCACAAATAACTAGATTAGCTAGAGAACGATTATCTGCAATAAAGAAGTTTCTACCAGTTAGAGATGCCTTTAGAGACAATCTACAAGCTCAACAACAGCAAAGGGGGGATTTTACATTTGAAACTGAACAAACGTGCAAACCAATAACTACATCAACTGAAAAGATTGTCACCGCAACTGAACGAATTGGTAAAGAAACTGAAAAGATCGCAAAGAGAACTAAACAAGTTAAAAAGTCTTTAAAAACTCTTCCTACTGATACAGTAGCTGCTCAACCAGTTATTGAACCAGAAGAACAAAGAGAGGGAATGACTATTGATCCAATTGAACTATTTTCAAAAACAACAATAAGTGAAATTAATAAACTAGTTTATTATGAAGATTTAGCTAAATATGCAGTTAGTACATATGAAAATATAGATAAGTATAAAAATCCCAAATATACTAAAGATATTAAATTTGAACAATGGTATAAAAAAATACATTGTATAAAATTTAACCAGACCAGAACTTCCAAATATGATAATCTGTTTGTACAATATGAAAAAAAGATAAAAAAAATATAACAAGTAATTTACCAGAATATGAAGAACAAATACCAGAAGAAATTGATGTAAAGGCCGAGGTTTCTTCATTGGATAAACCTAAAAAAAAGTGGCACTGGAAATGATAAATACCCAGATCCACCAGAGCGTTCTGGGGGCCAATTAACAACTAGTTTGGATGATAAACCCTGTTCAAAAAGCATCTTAGATGATATATCACGTTTAGAGGTTTTAATTGGAGCAAAAAGAGCTGGAAATAATTCACCAGAAATAATTAATGAAATGACTGAAATTTGTCAAAGATTATTTCAAGGTCATGTGATGGACATTAAACAATATCATATGTTTATCGATGAAATTACTGATAGTGATTAAATTCGTATAATTGATTTAATAGATAATATATAAATAAAATGATCGTACATCGCAGTATGAACCGACCAAGACCAGTTTATGTTGTAAACTCGCGATTGCCAGTATATAAAGTGACATATGGAGATGGACTAGGTGACGTCGTTAGTGGTTTATTTACTCGTATCGCACCAAAGGTCCTACCAATTGGCAAGGAACTAGCATCAAAGACAATTGGGGTTTTAAAAAATAAACTTGCAGATAATATTGGTACTAGTGTATTTAATGTTGCAAAAGATAAATTATTATCTCTTTTTAAAAAGACAAATGGGAAAAAAACAATAAAATTACAATCT
This sequence comes from Unio delphinus, assembly GCA_029339505.1. Lineage (NCBI taxonomy): Eukaryota > Metazoa > Mollusca > Bivalvia > Unionida > Unionidae > Unio > Unio delphinus. The sequence goes on along the minus strand of JAQISU010000035.1, from coordinate 11,889,121 downwards.
ACAAATGAAATGCCACCTCAAATAAGTAAGGAAATTAATGAATTAGCAAAGAGGAAATATGGAGAAATTGCTGGTTCAGGATTAAAACGACTATGATTTAGATCAATGAGTCAATAATTATTATATAAGATGTTTAAGCATGAAATTGACGATGCCTTTGATATTGATGCCCCTGTATTAAAAAATGATTCAGTTCGCGATTATCAATACTTCTCATATAATGCTCAATTTCCAAATACAAGGTCTCGTATTGAACTTAGATTTGATGATACTTCCAAATACTTTTTACCATGTGAGGCGTTTATTGAAGTAGAGGGACAACTAACACAGCCTAATGACGCTGATCATCCAAATCTTGATACCACATCGACTGGATTTGTTAATAATGGTATAATGGCCCTATTTAGCAGCGCCCAGTATTATATTAATTCTACTAAAATTGAAGCTATTGACAACGATGTTGATGTTGCAACTACAATAATAGGTTTAGCAAGGTATTCTGATGATTTTATTAAATCCGCTGGTCATTCCATGATGTTTACAAAAGACACTACTAACAATGCAGAATATAAACCATTTCTTGTACGAAGACCTAAAGAACATGCAGCTCCAAATACTGATGCGGATGTTGAAAGTATGATTATTAATCAAATTGAAACTTATAATCCAGGATTTGCAGAACGAAAGAAGATGTTAGATGAAAATGGTAGATTTTCATGTTCAATTCCACTAACTCACATATTTGGATTTTGCAGAGATATTAGAAAGGTTCTATTTGGAGCTAGTCATACTGTAGTTTTAATGCGAAGACAAACTGATGATTATGCTTTATGGCATGGTGCAGGTGTTAATCATGGTGCTATAAAACTATCAAAATTATCATTATGGATGCCAATTATGACCCCATCATGAACCGTTGAAACAAGATTATTGTCTTTTATGGATCATGGTGGAAAATCATTATTATCATGGTCCGATATTACAACTGCAACTATAAGTAGTAATGTAGTAATGCTAGTGGCAACTCGCACTAGCAAAGAATGTTTCTGCACCAAGACATATTTATTGCTCTACAAAATATATTTCGAATGCAAGCAAATCCAGGTGTTGCTAATGATAATTTGCAATTGCGCAGTCATATGATATTTGATCAATGTGGAGTTAGTGAGGTCTCTTTAAGGATTAGTAATCAACAGGAACCAGTAGAAAACCTCCTCTTTGATTATAATCAAAATCAAATGGGACGAGTATATCATAGATTATGGTCTTATATGGGTCGTGATCAAAATATAGATACTGTATTACAAATATCACAATTCGATTTTAAGACGTTATATCCAATTTATTACTTTTCTCTACAACATCTCGATTTGTCAAAACATTCAGTTGTTGATGTAAAATTTCAAGCTCGTGTTGGAAATCCACCAGCAGGAGGTTTTAGAGGGATTGCAATTATACTTAGTGATAAAACAATGACATTAGAGGGTGGTGGTGGTAGAATGAGAGTAATTGACGCACCTATTGAAAATCTTTAATCCAAAATGAAAATTCTGGAATTAATAGTTTTGTATAAATATGTTTTTAAACATGATAAAAACGACAATTAATGATATATCATCTGAATAATATATAAAACGATGTCATACGACCATGTTAATGTTACTTTGACACGTAGTCAAGCAAAGAAATTACAATCTAAAAAATCTAATGATAAAAAAATAAAATTAAAACACAGACAGATGATAGGTGGACCAAATAAACTATCATTAACAAAAACTCAACATGGAGATTTTATTAAATCTAAAAATGCAGGAATTGGAATTAAATTGGTATTTTCACAATCTGCAATTGATGATATGATAAAATCTGGTGGTTTCCTTCCTTTTCTTATTCCTGCTCGTGCTGCGATAGCAACAGGGGCGTTATCTGGTGTTGCAGGTTGGGGAGCAAAAAAGGTTTTAGATAAAGCAACTGGTAGTGGATATGTAAAAAAAAAAGGGAAAGGGCTTCAGATTACCAGGAGGTCGATTCACAAAGCACTATTAATACCAATGTCAAATTTCGATCTAATTGATGAGTTAAAAAAGCCCCAATAAAACATTTTAGAGGTGTTTTTATAAGAGATCAATTACCAAATAGGCCATATGTCCCAGAAACAGGTATAATTAATTTAGATGATAATCTTGGACCTGGAACTCATTGGGTGTGTTATGCAATACATCCCAAATCAATTATTTATTTTGATTCATATGGATTAGCTCCACCAAAGGAATTTATAAAATATGTATCTCTTTTGCCAAACATTCCAATTTGGTATTCAACGTTACCTACACAAACATTAACAGATCCTCCAATATGTGGTCGTGAAGTTCTTAATGCATTAACTGCCATTTCAAAAAGCTCCAAACTGCCACATAAAACCATTCATGAATATACAATGATGAATTACTTAAAAAAAAACAAATTAATAATCCAATTATTAATTGAGATAATATATAAACATGACAAGTATTTTAGGAACGGCGCCACGTCAATCTAATGAAGTAACCATTAGGCAAATCAAAATTCTTATTAATAAAGCTATTTCATTATTATCAGAAGGAGAGTTTTAAAAAATATATGATGAAATGGTCCTATTTATGGGTAAATTTACAGATCTTAATACAAATTATAAGTTAATGATAGAATCGTTAAATGATATAAACGGCAAAGTTAATGAAAATGTAGAGCAGTGCAAATTAGTACAAGGAAATATCAAAGGCATTCAATTTCCAATACAAGACTTCTTCGGATTTCCAACGCCATCAATAATTACACCAAAACTTACAGAAATAAAAGAATTTATATCTAAAGTTGTAGTTTTTCAATCAAAATATGAAGAGCATATAAAAAGTATTAAATCAAACGTCGTAGATATTCAATCTTCTATTAATGTCTTTTTGGGGATCCGTTAATAGTTACACCAAAATTAACAGAGATAAAGGATTTTATATCTAAATTCACAACATTTCAATTAAAATGCGAAGAGTATATAAAACAATTTGAATCTATACAAGGAAATATCGTAAGTATTCAATCCTCTGCTAATAGCTTCTTTGGAGATCCGCCAATAGTCACAATAAAACTAACAGAGATAATGGATTTTATATCCAAGTTTGTAGCTTTTCAATCAAAATATGAAGAAAATGTAAAACAATTCAAATCTATACAAAAACATATCGCAGACCTTCAATCTTCTACTAATACGTTTTTTGATGTTCCGTTACCATCAATAATTGAACCAAAACTTGTAGAAATAAGGAATTTTATGTTAGATTTTGTAACATATAAAACGAACCATGGAAATGAGTTTAAATCCGTACAATCCTCTGCTAATGAGTTTTTTGGAAATCCACCGGTAATTGTACCTAAACTAATAGAAGTTAAAGATTTTATGTCAAACATCGCGACTTTTCAAACACAATATAATGAACATATAAAACAATTCGGAGTTACACAAGGAACTGTCGCAAAAATACAATCTTCTATTAATACTTTTTTTGGAACTCCTCCAGTAATAACACTAAAGCTTTTAGATTTGCAGCGTTTCAAAAAAAATACGATGAACATGTAAAACAATATGTAGCATTTAGCGCAGAACTTATAAGAGTAGTTTCTTTATAAATCCACTACATGTAAATAAAGTTAAATTACCAGAAATTAAAAAATCCATTGATGATTTATTGGAAATAACACAGGTACTTAAAAAGGTAACTATTCCACATAAGGGTGAAGAAATTAAAAATATCACATATGTAGTTCAATCGGGGCAAATGGATTGGATTGCAGATAACGATAATTTTATAGATTTTACTACAGCCATCCGTGGTGTTTACCGATTAACAATACTTTCTTTGCATAATCTTAAAATTAATAAATATCTTATGACTAAAGATGTTCCAATTACGGATCATGTAACTAATATTAATACAATTGTATTTAGATCATTAATTAGTAATTTTGTATCAAAGTTTAAGATTGAATATCGGCCTCCTTCCAATATACTTCCTATCCGGGAGTCTTTACCATGGTTTATAGAATTTCTAATGGAGATAAAGTAAATAATTTTAATTGAAATCGTATCTATTTTATAATATAATGGCTTTATCTCATCAATATCGATCTAATCTAATCATATAATTTCAAAATAAGTTAGAGGCACTTGTTGATAGATATCGAGAAAAAACTAGAAAATACCGAAAAAGAGTTAATATTATTAATATCGCGGTTTATTCGTTATCTGGTGTATTAACAGGTGCTGGAATAATATTATCTTCTGTAGTAATGATTGCACCAATTGCAGTTCCGATTTGCATATCAGCAGTAGCAACTTTATCTGGAGTAATTTCAATAATAACAAAAAATTATCATCATGTTCTCAAAATAAACTTCACAATAATATAATTAAATTAGATATTGTATCTGCTTCGTACAAAGAGTTATCTTCAATGATCTCAGTATCCCTTGATGATGCTACAATATCAGATGATGAATTTTCACAAATAATTAAATTATACAATTTAACGATGTCAAAATTAGAGTTAGACAATAATAATAATAATGGCGCAAATATTACAGGAGCTACTTCAACAAATAGTTGAAAATACAACACATGGAAAGACCAAATTAGTATCAATTGTAACAAAAAACCCGAATTTAGTATTGAATTTCCAAGTCCATTACCAGCTAATGAGATAGCACAATCTCAATTAAGATGTTATTATAGTTGGCCCAGTGTTAGAGCTGAACCATTTAATGATAAAATGCCTAATAATAGTTTTACGTTTTCTTATAAAAATGGACCCGATGGAACACCAGAATGGCATACAATATATTTACCAACAGGTGCATATGACATAGAGGATATAAATGAATGGATTATAAATGAAATTGAGGCTATTACTGGAAAGAATAAAATAATTGTTAAAGATGATAGAGATTTATCTCCTATTGAAATAATAGGTCACGAGCCACTTTTATCAACGACAATAGAGATTAATTCACCTGATTATGCAGTAGATATTAGATATTATGCAGTAGATATATATAATAGTTCAATTAGGACCCTGTTAGGATGGCCCGAGAATATACCAGAAAAAGCTCCTATTAAAACAATAGGACCCGAACCACAAAAATCAGATTATATATCTACAAAAAAGAATTATCATGGAAATCACCTTGCATATTTTGAAGGGTTTATTCCATCTTTTGATGAAACATGTTTTTTTTTAATATATCTAGGGTATATGATCTAAATGGACAAGTGACGGCAATACATATTAAAATAGGATCAGAGGAAATCACAAAACGATATACAGAAATGAATAATGAATTTAAAAGATTTAAAGGTTTACTTGAAACAGCATTTAATACAAATCAAAACTAGGTCATAAAAAATATGGAAATATGTAATAAAATTATCTCAGATATGGATAAATTTAATTCACAAATTATTCAAGGAGTATTATCAAGTTCTAATAATCCTAATGATTAAGCAAAGAGGGATTTTACAGATAAATAGAAGATTCAAGTTGATGACATTTCTACATTTAAATTTCCAGAAAATAACTCGCAATTGTTAAAAAAAAAGAACTTAATGATGTTATTGATAAGAGCTTTTTAGAGATCCATAATAAATGGTTAAAGAGCCTTCCAGCAATTCATTTTAGATTACCAGAGCCTAGAGAATCCGATTTTATTACAGACAAATTATCTCAAATTGAAGACCAATTAACAATTGGATTGGAATATCAAGATAATGGTCTTATTATTGCTATAAAAACCACAAGGGATTTAACAAAAAGTTGTCGTATTATAACAAATGATCAAAGTAATGAATATATAACACAAGGTCTCATAGCATGGTCATTCGGAGAAAAACCTTGGATTATATCATATAATAATTTATCTGCTAAATTTGACAATATAAAAAAGGCATTTCAAAGGCATTTAAGTCATTTACAAGACTCTCTTCAACTTTCTTTATTGATTGATATAACTGTTCCACGTGATAAAATTATTAAACAAGTTGAAACATTAAATCAAATTATCTCTGATATGGATCTGTTTAATAAAACAATACTTGATACAATAATAAATAATCCGGATAAAACCGCCATACAGGACATTCAAAGAATAACTTCACTAACAGATAAAAATATGCATGATTATAAGTTCAGAGGTTGGAATGCGCCCGAGTTGAAAAAATCATTAAGAGATGCCATTAATAGGTTCTTTCCACAAATGCATGCCCTATGGTATAAGACAATCCCACCAGAAGAGATTCTACGCTCAAATAACTCAGCTTTTAGAAACAATAAACATAGATCACCTGGAAATGTTGATATTTCATCTACATGTTATTTGTGATGCAGTATTAGGTAGTTATTCTGTAAATGTAGCAACATCATTAAGAGCAAATCAAGGTTATATTTTATATACTTTTTCTCCAAATGTCTCTCTTGGAAGCTTAATTGTGATGAATCCGCCCTTCTTATCTTATCTAGAAACAACTAATTATTATACATCAAGAATGAACTTTAAAATAGTAGATCAGAACTTTTCTTTGATTGATCTTAGAGGGGATCAGTTGCAATTAACTTTGGGCATAAATTCATAATAAAAATAATAAAAATAATAAAAATAAATAATAAAAATAATATAAATAATAAAAATAAATAAACTAAATAATAAAAATAAACAATATAAATAACATAAAAAACATAATAATAAAAAAAAACATATAACATTTACGCAAGTGTCATAATAATATTATTTATAAGGGAAATATAACACTTGCGTAAATCAGATAAAACCGGTTTTTAAATCAACAAAAAACATCCAAAATTTTATTTTGGGTATTAATATCATATAGTACAAGTCGCAAAGTGGTAGTATGCTGTACAAAGGTCATTAAAAGGTCAATTGTTAAAATAAGCCCAGTACAGGTAGCAAAGTAGTAGTAAGCTGTACAAAACCATTAAACAGTCAATTCTCAAAAAGGCCCCATTTTAACAAATATAATTTTATAAATATTTTTCAACAAAAGGGCATTTAGCACAATGATGGTCAACAGATCTATTTTACAGCCCTTAAAATCATAAATAAACCAAATAACAATTTGAAAAACAACAGATAATAAATGAAATAAAAAACATAAATAACAAAATCCAAAATGACATTTGCGCAAGTGTCATAAAATCCAAATCATAAAATAAAAAAGCACAATATGATATGTGTCATTAAAATTATTATTATATAGAAAATATGACACTTATATCATCTGGATCAAACCGGTTTTAAAAGGACAAATAAAATCATATTGTAAAAAGCAGTAAAGTAGTAGTATGCTGTACAAAGGTCATTAAACAGTCAATTGTTAAAAATGCGCCATTTAACATAAATTTTGGAAATATCAATTTAAAATAAATATTTTTTAACAAAATGGTATTTAGCAGCAGGGAGGGCCAACAGGCTAAATTTAGAAGCCTTAAAATAATAAATAAACACTTCTATGATAACAAAAAAAAAACAACCCTACCTGTCCAAATGCCAAACTAACCCTTCCTTGATGATCCCCAACTTATTTTGTTATAAAAAAATATAAACATCTTGTGCATAAAATATTATATAAAAATGTAGAAAATAAAAAAACGGAAATACTTTAAAACCGGTTCCAATCTTTTTTTCACTATGACTTTGGATGAAAAAGGGACATTTTTCGATCAGTTTCGGTTAGAAAAAACCGGTTTCAACCGGTTTCCAGCTTAGATTTTTTTAAAACTGGTTCCAAACGGTTCGCACTAGTTGATACTACGTCATCATACTTTAAAACCGTTTCCAATCTTTTTTTCACTATGACTTTGGATGAAAAAGGGACATTTTTCGATCAGTTTCGGTTAGAAAAAAACCGGTTTCAACCGGTTTCCCGCTTAGATTTTTTTAAAACTGGTTCCAACCGGTTCGCACTAGTTGATACTACGTCATCATACTTTAAAACCGTTTCTAATCTTTTTTTTCACTATGACTTTGGATGAAAAAGGGACTTTTTTCGATCAGTTTCGGTTAGAAAAAACCGGTTTCAACCGGTTTCCCGCTTAGATTTTTTTAAAACTGGTTCCAACCGGTTCGCACTAGTTGATAATACGTCATCATACTTTAAAACCGGTTCCAATCTTTTTTTCACTATGACTTTGGATGAAAAAGGGACATTTTTTGATCAGTTTCGGTTAGAAAAAAACCGGTTTCAACCGGTTTCCCGCTTAGATTTTTTTAAAACTGGTTCCAACCGGTTCGCACTAGTTGATACTACGTCATCATACTTTAAAACCGTTTCCAATCTTTTTTTTCACTATGACTTTGGATGAAAAAGGGACTTTTTTCGATCAGTTTCGGTTAGAAAAAACCGGTTTCAACCGGTTTCCCGCTTAGATTTTTTTAAAACTGGTTCCAACCGGTTCGCACTAGTTGATAATACGTCATCATACTTTAAAACCGGTTCCAATCTTTTTTTTTTCACTATGACTTTGGATGAAAAAGAGACTTTTTTCGATCAGTTTCGGTTAGAGAAAACCGGTTTCAACCGGTTTCCCGCTTAGTTTTTTTTTTTAACTGGTTCAAACCGCTTCGCACTAGTTGATACTACGTCATCATACTTTAAAACCGGATCCAATCCTTTTTTTCACTATGACTTTGGATGAAAAAGGGACTTTTTTCGATCAGTTTCGGTTAGAAAAAACCGGTTTTAACCGGTTTCCCGCTTAGATTTTTTTAAAACTGATTCGAACAGGTTCGCACTAGTTGATACTACGTCATCATACTTTAAAACCGGTTCCAATCTTTTTTTTCACTATGACTTTGGATGAAAAAGGGACTTTTTTCGATCAGTTTCGGTTAGAAAAATCCGGTTTCAACCGGTTTCCCGCTTAGATTTTTTTAAAACTGGTTCCAACCGGATCGCACTAGTTGATACTTCGTCATCATACTTTAAAACCGGTTCCAATTTTTTTTTCACTATGACTTTGGATGAGAAAGGGACTTTTTCAATCAGTTTCGGTTAGAAAAAACCGGTTTCAACCGGTTTCCCGCTTAGATTTTTTAAAAATTGGTTCCAACCGGTTCGCACTAGGTGATGTTACGTCATCATACTTTAAAACCGGTTCCAATTTTTTTTTCACTATGACTTTGGATGAAAAAGGGACTTTTTTTTCGATCAGTTCCGGTTAGGAAAAATCGGTTTCAACTGGTTTCCCGCTTAGATTTTTTTAAAACTGGTTCAAACCGATTCGCACTAGTTGATACTACGTCATCATACTTTGAAACCGGTTCCAATCTTTTTTTTCACTATGACTTTGGATGAAAAAGGGACTTATTTCGATCAGTTTCGGTTAGAAAAAACCGGTCCGATTAGATTTTTTTAAAACTGGTTCCAACCGGTTCGCACTAGTTGATAATACGTCATCATACTTTAAAACTGGTTCCAATCTTTTTTTTTCACTATGACTTTGGATGAAAAAGGGACTTTTTCAATCAGTTTCGGTTAAAAAAGACCGGTTTCAACCGGTTTCCCGCTTAGATATTTTTAAAACTGGTTCCAACCGGTTCGCACTAGTTGATACTACGTCATCATACTTTAAAACCGGTTCCAATCTTTTTTTTCACTATGACTTTGGATGAGAAAGGGACTTTTTCGATCAGTTTCGGTTAGAAAAATCCGGTTTCAACCGGTTTCCCGCTTAGATTTTTAAAAATTGGTTCCAACCGGTTCGCACTAGGTGATGTTACGTCATCATACTTTAAAACCGGTTCCAATTTTTTTTTCACTATGACTTTGGATGAAAAAGGGACTTTTTTTCGATCAGTTCCGGTTAGGAAAAATCGGTTTCAACTGGTTTCCCGCTTAGATTTTTTTAAAACTGGTTCAAACCGATTCGCACTAGTTGATACTACGTCATCATACTTTAAAACCGGTTCCAATCTTTTATTTCAATATGACTTTGGATGAAAAAGGGACTTATTTCGATCAGATTCGGTTAGAAAAAACCGGTCCGATTACATTTTTTTAAAACTGGTTCCAACCGGTTCGCACTAGTTGATAATACATCATCATACTTTAAAACTGGTTCCAATCTTTTTTTTTCACTATGACTTTGGATGAAAAAGGGACTTTTTCAATCAGTTTCGGTTAGAAAAACCCGGTTTCAACCGGTTTCCCGCTTAGATATTTTTAAAACTGGTTCCAACCGGTTCGCACTAGTTGATACTACGTCATCATACTTTAAAACCGGTTCCAATCTTTTTTTTCACTATGACTTTGGATGAAAAAGGGACTTTTTTCGATCAGTTTCGGTTAGAAAAAAACCGGTTTCAACCGGTTTCCCGCTTAGATTTTTTTAAAACTGGTTCAAACCGCTTCGCACTAGTTGATACTACATAATCATACTTTAAAACCGGTTCCAATCTTTTTTTTTCACTATGACTTTGGATGAAAAAGGGACTTTTTCAATCAGTTTCGGTTAGAAAAAACCGGTTTCAACCGGTTCCCCGCTTAGATATTTTTAAAACTGGTTCCAACCGGTTCGCACTAGTTGATACTACGTCATCATACTTTAAAACCGGTTCCAATCTTTTTTTTCACTATGACTTTGGATGAAAAAGGAACTTTTTTCGATCAGTTTCGGTTAGAAAAAAACCTTTTTCAACCGGTTTCCCGCTTAGATTTTTTTAAAACTGGTTCCAAGCGGTTCGCACTAGTTGAAACTATGTCATCATACTTTAAAACCGTTTCCAATCTTTTTTTTTCACTATGACTTTGGATGAAAAAGGGACTTTTTTCGATCAGTTTTGGTTAGAAAAAACCGGTTTCAACCGGTTTCCAGCTTAGATTTTTTAAAACTGGTTCAAACCGGTTCGCACTAGTTGATACTACGTCATCATACTTTAAAACCGGTTCCAATCTTTTTTTCACTATGACTTTGGATGAAAAAGCGACTTTTTTTCGCTCAGTTTCGGTTTGAAAAAACCGGTTTCAACCGGTTTCCCGCTTAGATTTTTTTTAAACTGGTTCCAACCGATTCGCACTAGTTGATACTACGTCATCATACTTTAAAACGGGTTCGAATTTTTTTTTTCACTATGACTTTGGATGAAAAAGGGACTTTTTTCGATCAGTTTCGGTTAAAAAAAAAACCGGTCCGATTAGATTTTTTTAAAACTGGTTCCAACCGGTTCGCACTAGTTGATACTACGTCATCATACTTTAAAACCGGTTCCAATCTTTTTTTTTTTCACTATGACTTTGGATGAAAAAGGGACTTTTTTCGATCAGTTTCGGTTAAAAAAAAACCGGTTTCAACCGGTTTCCCGCTTAGTTTTTTTTTTAAAACTGGTTCAAACCGCTTCGCACTAGTTGATACTACATAATCATACTTTAAAACCGGTTCCAATCTTTTTTTTCATTATGACTTTGGATGAAAAAGGGACTTTTTTCGATCAGTTTCGGTTAGAAAAAACCGGTTTCAACCGGTTTCCCGCTTAGATTTTTTTAAAACTGGTTCCAACCGGTTCGCACTAGTTGGTACTACGTCATCATACTTTAAAACCGGTTCCAATCCTTTTTTTTTCACTATGACTTTGGATGAAAAAGGGACTTTTTTCGATCAGTTTCGGTTAGAAAAAAAACGGTTTCAACCGGTTTCCCGCTTAGATTTTTTTAAAACTGGTTCCAACCGGTTCGCACTATTTGATACTACGTCATCATACTTTAAAACCGGTTCCAATCCTTTTTTTCACTATGACTTTGGATGAAAAAGGGACTTTTTCGATCAGTTTCGGTTAGAAAAAACCGGTTTCAACCGGTTTCCCGCTTAGATTTTTTTAAAACTGGTTCCAACCGGTTCGCACTAGTTGATACTACGTCATCATACTTTAAAACCGGTTTCAATCCTTTTTTTCACTATGACTTTGGATGAAAAAGTGTCTTTTTTCGATCAGTTTCGGTTAGAAAAAACCGGTTTCAACCGGTTTCCCGCTTAGATTTTTTTAAAACTGGTTCCAACCGGTTCGCACTAGTTGATACTACGTCATCATACTTTAAAACCGGTTTCAATCCTTTTTTTCACTATGACTTTGGATGAAAAAGTGTCTTTTTTCGATCAGTTTCGGTTAGAAAAAACCGGTTTCAACCGGTTTCCCGCTTAGATTTTTTCATCTACAGTATACCAAAAACATAACGGAAAGGAATATATTCAAAACTAAACAAACCATAATTTCTGCACCAAGTACATACCCGGAAGTAATTCAATTAGGTAACAAAAATCTACAAACAACAATACTAAATATAATTGAATTACTTAAAACATCATGGCTGCTGGATAAAATCTAATACAAATGAGCAGTACGTAGTGGCCGCATGACGCATCTCTTTGATAAGTTGATCTCGAACCGAGACCTATGTCTCTGATAAGTAGATTTCGACCCGATTACTCGGCAAAGATATTGCGTCGCGATTTAATGTCTGCTCAAATGTAAAAGATACAATCCACAAACAATAACATCAGGGTGTAAAAGATACTGTCCTCAATCAATAACATTAGAGTCTAAAAATGCAGTAATATCACAAAAACCTAACTAGCCTTAAGTAATGCAGAAGTGTCTGGAAATCTATGCCTCTACCTTCTACTCTCCGACCTCATAATATATGCAGCCTCATTGACAATATACACTAAAAATTAGATATTAACTTAAGCTTCAAATACCCCTCAAAATTCACAATTTTACTCTTTTTTTCCTTATATATTTTACATTCCCTACTTATTATTTTTTATTATTATTTTTTTTATCTCTTATCTTTATAAAAAAAAAATAGCTCCCTAATTAAGGCCTCAAATAGATTCTATGGGGTAGTCCAATTCCACGACTATCAGGCCCAGCGACACAAGGTTGCAACTAAATATACTTAAAATTACGCTAGACGACCCCAAATAGATTGCATGAGATAGTCTAAAAGTCCAAAGACTATCAGGCCCAGCGACACAAGGTCGCAACATAAATACATTTAACCTAAGACTAGACCCCCAAATTTAAGCATATAAGGTAGTCAATTCCAAGATTATCAGGGCCCGCGGCACAAAGCTGCACACTCAAGGGGAGATGTAGGAACAAAAAACAACTAAAATTCTTATTAAAGAAGCATACACTACGCACTGTCATATGTCATGTATATACTGAATCAATGGCGGCACAAAGTTTCATAAATAAGCATTACCAAAACAAACAGCAAGAATGTGGAATGGCCCCAGGGAGGAGAAATCAACAATCGGAAGGGGAAACAACTCAATGAAGGACATTACTACCAGCGAGAGGAGATAACATCATAAAGGGAGGATAACAATAAGAACAAGACTCCCAAGAAGAGCATGGCGCCTCCTCCGGCAAAAGCTGCAATCAAAACTGTGCAGCAGAAAGGAAGGACAATCCTTTCAAAAAACAGTCCTTTTTAGGGCTTGAAAAGATGAGCCATGCCATATTTTTTTTTCTCTCTTAGATATTGAGTTCTCAGCCTCGTGGATTGGTACGAGAATTCTATTCGGCAAACCACACACAACTAATATGATCATTTTGGTTCACCGTTCAAAATTCAAAACCCACCTGCCCTAATATTGAACTAACTATCATGTGTCACCTTGACACCCTTAGTTTATAAAAATCAGGGGAGATTTGTCCTCGTAAGAAGGGCTTATCTCAGGTTAGGGACTTATTAATGTACACTTTGTACTAGATAGTTTAAGGTGTTAGGAGATAAGAAATTCATTAACTCTTTAAATTTGATATAATTGCACAGGTGGCGTACACACTATTGATATAGGATGTCCGCTAGTATAACTGGACTTAATTTGAAATAGTGCAGGTACGGCGAATTGCAGGTCGTGAGCGATGTTCATCTCCGACAGTGGCTAACCGGACTCCGGGACCCTTTCCTCCTTTTCCTCGACCCAGACATGCGATAGATAGGCTGATAGGGTGGGTGTGAGTTGAATCTTTCCTACCCACCAAGGGGCTTCCATTCATGTCAATAGTCATTTTTTAATGATTTGACATGACGCCCAAATTATTAAGTGCACCGGTTTGTACAAACGCCCGTGGGGATGTGGCTTGCTAAGTCCCCCCGGGAAATTAAATGGCTAACGTCATGTTAGTTGTAAATAGTGGATCATATGACCCTAAGTGGCCGGTATCCACTCAAAACTCCAAATTAAGTAAGTAAGGCTTTCTTTTTGGGGGGAGAGCTTAAGGGGCAAAGGGATCCCATTTTAAGAGGGAGCGAATGATGACACCTTCTAATGAACCGCTACCTCCAGGTTACAAACTGAATTGCTTTTTGGTTAGAGAGAAGATACAAGGATCGGCCAGTTTCATTAAGTCTGTTTTGTTCCTCTCAAAAAAGTGTTTGGTTTAATAAGGAATGTGAATGATGCTTTGCAGTAATTGACGTGCCGTCATCGAAAACAATCGCAAGACTTCTTTAAGACTGGCTTCTAAGACACGAGAACGTATTTGTTGATTTTTCATGCGAGTGATGCCGTACAAGGCAAAATCAATTGACGGGAAGATAGACTGAAGGGACATCATCTTGACGCTGTGTGAGGCAGACCCAATGTGACCGAGGCTTTTATGGTGTTTTGTTGTTGGTGTTAAGTTGTTATGAAGACTGACAGGTCTTTCATAATGTATCATACTTAATTAAATATGAAAGCCAACATGGCTTTTATAATTTACCTTACTCTAATATGAAGACCGACATGGATTTTACAATGTACCATACTAATGTGTATTGGCCGACAGGACTGTTTTAATGTACCATACTATAATATGAAGGACTTAAGGGCTTTCATAATGTAGTCTACTCTAATATAAAGTATGACAGGACTTTTATCATGTTCCATACTCTAATATGAAGTCTGCAGAGGCGTAGCGAGGGGGAAGGGCGGGGGGGGGGGGGTACATATGTCCCCGGGCGCCAAGGAACAGGGGCGCCAAAATGAGGCTTGCACGTTACATTATAATAAGAAAACAAGGGTAATAAATCTGTCACAAGATCGCTGGGGCGCCAATTTTATAGTTTGTCCCCGGGCGCAAAATATCGCTACGCCTCTGGAAGTCTGACAGGTTTTTTTTTTTTTTTGTTGTACCATAATGTAGTATGATGGTCGACATGACTTTTATCATGTACCAGACTCTACTATGTAGGCTTATATAATGTACCATACTCTAATATGAAGATTGACAAGAATTTTATATTGTACCATAATCTGCTCTGTTGGCTTATTGGGCTTTTATAATGTGCCATACTGTAATATGAAGGTTGACAAGGTTGTAAAACGTACAATACTGTAATACGAAGGCCGACATGGTTTTATAACGTACCATACTCTAATATGAAGGCTGACAGGGTTTTTATACTGTACAATACTGTAATATGAAGGCCGACAGGGATTTTATAATGTACAATACTGTAATATGAAGGCTGACAGGGTTTTTATAACGTACAATACTGTAATATTAAGGCCGACAAGGTTTTTATATATGTACAATACTGTAATATGAAGGCCGACAGGGTTTTTATATATGTACATTACTGTAATATGAAGGCCGACAGGGTTTTATAACGTACCATACTCTAATATGAAGGCTGACAGGTTTTTTTTTTTTTTTTTTATAAATGTACAATACTCTAATATGAAGGCCGACATGGCTTTTGTAATGTACAATACTCTACTGTGTTGGCTTATTGGGCTTTGATAATTTGTTGAAAAACGGTTCCTCCAATATTTGTCATGAAGAGTTCTAGAGACAAAAATAGCGTGCTGGAGAACTGGAATTAATTTAAAATATATAAAAAAAAAAAGTTGAAAGCAGACTTTGTAAGATTAAAAGAGATATGGACAGCTTTTAAATGAGATAAGAATATTGCATATTATATTTTTATTGCAACATTTGAACGAATCATTGTTTGCGTAAGTAATGGAAGAAATAAAGTTAAATACATTTAAACCTTCGCAAGTACCAATATGCATGTGCAATAATTAAGTGTCCGACCATCTGAAATTCTGGGAGTGAATGTTTTTTAAAAAGAATTTTAAAAATAAATTACGGCTTGAAAAACACTTCCTCTGATTTATACTCCCCCCACACCAACCCACCTACACCCACCATAATATACATTATATTAGTTTAACAAAATTAACTGATCTCCAGGTAAAAGAAAGAAAAAAAAGTATCCCGCTCGAAAAGATATTTCCAGTCCCCACCCACGCGAAAATGAATTGTAGGTCACTCTCTAAAGGCATGACTGACAAACTGATAAATACAGAGATGCAAATCTATTTCATATGTTCAAGTGAAGATTGACCAGTTAGTAACAGTAAGTTTTATACATAGGAGATCACATGTAGCTGTATTAAATTTACCGATAATATCGGTATTTTTCATGTTGTTAAAAGTTGATATATAATACCCCACCCCCTTCTATCCATACATAGCCATTGTTGTTTCATCTTTAATCAGCTTTGAACCTTGACCAAACCAAATCTCTCTTTGATGAATGACTTGGCCTTGACAGAAAACAACTAGCCACTGCTTACCGGTACTGATGAAGTGGTCAAAAGTTAAAAGTTCAAGGCCACAAATATCCACGAGAGGAAATGGTTTGTGCCTGATGCAGACGACACAATTGAGAACAAAGGAATAATGGATCATTATAATGAACTCTCTAGTTTGAGGATGGCGCGATATTAATAAAAATGACTCATTAAAAAACTTATTCATTTACATAACCTGCGTCAGAAAATTTCGCCTTTGAATTTAAAAACTGAAAAGTATCATATAACAAGAGGGGAAGAAAAAAGATTGGAATCGGAAACGCTGCGAACACGTTATATTGTGACGATGAATGTGAATGTCATGCCATGGAAAACAGTCGAATCGGGCTGATCCGATGGTACGGTTAGAAAACCTAATCACAAGTAACAACACAAACCACCTATATAAAATTATGCTAGCGGCAATGATCCTGAATAATTATTATTATTATTATTATTAATTATTATTATTGGCAGAAGGTGGTGATTTAAAATTAAAAAAAAAACAAAACATTATGGGATAATATTTAGAGAATACAAGGGTTGGGGTACTCTTTAAAATTTCTTGAGTGAACTGCAGCCGCCTACCCATTACGCTCGAGACACCTGTTGTAGATAAACTATATTTACTTAGTATTTATTGTGTTTATTTTGGTATTAAAGCGCCATTATATGCCAACTATACCCCTCGTCTTGTCACGCGGATTTCGAATGGCTGTATATTCCAGGTCACAAAGTGGTCAAGCGGTTATTGACTTTCTGGTGGTCACTCAAGTTCCCTCAAGCCACAAATTAGCATGCTCTGTACCAACATGCAACCTGTTTGACATTCACGTAGAAACTGCTGCCCGGATTTAAAAATCTCACGTGATTTTATCCACGTGTTGAAAAAGAAAAGAAACGAAGCCATATATTTTATTTCAACATTTTTCTTCTGTATCGTCAGCGTTGCCTTGAGAAATACACTCATACGTTAGACATGACGGTTCTCTAGATTGTGGAGGAAACTGTGTATAAATAACAAGAAGAAGGATGTATCACACCATCGGCGCATAGCACTGACACGCACACATACTGTGTTTACATTGTGGCGTGATGTTGGCACACGTGAACGGTGACCAAAAGGACACAGTTTGCTTTTCGTACATTGAATGCGTTTAAGAGAGGTAACTGCAGTGTCGTATCTCAAGTTGCACGCCAAGAGTGTTAAGGAACAGACCTATCGATTTTCAGGAATTTCAACCGTCTGTTGAACGTAGTAGTACAGACTACAGTGCGTCTGCTTTCATTAACGTGCTAGACCTTTGGGATATTAGGGTGTAGACTTTCCGAGTTAGCGATTGTCAGATTCCTTTTTCGGGGAGAATTATTGAGAGGTACGTACTAAAATGTAATATTTGAGCAAAATATATTTCATTTTAACATGAGTGGAAATTAATACCATATTCAAATGAACTTCCTGCTTGGTAACTAATTATTCAAGTTGTATATAGTCGGATTTGCAGTTGCATAATATGGTGAGATACACTAGGTAATTGGGACCGTTTAACCGACTATTCACAACTAAACAGAACACAACAGTTAACACAGAACACAACAGTTGACTTAAGTAAGAAGACATACTATGACGTTTTACAATGGTTTCAGGTTGCTCTACAGTAGCTATTAAAGAGGTCCATTAAATTGGTTTTAGCAATTGGTATCCTGTTTTGTAGTTTGAGTACCAAAACTTCCCCATGTGTGTCAGTGGAGCAGCCAGGTGTGATTCAGACCCAATGCTTTTCAGTTTGTTGTCAGCAAGCTTGAAGATATTGTATACATATCTTTATTTACTACCATTATTGCCAAATAGCATTGAAATAAATAAAAATATGTATGTTGGATTGTCCATCATTATTGGTGCATCTTTTATTTTTGTGCCTCCTTTTTATTGTGGCAAATAAGGACATTGCGTCATTCTTTGGAGAAGTAAAGATATCACTGTAGATATGGCCTGCCATGGATAACATCAAAGGATAACCTGATGATATGGTACATCTTTGCCAGCCAAGGTTCCCATGCGATAACCCTGTCCATGCCTTGGCCAGATATAGCAAGCATTATTTGGAAAGCAAATCACAATCTTACATTGTTTGTCATGATGGTTCGAGTATAATTCGTGTAAACATGCCAACATGTCTAGACTTAATAACCATCACAAGTCAGTTTACTTCCTGGGAAACCACTCTACTTAGGTACACTGTAGTAGATTTTACTTGTGTCACCTTTTGTCGATGACAATAGTTTTATTTACTCCATTGTTAGATATAGGATTATTAAATACCCTCGACCATACTAGCTTTTAAAAGAAAATGCATAACCAACTACTACCCCAATTTTTGATGAAAAGTTAGTGCAAAGATGGCAATTTACATGAAAATATAAAACTACCTGTGCATGAATTGGTTAAAAAAATGTCACTTGTTAGTGATGGCTCACGAACAAACACTCAATACACAATCATGACAATGGCAAGGATCTGGACAAAACTAGGCACATACATGCAGCATGCACGCTCATGATTTGTGTTAATAGATTGAATTATGCCCTCTGTTTCTTAGTATGCGTATCTGTATTTAACATTCGCTTGAAGCAATATTTTATTTTCAAGTAGAAGCTTTCAGAGTTGTAAGTATATTATAAACACAATTTTTATCTGTATAAAAAATGGCTGTTGGACAATTTGGCCCAAAGACAATTCGGCCCAAGACAATTCGGCCCAACTTGGACCGAAAATAAGACAATTCGGCCCAACTTTAAAGACAATTCGGCCCAATAGAAAGACAATTCGGCCCAACTTTTTCTTCAAACAGCAAGTGGATACTATGCAAGTTTTATATACAGTTGTAACAAATATTTATTTTTGAAAGAAAATACTTAGCAAGATATACTGGTATATTTAGAAAAATCGTCGGCACAAGAGTAATAACTGAAATTTCACATACACAAATCGATCCATATTTTGTTTATATTTACTCACAAACATGGTCTCAAAACCTTAATTATCAAGCAAAATACATACGTTACAAGAGATCTTCTCGTATTTGAACGTATTTTTTTATGATTTACAAATAAAATTGTACATGAAAAATGGTTGAAAATTGCATATTTAGTTGTTTTGTGATAATTTCACAAACATTTAGTTCAGAACATTATTGCGTTTTGCTATGATGAGTTATAGAAAAGACATCTAATTTTTTTTAAAAAAATGTATTTTATAAAAACAAAATGTAACGTAAAATGGTAACCTTTGTGTCGTAGTGTAAAATAGATATAATTTAAAGTTCCAACAAAAAAGTTGGGCCTAATTGTCTTTAAAGTTGGGCCAAATTGTCTTTAAAGTTGGGCCAAATTGTCTTATTTTTGGTCCAAGTTGGGCCGAATTGTCTATAAGTCATAAAAAATATAATATTCATATGCAGCATATTTTGTCCACATAAAAGTACTAGAACTTAGAAGTACATTGCAATGAATTTTAACTGATATGAGTAACTAGACTAGATTACAGTACTGTAATTGCAAGTTAGTGAAAATGCATAATCAGCTACCCATACAAAAATTTAAAAAATGTTAACTTGTTTGAAACAACCCCAGTAACATGTACATGAGAGCAAATGCACGTTTTCATGCCATTTTGTTAATCTCAATTTCTTTTTTGTCATCGTAACATTATCTTAACAATTCATTGATAATAGAATAAAGTATTAAGGTCAGTATATGAATGAACTAAAACCATCTTTCTAACTAGATTGAAATCACCAACATGTCAGTGCATCAATTTTTAGAAAGAGTAGCATTCTTAATGTAATCTCTCACATTCTAGCTTCGCTACAACAGTCCATTGATAGGAATACAGTTTGGTTTTATTATTTGTTTACATACGTGTAGACAGCTCCTGTAGCCTGGTGATTAGAGTGCCCACCTCTGATGCCAGAGGTCGTGGTTCGATTCTCGGCCAAGTCATACCAGATACCTACAAAAATGGTGTTAACAGCTGCCTCGCTTTGCACTCATATTGGTTAGTATTAGGACTGGTCGGCTTTATGCCTGGATAATATGACTGGGTAGGACATCATACTACATGTCTGTGGCATGATGCCCCAGTGTTAGTCATTACTCTAAACTGCCACACTGCAGACATCGTAGAGATGTTACTGAAATTTTTTAAAGTTACCTTAAAGATCCAAATCACACACATACAAACACTCTTTCACATCCAAACTGCTCAGTCTCCAAACATGAAAATATTAGACTTCATTTGATTGGCTGATATAATTAGCACTTATGGTAATAAAATAGGTTACCAGAACATGACCTCTAAGAGGTCACTGTCAGATCTTCATCTATAACAGTGGAGATCTGATTTAAATAAGATGGAGCAACATCAGTCATTTGTTAAATAGTGTTTGCTTCTCTGTTTTTTTTTTCCCCATGTATTTTCACAAAAATGTGTGAAAACAACTTTGACCTTACAGCACTTTTCGAAATCCACTGCATAGCATTGTCCATACACTGAGATCTACGTAATTGCATTTGTACGCTAAATTTGGAATAATGTTATATTTAGATTCTACTTTTTACAAGTTGAATATTATTGTTAATATATTTGCCCAAATGTCGATGAAAACTGACCATTTAAGAGAGGGATACTTCACAGACACTGCTATGTCTGCCATTATTTCCCCCTGACAGGTTCACATACAGTTTCAAACAGATTTTATGGAGAAAATAATGCACATGTGGCAGTTAAAATCTTCATGTCACTGATTCTATTCCTAAAATACAAATTGCAATAAATTTACATACTATTAAGTTTTGAAACACAAATTTGTGATTTTTTTTTATCATCAAATGATAACTTGTGGAAGTCAGCCAGTGATAGTTGCTATAAGCAAAGATATCTAACATATTTATAAATTACTAAGGAAAGGGTTAATGGTCAATCAGCTATCAAAATACATTCCTGTTAATGTGCAAGAGTTTGTCAAATCAACACCAGCTATTTGATTGCTTCATGTCTACATTTAGCTACAACATAATATTGAAAAAATCTGGCTAAGGTGAAGGAGCTTATCATTACATATGGTCACCCAGTGTACATCTGAAAAATCACAGGTCGATTTTTTCCTTTAAACATAGAAAAAGGTGTTATTTTAATTTTTGGCAGGTTGGCCCCAACTTTGCCTGGTTGTGTAATTATTATGACTGTAAACAAAAGTTATTGAATTTTTTTTTTTTTTATGGTAGTCTATTAAGCAGTTTTAATGACTTGCAGTTACAAGACTAATCTTGTTACTCTTGTTAGTTAAAATTAATTACAAGACTAATCTTGTTACTCTTGTCAGTTAAAACTAATTACAAGACTAATCTTGTTACTCCTGTCAGTTAAAATTAATTACAAGAATAATCTTGTTACTCTTGTCAGTTAAAATTAATTACAGGACTAATCTTTTTATTCTTGTAAGTTAAAATTAATTACAGGACTAATCTTGTTACTCTTGTCAGTTAAAATTAATTACAAGAATAATCTTGTTACTCCTGTCAGTTAAAATTAATTACAAGACTAATCTTGTTAATCCTGTCAGTTAAAATTAATTACAGGACTAATCTTGTTATTCCTGTCAGTTAAAATTAATTACAAGACTAATCTTGTTACTCCTGTCAGTTAAAATTAATTACAGGACTAATCT
This sequence comes from Unio delphinus, assembly GCA_029339505.1. NCBI lineage: Eukaryota > Metazoa > Mollusca > Bivalvia > Unionida > Unionidae > Unio > Unio delphinus. Next base: position 11,866,716 of record JAQISU010000035.1, on the reverse strand, counting down.
TGTTATTCCTGTCAGTTAAAATTAATTACAAGACTAATCTTGTTACTCTTGTCAGTTAAAATTAATTACAAGACTATTCTTGTTATTCCTGTCAGTTAAAATTAATTACAATGTATAATTTCTGTTGAGCTTTTATTGTCATATGGCCAAATTTTACTGCAAGCATATCAATCCAAACATACACATGACAACATGTATGAATGCAAATGGGTATGAATATAAATTTCAAGTCCACTTGACCCCTGTACATGATCATACATTCAGTACCTGGTCTTAACCTCATGCAGTGGACAATGTCATTCATGACAGGCCTTGTTCCATGGACTGTGCCATATATCTGAACATAATGGGTCATGGCCACACACATCCATACTGTATAACACACCAGAAGAGTGTCCAGTTTGATAGGTCCAGTGTTTCAGTATCCAAGAGATGTCACTTCAGAATATTCTCAAATCTTGGCCACTCAGACTTTACATGGCAAGTGCTTGGGAGTCGCAGGATTTAGCTTGGGAAGATCTTTGAAACAGCTGCAATCCTGCACACTCTTCTCCATCTTCTGGACCACAAGAGATGTTAGTCTCCAAAGTGATGATTATAGACATCAAAAGATTAGAAAACTACCAAGTATGCTTCTATTGTAATTGAAATTGTATTACAGTACATGTGTACAAACATGAACTGCATTGTTGTAAGTTGTTGATGGCACAAACATATTAAAATTGTGTGATTGAAGTTTAAATAATATAGCTGCTCATTTAATATTTATTTCTAAACAATTACAAAGAAAAAAAATAGAAAAAATGAGGGATTTATATAGCACCTAATCTTTTAGAAGCTCTAAGCACTTTAAATGCAACATAAAAATAAAATATATATATTGGTAATGATATGATTTAAAAAAAAAATACACTATGAAATTAGAAAACATAAATTATGCTGAAAATATTTAAGGTAGGAAACATTAGGTCTTTAAGTTGTTCTTGCAGTCGTAATACAAAATAAACAGTTTAAGAAACTGTGAAATAAAAGAAAACAAATGTATTACCACCAAAAAGCTAAGAAGTAACTTAAAAATATAAAAGTTGTGATAACTAAAAATGTTTAAAATGTACCTGAACTGTTTGTTGAGTGTTGATAAAAGTCAGAACTAAATGTCTGGGTATACTTGTCAATGCACTTGTTCCAGTTTCTGATGAGAAAAAAGAAGCATATTCACAGATTCTGGTACCACACGAGCTCCTCTCCTACTATGTTTACAGTTGATGAATATGCACTTTCTGATAGTACAGATTTTGCCAGAATGCTCAAATATTTTGGCACATGAACAGCGAGTTTAGTACAATGCTTACTGTTATTGTACTAATATGCAGAATGTCTGAATTCACATACAGTTAAGTTGTGAGTTCATTAGAATTAAGAGTTGGTTCACTGGCAGTTCATTAAGTGTCAGGATCTTAAAACCTATTTCCACCATTGTAGTCCATATCTCTTCTCACTTTCTTCCACTGGGGTTCTGGTTCAGAGACCTCCGATTTGATGCTTTTAATTTTACTAATAATTATCTCTAACTGAAATCTGACAGCACTATAAGTTTCTTTTGGATACAGTGACTAAGCATTTATGAAGCATGTAAGAAGGGTCAGATACAGTTGCCTTTGATGCAGTCATTGTGATGCATTCTTCATGGTTGAAATGTTCTGCAGTTTTTATTATTCTGCATTCCTTAATAGCTATACACTCATCTGTTTGAAAGCTCTAATGTTTCTTAAAATGATGTACAGCTGTGGCTAGACAGATAACAGTGAGGAATATGTCTGTGGGTATAACATCAGTCATTTCCAGGGTTGATGTGTAACTGAATTGTAATGTCTCCATCTTAGTAAGATGGGTAATTAATTGGACATAGCTATGTTATCTAGGGGATTATCTCCATCCATAGTATGAACTGGTGGGAGTGAAACACAGAATATCAACAGAACTGTGTAAGATTACTGGGAAGAAATAATGTAATATGAGCCCCCTTAGACAAGAAATAATATTGAGGTAATAATGAGGACTTTGTATAGCGCCTAATCTTTATAACACCTATTATGATATTAGTGCCTAATCTTTATAACACCTATTATGATATTAGTGCCTAATCTTTATAACACCTATTATGATATTAGTGCCTAATCTTTACAACATCTATAATGATATGACTACAAAAAATATTAAACAAAATCAAATACCATGAATTTAAAAAAACATTAAAAGATGCTAAAAATATTTAAGGTAGGAAATAGTCTTAGGTCTTTAATTTTATCCTTGCAGTTGAAAAAGGTGAGTTTTAAGAGCACTGTTGAAAGGGATCACTGTGTCATTGTGTCTAATTTACATGGGCAATTTGTTTCATGTTGCTTGCCATGGTATGCAAAAAGAACATTGTCCATATGACTTTGTTTTCATAGTGGGAATAATGAGTATGTAATTGTCAGAAGAGGAGCATAAGTATCTTGTTGGTGTGTACACATGGGTGAGGCCAGATAGGTATGTTGGACTGGAGTCTTGTCAGTGAAATATAGTAGAAAGAACACATTTTTTGTTTGATTTTGGATCAGTTGGATAGCCGGTGTAGGTTACAGAGCAGAACAAATAAATTTAATGAAACAAATTAATTGTGGCAATTTCAATTAAACTTGTATGATATCAACATGATTTAATATCAGTGTCTAATTTGGATTTATTTCATCATCATAATGAGTGGTGAAAAGAGCACACAACTATTTGCATCACCTATCCCTCTACCTTGTTCCGTTGACTATTTCCTCGAGTCTACCTATTCCGACTGCTTCATCCTTCTTGGATTTCTTAGATTTTACTATAAACTCATTCCCCCTTTCAGACTTCACTTGTCAATACTCCCCTTTTTCCAGACATCATTTCTGGATTGTCGAGTCTCTCCCTCTATCAGTTTCCTTAAAAGACAAAATTTTCCCAAAATCAATATATGTACCACTTTCTAGATGTAGACTGTATATAAAAATCTTTCACTTAAGTTACTCAGAACACAATATCAAGGCACTGCATAAAGCCTACATATGGTAATACCTTACCGTAAAGTACCATGTGAGCTCACTATCGAAAATTTACCTTATGCTAGTAAATGTTTAATTAGTATTGCATAAAATTCACAGATCCTTACTGTCTTCCAGATTATTTAAACATTACAAAAGCAAATATAATAGTTAATTATTGTTAATGATAATCAGTATCATCCTAAAAGACAAAAGAAATTATTTCATTTAACCCTGCAAAATCCTGCATATGTGGAAATTTGGATAATTTGCAGTCATTGAACAAATAACTGTAAAATTAAAAGATAATTTGGATAACATCTCTAGCATCACACATTTCCATGAAATTGAATAAATGATAATATGGAACCTTATATCAAACAAGTTTTCATAAAACAAGCAATTAAATTAAATAGAATATTACATGAAATTAAAATTGTATACCTTAATGCTGCTAACTTTAGAACTTGTGCATGCTGCGCTACACCTGGTCCTTGTTTTAAATGAGGAAAGCACTATTCTTTTCCTAGGCCTCCTCGGAGCCAAAGATATCTGGTCAGTTTTATTGAATCATAACACTTGAATACATAAGAATGTTCAATATGAGACTGATTTACATGCATACAAGAAGAAGACATTGACATTTGAGACACTTGAGGAACTTAAGAGGGAGAGGTACCTTGAACAGTATCACATTATTGTTTGCATGTTAAAAAGTTGCACTTTATACACAAATCAGGTAGTGCCTGAAACCTGTTTATAGAATTATAATTATTACATTAAAAAGTCAACACATACACATATTCTCATGCATTTTGTTGCTGGATATGTGTTGCATAGGACTGGAAATGATTACCTTCTACCTGTTGGTATTTGCACAACTAGTTAATAACAAACATGGCAATGAATCTGTTTTTCATGCAGACACTGCAGTGTTGCATGACAGTGCTCTCCACAATACAAGCAGTTTTCTGACTCCTGCCTAACCCGTTTTATAAGTCTTGTGTACTGGTTTACATTCTTAAAAGCAGTACCTCTTTTGGACAAGTGGATTTGGTCTCACTGGTATAATTGTTGGTTCACGCAGTTGTCTTTGAAGAAGGTCCTGTATTGTGGAACAAAGTATTTGGAAATTTTTGCACAACATACTAGGGTATCATTTAGTGGAGTCGTAATTACATACCTTCTCATCGACGTAGACCTGAGATGATTATTTTACACACTGTGTTTTTGGACCAGATGGCATACAACAAGCTTTCATAATCATCCTCAATGCCCTTTAAAGATTGGCCATTACTGTAATCATTAACACCAACTAGCAGACATGATTTTTCTCCATTTTAAAGCAGAATTCTGCTTTTCTCCTGACTTTAATCAGATTTTTTTTATTGATATAGTTCTTTTTAAAAATCATCTCCGATCACACCCGGCTTGCTCCATTGACACATATATGCTCATGATAGTACCCCATCCACGAGGTAGGAGTAGGGGTATTAATATTAGTATTACCGTTTGAAGAGTTTGGAACAGTACCTTCAAAAGAAGCTGCACACGAAAAAATCGCTCAGAAGGCATCTGGAAAGTGCACTTAATCATTATAAGAAGACAGATCAGAGAGCAGATGTAGCCCTCTGTCAGAATATGCGCACTGCATGTCACCAATACAAGCACCAGCTTGAAAGGAAAAAGGCTATCATTGAGAAAGAAAAAGAAACTAATTAGGAAACCATTTTGTTGCAATTGTGACATCACCGAAGCCCAGTGTGATTCCTGGAGTCCACCTTTAATAGTTTTTAAACAGAGATTTTTAATCTCAAAAGGCCAAACTTAATTAGTTGGGATCAATAGCTATGTTGCAGCATATTTTTTTCTCAGATTGTCTGACAGCTTCATAAGGATTCTGTTTCACAATTTCTGCTGGATTTGTGGGATGGAAAAACTTCCCCCATTCAATGCTGCTCCAAGACATAATGAGCTTTTTCAGTTGGGTTATTCTGAAATGTCTTGCATACCTAAAGGGACCAGCAATGGTCTTTCCAGGGTATTGTATCTCCCTACAAATTTTACCTATTCTCCTATGGCTTACATATTTGAAGCAGAAAACAATTTTTTATTTGTAAAATATCTTTCGTCAGCAATCATTTTTAGGAGTTTGGGATTGATGATAGGTAGACCTGGTTACCACAAAAATTGTAAACTTTAGTCCACTGATTTATTTCTGAACATAGTGATACTACCATGGTATGCCACAATTATATTAGGGACCAATGATCTGGGACATGGACATATAAAGTGCCTTATAAAGTGTCTTATTACACTTTTAGTGTCTTATTACACTTTTAGTGTTGCTCATAGATCATTCTTCCTGTACTTTATTGTTGTAACTTGGAGAGTTCAGGCAAAATGCAGTATCTTTTTTTAATATAGTGATCAAACATAGTCCATGGTGGCTTGTGAACCGTTGAATACAAATTATTTGTTCTTTTTGTGGAGGTGAGATAAAATTGGAAAGGCCACATTCAAGTACATGTATTTTCAGCAGAAGCACTTGAGTTAGTATTGTGAATATTTTTAATGTTCTTGTAATTGCGACCGCTTGTTAAACTTAAAAGACATTTCAAGTTAAAGTTGAATGAATAATAATTGAGCTGCTCCATGCTCATGTTTGCACTAGTGTATTGCAACACTGGTTTAACATATAACAGTAGTTGTGTAATTGAACACTGGTTTAACATATTACAGTAGTTGTATAATTAACACTGGTTTAACATATTGCAGTAGTTGTATACCTGTAATTAACACAGATGTAACATATTATAGTAGTAGTTTAATTAACACTGATGTAACATATTATAGTAGTAGTGTAATTAAACACTGATGTAACATATTACAGTAGTTGTATAATTAACACTAACATATTACAGTAGTTGTATTATTAACACTGATGTAACATATTACAATAGTTGTATAATTAACACTGATGTAACATATTACAGTAGTTGTATAATTAACACTGATTTAATATATTACAGTAGTTGTATAATTAACACTGATTTAACATATTGCAGTAGTTGTATACCTGTAATTAACACTGATGTAACATATTATAGTAGTAGTAGTGTATTTAAACACTGATGTAACATATTACAGTAGTTGTATAACACTGATGTAACATATTACAGTAGTTGTATAATTAACATTGATGTAACATATTACAGTAGTTGTATAATTAACACTGATGTAACATAGTCATAGTACAGTAGTTGTATAATTAACACTGATGTAACATAGTACAGTAATTGTATAATTAACACTGATGTAACATATTACAGTAGTTGTATAATTAACACTGATGTAACATAGTACAGTAGTTGTATAATTAACACTGATGTAACATAGTCATAGTACAGTAGTTGTATAATTAACACTGATGTAATATAGTCATAGTACAGTAGTTGTGTAAGAAGCCTACTTAATCATCAACAATTTTTTATCCTTTTTTTTCAGACTGAATTAAAATGTCTGCCAAAGCTATTTATGAGGCAAAGGGGAAGGAACTTCTTAACACATTTCTTAAGGATGAGGCAGTCAAAAATCGTTTTGTAGTGATACAAGAAGAAGTCAATTGGGACAAAGTTGTGCAGGAGAACCCCTGGGTTTCAGCAGAGGTAATCTTAATAATGAAGTTCTTAATGTTCTTTTTTCAATATAATTGTGACTAGCAAATGTTCAGAATTGGATATTTATGTAACTCTTGATATTCAAAATTAGATATTTATGTAACTCTTGATGTTCGGAATTGGATATACTCAGCATTAGATATTTATAAAACTCTTGATGTTCAAAATTAGATATTTATGTAACCTTTGATGTTCAGAATTGGATATACTCAGCATTAGATATTTTTATAACTCTTGATGTTCAAAATTAGATATTTATGTAACCCTTGATGTTCAGAATTGGATATACTCAGCATTAGATATTTATTTAACTCTTGATTTTCAAAATTAGATATTTATGCATTGGTTGATATGCCAATCTATTGAAATACTGAAACATGTTTTTTTGTGTATTATATCTATAACATATTTAAACTGAACATAAATCTACTCGGTTACTCACCTGTTAATAATAACCCAGGTAATAAAATGAACCAGTGTGTAATTGTTTAAAATAAAGTATTCCAAGTTTAGACTGAGACATATAGTAACGAATACAGTTTAATGATCGTGTCATGTGCACATTTTTTCATCATCTTAGGGGTTCGTATGATTGCTTACAATTTACTTATCATACATACTAGTTAATAATAAAATGGTGGTCACTTCTCTCCTTACTGATACAACCTATTTAACCCTTTGAACCCTAATCTCCCCCATATTTCGGCACCCTAACCCGAGCCTCCCCGGCAAATTTTGACAATTCTATAGCGAATCTAGCAAATAACATAACACGTATACTGGCCTGTCGGGTTATGACGGTAGATAGTGAGGCCGGTATACCGGCCTTTCGGGTATATACGCCATTAGAATAGGCCGGTAAACCGGCCTGTCGGGTTCAAAGAGTTAAGAATCAATGCTGATATTTAAAAATAGATCATCCTAACATCATGCCTGTCCATGGTTTGTGTGCCATTTTTCTTGTGACTCAAACATCCATGTTTTGAGATCCTGATGACATTAATTGGGTCATTAGCTTTCAATGTTTCATCGACAGTGATATCAAGTGCTGGTTAACAAATATTCAGTGAAATAAAATTTATATATGTACATGTACTACAATTCAATTAAAAGAAAGCACAGTATAAAAGTCCGGTTTAACCTATGTCATATTTGCCTTAAATTTTTCACTGAAGTATTTAAACATATGGAAAAATCTGTTATTTATTCATCATCATCATCATCTGTCACTTGACCTAGTGTGGTTATTGAGACACTGTGCTGTTTAACATCTGACCAGTTCCCTCTACTTGTCTTGATCATGTGCCAATGCCTGTGTCTCTGCAAAACTTTATCTGGTCCATTTTATGATGTTGTCAGTCCACTTTTGTTCTCTGTATGTCTCTCCTTCTGCAACCCTGGACACTGCCCTGCAGTACTGTTGTGGATAGACTGTTGGCTCTAGTGACATGGCCATACCATTTCAGCTTTCTCTGTTTGACAGTGGTGAGGAGGTCTTCATAATGGCCTACTTTGTGCCTGATGGTGTTATGTCCTTCTTCATTTGTGATGTGGTCCATGTAAGAGATGCCAAGGTTGGTTCTGTAGCATCTCATTTGAAGTAACTGGATTCTTCGTTGTAAATCTGCTGTCAGGGTCCAGGCCTCACAAGTTATTTATTACCACTGAAAAAAAATCTATTAAAACATAATCATGTGTGTATGTATGGTAATTTTACATGAAACGGATCCATGAAAACAGATGGGAATCTTGAATGTCAAACCACTTGTCATAGATTCATTCTATTTTGATACTACATACGTAATGGACCAGTCTAAATTGAAAATAAATGATGTCAGATATAAAAAAAAACTGGCTGTATCGGTGTCACTTTTGGATGTTATATGACTGGACAATGTTAGAGAGTAATTTTGTTAATCTTAAAATCATGTTGCACTGGACTGTTGTTAAGCAGGTCAAGGATACTACAACAGTCATCACTTGGTCTTTATGTCTGACTATTCTCAAAAGATACTGTACACATACATGTAGACCAGTTAAAGTGAGTTTTATGTGTAAATAATTTATCCATTTCTTTTGTGTCCATACTCTTTTATTATTTACTATTCCACATGGATTTAGCTGATTTGTGGCAGAAATTTTAACTGCTGATATGAGCAAAAATATGTTAAATACAATAAATTTATATATGTAATGGTTAGGCTTACCAAAGGTATAAGTATTTGTAATCATGAGGTATACATATGGTCTAAATTAATTAAATTAAAAAAATAATTTTACAAGAATACAAAGTCAAAATTTAAAATGAGTTTACAGTATTGGGAATTAAAACTTCAATAATCCTATGAGTTTTATCACAAGTCTAATGGTATAAAGTGTTTTACATGAATTTGATCAGTGATGCAAATGTAATGAATATTGAATGTGCTGATTACCAGTGGCTTCAAATGTGCTACTGTGTCAGTAGTCTTTCAAAGTGAGATAAATCAGAATGTTATTTAATGAATTTGCAGCAATTCCAAATTAATTAATAATCCTAAAGTTATTGTAATTCCATAGAATAATGGAAATAAATTCCTCACAAATTATATCTGAATCCAACCAAAAGACTTGATTCCACAAGTCAGAAGCTCAAGTAGAAATGAGCAATTCTAAGTTAAACAACCTTTATACAAAAACCTAACACATAATAAGACGATCAGGATGAGGGACACAATTTTCAATTTTATTCCCAGAACACACTAAGTTGTCAACAGAGGCAAGTCTTTTTTTAGTTGTTTTTTTTTAAGAACATGGCAAACAACAGGTATGAATTCATGAGGGTAACACCAATGTCCTGAACTCAAATCCTTGTAAATATGTTTGCCCACAAGTGATAATTACTTTAAAAAATAATCTACAATCATAGGCAAAAAATTGCTAAGTAATATGTTGTTTACAAAATGACTCGTACAATCAACAATCTTAGAAAAGAAAATTAAAACACTCAATATTGATATACATAACAATAGACATAGTAAAAATAATATTTTGACCTTTTACTGGTTGGAATATCAGCATAGCCTCAGTACAAATTAATGTTTTATTTTAGTGATGTTTTGGTGTGACTATTTTTGGAAGATCTGAAGAAGTTTAAATATTTTAAAATGTATTAGGAATCCATGATAATACCATCAGAAGTGAGTGTCATCTACAGTTTTAAATAATGTTTAATATTAGGTCTTGATCAGGCCACCTAAATTGATTTGGTCAGGTGTTTTCTTAATTATTAAATGAATTTGGGTTCAAAGCTTTAAAAGCCTCAATAAACTGCTAACTAATATACAATTTGATGCTAGTTCATATATTCTATTGATGTTAACAAGAACTTGTAATGGGTATTTTTGTCAGAATTTACCTTCAAATATGAAAATGTCACTTGACAAGTGCCATTTAAATATGAAAATGTTGGTATAAAAGTAATTTTAAAAAATGGAATTGATTGGTAAAGCAGAAAAACAGTAAAGGATGATAGCCTAGAGCTTCACATTTCTTTGTAGGTCATTTCAAATAATTATCTGAGTACAGGCATGGCATCAAGGAAATGCTCATTTCAATCTACAGGGGTGTGGTTATCTCCTGTTTGTGAGTGTCTTGTCTGAGTACAGGCATTTCATCAAGGAAATGCTCAATTAAATCTACAGGGGTGTAGTTATCTCCTGTTTGCAGAAGTACTACTTGTCTCCAAAGCTGAACAATTATATTGTGACTAGCATGGTTGAATGGTAAATAATTTGGATCTAAAAATCGGATCCAGTGGTAATGTCTTATCATCCTCCCTCTCAATATGTAGTTTACAACTTCCATAAGCCATTCATTTGCTCTTGTTAGTCTGTTATAAATTGGAAACTAAGGTATGAAACATCAGTGGGATTAGGCTGTGGTAGGGGCATGTTTGTCGAGAAGATATATGTGTTTAAACTTTAAAGTCAGTTCACTTATGCCATGAAAACTGAATAAGTTTTGGTCTTACTGGCTGCTTGTTGGCTTGTTAAGTTTCCATTAAATCTACAAAGCTAAGAAAATTCTGAAAGGGATGGGGTTTCAATACAGAGTGAAGATATGCACTGGGGTGGGGCTCATAAAATTCATCAAGACCTGAAAATTGAGTTTTGTTTTATTTATATTGCAGAAGCTTGTTGTGAAACCAGATCAGTTAATTAAAAGACGGGGCAAATTAGGGCTTGTCAAAGCAGGAGTGGATTTGGATGGAGTCAAAGACTGGTTAGCAAATAAACTCAACAAGGAATTCCAGGTAGGTTATCAGTAATGTGTTTACAATTGAATGATTTGTGGCAGGTAGATTATCAATAATGTATTATGACAGATCATTTGCACTTTGCAGCATTAATAACTGATTGATGCATCTACCAAATTATGATTAGCTGTTACCAAAATGAGATTAAACATTTTTTGCATTTCATTGTTCGAGATCAGTGTTGTCTCTAAAAAAAAAATTTCCATAATTGTACATTATTCCTTTAAAAGTTTTTCAACACACCAATGAAATTATTGGTAATATATTTTTCCCTGTTCAGTATAATTTTGTGTATACATATTACTGTATTAAAATCAAGTTCCCATGCTTGCACTTAAAAAAGTGGAACATTCTTTTACTCATCTTGTTTTCCCTTGGCTTCTCTGCGCTACATAGACCAAAGAAATAAACATGTTTTGAAATTCAATGTCAATTGCTTTTTAGTACAAGATTACAAGTGATATTGTGACACTGTCCATCATTTTAGTACAAGATTACGAGTGATATTGTGACACTGTCCATCATTCTAACTGTCTAACCATTGTTTAGTGGTCCATCCATCGGTCTAGATGTCCATTGATCTGTCTTTTCAGTTTAAGAACGAAATAGGCAATTGCAACTAAATTTTCACTGTCACCTTAGACAACTAGCTAATAACTTTCACTGTCATTTGAGAGCAAAAAATAAACACCCGCAACATAATAAATTTGATTATTTTGTAAGTTAAAGACTAGAACTGCAGACCAATGCCTCATTCAACACAAAATGAATATTTGTATTTTGAATTTATATGAGATGGTATAAGCAGCAGTAAATCTGTAAATTTAAAAAAATCTTTATGCTTTGTCAGGTTGGCTGGAATTTTTGTTCCATCATTCAGTGTACCAGATATTGATGTGAGAATGTTACGCTCCTCGAAGAGTTAGTTTATTTCAATCCTCCATATGTAATTAGGAAAATCAATATAACCAGAAAAGAAGTAAATTATAGTACTTTTGAATTGATTTGGCATCTTTCCCAGCAGAGAAGGTTTTGTAAGGATATCAATAAAATTGATTGTTTACATGCTGTTAAGATGGGACTGTAACCATTTTTTCTGTGCCTGTTAAGATGGGATTGTAACCATATTTTCTGTGCCTGTTAAGATGGGACTGTAACCATATTTTCTGTGCCTGTTCTAGTCATACAAAGATTCTAACATTGTTTGGTCTACTTCAGAATCTAATCCATAAAATTTTATTTTAAAAAATATGTGAATATGAATTTTCCAGCATTTTTATAGAATAGGTAGTCTAAATATTTTGTGCAAAAAGAAATGTACACTTCACAGCCTAATTTATGCTTGCTGTAGCTAACATTGTTCCTAATTTGTGATCAGTATGACATATTATCTATTTATGTCATTTCTAATTTTGTCTTTACTGCCAATCCATTCTTTTCAAGTACATCCATTTGTTATTATCAATTATTTTGTATATTTATACAGCATACTTCATAGAATAGTATAAAAGTAAAAATTTTATAATTGCGTCAGGAAATATTACGAATATTATCGGCAAATCTAAATAAACATATCCATTGTTCAGTAACTTGCAATAATAAACATTTACTTTCTTTGGATTTGTTTATACATTAGATTATCATCATTGAATGCAAAAATGGATCATGCCACATGCTCATTTAACCTTCAGACCTAAGAGTCAAGGTTGTATGTTTCTTGGCAATGATTTAATTCTATGCTTGTCATGCAGACCTTGCTCTTGTTTTTATTTAAAACTTAATACACATGCACAAACACACACACACACATGACGAAGCAGTTCATAAGTCTGTTGATGCATTGATACTTTTGCTGTAATGATAAACATATCAGTACAACAAATAGAGAATTGATTTAAAACGATATTTCCCATATGCAAATTATTTTTGTCTTTAATAGTAATGAAATATTATTATTTTTTGTCTTGTTGCTCTTTAAACTTAGAATTCATTTGAAGCAGCATCTACATTCACTGTCACTCATTTTTGTTAGTATAAATGAAGAAAAAGCTATCAAAAAGATTATCCCATCATTTTCAAATTAAAAGAAAGTAACATGGTTTGTAATTCCCCCCCCCCCACCTTTCCATGCTAATTATCTTAACCCAGCAAGCATGTTCAACATGTAGGATACATTACAGATGTGTTCCACGTGTGTAAGAAAATTCATGACTCAATTAATTTCATTACCACTTTTATGTGAAGTTTCTTCATTAAATTGAATTTTGTCTGCTTTGGTTTTTATTTGAAAGCTACACTAATGGTATATCACTTGTGAAGTATGTTACATTGAACTTTCATTAGTCATACTGCTTGTTCTGGTCCAGGTTATTCCCTGGAGCCGCATTTACAGGACAGGAGGTAATAGCCTACTGCCAAGCTCAGTGTCATCATGGTCATGTTTAATAGTCAAGTGGGTGGTATTATAGAAAGGTAAACAGATTTAGCTCTACAACGATACCAAATAATCTGGACGTTTTAGTTGCACTACAAAATACAGAGGGAAAAAACTTATTTTTTGAACCCTTTTTTTCACCCAAAATTTGCCTTTGGTCAGAATTCAATTTTGGGTCATGGTCCAGAATAAGATGGGTTTTTTTTGGGGGGGGGGGGGGGCTGAGGACATGTGGGTCATGTGCCAGACTGGGGACATTTGGTCATTGGTTAGGGCTTGGAGACATAAGGATCATGATCACAATTGCAAATGTTTGATTGTGGGTTTGGGCTTTGTGATAAATGGATGGATCATAGTTCAAAATGGTGATTGTGATTGTGGGTTTTGGGATTTAATATATGGTCATAGTTCAGGTGATTTTGGATGTGGGTGGCCAATAGGTAACAAAAAGAATGGTTACATACCATAAAAATTAACCGAGTTACCAGTAGACTAGATTTTATGAAAAATAAAAAAGGTCAAAATTATTAGTTCAAAGCAGTTTGTATTATATTATTGATACTGGTTTCAGATTAAGTGACCATACTGAGGGAAATTGGATTACCAAGTCAATAACATCTGGCATGGCTGTACATGTATTTAGCATTTGAAGCATGTAATTTAGACTGGATGAAATATTGATTATGAAGACTGTACTGGGTGGGACTTGCTTGTAAAGCACTTAGATCAAATACTGCCTGTAAGGCAGAAAATAATAGATACCATAGTAAAAGATTTATAAATCACAAGAATTTAGTAATTTTTTCTACATAGGAACTGTATAGACATGTCTGGTTGTAGTTACATAGGGACTATTTTTATAGTACTGTCTTCAGTCTTAGTTACATAGGAACTATATAGGATTGTCTGCAGTTGTAGTTACATAGGATCTTATAGGAGTGTGAATGATTGTAGTTACATAGGACATGTATAGGATTCTCTACAGTTCTTTTCTCCAACGGTGAATGTTGAAGTATTCATACTAAAATCATTAGCTGCAAAAATGAGGACAGAGAACATGATTTTGTTCTTGTAGTCCTGTAGCTTTTTAAAATTATCATGTTGACACCTTCTAAAGAAATTTAGTTACCTGTAATAAGTTTGATGTGAATGGGCAGACATATGGAGATTTCACAGCATCAACTCTAGCCCCCACCCCAATGGAGATAGAAAGAATATGAGTTGAAGAGACTTTTCTTCACCATCATTCAATATATTTTGCCCATTTCCTACTCAGATTGCTCTTCTATCTTGTAACTACACAGAACCATGGTATAAAAGATAACTGTTTACTAGGGACAGAGTTTATGAGCCACAATTTTTCTTGACTATCCCAAGATGAACTTTCAGAACAATTCAGGTCTGTCAAGCAGTGATGGAGATCATGTAATTCTGCCCACTGCTTGTCAGTATTACTTTGGACACTTCCCGTACCATTTAAGATATTGTTGGTATAATGTCAGACAACTCCTATACCATTTAAGATATTGTTGGTATTATGTCAGATAACTCATATACCATTTAAGATATTGTTAGTATTATGTCAGACAACTCCTATACCATTTAAGATATTATTGGTATTATGTCAGACAACTCCTATACCATTTAAGATATTGTTGGTATTATGTCAGACAACTCCTATAGCATTTGAGATCTTGTTGGTATTATGTCAGACAACTCCTATATCATTTAAGACATTGTTGATATTATATCAGACAACTCCTATACCATTTAAGATATTGTTGGTATTGTGTCAGACAACTCCTATACCATTTAAGATATTGTTGGTATTATGTCAGACAACTCCTATACCATTTAAGATATTGTTGGTATTGTGTCAGACAACTCCTATACCATTTAAGATATTGTTGGTATTATGTCAGACAACTCCTATACCATTTAAGATATTGTTGGTATTATGTCAGACAACTCCTATACCATTTAAGATATTGTTGGTATTATGTCAGACATTTCATATACTGTTGAAGCTATTGTTCATATTTTATTGGACAATTCCTGTACCATATAAGATATTGTTGTTATTATGTCAGACAATATGTCCTATACCATTAATAATATTGTTGGAATTACGCCAGAGAACTCCTTTACCGTTTCAGATGTTGGTGTTATGTTAGAGAACTCCTATGCCATTTAAGATACTTTTGTTGTTATTCCAAACAACTCTTTTGCCATTTAAGATATTGTTGGTCTTATGCCAGACAACCTTTTTGCCATTTAAAATATTGTTAGTGTTATGACAGACAACTCTTTTGCCATTTAAAATATTGTTTGTGTTATGCCATACAACTCTTTTGCCATCTAAGATATTGAAGGTGTTATGACAGACAACTCCTTTGCCATGTAAGATATTTTTGGTGTTATGCCAGACAGCTCCTTTGCCATATAAGATATTTTTGGTGTTATGCCAGACAACTCCTTTGCCTTGTAAGATGTTGTTTACCTTCATGACTCAATTAATATCCAAATGACCAAAACGGTTTTAAACCCTACAACAACAACAACCAAAAGGGCTTTGAGTTTGAATCCCACCTGGACTTGATGGGTTAGCTACCATGGGGTGTCTTTTGGCAAGGCAGTTTTCTTTGGTTGCCTTGGTATTGTACACCATTTCATGTGTTAAAGAGCCACATGGGTATTAATTTTCAATATTCCATTCAGCATGAAACAGTCAACTAGGAATACACGTTAATGTTTCATTCAACACTGATTGAGCAACTATTTATAAACTCTCATGATGTTCACATACATGCACCTGAGCCACATCAGGTAATGTATGGCACATGAATAAAAGTAACTTTTATTGTATTTTACATTTATGTACCTGAGTCACAGCATTATAGGAAGTAGGTCACATGAAATAAATTAACTTTTATAGTATTTTACATACATGTACCTGAGCCACAGCATTATAAGAAGTAGTTCACTTGAATGATGTTTAAATTACATCCAATGATATTTATTATATGCAAGCAGCAGAGCCACATTATTATTTATGTAGATCATATAATGTTACATGCCATCACATTCTACTAAATATGTATAAATTGTGTCTCATCTTATGCAAGGGAGGAATATTTCAAATTTTGGTGGCAGTAATATGTGTTATTTGACATTTGACCTTAATTGATTAGTCTGATGCAGATATATTTTTTTTTTAGATTGGTGCAGCAAGAGGAAGATTAAAGAGGTTTATTGTGGAACCATTTGTGCCTCATGCACAGGTGAGTAACCAATTAAATAAACAAGATTGAAATGACTTATTGTGGAACCATTTGTGCCTCAAGCACAGGTGATTAAACAATTAAATAATCAAGATTGTAACGATTTATTGTGGAATCATTTGTGCCTCAATCACTGGTGTGTTAACAATTAAATCAAAATCTGCTAATGGCAAATTAAAAATTAAAACATTGGTCACAGTGACATAGTTTGTACCATTGGTTATGATACTCTTCTTGAAGCATTTACATAGTTGTGCTTGTTAGATAAATAGACAAATGCCATTAGTCCATAGACCAGAAATGCATTGTAGTCATGGAAACAATACCAAAATTAATAAACTGGATTTTTATTTTCTGGCATAGTACAGAGGATAATCTAGTTTTTAGGTTTTCACTAAAATATAATGTATTTTGCACTGCAAATTTTAAAGATAAAGAACAAAAAGTTGTCATTTTGTTATTACATGGAAGCAGTAAAAGGATTTTCAAGATTTAAAAGCAAGATGTTTATGTTTTTCAGAGTGAAGAGTTCTATGTGTGTATATATTCCCATCGGTATGCAGACAGCATCCTTTTTCATCATGAGGGCGGAGTTGACATTGGAGATGTGGATTCCAAGGTATACCCGTGCATAATACACACAGTACACACACACCATTGCAAACAATATAGACACAGATCTGTCAGCGCCTAATGTGTCATGATTTAATTTTTTTAAAAATTGATTGTCATATCATGTGTTTTTCTCCCAGGGACTTGTTAACAACTCTTGTTTGCCTTCTAATAACATTATACCAACTGACACCTTTGTCAATGCATCCTGACAACCTTGCTATCATTACTTATTGGATGATTATGTCAGAATAGGAGTTGTATTAGCAAAAGGCTTATTATTATATCTAGTTAGTTCTAAACAAAAATGGTGCTATCTTACATACAGTATAACTGCCATGGCCATTTTGAAAATCTTGTTATTGATCCAGAATACAATGCATGGTTTCAACCCTCCACAGTTAAAAGAACGAACTGTCTTATTTTGGATTCCTGGAAATTCCTTTTGGACAGTAGAGCATGAATTTCCTTCTTGTCTCGTTTTAAAAACTTTCCATATAACAATTATTGTGTTGATGTGCCATTAAATGTACATGCATGCATACATACATACATACATACATACATACATACATACATACATACATACATACATACATACATACATACATACATACATACAATACATACATACATACATACATACACACACGCACCCATCCATCCATCCATCCATCCATCCATCCATCCACACACACACACACACACACTGACACTGATGTGACTCTATGAGAAAGAATGTGAAACCAACAATTTAAATTAGCTCAACAAGAATAATATTTCTCTACAGTACAAAATAAAAATTCAAAAGACAATTACAATATTGTAAATTGCTTTCCAAATAATCCTAAATGTCCTATCACAAGATACAATGTAAAACAATCAATATAGAATATTGCAAATGAATTCTGATAGTTTTGGTTTTATTTGGTGCTTATTGGCACAGCAACACAAATAGTTTATTTAGTGCCACAACAATTGGAGTCAAGTACCTTGCCCAAGGATACACCATGCTAGCTTACCTAAACTGATCCAGCAGTAGAATTCAAACTTGCAACCTTTTGGTTTTGTCTCATGGTTATGACGTTTCATACAGATGAGTAGATGAGTAAAAAGTTTTGGTATTTAGGTTTTAAAGGATATTCTGGACATAGGGTGATGTTTTGATAGGCAGAGCTTACATTAACTCTGCACACAGTGGGAGGGGATATAACTCTGTCAGCACTGAGAAGGAGGGGATATCATGGTTATCTTGTTCTTCGTGAAGAGTACATAATAGTGATGGTTTCAGATTCATTGAGGCTGAAAGTTGGGTGTGTCCTAAGTCAATATCAGTAGATAAATGAAAAATGGAATCTTTAGTCTTTTTCTTGCATTTTTTAGGCTCTGCAGTTGGCTGTACCAGTTGGTCAGGTACCCACTGAAGATAGTATCAAAAAGCAGTTGTTAACCAATGGTTCCTCCCCTGAGGCGAAAGTGTAAGTATATGTCATATTGAATATCATATAGAAACTGTAACATTTCCTCTGGTGAAATAGCGATCAACGAAAACATCTGGTAAATGCTAACAGGTCGCAACAGATAATGAAATAAACAGTAATTAAATATCTTGCTATGTGAGTGTCATCTTCTAATCATTTATTTCTGTTTCAATGTAAACATTATAATTGTAACATATTCTTTTCTATGAAAACATGAAAAGTCAATCAACCATCACATCGAAATCCTTGAGTACTTACATTTACCTGCTGGCTTTGTTTTGATCATCATCTTGGTGAAGTATTTGTTACATTAAATTAATTAAACGAGACCTGTGTTGTTTTATCACATTGAATATGTCTTTTGTATTGAATCAAGCAAGGGATGATTTTGCTAGACGCCAGAGAAATCAAGGAGTAACACAAAAAATTAACTGATTTTTTCAAAAAAGTGAATTGACATTTGTCAAGTGTATCACAACTGGCATTTATTATCGTGTTCTAGTTTACCTTGTGTCAAATTTGTAGACCCACTAAATTCATGTTGGTAATGATTAACCCTTGTTTTTCATCTACCGCAATCGAATCTATTGATTGATCAATCAACATTGTTTGTTGAAAAGAAAGTCGGTCGTTTGTATTAAAAAATAATACATCTAATTTGGATCAAACAATAAAACTAGAATGTATCCAATTCAACATGAAAATTAGTGACATAGTTCACAGTGTGTGAAGTGGAGCACATGTTAAGCGAACCGAAACCATGTGGAATGTTTTTGATGATCTTAATGTTCTGTAATATATCCTGAAATCAGTGTTACTCTATGATGAAAAAATATTATTTTGCCTTTGTGTCAATCTTTTTATCGTCTTTTTCATAATAGGTTCTTTGATAACACGCGGCTCGCTTACAGTGCAGTATGTTTTTGGACCCCAATGTGTGCGAGTTATCAAGGGAGAGGTGTACATATATTCTTTAAGTCATTTGATAAATTTATTACCATATATTCTTTCAGTCATTTGATAAATTTATTACATATATTCTTTCAGTCATTTGATAAATTTATTGCATATATTCTTTTAGTCATTTGATAAATTTATTACATATATTCTTTTTGTTTCAGAGCCCTGTGCAGATTTATATTAGCCCTGTATACTATTTTCAAGGATCTTCATTTTACATACCTGGAAATAAATCCTCTAGGTAAGTAAAATGACATCATTTTTATTTTGCCCATTACAAATATCATTGTTTGAGCTATTGTACATAATTGCTTTAAAGTCCAACCGTAAACAACATTCTCAAATCTATAATCTCATAATGTCATCTACATATTGAGTATATATGGCAGCTAAAATGAAAATACACAAAGACTGATATTAAAATGTGATGAACATAAAACAGGAGACTAATATATCATACATTCAAAAAGTGGATAACTGGTTTAAAATGTAATGAAAATAAACCAGTAGACTAATATAACACAAATTAAAATGGTTATGGAATACTGGCATAATAAATGTGTGCGTTGAAAGATTTAGTTATATTGATGTTCCAAATGTGATATTGAAGAGAAAATAAACAGTTTGGAAATTTCAAACCTTTAATGAAATCCTTAAACTTTTTTTTGAGAAATAATGAAATTTTGATGAAGTTGTAAGATTTCTTACTGGAATTAATACAAATATGATTTATTATTTCCCATCAGCAAAACTGTCACAAAAGATGCCACTATATGGTTTGTACAACATTGAAAATTGTTAATTTGAGATTTGCCATAAAAATGCCTTGAAATTTGAAAGTATTATCTTTAAAACTTGATACCTTGAACTTATCTGAGGTTAAAACTGAATAAATTACAAATCACGGTATTTACATATTTTCCACAAATAATAAAGGAATGAGATAAGATAATGGTTGGTACAAATGATGTTTCCTGTAGGTAATTAGAAGATGGAGTAGTGTCCCTTTGCTATAGGTGTGCTGCACACAAGTAAGTACCAGATGCTGTTGTTGTTGTTATTATTGTAGGGTTTAACACCATTTTTCAGCACACGATAGGCTATACATTGCGGCCAGTAAAAATGGTGGAGGAAGAATGCAGGACAACCTTGGAAAAAAGCTGCTGGCAAGCTTTCTCACATACCCACATTGGCTAAATCTGAGACTCGAACCCATGCAGACAGAGGGGAGATGTCAATGATCCATAACAGTGAGTGCTGTAGACCACTTGTGGCCCCCCAATTACCATATGCTATGCTGTATTAGTTATGCCCAATATTGGTTGTTGCCCGATGTATTAATATCTCTCTGTTGTGAAGGTGCAATAAATGTTTTCTCCTACTTTGAAGTGATAAACAAAGTAACATATGGAGAAAGTTCAGACTTGTTAAGAATATTACTCTTTCAAAATGTTGGGACATCTTGTACTATTCTATAGTCATAAACTAAGTAACAGAAAGAAGCAAACCCAACAAGTTATTTAAAACTTTACAAATAATTTAATTTTCTTAGTTCTAAAATGAAAATTTCAGTGGCAATTAAAGAATTGTGAACTAAATCCAACTAAGTTTGGGTTTTTTGTGGACGCTTGACATCAACTAGTTTTAAAATTATGTTATGATTTCAGAAGATGTATCTTTGTTGTGTGCTGAGGTTTAAGTTTGGGTATGGTGTGGACAATTTGGCATCAGCATGGTTAGAAAATGTATTGTGATTTCAGAAGATTTGTTTCTTGTGTAGCTTCTGCAATCCAGACAATAGAGACTTGACACTTTGTGATATGATTCAGGATATTCTGAAGATATGCACAATGTTTTAGAATTATAATATTTCTCAGGGGTTGGAATTTGGTGGTTAAAATTATGACCCATTGTCATAATTCTGATCCTATCCTGCAAGCATTTGGAACTAGGTACATGTGCAATAAAACTGGAGAGTAGAGGGATATGTATTGGACAGACTTTCCCAATCTCACAAAATGATTAGTGTTTATATGATTTCAGTTGTCACTGGTGGGAAGGTTTACTATTGTACGAACTCTCCCAATCTCACAAAATGATCAGTGTTTGCATAATTTCAGTTGTCACTGGTGGGAAGGTTTACATTTTGGACCTTGCAGCAAAGATCGACCAATGTGCAGAGTACTTATGTAAAGCCCAGTGGGGCGACCTAGACTTCCCACCGCCATTTGGCAGGGATGCCCTTCCAGAGGTAAATTTTCCAGTTACTCCAGTTGTAGTTGCTCATGGATCTTTTATTAAGTTCATTTAAGGTCACAAATTATTTTTATACTCAAGCATATATGTGAATGTATATATTTATCTTTGTGTGTATGTGTGTATACATGTGGAAATTGGTCTAGGTAGCATTTAAATGACTGAGAATTATTACTAGCATTTACACACATTATACCAAATATACCATTATATAGTATTTTTATAGTAACAATATACCAAACATGATATCATTGATACTTAGGAAATTTGTCAGATTGTCGTTACTGGAAATAGGAAAGAGTTCCTGCTTTTTTTTAAAGCAAAAGTTCCTAATTTTGAAAACCACATGGACTTTTCTCAGGAAAGCATTGCAACTTTTGAAAATACCATAGACTTGTAGATAATTGATCCTTTAAGCAATTTTTCTTAATCTGCTCTGAAATGAAAGCATTTCAACAAAGAAAGTTATTATTGGACACTAAATAATCAGTTTTAGGAGGCACTATGAAATAAAGATGTTAATTTATCAATAGATGAAGTCTGTCATAGCTCTCCATTACAAAAGGCATGATCTCTGTGTAGTAAATATTTGGACAGCTAGTTGTATAATCCTCTATTTCGGTGTTGAAACAATTTTACACATGTATACTATACTATTTCTGTGTTGAAAAGTATATGAATGTATAAACAAATACTATTTCTGTGTTGGAAATAATATACACATATATAAACACATACTATTTTTATGTTAAAAATAATATATACGTATGCATGTATAAACCTGTACTATTTCCATGTTTTAAAATAATATACACATGTATATCAACATACTGTTGGAAAGATACACTGTCAGTTACTATTGAATCATGCTTAGGAAGTGTTGACTCCTTTATGTCCTAATTCTGTATTTTGTCTTGACATAAGTAGTGATGACAAATATGTGAATGATGAGAACCTGCCATATTTGTCACTCATTAGTGATTACATGGCACATTTATCTACTATTAATGATTGACTGCCAAACTTTTCTCTCACTCAGGAAGCCTATATTGCTGAACTTGATGCCAAGAGTGGAGCTTCTCTCAAGCTGACCGTTCTGAACAAAGCAGGGAGGATCTGGACCATGGTGGCAGGGGGAGGAGCTTCTGTAATATATGCGTAGGTCAAAAGTTCAGGGAAAGTGCTTCTGTAATTAATGCCCATATCAAAGTTCAGTTATTTTTTATATGCATGAGATAATGATTAAGTGGTGTAGCGTCAATAATACAAGAATAGTCTTGAATCTTTTAGTTTGGATTATCACCTTCAGTATGGAGATTTTTCTGGTAGATTTTGTATGCACACTGTATCTTGACACATTTTCTTTTACATTGTATTAATGTCTAGAGGTTATAGTGTTAACCAGGTTTTACATTGTATTAATGTTCAGAGGTTATAGTGTTAACCAGGTTGTACATTGTATTAATGTCTGGAGGTTATAATGTTAACCAGGTTTTACATTGTATTAATGTTCAGAGGTTATAGTATTAACCAGGTTGTACATTGTATTAATGTCTGGAGGTTATAATGTTAACCAGGTTTTACATTGTATTAATGTTCAGAGGTTATAGTATTAACCAGGTTGTACATTGTATTAATGTCTGGAGGTTATATGTTTACCCAAGTTAAAAAGCATAATTGTTGAAAAAGAATAATGTTATATTATACTCAGAGCATAAATAATGATATGGTCACCATTTCATGCAATCTAATACATTTGGGATTCAATTTGAGGAGAACAGCAAAGTCAGTTTTCAGTTCATTCTTCTACATAATGTTTTCTCTGTGTAATAATTTCTTAGTAGTATGTTGGGTTTAGAGAATACATCGACTGATTCATTTTGGAAGAATTTTAAAGTTTGACACGCTCATTGGGACATGCAGTTTAATTTTATATGTTCTATTTACCAATGAACCATATGAGATTGCATATGGATCTTTGTCATTTGTAGTCATCACCTGAAGATAATGATACATTTTCGACATGACATTACAGTAGTTTTAAATATTACTTCAGAAATATTGAACAGTACAGCTCAATCATTTTACTTTAATGTTTGGTCTCCAATTTATTGATGTCAGAGAAAGCTTTCAAATGTGACTAAGAAAATCCCTTTTGAATGATGGAAAGTATTGGATTAATTTAGGTTGAAGTTGTTCATGTTCTTACTGCATCATGTTCATGTTTCCTGATGAATTTTGATTATTTATGTTGTATTGTCTGCTAATACTGGCTTTATTTCTTGTACTATGAGTAATGGATAAGGGCAGTAATGCAGGTACGTTGCCAAGCAGGTGAAACTAAAGTCATCATCAGGAATGTGTTTCATAGTTGTGAAAATAAGGAAGCAGACACAAAATACAACATCCATCTGACAGAAGATTAATTATGTGAAGAAATATCAGCTCCCATTTGACAGTGACACAATTTGATATAGGAAGAGTGCCAGACACACCAATTTTTTCCTCAATTAACAGGGACACAAGTTGTGATATAGGATGTCAGAGTTTTCTAATTATATCAATACTCATTTGACAGGGACACAATTTGTGATATAGGGTGTCAGTTTTCTAATTATATCATCAGTTTTCTAATTATATCAGTCATCATTTGACAGGGACACAATTTGTGATAAAGGGTGTCAGAGTTTTCTAATTATATCAATACTCATTTGACAGGGACACAATTTGTAATATAGGGTGTCAGAGTTTTCTAATTATATCAATCCTCATTTGACAGGGACACAATTTGTGATATAGGTTGTCAGTTTTCTAATTATATCAATCCTCGTTTGACAGGGACACAATTTGTGATATAGGGTGTCAGTTTTCTAATTATATCAATCCTCATTTGACAGGTACACAGTGTGTGATATAGGGTGTCAGAGTTTTCTAATTATATCAATCCTCATTTGACAGGGACACAATGTGTGATATAGGGTGTCAGAGGTTTCTAATTATATCAATCCTCATTTGACAGGGACACAATTTGTGATCTAGGAGGGGCATCAGAGCTTGCTAACTATGGAGAATATTCTGGAGCACCAAGTGAACAACAGACATATGAATACGCCAAAACCATTCTGTCTCTCATGACAGCAGAAAAACACCCAGATGGTGAGTTACTTTTGAAACACTGACTAGCACCTGTATACAGTCATCTCTCGTTTATCGCGGTTAATCAGTTCCAGACTCAATTGTGATAAGTGAATTTCCGCTAAGTAGGATTTTGTAGTTAGAGTATAGAAGACCTGTTCACGACCCTCTAATTACGGTAACTTTCAGGCTTTGAGCCCCAAACACTATGTAACTTTGGACTGGTAAAGCAGAATGACCTGTGGACTTTGAAGGAACATAACTTTGCCGATTTTAAAGATATCTTTCTGTATTTGGTATCAAAATAAAGGTTTGAAGTCAACTTGTATGAATAATTCAACAAAATGTGCATATATATTAAAACTTTTAATATACAGGTGCAAACAGGTAACACAACAGGTAAAATGCACAAGCAATTATTTATTTAACACATTACATGAATGATAATTTCAAACATTTCAACTAAATCAACGATTTCAAAGTATTCCAAAGCTTTTCTGGAGCCATCTAACACTTCGGTGGGTCCAGCTCTCTCAGAAAACTGAAATAAATCACTTTGGTTCGTCGAGAACAAACACACATGGAGTTCACACTTCGTCTGGTTCAAAACCTTTAAAGTCCTCTTTATCGTCATCACTGTCTCCCAAAAGCACATTCAAATGCATCTCCAGATGTTATCTCTCATTTTCAATCAACTGTGTTAGGTCACAACAGCTAAATATTTTGATAATTCATAATCTGACACTACCTTCTCATTTGGTGTCAAAGTCCACCATTTTGAATAGAAATTCACCATTCGGAAAACACGCTTAGAATGTGCCTACTTGCCTCGAGATTTCTAGTTGAATTCAAGCTTAACTCGCGAGATAATCCAAGTATAATATCTAAATTAAAATGAGGAACTTCAGAGATATCCCAAAACGCATGCAGTCTGGTACTATGACTTTAAACAAGCACACTGACCCAGACCGGTAAAGTGGTCTGCAGGGTTACATACTTCCCCATGACCGGAAAACCGGTCTGTAGTGATGAAAAGGTTAAAATAACACACCTTCAAAAAAAAAACGTGATAGAGTGAAGCCGTGAAAGTCGAAGCACGAAGTGGCGAGGGACAACTGTGCATGTGATGTAGATCACGATAGTTTAATATCGGCAAATTTTTGTCCATCAGTAATTTCAACAATTTAGTAATACAGTACGGGCAAATTTCCAGTTTGCAAAAATATAAATTATAAGTGGCAGTGGTTTTACACTATCCAAATAAAAGTGGTTTGATATGTGAACATAAATGGAACAAAGTGTGCTTTCCATATTCCAGAGTTTTTTTAAACTTCAGATGAATTGTAGCTGACAGTGAGGGAAAAAAAAAACAACTTTTACTTGCATATGCATACCATGGCACTTAATGAAATAGCAGGCTGCTAATCTCTTCACTCCTTTTCATAAATTGTCTGTCCAGACGGTCAGCAGCTTTTTTAGCATACCTAATAAGATTTTTTTCATTGATGTGTGTTTTTTGTGTCGTTTTAATTTTTAATGAAGCATTAACAATGTTTCAGTCATATTGCTACTATGTCTGCAGTGTGGCAGTTTATGGTGATGTCTAGCACTGGGGCATCATGGCACAGTCATGTAGCATGATGTCCCACCCAGTCACATTATCCTGACACCAGGCTGACCAGTCCTAACACTAACCTCTTAATGCTGAGCACCAAGTGAGGCGGCTGTTAGTACCATTTTTGTAAGTCTTTGGTATGACTCAGCGCATCTAAGGAATATGCTCTGCTTACTGGGCCACCGGAGTGGTGTTATTTTACATTGATACAATTTTAAAATAAGTGGCACGTCCTGTCACATGACAATGTTATGCATGCTGATATTTTTTGCTCACCGGGTTGTAGAGCAGGTACAGTCCTTCATTATTCATCATTAATTCACAATCACAGTATACCAATTCCAATTCTTATTAGAAAACTGCTTGACCACTTTTACACGAGTTTACAGGATGCATTCTGGCATGAAGACCGTTTAATCTTTGTTCAGTGGATGTTGATATATGATCCAATATGGCCATCATAAGTAAACAATAATAGTCATAAAAAATGTAGATAACTTTTTACAATCACTGCTGAACAGACATAGACAAAATTTGCAGGAAAACATTCATACATGTATGTTTCAGGTCTGTTAAGACAATGCCACTCAGCCAACAGATAAGCAGACATTACTAAACTATAAAACGTTTGAAACAATCTTGTCTCCAAAACCTTTTTTAGTAGAACTCAAAAGTTTACACACACAATCCTAGAATATAGAATTTCAAATTTGGCACAAATGATGCCAGTATGCAAGCATATCTTTTTGCTGGCACAAAAATTAGAAAACTTGTGAATAACTTTTCTGTTATGACCTTGATGGTACAGAGCTTGTAAGTAGGCTACTACTTCTTGCCCAGTAAATGTGGCACCAGGGGGGTTAATGTGTTAACTCGTGTTGGCCAAGCATTCTTTTCTGTTTTGGTATGATTGTCACCACTCATTTGGTATAGGCTGGTATTATTGTTACCACTCATTTGGCATCGGCTGGTATTATTGTCACTCCTTTGGCATATGCTAGTGTTATTGTCTTTACTGCTTTGGCATAGGCCAATGTTATTGTCTTTTAGCATAGGCCAGTGTTGTTGTCTTTTAGCATAGGCCAGTGTTATTGTTTTTCCTGCTTTGGAATAGGTCAATGTTATTGTCTTTAGTGCTTTGGAAAAAGCCAATTTTGTTCTCATTCCTGCTTTGGCATTTGCTAGTATTATTCTGTCCTGCTTTGACATGCAAAAGACAGAATATGATGGAGAAGGCTTTGGTGGAAAGCAAATTTTTTAGTAAATTATGTTTCTCCGAGAATACTTACCCAATCACATTACTTTAGGGATATTAGCCTGCTACCTCGCGAATCCAGCCCTACCAAAAGACGAAAATTCGTCTTTCCTGTCTATGTCATATAGACAAAGGGCAATAACTCTTGCCCATTACCTCCCCTTGCCGCCCGTTAGGTGTCGCTTCTTTAGTTTTTAAGCTGAGCGATATATAAAACACGAGGATGCTCGCATGGCGGGGTGGTTGGGAGGGTTTCTTAGTAATGTGATTGGGTAAGTATTCTCGGAGAAACATAATTTACTAAAAAATTTGCTTTCTCCTTTGAATACGTTCCCCAATCACATTACTTTAGGAGAATAAGTAATAGGAGGAGGGAATGCGGAGCATCCGACCTCCACCCCGGGTATCCTCTAGGGAATGATGGTTGGATTCCCCATGTGAATGATAACCCGGTCTCCTAATTTTCAATCAGCAACACAGCCCAGGGTCACGTGATATGTGACCCTTTTATGCGGTTAAGAAGATAGTTATTGAAATCTTCTTACCTACGAAAATTTATCTGGCGAATCCAGCGAAGCTAATAGGCTGTGCTGATTGTTGCACATGGGTCTGGTGGGCGTCTGGGCTGCCCAACACCGGACCTACTAGAATCAATGTTTGCCTCTGCGAGTACAAACTTGAAGATAAAACTGTAGAAGGTTGACTCTGCAACAGCTTCTATAAGGTGACTGATTTGCGAATTCTCAGAGTACGTCGAGCGTATAACCCACTACAGCCATGAAGCAAGGGCTTGAATGGTGATATCTCATATCCCAGCTATCACCAGAAGAAAGAGGTGCTAGTATGTGACCTGACTCACCTCTATGCATTGAAATGGTGCTAGAGTGCCCAAACAGGATCTTACATGGCTGTTGATCCTGACTTATCTATAAAGAAAGCGAGCTAATGACGACTCGTTGATCGCAATGTATGGTAATCTATTTTGGACTACGAAGCCTGGCTGCGTCAAGAGGACCATCAAACCCTCTGATCGAAACGAAAGAGAGTTCGGGTCACTAGAAAGGACATGTAACTCGCTCACCCTGCATGCTGAAGCTAAGGCTATCAAGAAACCCAATTTGTATGATAGTAGCTTTAACTAATCGTGGGTTAAAGACTCAATACTGTCTGAATTGAGTCATGTTAAAACCCAGGACAGATTCCATTTGAAAACAGGGTGAGGGATATAAGTCGATTAAATTTTTTTTTTTTTTTTTTTTTTTAAATGTCTAAAGATCTGACAAATCTTTGTCATGGCTGATAGCACATGTACCAGAATGGCGGAATGTGTCTGATATCATGGAGCGGTAACATTTGAGAATAACTGGAGCCAGATGTTTCTCCTCGAAAAGCCAGAGAAAAGTTGGCCAGTTGAGGGATTGTGACACTCAGAGGAACAATGTGAATGATATGGTACCAGTCTCTGAAAACATGCCACTTGCCCTCGTAAACCTTCAGAGTAGAGGGCCTTCTTGCTCTCGAGATTCTCTCCGCAATCAAATATTTAAATTGTTTGTCTTGCAAGGCTGTCTGGACAAGAGCCAAGCTTGAACATAAAGACGGTCCGGACAGGGGTGGAACACCCCTGGCCGCGGTTGCTTGTGAATACTTGTGCTGACTGTAATCTTCCTGGGTAGATCTATCGCCTAGATTGAGTAGATCGGAGACCCAGGAGTTGTTCC
Source organism: Unio delphinus (assembly GCA_029339505.1). Taxonomy (NCBI): domain Eukaryota; kingdom Metazoa; phylum Mollusca; class Bivalvia; order Unionida; family Unionidae; genus Unio; species Unio delphinus. The sequence goes on along the minus strand of JAQISU010000035.1, from coordinate 11,836,930 downwards.
ATCTGAGAGGGGTAATCAGAACCATCTGACAATTCTGACCCCTTAACTTCTGGATTAATTCCAGTACCAAGACCGTGGGAGGGTAGGAGAATGCCCACAACCCTTCCCAGGTGATTGATCGAGCATCCACGACCCAAGCTTCTGGGTCTGGAACCTGTGAGATGAAAGGTGGAGAACTTGCGATTCCATCTTGTTGCAAAAGATCAATCATCGGACGTCTCCAAAGTGTGTCAATTGGAAGAAAGTCCGATTGATGGAGTGACCATTCTGTGTGAATGACTAGATAGAGTGTCAGCCAAGACATTGAGTCTGCCAAGAATGTGTCTGAATTGTACATTGAGGTGGAGATTGTCGAACCAATGTAGAAATTGCCAGTTCAGATTGCACAGGTCTGGTGATTGGTGTCCCCTTGTTTTGAGGCAAGGCACCACCACAATGTTGTCTGACATAATGAGGGCAGTTTGTAATAAGAGTTGATCCTGCCCGAAATGAAAGGCATTGATGACAGCCGTTATTTCTGAAAGGTTGATGTGGAAAGGGCTCGCCCCTGGCACCCACGTGCCGCTGACAGTATCGAAGTTCGGCAACAGGTGGGCACCCCAACCGTAGGTATTAGTGGCGGAACATACCGTTATCCCCTTGGGGTATCTCCAGAGTAATCCCTGTGGACAGCCTACAGGGGTTGTGCCATTGACTCAAGAATGATTGTATCTCTGGCGTGAGCATGACTGTTTTCTGGGATCGAAGGGACTTGAAAAGAGCGCAATTACGCTAGCAACGTCCTTTGTAAAGGGCGCATAAAAGGACGGCTGATCGGGATCAAGTCTGCTGCCGCATTGAATAATCCGAGGATCTGCAACTCTCTCGCTAAAATGCGCATCCTGTCGGAAACGGACTCTACGAGTGCAATTATCTGGATAATCGCAAACTCGAGGAAGCCTTACCAGATTCAGATCGGGAGAAACTCCACACCCAGATGGACCAAAATCCAGATTGGACAGAGATCAAACTTTATCCAGTTCACGAGAAAGCCTATATGACGTAAAGTGATATAAGATCGTTTCTGCCTTTGAGCAGAATAGAACTTGACAGATGTTTCTGGAGGATGTCATCCAAATATACTGCCGACGCAATAGATGAAGTCGAGCGGAACAGGGTGACGACGTAACCCATAACCTTGGTACTAGCCCAAGTGCTTAAATTTAGGCCAAAAGGTATGACATGGAACTGATAAGCCTAGTCCCGACAAGCACAACGGAGAATGTCCGCTACTCGTGGGATAGGGACGTGAAATGTGCGTCGGTCATATCTAGCCAGCTTATGATGGGGTTTAAGCGACGTGCCCTTCAGACATGCGTCACGACGTATCAGGTCTAGGTTGGCAGAAGCAGTCAGCGCATTGGCCATGGAATGGTGAGCTGCCCTGTTAAGAACCCTAGCTAACCGGGCCGTCGAATCCCAAGCATGTTCATTGCCAGATTTTTCAGCGATCCTGAAAATGGCTAGGGAGGCTAGGTCTAACAGTGAAGACGTAGCGACTACATTCGAACCAGCATGGACGTGGCATTGAAAACAGTTTTGTCCACTTTATAAGACAATGCCGCAGACATATGGACTGCTGCCCTATTTTATCCCGAGCCAGGACCTCAGTATTGAACGCATCGGAGTGAGTTTTGTACCATCGACCTGAAAACGACGCTGGTACTTGGCTTTCAGAAAAGAACGCCTTAGCATTTCCTGGATCCCCTATACGTGTCGACAGACGGTCATTAATTTCCTTAATTTTGTCGACTGGGGAAGGAGGCGGAAGGATAGAATCTCTTCCCCTTCATCCAGATCGACCGACGCACTAACCCTATAGTCGGTAATTGCAGCAGGAGGTGGAGGGCATTCTGAAGGGGCCTTAACACCCTAAAAATTTCCTCCACTGCGGCTTTGAAGCCGAACTCAGTCCGTTCCATAGTTGGATCTGCATACAGCTGATTTGCCTGTGATTCATCGCACTCACTATGTGCATAATCTTGCTCTGGTAAAGCATCCATATCGGGGTAATGCATAGCAGGTGGCATAGATGACTCGATTCCGTCATCTCTAAAAAAGGCATTCACTCTCCCTTGTGGATGAGTTGATAGCCTATGGCCGGCCGGCAATGCCGAATGAATTGATTGGTATATGTTTGGCCTGAACGCCTGCGACGGGCCGGCTATGACCGGCACCGACCGCTCGAATGGTCGGGTTGGATCGAGAGATTCATCGCCAACATCAGAGTCATGGTAGTGATATGTAACCGGTAGTACGGATTGACAGACGGAAACATCACTAGAATCTTCGTCAATCCGATTTGTGCGGATTGCGGTATGATAAAAGTCCCCGTGCTGGTACAGCGGTACAGTCGGACGGACTGGTATATGACTAAAATCTCCATACGGTTGGACGACCGGTGCCTGTTGGGCTGGACGGCCGGAGCCGGATGGACTGTCAGTGCCGGCAAGTGTCGGCTGGAAGCTTGGCTGGACAACCGGTGCCATTTGGGTTGAACGGTCATTGCCGGATCGACGCCCGGTGCCGGTTAGTGCCGGCTGGATGACCGGTGCCATATGGCTGAACGGTCATTGCCGGATGGACGCCCGGTGCCGGTTGGTGCCGGCTAGAAGGTAATAATAATTACATAATGCTTATGTAGTGCGGCCAGCACTGTGCACCCATCTACCATTCGCTCAGAGGGAATGTTGGTTCTGGTATAGCTTGCATATCTGTACAGCATACCAGGTGACCTAGATGACGCAATTCTGTCATAATTGACACTTTCACTAAATCTCCCTTGTGGAGAAGCCGTGAACATATGGACGGCCGGCACTAACGGCTGATTGAACTGACGAATGGTCGGCCTGAAAGTCCTGTTCTGGTAAAGCTGCCATATCTGGGTAGCGCATACCAAGTGGCATAGATAACTCAATTCCGTCATCTCTGATAATGTCACTAATTCTCCCTTGTTTTAAAATCACACCGACACGTATTTGACGTGACGGGAGGTGTACACCGGCGATACCGACTGATTTGCCTGGTATATGGTCGGCCGGAATGTCGGCGAAGGTCCGGCTATGACCGGCACCTGCCTCTCGAATGGTCTGATTGGACGGAGATACATCTATAACATCTCTCTCATGGTAGTGATATGTAACCAGTAGTACAGATTGACTGACGGGTACATCACTATAATCTCCGTAAATCAAATGTACAGCCGGTGCAGGTTGATGTCGGCTGGAAGACCGGTGCCATTTGGGCTGAACGGTCGTTGCCGGATGGACGGCCGGTGCAGGTTGATGCCGGATGGAAGGTCGGCTGGACGACCGGTGCCATTTGGGCTGAACGGTCGTTGCCGGATGGACGGCCTGCATAGGTTGATGCCGGCTGGACGACCGGTGCCATTTGGGCTGAACGGTCGTTGCCGGATGGACGGCCTGCATAGGTTGATGCCGGCTGGAAGGTCGGCAGGACGACCGGTGCCATTTGGGCTGAACGGTCGTTGCCGGATGGACGGCCGGTGCCGGTTGATGCCGGCTGGAAGGTCGACTGGACGACCGGTACCATTTGGTCTGAACGGTCGTTGCCGGGTGGACGGCCGGTGCCTGTTGATGCAGGCTGGAAGGTCGGCTGGACGACCGGTGCCATTTGGGCTGAACGGTCGTTGTCGGATGGACAGCCGGTGCCGGTTGATGCCGGCTGGAAGGTCGGCTGGATGACCGGTACCATTTGGGCTGAACGGTCGTTGCCGGGTGGACGGCCGGTGCCTGTTGATGCAGGCTTGAAGGTCGGCTGGCCGGCCGGTGCCATTTGGGCTGAACGGCCGGTGCCTGTTGATGCCAGCTGGAAGGTCGGCTGGCCGTCCGGTGCCATTTGGGCTGAACGGACGGTGCCGGATGTATGGCTAGTGCCGGTTGGTGCCTGCTGAAGTGCCGGCTGAACTGACGGTGTCGGCTGGACGGACGGCTGGACGGCCGGCGAAAGTGCATAATAAAATGGATCCAATTGATCCAGCCTAGACTCCATGCGTCCGGACTTACAGGCCCGAAAGCCATGCACGGACCTGCGGTGAAATTTACATCCACTGGGCAGCCTAAACCATGTCAACATAATTTCCTCCATTTCCACATTGCCAACACCCATTTTGCCATTCATGCCTTCGTTGTCAACTTTGCTACTGAAACGACAAAAGAAGAGAACAAAGCACAGATTAAAAAAATTCAGCATATTATTAATTCGATAATACTATAACCGTTATTAACGGAGTAGTCAAATTATTCCGTGCCATGTTAACTCTTAATGACCACACTAGTTATCACCGTGAGCATGTTGCAATAGGTCGTTCAAGACGAAGTCTACTGAAACGAAAAGATGATAAACAAAGCACAAATTAACAATTCAGTACGCTATTAAGTCGCTATTCCATAACCGTAACTAACGAAGGAAGCGAAATGATTAAGTGTCGCGTGAATTCGTGACTACAACACGAAATTCCACCATTAAATAGTCGCAACTGGTCGTTCAGAGACGAAGTCTACTGAAACGGAAAGAAGATAAACAAAGCACAAATTAACAATCAGTACGCTATTAAGTCGCTATTCCATAACCGTAACTAACGGAGGAAGCGAAATGATTAAGTTTAGTGTGAATTCGTGACTACAACACGAAATTCCGCCATTAAATAGTCGCAACTGGTCGTTCAGAGACGAAGTCTACTGAAACGGAAAGAAGATAAACAAAGCACAAATTAACAATTCAGTACGCTATTAAGTCGCTATTCCATAACCGTAACTAACGGAGGAAGCGAAATGATTAAGTGTCGCGTGAATTCGTGACTACAACACGAAGTCCACCATTAAATAGTCGCAATTGGTCGTTCAAAGACTTTTTTGAAGTCTACTGAAACGTCAAAGAAGATAAATACAGCACACATTATCAATGCAGCACGTTATTAGTCGCTAATATCGTAAACGTTACATACGGAATAAGCGAAATTATTGAGTGCTACATGTATTACATGCTTTGACCACGTTGCAACCTGGTCCGAAGTCTAGAAAAGGTGACAAAGTCTCTCAAATTGGAAAATATTGTAAAATAATGTATACGACCTGTAGAGGAATGATTATCCAACACAGTAATTCCAAATTTAACTTCGGATGGTCAGAATTTACACTAAGATGGCTTGGATTCATTGGAGGTCTAATTGTACGTGTTTTCGCGTAAGCGAAGCTAAAAAACTAAAGAAGCGACACCTAACGGGCGGCAAGGGGAGGTAATGGGCAAGAGTTATTGCCCTTTGTCTATATGACATAGACAGGAAAGACGAATTTTCGTCTTTTGGTAGGGCTGGATTCGCGAGGTAGCAGGCTAATATCCCTAAAGTAATGTGATTGGGGAACGTATTCAAAGGAGAAATTTCTCAGTTGGTAAAAAGTACAAACCAATGGGACAAATAGTTTCATTATTGGAAAGCCCTGCTTTTTTATATACATACACCTGTTCTTCTTCCAACCAGTGGTGGCAATGGGAGATAAGGGCAAGAGTTATTTGCCATGCCTGTTCCAATGCATTCATCCCTGTTCTAAGTGGTGTCAAGGGTGGACAATAGGCAATAGTTATTTGCCCTGTTTTTTTATGTACATCCTCCCGTTATTCCTGCAGGCAAAGACCAAGTCACATGAAAATCTTGATCAAGGTTTTGGTAGATATTTTTTCTACAATCCATGGTCATAGATACTTGGAATGTAGAGTCAGTAAACATCATGCTTTCACATCCATGTACACCAAACTTCCTTCTGACCCACAGTCATTGTCAAGGTCAGTTGAAAGTTAAAACATATCTGCATCAGTAAATTCTTTGGAATTCATGTCATTTGAAAATGCATTTTTTTCTATTTAGTATTATTTTGTGAATGTAAATTAGTACTCTCTCTTTTTCAGGCAAGATACTTTTGATTGGAGGTGGCATTGCCAACTTTACTAATGTTGCTGCTACTTTTAAGGTGAGAAGGTGATACAGAGATTCAGGTTTAAGTTAACCTTGCACATAGTGTAGTGTATTAACCATGGATACATAAAATTATGTAGACTATGACAAGTTTAAACTTTTCCCCCAATTATGCAATGGCATAAAACAAAGTGAAAGAAAATATAGAAAACCATCAAGTTTTTTTTATTAAACATTTACCAAATACTTTATTTCACTTGAGTGTAAAGAGAAAAATGTTGAAAGCACGTTTTTGCAAAATATATCCCAAATAATCCATGAAGTTTGAACACAAATCCCAAGTAATAAGGTTCTGAATAAGCTTAAGTGGTATTCCAAATAAATCCAACACTGGCAGCATTGATGTGCATCTGATGGCATGTGTCATAGTCATGTGCCAACAGACTTTTTTTTTAAAAATGACAATATTTATGATCCAGGTATATATCCTTATTTGCATTTCACTGTAAAACAAAGTATTTGTTTGAGCACTTTGTATTTATTGAGAAGAATCCCTTGAATTAAATAATTTGAATAAATAAATTCCAGCCCAAATGATGTACTTGACACAACAGAACTACAACTAATTCAGATCCTACAGAACAAATTAATGATTTATAGATAAACAAGATTATTTAGTCCTCTACTTGACTTCAGGTCACAATTATTATTTTCTATGAAAAAATTATTACCTAATTGCAATTTTCATTCTGAAAGGTTCCAAATGTTTACAAGATAACATCAGGATAAAAGAATACAGAAAGACCTAGCAAACAGTGCAGATTAAATATACACAAGATACTAATTTCAAACATAATACTTATAAGGTCTGTTACTATAGTTATAATATAAAACATAGTAAACAGGAGGTAGACTGTCATTTCATTGGGAATTCCTAATGTTCTGGACTCTGATTGATAGAATCATGTTGTTTACAAAACGAAAATCAATGATTCTGGCAAGTTAAAAAACGAACTTAATTTTGGACATGGTCAAGTCCAAATTACAGTTATCCATAGCATATGATGAATACAGAAAGACCTTGCAAACCAATCAAATTTGGTATGCATAACATTCAATGCAACATTCCTCCAAATCATGTAAAATATGAAAGACTTAAAATTTGCCAATTTTTAATGTGAAATCATTATTCTGAACAAATAGATAATTATTTATTTTACCCCAACTCCCACACACTTTACTGGGTATACTGGAGTTAGCTCATATAGATGCCTCACTTTTGTTCCCTTAATATTTAATATCCCTCTAGAATATTTTCTTGAAACAGACTACATGATACAAAATCTTGTCATGATCCACAGACAGCATTTGAACCTGTCTCTATGGATTTATTATGTACAATCATGATGTAGAATGCATCAAAGTCTTTGCTTGATTGCGTAGATCCAATATTGTCTTCACTAACTGATGTTATTAATACCTCTCTCTCATCTGGGAAATTCCCATCATTTTTCAAAACTGCCATTGTACAGCCTCAGTTGAAGAAACCAACACTCGACCAAAACTGTCACCGAATATGGAACAAAGTCAACAAGTAGATACAATGTTTCATTTACTCAATTCTGGACAAGGTCAAGTCCAGTAAACAATGTTATATTACAACAACATGTAATGGAATAAAATATAATTTTAGAACTAACAGACACACATTTAATTTATATATAAATAATACTATGTTAGCCATGTGAAATCAAGCATTTTTTATTGTTTGATTGCTTGAAGTTATACAATACTCAGTAATTTGAAATAAAATTAGTCTTCTTCTTAGACAAACTGTATTTACATAGGGAATAGTGTGAGTTCTTATTTTATACTGCCTATATTTACATAGGAAAAATATTGTGAGACCTTATTTTAGACTGTCTACATTTATATAGAGAAATGTGTGAGTCCTCATCTTAGACCTTCAGTATTTATATAAGGAATAATGTGAATTGTCATCTTTGAACTTCTGTATTTATATAGGGAATAGTGAGTTCTTATTTTAGACATTTCTTTATTTATACAGATAATAATGTAAATTGTCATCTTAGATGTTTTGTATTTATATAGGGAATAGTGTGAGTTCTTATTTTGTATATATTTACATAGGGAATAGTGTGAGTTCTTATTTTGTATATATTTACATAGGGAATAGTGTGAGTTCTTATTTTGTATATATTTACATAGGGAATAGTGTGAATTCTTATGTTGTATATATTTACATAGGGAATAGTGTGAGTTCTTATTTTGTATATATTTACATAGGGAATAGTGTGAATTCTTATTTTGTATATATTTACATAGGGAATAGTGTGAGTTCTTATTTTGTATATATTTATATAGGGAATAGTGTGAGTCCTCATCATATACTTGTATTTATATAAGGAATAGTGTGAATCCTTATTTTAGACTTTCACTATTTATAAAGGTAATAGGGCAAGTCATATCAAAGACTTACAAAAATGGTACTAACAGCTGCCTCACTTGGTGCTCAGCATTAAGAGGTTAGTGTTAGGACTGGTCAGCCTGGTGTCATCATTGACTTATATTTATATACGTTATATTGCAAATTCTCATCTTTGACCTCTACTTATATAGTTATTATTGCAAATTCTCATCTTTGACCTATATTTATATAAATATAAGATTGCAAGTTCTCATCTTTGACCTATATTTATATAAATATAAGATTGCAAGTTCTCATCTTTGACCTATATTTATATAAATATAAGATTGCAAGTTCTCATCTTTGACCTATATTTATATAAATATAAGATTGCAAGTTCTCATCTTTGACCTATATTTATATAAATATAAGATTGCAAGTTCTCATCTTTGACCTATATTTATATAAATATAAGATTGCAAGTTCTCATCTTTTACCTATATTTATATAAATATAAGATTGCAAGTTCTCATCTTTGACCTATATTTATATAAATATAAGATTGCAAGTTCTCATCTTTGACCTATATTTATATAGGTAATAGTACAAGTCCTCATCTTAAACATTCTTTTTTATATAGGGAATAGTGCGAGCTCTGCGTGAGTACCAACAACTGATTATTGAGCAAAAAGTATCCATCTACGTCAGACGAGCAGGTCCAAACTACCAGGAAGGACTTCGTATCATGAGGGAACTCGGTAAAATTTACTTAATCTCAGCTGTCACTTTCTCAAGCAGGCACATACAAAATATAAGAAGAATTGGGTAGTATTTATCATACTTTAACTGAAATTGGTTATGTAATTTTTTACCTAAACATCAGAGGACCTATGTCTGTGCAGAATGATTTTTGGAGTGTGGATCTTATAAATGGACCAAGGACCAATGTTTTGCAATAATTCTTATGCAGGAATCAATGTTATATTGATGTTAACAATACTAAATAAACTTGGTATAATGATTTATTAACTCGTGTATTGATTGATGCACAGTTAACATTACAAAGTTACTAATATTATTGAAAGATAGGTTTGTTATTGTTCAGTAACTATTATTTTGCCATTTGGTGTGTAAAGCAGTTTTATTCAAGTCAAATTTTAAATTGAGATTCCTAATATGAGGGGGAGGACAACATATGACATGCATGGAGATTAGCAAATGTAAGCCATTCAAGTTGCTTCAGTTTTCTTTTGAAATTGGCCAAGGATCATAGTTTTGTTGGATTTTTTTTATGTACAAAGTTGCAAGTGTTTTGTTTTGTTATTTCACTGACCAGGAATATGTTTTACTTTGGTGTAATTGTTCTAGTATAATGATGGTGTCATGTCACCAATGTTTACCGGAGTTGTTAGTGTTAATATCAGGTGAGAGAATGTTTTCGAAAAATCTTCATTTAAGGCTCACAGGTCTAGTTTGTACTTTGATTTTTCCAGAAGAAGTGTGGAAATGTCTTCCCCTTCTCAGTTTGTGTAGTATCATGTTACAGAGGCATGAATGTTTGGCAGCATTTAAGGTAAAGGTAGATAATTATAATCTGTCTTATCCTTTGATGATTACTGAAATTATATCTCCGTTTTTTTAGGCAATACACTAGGCGTGCCAATTCATGTGTTTGGACCAGAGACACATATGACTGCCATTGTCAGCATGGCGCTAGGGAAAAGAGACATTCCAACAATTCCAAAACCAGAAGGGACAACAGCAAACTTTCTGCTGCCATCTTACTCATCACAGGGAGTGGTAAGTTTATGTGGGAGGAATATAGATTTATTATTGTTAAATTGAAAAGTTGATTTGTTTTGGTGATTCAGTTGATACTTTTTAGATGAGCAGTTCTTTTGTTCGGGTGAGATGGTGATTGAGTTGATATTCTTTGAATGAGAGGCAGAGAAAACTATTAAAAGGACAACTGGCATATCCCAGATGCTTTAGTTGGCACCATTGTTCCCCACAGGATGACATTGAAACAGTGTTGACTGTAATTATCTCATTTTCCTGAAAGTACTGTACAGGGCTCAGATCTAACATTCACATAGTCATAAAGTGCAAGTTAATTTTGTAAATTACAATGTGAAATTTTAAGTTGTTTCTTTTTCTTTTAGCACATGCTAAATTTTCCATTGATCCATGACTCATAAGTAAGACTCATTTTTATTTCAGCAAAAACTGATTTATAGCTTTGTGATTTTGATTATTTGTCTTTGAGAAAAGCTGTTTTTCTTTATAACCATATTTGTGGTTACTACCAAAGATATTGCTTGTAAGATGGCCGATGTAAGATATTTGTGCTACATATGCTTATCACCCCATGGAACCTAAATCTTTTTTCCTCATACAAAATGTTGCTGTAACTGCATGTCATTGAAATGCATGATCATCTTTAATTCTAATAGCCTATCAGGGTAAGAAGATATGACCTTGGGACATATAACCTGACTTAAGTAATAAACAAAAATAATAATTCAACTGCACATGTATCATTTTATTCTTGAAGTTGTGAAATAGATAGAAAAGTAAGTGATGATAAAGTTATTGCACTACATTTTTAATAAAAAGGTTATATAGCCTTGAAAGCACCTTAAATTTGGGGGTGACCTTGGGAAACTTATATGAATTTGAGCGTTTACTTTGAAAACTCCTTAACTTATGATTTGCCTTGAAAACCCTTGAATTTGAGAGGTTACCATAAAAACTCATTGAATTTTGAATGGTTGGTTTATCGATGAAATTCCTTGATTAGAATTTATCAGAGTAAATACAAAATGGTTAAACCACATGAAATTGTTTTGACAAACAATGAGTAAATATATAAAATGTGATAAAATGGAAATGTTGAAATGATGCAACGTTTTAGTTACCAGATAGAGCAGTGTGAAGTCTCCGGACAAAAGTTAATAAGCACTCATCCCTGGGATGTTGCAAGAGTTATTCTTCCCTGTCCGTATTATTCTTAGCACATTACAGTTCTCTTCTACACTGCTTACACTTTTACCCAAGAACCATAAGCACTCATCCCTGGGATGTTGCAAGAGTTATTCTTCCCTATCAATATTATTATTACCACAGTGTAATTCACTGCTTCCACTTTTATCCATGGGTACCCCTCCCCCATAAAACATGTCACTATTATGTTCTAGTACATGGCTTCTTAGTTATACACGTACAATAAAATGATCTTCATGTTTGTATCTAAATAACAATTGGTGCTGTTTTAAAATCTATCCATTATTTATCATTACAGATATTTCAGGTAAAAATATTTTTGTTCAATATACTTATTTAATATTTAATGTTTTGTTTCACATTTCATTATTGGGTAGGTTAATAGTAGCACCTTATTTGTAGCATAGAATACATATGCAATTTTCCTTTTGAATAAATAACAAAATATTGTTCATTGTATCAGTCAGTAGCACTTGTCATAATATGTCTTTAGCACTTGTCATAATATGTCTTTAGCACTTGTCATAATATGTCTTTAGCACTTGTCATAATATGTCTTTAGCACTTGTCATAATATGTCTTCAGCACTTGTCATTACAAGACTTCAGCACTTGTCATAATATGTCTTTAGCACTTGTCATAATATGTCTTTAGTACTTGTCATAATATGTCTTTAGCACTTGTCATAATATGTCTTTAGCACTTGTCATAATATGTCTTTAGCACTGGTCATTATATGTCTTTAGCACTTGTCATAATATGTCTTTAGCACTTGTCATAATATGTCTTTAGCACTTGTCATAATATGTCTTTAGCACTGGTCATTATATGTCTTTAGCACTTGTCATAATATGTCTTTAGCACTTGTCATAATATGTCTTTAGCACTTGTCATAATATGTCTTTAGCACTGGTCATTATATGTCTTTAGCACTTGTCATAATATGTCTTTAGCACTTGTCATAATATGTCTTTAGCACTGGTCATTATATGTCTTTAGCACTTGTCATAATATGTCTTTAGCACTTGTCATAATATGTCTTTAGCACTTGTCATAATATGTCTTTAGCACTGGTCATTATATGTCTTTAGCACTTGTCATAATATGTCTTTAGCACTTGTCATAATATGTCTTTAACACATGTCATAATATGTCTTTAGCACTGGTCATTATATGTCTTTAGCACTTGTCATAATATGTCTTTAGCACTTGTCATAATATGTCTTTAGCACTGGTCATTATATGTCTTTAGCACTTGTCATAATATGTCTTTAGCACTGGTTATAATATGTCTTTAGCACTTGTCATAATATGTCTTTAGCACTTGTCATAATATGTCTTTAGCACTGGTCATAATATGTCTTTAGCACTGGTCATAATATGTCTTTAGCACTGGTTAGCACTTGTCATTATATGTCTTTAGCACTGGTCATAATATGTCTTTAGCACTGGTCATTATATGTCTTCAGCACTTGTCATTACAAGACTTAAGCACTTGTCATAATATGTCTTTAGCATTGGTCATAATATGTCTTTAGCACTGGTCATTATATGTCTTTAGCACTTGTTATATGTCTTCAGCACTTGTCATTATATGTCTTCAGCACTTATCATTATATGTTTTCAGCACTTGGCATACTGTTGACACCATTCTTCATGCACATGTAGTCATTGAATGAACTCCATTTGTATTTTGAGTGCTTCTGAGTAACAAATAACATTCAGTCATTCTTGAGTTAAACTAGCCTTATTGGGTGCTTTTATATCAAGGACAATGCACATATTTTTAACCTGTTTAAGAGATCACTAACCATGAGGAAAATTGAGTCTGGTTGCTTGATAATCCTATATTTTAACCTGTTAAAGGGATGACCATACATACCAACCATTATGCTTTTATCCAGCAGATTAAGTTTTCCGCAAGATTGCGAATAGATTGTGGTTTTTTGCTACCTTAAAAACTAAAATATAAAGCAATAAAGTTTTTTTGTTTCATTTTATTATCATCTCTTTAAATCCACTTTTATAATTTGAGAAAATTCTTAAAACGGTTACTGCTGCGTAAGATAAGCAAAAGATCACTTTCCTTATTTGCTAATTATAGCAGCTGTATATGACCCCTTTCTAAGAAAACAGATGGGTTTCTTCAGATGTGACTTTGCCTAACAGATTCATTTTATTTATGAACTAGTTAGGTAGTGAACCAATCTAAGAAAATGGCACCAGATGTTAAGTGAAACACTTTATGATGTGAATTGTGGATGTTATGTGACTGAAAATGTTTGAGCAGATGGATCTTTTCAAACTTTAAAACATGTCAGATCAGTAAAACTGAGAAATCAACACTGCTTTACAAACTTTTAAAGAAGTACATGTGATTAATGTAATACAGCAGTCTGAGCACATGTTCAATGAGCTGCATAACCAGGTTAGTTGTGAAAATGTATATTTTCATATGTGCTGTAATTCTGCCATATAATATATAGATTGCATTTTTTTGGGCCCAAATTATGCTTTTTTTTGTCACTTATAATAATAATTATGTTTATACATCTTGGAGTGTTGACATGTATGGATAACTAACCATAAGTGAAAATTGGTATGATCCCTGAGTGGTCCTGTATTTTTAACATGTTAAAGGGATAACTAACCATAAGTGAAAATTGGTATGGTCCCTGAGTGGTCCTGTATTTTTAACATGTTAAAGGGATAACTAACCATAAGTGAAAATTGGTATGGTCCCTGAGTGGTCCTGTATTTTTAACATGTGAAAGGGATAACTAACCATAAGTGAAATTGGTATGATCCCTTAATGGCCTATATTGCATACATGCCAACCATTACTCTTTTGGCATAATCATTATGCTTTTTATCACTAAATTACGCATTACACATAAACATTACGCTTTTTCAGAGTATCCACCTTCTAAAAATATCAATTATTTGTTTTCTCATTTTTATTAACATTTCATTAATCCCACAGACTGTATTATAGAAAAGACGGTTTTTACGTAACTACAATATAAGTGTACGCATGTCCATGGACTTGTGTGCAATTTCCTAACAGTATCATGTTCTATTTATAGCAAACCTTGTTCTGCTTTCAAACTTTCGACCTCGAATTCTATTTATAGAATGTGTATGGCTTAGTGAGGTGAGAACAGACTGGTTTTATAATTTTAATCTTAATGCGCAGATTCTTTGTTTTAATTCATATTTACTGCAGAACCAGTCTAAGGTATTTGGCTAAAAAGTCTATTTTATTTTAGTTGATGCATATCAGAGAGAGCAAAAATATCTCCTTTAAAAAATTCACAGATGTATTAGAAAAAGGCAAAAAAATAAAAAACACAATTCTCTAAATATGAAGAAACGAGTGCAGTATCACGTTGACATCTATTTCAGGCTGTGTGGAAAGAATTTTAATATTTGATGCTAAAAGTCTTAAGATGGCTTCTAGTCAATGTGTGTGTAAAGCTAAAAGTGTTATATATGAAAACTTACAGTAAAGGATATTAAAAGATGAGAGAGGCAAATAAATCATTTCATATTGAAATTTTAGCATGTTATATTTGGATTATGCTTTTTCTGCCAGGATTCTGCTTTTTGACCACTGGAATTACACTTTTTCCTCGTCAGGGGTAGGCATGTATGATATTGTTAACCTATTAAATGCAGAACTTACCATAAGGACAATTGATGCAATCTCATGTTGGTCCTGTATTTTTAACCTGTTAAAGGGGTAACTATCCATTAGGGTAAATTTGTGTGTTCCCTTAGTGTCCTGTATTTCACATGTTTTTAATGTAGTTATGGGATAAGTTAGCACAATAGAAAATTGGTGTTGATCTTTTGATGGTCCTATATTTTTAACCTGTTAAAAGGAACACTAACAATAAGGAAATTTGTGTTCCCTTATTGGTCCTATATTTGTAACCTGTTAAAGGGATAACTAACCATAAGGAAAATTTGTGTTTCTTTAATGGTCCTATAATTTTAACCTGTTAAAAGGAACACTAACAATAAGGAAATTTGTGTTCCCTTATTGGTCCTGTATTTGTAACCTGTTAAAGGGATAACTAACCATAAGGAAAATTTGTGTTTCTTTAATGGTCCTATAATTTTAACCTGTTAAAAGGAACACTAACAATAAGGAAATTTGTGTTCCCTTATTGGTCCTATATTTTTAACCTGTTAAAGGGAACACTAACCATAAGGAAAATTTGTGTTTCCTTAATGGTCCTATAATTTTAACCTGTTAGTGTTCCTTTGTGTTTAAAATTTGTGTTTCTTTAATGGTCCTATATTTTTAACCTGTTAAAAGGAACACTGGCCATAAGGAAAATTTGTGTTTCCCTAATAATCTTACATTTTTAACCTGTTAAAGGGACAACTAACCATAAAGAAAATTTGTATGGGCCCTTATTGGTTCTTTAGCAGTATGCTTCACTTCACTATACTGTCATGCTTCAATGGACAAAAAGTCCTTATATTTAATCAATTAGTAAGTAATATGACTACATACATTATAAAAGGTATTTATAAAATATTTGATTCATTTATCAACATATTTAGTGTTATAGTAGGTATATATACTATTGTGATATTTAGTTATTTGTAGATTTTACTTTAATGTTTGAATCTTCATTTGTTTAATTTGAAATCTTAGGTGTCATCTGTAATTGTGTTGTACTCGTTAGCCTGTTTTAATGATTTTTAGAAAAAGTATTCTTTGTATATCACTCCATGTGCTTATCTGTACATCCATTTATACTTACAATACTATATGTACCTTTTATTTGTATTTTTGCCTCATCAACAATTTTTAGCTAACCTGGTCAAAAGTCTCATCAACCACATTTTTAGCTCACCTGGACATTGGTCATATGAGCTTTTATGGTCCTGCATGGCACATGTCCATCACATGCTAGTCCATCAGCACTTAGATTTGTTATTTCTAATTAGATTTGGTGTGCAAGTTTATACCATCAAGACTTCAATTGATTTAAATTAAAATTCATGCATATTAGTATGGTGATTGTCCATTGGATTGTTGGAGGTTGTGATGCTGTAAAATTCATATTTTTTTTTATTTAATATGTAAGCTTGTGAACACTATCAAGATCACATTTTTTATTGGATTATTAATATGTAAGCTTATGTCATCAATTCAATTATGAGA
The DNA here is from genome assembly GCA_029339505.1 of Unio delphinus. Taxonomy (NCBI): domain Eukaryota; kingdom Metazoa; phylum Mollusca; class Bivalvia; order Unionida; family Unionidae; genus Unio; species Unio delphinus. The sequence continues at coordinate 11,820,346 of JAQISU010000035.1, read as the reverse complement.
GGCATCCTTGTATAATGATGAGGTGATTTTGCATCTGATTGGCAATGTGTGAACACCCTATAATAGTTGGTATGTCATCAGGTCCACAGATGAGGTGGATTATGAATGCCATAGGCATACTAATGAGGTGACTTGCATCTGATATGGATGGATTATAAATGATATCCTCATATTAATGAGATGAGCTTGCATCTGATTGGATGGATTATAAATGACAGAGCATTTCAATGAGGCAAACTTGTACTTGATTGGATGAGGTTGTGAATATGCTAGAGTTCATATTTCTAATCAGACCTAATGTGTAAGCTAGTACCATGAAATTCTCAGATGAATTCAATTATATACGTGATATCCATGTATATTCAGTTATGAGTGATATCCATGTATATTCAGTTATGATTGAAATCCATGTATATTCAGTTACATGAGTGATATCTATGTATATTCAGTTATGAGTGATATCCATGTATATTCAGTTATGAGTGATATCCATGTATATTCAGTTATATGAGTGATATCGATGTATATTCAGTTATGAGTGATATCCATGTATATTCAGTTATATGAGTAATATCTATGTATATTCAGTTATGAGTGATATCCATGTATATTCAGTTATATGAGTGATATCGATGTATATTCAGTTATGAGTGATATCCATGTATATTCAGTTATATGAGTGATATCGATGTATATTCAGTTATATGAGTGATATCTATGTATATTCAGTTATGAGTGATATCCATGTATATTCATTTATGAGTGATGTCCATGTATATTCAGTTATGAGTGATATCCATGTATGTTTAGTTATATGAGTTATATGAGTGATATCCATGTATATTTAGTTATGAGTAATAGCCATGTATATTTAGTTATGAGTGATATCCATGTATATTCAGTTATGATTGAAATCCATGTATATTTAGTTATGAGTGATATCCATGTAGATTCAGTTATGATTGAAATCCATGTATATTCAGTTATGATTGAAATCCATGTATATTCAGTTATGAGTGATATCCGTGTACAGTGGAACCCCGCTATAACGCGATGATCGGGGTCCATAAAATCGGATCGCGTTAAAAGCGGGGTCGCGTTATGCAGGGTTTTACAATATTTAACTTTTTTCTGAGAACATATATGTGTATACATGTACAATGATCAAAAGTCGGCTTATCATCAGATGAATATTAACTGGAATGCATTAATTAAGATATATTCAAAATAATCGATGGCTAATATATTTATAGGTTATTACTGTGCATTAAAAACATTTACTAATTTTTATTTGTTTGAACGATAATACAGATTGACCGATAATACCAGACTATCGCTATATCATGAAAAGTGTATCAACACCGTATGCTACCGTGCCGTCGTGGCATGCAGTTCATCCATAATGGATATAATTTCATTGAAAATTGTACAGATTTAAAATATTCAATAATTTTGTAATATATAGGATGAACAAAATATTGAAAACCATTTACTTGCCGTCTGATATCGTACGGTCATTGCATGCAGCTATTTCCGGGTCTACATACGGTGTCTGTACAAATTTCATACCGCTAAAATTTTATCATATGCGACAACTGCAAGAATAATTAACAATCAACGCATGATTTCAGCGTGCAAATAACTTTTATTTCAGATTTTGTGAACATCAAAAGAAACATGTGAAAACTGCTAAATTAATCGTTGCGCAAAGTGCAAAGTCAGTGTGGTTCCAAATTTCAATTTCATCATTTCTTGAAAAATATATCCAATGACGTTTGCTTCTTTGCTGCGAACTGTTGGGTTCTAGCAAAGTCAAGAATGTTTTAATTAACAGATAATAAAGTGGATATTATTTACTTTCAACTGTTTGTTGTTTGATCACACCGCCAAGCACAGCATACATGTTGGCAGCTTTCGTCCTTTGATGTTTATTAAATTGTGCGACTCTTGTATCAACCACAGCTTTGTCTGCTGCTTGGCTGTTAAATAAGAAGCCCATGTCGGCAATTGTTTGAGCAACGACTGTATACAGAATTCATGGAAGACAATCACAAAGACGATTTACTGGCTTTACTCATGGATCCGTAATAAGTAACACTTCCGATAATGTTTACTTTGGCTTAACAATTCAAAAACCTAATGAAACCAGTTTTCTCTTCTAGAGTAGAATACAGAGCTTCCCCACAACCTGTTCAAATTGATAAATTTCAGAAGCCAAGCGTTGTACACACTATTTCTCATACGTTATATATATCATATTATTTTAGAATTCATACATGATCATTTCTCCAAAATCACTTAAAGAACCTGGATAAATTGTTAAGTTCTGATCGTTTATTATTAAAAGTCATACGCGAATTCTTCCACCAAATTATAATAAACGTTTTACACACTATTTCTCGTACGTTAAACAAATATTTTCACGGTCCGATAAAAATACACGTAAATGAACTATGCCACGATCATATTATTTTAAAAGTCACAACTAATCTCATGCCCAAAATGAAGTTCATTTCTTGTTTTGTTTTTTATTTTACTTTTCTCCAAATTTTGTTTCTCCATGTGTGAATGAATATATGAAATTTCTGGAGCCATGCTACGACCACGTTATATCCGAATTCGCGTTATGGCGGGGCGCGTTATAGCGGGGTTCCACTGTATATTCAGTTATGATTGAAATCCATGTATATTCAGTAATATGAGGGATATCCATGTATATTCAGTTATATGAGTGATATTTATGTATATTCAGTTATTAGTGATATCTATATAATTTTATTAAAACACTGGTAATGCTCTGATTGATTGAGCTTGTGAACATACAAACCATATTTCTAAATATATTTGTGTTATACTAGGTTTTTAAAGGTCATAAATTCAGTCATGATCAAGATTCATGCATACTAATGAGGATTTAGGCTTATCAGTTAGTGGGAATTGAACCTAAAACCTAATTATCATGAATCCACTGAAGCACCACAGCACTGTTGGGTGGGGATCTAAATGATTTCCAAGTTGGAATTCTTTGGACAGGCTTAATTACGGTAACAATAGACCCTGGAAACCATGTGGACAACATTGATTAACTGCCCTTGTTATACCAAGTAAGTCGGTATGACTAAAGGGTTGGTTAATGAACAGTTTAAAGTTATAAATCAGGACTTTTTTCCAAGAACAGGGAGAGAACTATGGGGCATTTCAGGTTGCTTCCATGACTTGTCCTTTTTATGTACAGATTGTTAGACAGTGAAGCAACTATATGCTCTAAGTTTTATTTTCCTTCTGCAGTTTCAATACACGTGTGAATTTATATTCACAAACTGAGATAATTCAACTGCCTAGATGAATTATATCCGGTTTACTTGGAACTTGGTAGGAGTTATGGCCCATGACAACTTCATACCTTTATGTGGAGGAGGTTGTTTCATACCATCATAACTATACAACTCTGACATGTCAGTGATGGACTTAAGAAGCTCATCTACCACCAGAGAAAATCTTGGAACTATTGGGTGAATGTGGTTTATATAAATAAAATTCGACCCAGTATTTTTAAGGACTTAATATTTGGACTCAACTGGCCATAGCAGTCAGTTGATTTTATTTTATAGCCCTCCATCTGTCATCTAGTCATATGTCTGTCCAAATTTTGAATCTAATTCCTGAGAAACTTGGAATGCATGTTTATGCCATCAAATTTTGATTAAGTTAGATAATCATAAAGATTCAAATGTATTAACCATGTGATACATTTACATCTTGTATCATTAAAATCTCAGATTATTTTTTTTAATGAACAAATTCCATAATGCTAATGAGTTGATTTTTCATCTGATTGGCTAGAAGATTTGATGCTCATTGATTCTGTAGCCACCAGACTTTGATTCAATAATTTCACCAACATTTAATCAGAGTCAACCAAGTTTGGCATGTAGACCTCAATAATGAATATGTAATATGTATCTGATTTTATGCTAAACAGGAACAAATAGTGTAATATCACAATGTCACCTAGATCGTGTGCCATATGCAAGTGTGTATGTGTGTGTGAGAGTGTTTTCCTTTTCTGTACATTATATTTATTATCCCTTGATTATCAGAAATGTTAGATTGTAAGGTGACCTGGGGATGGCTCCCCGACCTATTACAAGGATAATAAATTTAAAACAAAAACAAAAAGAAAAAAAAATGTGGCATGTAGTTTCAGATTGACAAAACCATGTACGAGTTTGATTTTCAGCATTTGTATGCAGTCATTTACAGGATTAACTCCCTTGTTATTAGCCCCCTATCATGTTCCTGACTATTCCCAAAATGTTTAAGATTTTCTGGGTTTTAGCCAATTTTTGGCATACAGCTTTATTAGTGATGAGACCTTAATTAGTTTGATTGAAAGTAGTCCACATTGTCATTTTGAAGAGTTGTGGCCCCAGAATGCTGATCCTCATAAACTTTTTTCCACCATATAACTTTATAAAAGAATGTGTTTCACTTGCATGAACAAGGGTTTTCTGTATTTTCCATCATTATTTAGTAGGGTAGCGCTCCCAAATTGCAATTTTATTCAGACTGTAGTTTTGTAGGAGAATTGTTTTCCCTTTGCCTGCCAAGCAAATTTTTTATGCAATAAGCAAGACCTTGTGATGCAGCCATTGCTACTAGAACAGGTTCATTTTATGTTTAATTGTTATCACCATGTATGCACTTTTATAGGAGATAAGAGAAATATAACTTTAGAAGTTGTTGAATTTTTTGCTCTCAAAGGAATAGTAAATAAACACTTTGTGGATACAATAGTCAACTTTGGCATATACTGGAGTTTTTAAAAAAAAAATAATTAATTGGCCTGAATTTCCTGAAGTGTTAATTATAGTAATATAATAACTGATGGTCTAGTTAAGTTGAATTGAGTCAACTACCTGAGCTTTCAACAGTTTTTTCTTACATCAGGCCTCCCCAACTACCAGTCGGCGTGGTTCAAGTGAGCTAGGTCGCACCAGTTCAGCAAATCTGCTTCAACATTTACAGAGCTCAGTGCCAGCTACACCCTCCCAAACACTGTTTACTGCAAGCACAAAGTGTATCATTTGGGGCATGCAGCAACGGGCTGTCCAGGGCATGCTTGACTTTGACTACGTCTGTTCTAGGAAGGAACCCTCAGTTGAGGCAATGGTTTATCCATTTACGTAAGTTTTGAATTGTGAACTTTTTAAAAAATTTGATTATCTGGCATTTTATTTCCTTTGTTTTCAGTACAGTGAACATTATAGCATGTGACGAAGAGTCATATACAGCAAGTGTCGGACTTTGTAGGAAGGAATGAGGCTTTCCTGTGTTTCTTACATTCAAACTCTGATCATACATCAACACATGGATCGATCTCTGATCTGCAGGGTAGGATTTCCATATCATGCATCAACACATGGATCAAATTCTGTTCCAGATGGTGGGATGTCTTCATCATACTTGAACACATGGATCAATCTCTGATCCAGAGGGTAGGATTTCCATATCATACATCAACACATGGATCAAATTCTGATCCAGATGGTGGGATTTCCCCATCATACATGAACACTTGGATCAATCTCTGATCCAGAGGGTAGGATTTCCATATCATACATCAACACATGGATCAAATTCTGATCCAGGTGGTGGGATTTCCCCATCATACATGAACACATGGATCAATCTCTGATCCAGAGGGTAGGATTTCTCTATCATACATCAACACATATAATCTTTTTCTTTTCACTTTTTACTTGGAAATAGTGTTGTAAAAATTATTTCTTATTGGTATTGATATAGCATGGAAATGGTCTTCAAAGATTGGTGTCTTTTTTTGGTATTGATATAGTTTGGTAATTTTGTTCAAACAATGGTGTCTAATTGGTAGAGCTGTATCTTGAAAATAATGTTTGATAATGGTTTCTCATTGCTGTTAATAAAGCTTGAAAGTAGAGTTTAAAGAACGGTATCTCATCAGTAATGTTACAGCTTGGATGTAGTGTTCTAAAAATTGTGTTTACATACTGAACATTAATAACATTGACATACTAAACATTAATATTAATACATTTACATATTAAACATTAATAGTAAGACATTTACATACTAAACATTAATATTAATACATTTACATACTACACATTAATATTGATATATTTACATACTAAACATTAATAGTAACACATTTACGTACTAAACATTAATAGTAACACATTGACATACTAAACAATAATAGTAACACATTTACTTACTAAACATTAATAGTCACACATTTAAACATGCATAGTAACACACTTAAATACTAAACATTAATAGTAAGACAATTTCATACTAAACATTAATAGGAAGACATTTACATACTAAACATTAATAGGAAGACATTTACCTACTAAACATTAATAGTAACACATTGACATGCTAAAATTAATAGCAGCACATTTACATACTAAACATGAATAGTAACACATTTACCTACTAAATATTAATAGTGACACATTTACATATAAACATAATTAGTAACACATTTACATACTAAACATTATTAGTAACACATTTACATACTAGACATTTCTAGTAACACATTTACATACTAAACATTATTAGTAACACATTTACATACTAAACATTAATAGTAACACATTTACATACTAAACATTATTAGTAACACATTTACCTACTAAACATTAATAGTAACACATTTACATACTAAACAGTAATAGTAACACATTTACATACTAAACATTATTAGTAACACATTTACATAATAAACATTAATAGTAACACATTTACATACTAAACATTATTAGTAACACATTTACCTACTAAACATTAATAGTAACACATTTACATACTAAACATTATTAGTAACACATTTACCTACTAAACATTAATAGTAACACATTTACATACTAAACAGTAATAGTAACACATTTACATACTAAACAGTAATAGTAACACATTTACATACTAAACAGTAATAGTAACACATTTACATACTAAACAGTAATAGTAACACATTGACATACTAAACATTAATAGTAACACATTTACATACTAAACATTAATAGTAACACATTTACATGCTAAACAGTAATAGTAACACATTTACATACTAAACAGTAATAGTAACACATTTACATACTAAACAGTAATAGTAACACATTGACATACTAAACATTAATAGTAACATATTTACATACTAAACATTAATATTAACACATTTGCATACTAAACATTATTAATAACATATTTACATACTAAACATTAATATTAACACATTTACATACTAAAGTTTAATAGTAACATTTACATACTAAACATTAATAGTAACACATTTACATACTAAAGTTTAATAGTATACATTTACATACAAAACATTAACAGTAACACATTTAAATCCTAAACTTGAATAGTAACACATTTACATCCTAAATATTAATAGTACAGTCCTACCCGTTTATATCGACATCGCTTATCTCGACAAGCCGCCTATGTCGACAAAAACGCAAAGTCCCGGTCCCAAGGTCTACTATTACTATCAAATTGTCATGCCTATGTCGACGTCGAGATAAAAGAAAAACGTATATGTCGACAGAAGCCCTTGGTCCCAGCTTGAACAAATCATTTGTTTTCAAAACGTTTATGTCGACAAGCTGCCAATTAAGCCCAATACTTTGTTCAACAATTAGTTGATCTTGCCGCCAGGCTATAATGTCGCGGTCGGATAAAATAAAAAACCCCATAGCAGCACGTTTTCTCACCACTCTGCAGCTAGTTAAGTCTTTGATCTTGCCGCCTAGCTTGTGGGTCATGTTCTTTAAATGTACTCTTACAATGACAGCATGTACATCTGTGGGTCTTTCAGCCACTGAATTTTCTGATTGTAAATATATCAGCACAGCGAAAAGGATCAATTGATGCACACAATTTCCCAATCAACAGGTGGTCGAAGCAAGACTAGCAAGCCCTTAAATTTGCCGTCCAGGAAATTGATGCGTACAGAGGACTCCTGTATACGTGATTTTCAGAATCCCATATATAAAATTTGCTTGAAAATACGGATTACGCGTTTCCGAGACCTTTGAAAGTGATTTTCACTGTGAAGGTTTCGTTTTTAACTTTATTTACATTTACGATGGCTACCGACAGAAGGGTAAAAAGCAAATTAAATTTACAGTCTTTGGAAACTAAATATCTGGCTGTTAATGAAGTTAAGGGATGAACATCTCGCAAATAGGTCAGTGAAATTTTTTCCCTTAAAAATAACACACGTCCAGGAAGGATGAAAGCTGCTGAGTCTATAAAGAAAGACTAAGTATGAAGGTAACTGAGCTCCCCAAAGGAAGAAGCAAGACTGCTACATTTGAAGACGTGGAGGAAGCATCAAAATGATTCAATGAAGCATTATCGAAAAAACTTAGTGTGGAAAACTTCGCTGCAACAAGTGGTTGGTGCAGTCGCTTTAATGTTCGTCATAACATCGTATACAAAAGTATTTGTGGAGAATACAAGTAATGTTGACAGTTTTTCATTTCCCTGTGAATAGCCCCATCCCCTTGGTAGCCTGAATATCATGGGAACAGACTGACCGAAATCTAGGCTGATTTAAGTACATGTACTTGAAGCATGCAACTAACAACTAGACAAACACGTGCTAATGCTGACATTGAATCTGTCATATTTTTCATATCAGGATTTGACCGATGCAATATTTTATTGTGGACTTTATTACACAAAGGTAACATTGTTTTTTTTTTCAAAGTGTAAATACTACTCACTGATGACCGGTTACCCCTTACTGAAGTATTTAACTTGCATTTTTTTTTGCAGACACCCCTCACCCCCCATCACTTATCTCGACATCCGCTTATCTCGACAATATTTCCTCGGTCCCGAGGATGTCGAGATAAACGGGTAGGACTGTAACACATTTACCTACTAAACATTAATAGTAACACATTTACATACTAAACATTTTTAGTAACACAATTACATACTAAACATTATTAGTAACGCTTTTACATATGCAGCATTAATGGTAACCTATTTACAAATGGAACATTAATAAGATAGACACATACTAAACATAAATAGTAACACATTTACATACTAAACATAAATAGTAACACATTTACATACTAAACATAAATAGTAACACATTTACATACTAAACATAAATAGTAACACATTTACATACTAAACATAAATAGTAACACATTTACATACTAAAGGTGCTCATCATTAAGAGGCTAGTGTTAGAACTAGTCGGCCTGGTGTCAGGATAATATGACTGGGTGGGACATCATGCTACATGTCTGCAGCATGGTGCCTCAGTGCTAGACATCACTATAAACTGTCACACTACAGACATTGTTGTGATATAACTGAAAAATTGTTAAAGCTACATTAAAAAACCTAATCACACACACACATCCTAAACATAAATAGTAACACATTTAAATATGGAACATTTTTTTGTAATGCATTTACATACTAAACATGAATAGTAACACATTTATTTACTAAACGTGATTAGTTACACATTTACACAGTAAATATGAATCGTAACACATTTACTTACTAAACAAGATTTACACAGTACATATGAATCATAACACATGTACATGCTATAAAACATTAAATGTAATACATATACTTACTAAACATTAAATGTAATACATATACATACTAAACATGAATAGTATTAAATCTGCATATTGAACATTGATTGTAACACATTTACATACTAGTTCAAATCAAGTGATAAACAGGTTGACCTTGCCGCATGCATGGCTTCTTTAGTCTGTTTTGAGTTTAAAAGCAATTGATTAAAATATTATTTTTAAAAATTCTTATTGTCATTACTTTTGAAAGGTAGATCAATTCTTGATCAAAGTTGAATTGAGGACTATTTCATTATGTTTGTCTCTCTCTCAATTAATCTTATCAATGGAAGTGAATTTCATTTTTTGACTTGTTCACATTTGTTTCATTATGCAAGCTATCTGCAGTGCACAGTTAAGATGCTGTGTATTACCATAGCGATTTCTAGCACTGTTCTTTAAAAACTAAAATCTGCTTAACATCACTGAAACTTTGCACTTTATTTTCAGTATATACATTATTTGTTATGCATTTTCATAGGGTAAGGAAGCTTTCAGTGGGTGTTTTGCCTTTTAAAGTTAACACAGTATTTCCAATACACCGTTTTCACTTTGGATCTTATTTTTCATTTAGAAAAATATGAAGTAATCATTATGCTTCAGCGTAAGATAGGAAATTTCCTCTCGCAAGATGAAACCGTTATGTCAGACATTGGCACAGCTTTGTGCCTGATTCAGATTTCTGTCATCAGTATTTTAGAAACTGCCTCTTTGTTCATCCATGTGTCTGCATTATCCATGCGACTTAATTTATCATAACAAATTTTCTTCCTTGTCTTAAGTAGATGTGTACTCTCTGAGAAGTGTAAATTGCATCTTTGAAACAAACATGACACTGACATGACAACTGCAGTGTTATGTCATGACAACTACTGAGTTATTAACCTTTTTTCATTACAACAGGTACAAACAAGACTCTGTAATGACAACTGCTGTGTTATTCACATTATATTGAATCAGGTACAAACATGACACTGTAATGACAGTTACTGTGTTATTCACATTATATCAAATCAGGTTCAGACATGACACTGTAATGATAACTACTTTGTTATTCAAATTATATCAGATTAGGTACAAACATGACATTGTCATGACAACTACTGTGCTCTTCACATTATTTGACAGTAAACCTGCATCCTTGCTGTTTGCTTAAAATTAGTGTAGTAACAGTGCAGTCCCTTATCTAACACCACAGTATGTTATCATGTGTGTGCAGTTAGGTATTTTACACACAAGTGAATATGTTGACAGGTATATTGCACACAAAGGAATATGTTCACAGATGAATATATTACACACAAGTTAATATGTTAACAGTTGAATATATTTCACACAAGTTAATATGTTAACAGTTGAATATATTACACACAAGTAAATATGTTAACAGTTGAATGTATTACACACAAGTAAATATGTTCACAGTTGGGTATATTACACACAAGTGAATATGTTCACATTTGGGTATGTTACACACAAGTGAATATGTTCACAGTTGGGTATATATATTACACACAAGTGAATATGTTCGCAGTTGGGTATATTACACACAAGTGGATATGTTTGCAGTTGGGTATATTACACACAAGTGAATATGTTCACAATTGGGTTGACTATGCTGAGGTGAATATGTTGTTCACAGATGGGGAGACTATGCTCAAGTGAATATATTCACAGTTGGATTGAATATTCAACTGAATTTGTTCACAGTTGAGCAGACTACACACAATTGATAGCATATTTCTATGTTTTTCCACACATTTTACAGAGGGGACCACAAACAGAAGTTCTACTGGGGTCATAAGGAAATTCTCATACCAGGTAAGTAAACTCTCTATTGATATATATTATTTACAAATTAGAAAAGATAATTGTCAGGGCAAAATTCAATTTAAGAAGGCCTCAAGCTTAATTATGTAATAAATTTTGATCACCTGCCAGGACAAACTACTAACATTTTCCCAGAGAATTCTTACCATATGCATAATGAGCACACTTAATTGGCTACTACTTTATTCCCCTGGAACTAATTGGATGTGATCAGTTGACATTATATATTACAACTACACTACCCCCCTGGTACTGACTGGTATGACCAGATTTGGCTTCCTGATTTTCTGTTTGAGTCATCTTAATGGAAATGGATGAATTTATATTTTGATTTAACTGATATATGTAAACATAAGGAAGGAAACTATAGGCACTAATGTGATGCATACTGCATGTAAATCTCAATATTATGCGAAAGTACTTAAATGAATAGAGTATAACGATGTTCTGTCTTCCTGAAGAGCATCCATGACGATGATGCGAAAATACTTAATGAATAGAGTATAACAATGTTACTGATTTCCTGTTTAATTACCAACTTTTCTATCTTCCCGAAGAGCATCCATGACGATGATGCGAAAGAGCTTAAATGAATAGAGTATAACTGATTTCCTGTTATGCAGACCATGGTCATCTTTTTCCTATGTATTCAATTGACATTTGAAAATTGATGCTTTCAGTGTACAAGAACATGGCAGATGCCATGAAGAAGCATCCCAGTGCAGACGTCATGATAAGCTTTGCATCTCTGCGCTCTGCCTATGAGAGCACTGTTGAAACCATGACCTATCCACAGGTGAGTTATTCTTGAAGTAAAATAATGTAAAGAGTTAATTAGTTTTGTCTTTTTGGTCAGTAAAACCAACACAGACATGTCTAATTGGCAAAAGTTTCTGTTGTGTTTTATGTAACATGCATATGACCTAATTTCAGGTCACTTAATCATTTTATAATAATTTGTAGATTTTTGGCCTGTTTTATGCACATATACTTAGCTAGAATATAATTTTATATATAAATAAAAGCAAATTTTGTAAAAGGAAAATATATATGTGGTTGACATTTGTGAGCACATTTCTGCAAAAAGCATGTGACATAGACAAATACAATTTGTCAGCATGTTTTTAATAATATGCTGATTGATCTGATTCAAACCAGTCAAAGAGTTTTTCCATTTCTTAATATAATTTTGAACCTAGATTTTTTTTGGGAGGAGAGAGGGGTCAGTTAGGTTCTAACAGGATTGATCAAAACCATTTGACATGTATAAATAAAATATAATGGGTATGTTTCAAAACTTACGTTGATGATCTGGTTTGGAAATAATCCGACTCTTGACCTTGATTCAGCCAATCTCAAGTTGCCTTACGTTTCAAACATTTTCGATTGGCTTATAGCATAATCTTGGTTTCACGCTCAAGTCCATAAGCCAAAGGCTCTACAGATTTCTAGATCTGAAAGTTTTATTTCATTTTGCCAAGTTGGTTTTTCCAAATTGTTATATATTTGTACATGATTGGCTGTAGTGGCAGCATCTGTGTTTTAAAAAAGTAAATCCAGTGGGGGGTAGGGGTGGCATTTGAGTTTTAAAAACACAAATTTAGTTGGTGTTAACTTGGAAATAATTTCTAAATCCAGTAAGTAAGTCCTGCTACTAGTATTGTTTTATTTTTTAGATCAGAACAATTGCAATAATTGCAGAGGGTATTCCAGAGAATCTGACCCGTCAGCTGATCAAAATGGCAGATGAGAAAGGAATACATATCATTGGACCAGCTACAGTGAGTTAAATACTAAAACTTTAGCCTAATATTTCTGGCAATCTGTCAATGATGTCACAGAAAGAATTGAAACCTTCTTTGTTAGCATTCATTGCATTTAAATATAAGTTGAACATTGTCCACAAATATAGGAACATTAATCAAAAGAGAAAACATTAAACTTGTTTAAAGTAATTATGACTTTGGCGTAAAAAATGCTTTGTTATTTAACAATGAACAGAAATTTTGCTACATAGAGAGTTGATTTGTTTATTACATGAATATGTCATCCTCTGTGATTCATAGAAGTTTGTCATGAATGATACATTTTGCAGTAGTTTGGTCTTAATATCAGTCAGTATTTCTTTTCTTCCTATAGCTGCTAATTTCGTCATCATCTTTTATAAATATTCATTTTTATCACTTCAGTTTATAATTTTGTGTTCTCTATACTGTATGGTACATTTATTTTCAGGTTGGTGGAGTTAAGCCAGGTTGTCTTAAGATTGGCAACACCGGAGGCATGCTAGATAATATTCTATCTTCCAAACTTTACAGGCCAGGCAGGTAAGCATTCTGCATCTGCAACTAAAAATTGCCATAAAATTTGCTTCCTTATTCTTAAGCTAGAGGAGAAAGCGTGCATAGTTGACATGGGATTCTTGGATCCAGTTATATTTAGAGTGTGAACTGCTCTGGTGGCCTAGTGTTTAGAGCATTTGCCGCAGAAGCGTGAGGTCATTGGTTCGATCCTAGGCTGAGTCATACCAAAGACTTACAAAATTGGTATTGACAGCTGCCTCGCTTGGCGCTCAGCATTAAGACGTTGGTGTTAGGACTGGTTGGCCTGGTGTCCAGATAATGTGACTGGGTGAGACATCATGCTACATGTCTGCGGCATGATGCCCCAGTGCTAGACATCACTATAAACTGCAGACATCGTAGCGTTTTGACTGAAAAATTGTTTAAAGCTACATTAAACATCCTAATGAAACAAACTAACAAACTAAACATTTAGATCGTTAATGTTTTGTCATTTGGCAAAGCACTTATCACAAGCCAGTTTGCTCTGATCTCTCCAGCCATAAATGTTTATAAGTCTCTGCTAGGGTTAACCTGTGATGGACTGGTGTCAGTTATTGGATGTGAAACATTTTCAGTTGCATGCTACAATTTAGGAGGTTTTTGTGACATCTCATTGGTGGGGGAAATAAATAGTATTTTGTGAGATTAATTGTTTTCTTCACAAGGCTGAGGGCAAGGCGAGTTAATGGTATGACACTTTGTACAGTGAACATCTGTCTGCATTCACTATTTTCAGCTTCTTTTGCTAATGAATCAATTCCAGCAAAATTTAGTAGAGAGCATCTCAATGTAAGACCATTTCATATTTATCAGGTTGATACCAATCCAGCATCTAATAACAAAAGGTACGATGTTACAAATATATTCTTTTCATAAACCAAAGCAAATATTTACCAGATTTGATTCTAAAAAGGCCATTAAACTTTGAATAGATATTGCTGATCAGTCGTCTATCATTGTTATTAAAATTAAAAGTATTTTAAATGATTTCTTAAAACAAAAAAAAACTCAATTTTTGATAAAGCGTTCTAGCATGAATCCACCATCATTTTTCATATCGGGTTCGTGTATTTATTGTATTTATTTATTGAAATTCATGCAATTTAAAAACTGCAGTTCTTTTATTTTACCTCAAACAATTCAGCACTGAGGGATCTTGTACTGCAAAACAATGTAGCACTTTAAGGGTTAAAAGAAGTTACTATTAACACCCACTGCGTTATTAGAAGTTACTATAAACACCCTTTGCATTATTAGAAGTTACTATAAACATCCATTGCATTATTAGAAGTTACTATAAACACCCATTGCATTATTAGAAGTTACTATAAACACCCATTGCATTATTAGAAGTTACTATAAACACCCAATGCATTAATAGAAGTCACTATAAACACCCATTGCAATAATAGAAGTTGCTGTAAACACCCATTGCAATAATAGAAGTTGCTATAAACACCCATTGCAATAATAGAAGTTGCTATAAACACCCATTGCATTATTAGAAGTTGCTATAAACACCCATTGCATTAATAGAAGTCACTATAAACAACCATTGCAGTATTAGAAGCAGGATTCAAAACTAACTTTTGTATTAATTAGTCAAGTGGACTAACAGGAGAAAAGACATGCTTGTCTGCAGCAAAATCCATTAGTCCTCAAAACACGTACATTTGACCAACATCAGTTCCCTTTTTGGCATCCAATTGGACCATCCACATATAATTGCTAAACGGCTGTCTCATTTTTACAAGGGCGTGTACATTCCTAAACAAAGTTGACATTCTTCCACTAACTTTATCATTTAGCGTCATGATGATTTTACTTGTAGATGACTGTCCGTTTGGTTTCGATAACTCTCGTAAATTATAACATCCAACTACAAATGAGCTTATTTTTTCATCCTCTATTTTTTAATGCTCTCTGCAGACGCTGCAAAACATGGTATTTACTTTGGGGTTAAAGTTAAGCCACGGCCGACTTCCACTTCTCTAGAAAAGTTCGCATTACTACTTTTTTTTTATCATACTGTTTGTCACATTCCTTTTTGTCCTCATTATTGTCAGTCTTCTGCTTTATAGCCGGATTTTCCACACATTGTACAAATCGCCACATCGTTTAACTATGATCCTGGTCAGTGCGCCAATAACGCTTTGCACATCATTTGTAATGCTTAATATAAAGTGCCTAGTGATCTGGATTTACATACAGGAATTACATTAAATTTAATAAATAAAAATAGCAAAATATTTGCCCGCATTTCTGTTATGAAATTCATTAAAAAATACCAGGAAAGCAAACTTTAAAATAACTACATGCATTCATTTTTTATTAGTCAGTCAGACTTGTATTGGAACATTTATTAGTCTGTAAGGAAAACTATTAGTCGCGGACTAACAAATGTGTGTTAGTTTCGAACCCTGTTATAAGTCACTATAAACACCCATTGCATTATTAAAGTTACTATAAACATTCATTGCATTATTAGAAGTTACTATAAACACCTATTGCAATAATAGAAGTTACTATGAACACCCATTGCATTATTAGAAGTTACTATAAACACCCATTGCATTATTAGAAGTTGCTATAAACACTCATTGCATTATTAGAAGTTACTATAAACACCAGTTGCTTTAATATAAGTTACTATGAACACCCATTGCATTATTAGAAGTTACTATAAACTCTCATTGATTTAATAGAAGTTACGAACACCCATTGCATTATTAGAAGTTACTGTCAACTCTCATTGCATTAATAGAAGTTATGAACACCCATTGCATTATTAGAAGTTACTATAAACACCCATTGCATTATTAGAAGTTACTATATACACCCATTGCATTATTAGAAGTTATTATAAACACCCTTTGCATTATTAGAAGTTACTATAAACACCCATTGCATTAATATAAACACCCATTGCATTATTAGAAGTTGCTATAAACACCCATTGCATTATTAGAAGTTGCTATAAACACCCATTATATTATTAGAAGTTGCTATAAACACCCATTGCATTATTAGAAGTTGCTATAAACACCCATTGCATTAATAGAAGTTACTATAAACACCCATTGCGTTATTAGAAGTTACTGTAAACACCCATTGCATTAATAGAAGTTACTATAAACATGCATTGCATTCATAGAAGTTATTATGAACACCCATTGCATTATTAAAAGTTGCTATAAACACCCATTGCACTATTAGAAGTTGCTATAAACACCCATTACATTATTAGAAGTTGCTATAAACACCCATTGCATTATTAGAAGTTGCTATAAACACCCATTGCGTTATTAGAAGTTACTGTAAACACCCATTGCATTAATAGAAGTTACTATAAACATGCATTGCATTCATAGAAGTTATTATGAACACCCATTGCATTCATAGAAGTTACTATAAACACCCATTGCGTTATTAGAAGTTACTGTAAACACTCATTGCATTAATAGAAGTTACTATAAACATGCATTGCATTCATAGAAGTTACTATGAACACCCATCGCATTATTAGAAGTTGCTATCAACATCCATTGCATTAATAGAAGTTACTATGAACACCCTTTGTAATCAGATAACACAGCCAGGTGAATCATTTTTCATGTTAGACGTGAAAGTTTGAAATCATTGTACCCAATTGCTGATTGTGTATTTTTGCAAGCTTTCCATAAGAAACAATTGTTTTATTACAAAAATGAATTTTTTTAGAAAACTAATAGTACATTTTAATCCATTCTGTTTCAGTGTGGCCTATGTATCCAGGTCAGGTGGAATGTCTAATGAGTTGAACAACATCATTGCCCTGAACACTAATGGAGTCTATGAAGGAATTGCTATAGGAGGGGACAGGTAAGTCATCACCTTGAACACTGATGGAGTGTATGAAAGGGTTGCTATAATAGGGGATGGTAACACTAAAAGAATGTATGAAGGAATTACTGTTGGGGACAGAGAAGCCATCTCCTTGAAAGCTAATAGAGTGTATGAAAGAATTGCTATTGCTAACAGGGAAGGCATCACCCTGAAAGCTAATTGAGTGTATGAAAGAATTGCTATTGCTAATAGGGAAGGCATCTCCCTGAAAGCTAATTGAGTGTATGAAAGAATTGCTATTGCTAACAGGGAAGGCATCACCTTGAAGGCTAATCGAGTGTATGAAAGAATTGCTATTGCTAACAGGGAAGGCGTCACCCTGAAAGCTAATTGAGTGTATGAAAGAATTGCTATTGCTAATAGGGAAGGCATCACCCTGAAAGCTAATTGAGTGTATGAAAGAATTGCTATTGCTAACAGGGAAGGCATCACCTTGAAGGCTAATCGAGTGTATGAAAGAATTGCTATTGCTAACAGGGAAGGTGTCACCCTGAAAGCTAATCTAGTGTATGAAGGAATTGCTACTGGGGACAAGGAAGGATGTCAACATGAATGGATTAGAAAATGATAGTGAGGGTAAAGATCCAGGTGAGCATTCTCAGTTTGAAAATCAGTAGGATGGGGCAGGTATCAAGATTTAATTTTTTACTTTGCAACACTATAAAAAGAATGAATGTGTGTTTGAATGTATAATGACTAATGATACATTAGTACAATGTTGTGTGTGTGTGTGTGTGTGTGTTTGTGTTTCAGATTAAGTTTGAATGTATGAGGACTAATAACACAGCACAATCCAAGAGATGTATGTATGTATGTATGTATGTATGTATGTATGTATGTATGTATGTATGTATGTATGTATGTATAGTGTACAGTGCAGTGCAGAGTAATAGTACATTGGCACAATCCAAACTATATATAGCGCACAGTGCAGAGTAAAAGCACATTGGCACAATCCAAACTATATATAGCGCCCAGTGCAGAGTAATAGCACATTGGCACAATCCAGGCTATGTTTTGAGCATAATGCAGAGTATGGTTGAATGTGTAAGGACTAATGACACTTTGACACAATCCATACTATTCATTTATAGGTGAGGGTAATGTATTACAAAATTAGTATAAATATACAGTGGCAAGAAGGTACAAGCCTTAAAACACCAGGCCAATTTTTTTATATATACAAGTTGTAATCTTTTAAATTGTTCAAGACCTAATCAACTGGAACATTACCATGGAGCACAGCCCAGGTGAAAACAATTAACTGTTAACTCTGAAACATGCTGGACAGAAGTACCAGGCCTGTTCTATGTCATTAAGTCCACATAGAAAGTTAGAATCTTGTTAGAATCTTCTCCTGATCCAGCTTTCTGTCTGTTTTACATGGATACCTAAGTCAAACTAGTCTGTAACAGTATTCAATTAGTGATAGGTGTTTCTGCAAACTATCCTTTTATAGCTAAAAATCTCCTTAGAAATTTGATGCAAGTTTGTTTTGTTGGCTTAAAATATCGGGTAAACTAATTGGTGAATGGATCTTTTTGTGGGCTATTTGATTAAATTGCACGCCAAAGCCTACATCTCTAGTTTATTCAGATGAGTGCAGAGTCCTCACATGGTCTCCTGTTTTTCCCAGGTACCCAGGCACTACATTCATGGACCACTTAATACGCTACCAGAATGAGCCAGATGTGAAGATGCTTGTATTATTGGGAGAGGTAAACATTAATTCATTATCATTAGATCAAGTAGAGACTTTTCCAGATATTTGTGTTTAACAATTCATTTGCATTACAACCAGCACTAGAACTTCTTTCTCAACATACATTTGCAACACACAGAGACATAGAATTACTAGAAATGTTATAACATGCATTTACAATGCATAGACATTGAATAACTTGAAATGTTACGACCCACATTTACAACACAAGCCTTGGAATAACATGAACTGTTATGATATACATTTACAACACAGAGGCATGGAATAACAGGAAATGTTATGATATACATTTACAACACAGAGGCATGGAATAACAGGAAATGTTATGATATACATTTACAACACAGAGCCATGGAATAACAGGAAATGTTATGGCATACATTTACAACACACATAGACATGGATTAACCTAACATGTATGACATAATTTACAACACAAATGACTTTACATAACAAATGTTAATGCATACATTTATAACACAAGACAGGAATAATCTGAAATGTTCTGACATATATAACACAAAGACATTAAACAAAATGAAATGTTAATGACATACATTTACAACATAGAGATGTGGAATAACTTGAAATGTTTGTATTTTAAGGCATTAGAAGATGAATTGGAGTAAATTAATTTTTTCTTTAGGGTTTTTGTATTTGAAGCTCTTGATATGGCAGAAAAGATATCTGAAGCAATGCTATTTTTCTGTTGTATATTTATTTGGCATTAGTTTATTAATTATAGTTAGATCATGTTAATATGGTTAGATGGTGTAAATAAGTTAAATATAGTTAGATGGTGTAAGTTAAATATAGTTAGATTGTGTTAATAAGTTAATATGGTTAGATGGTGTAAATACATTAATATGGTTAGTGTAAATAAGTTAAATATAGTTGGATGGTGTTAAAAAGTTAAATTTAGTTAGATGGTGTAAGTTAAATATAGTTGGATGGTGTTTGTAAGTTCAAGTACCAGATGCGAGAATCTCATGAAATCTTCATCATGTTTTACATGCTGTTTGTAAGTTAAAATACTAGATGTGAGAATCTTATGAAATCTTTGTCTTGTTTTACATGCTGTTTTGTATCTTACTTGCTTATTATCTTTCTGCTATCTTTACATGGATGTTTTCTCTCTCTCTCTCTCT
This sequence comes from Unio delphinus, assembly GCA_029339505.1. Taxonomy (NCBI): domain Eukaryota; kingdom Metazoa; phylum Mollusca; class Bivalvia; order Unionida; family Unionidae; genus Unio; species Unio delphinus. The sequence continues at coordinate 11,799,744 of JAQISU010000035.1, read as the reverse complement.
CTCTCTCTCTCTCTCTCTCTCTCTCTCTCTCTCTCTCTCTCTCTCTCACACACACACACACACTCATTTTAAGGGAGCATATTTAGGAACTGCAAGACAAATAATTTATCTTGAAGTGTTTGAGAATTTTTCTTATGGTCTTCAAAACCACTTTTGCTGCCATATATATCATAAAAGTTTGATCCAGCTGCAGTCAAAATAGACTTATGATCTGTCATCATATAATAGTCCATGATCTGTAATGATATAATAGTCCATGATCTGTTATAATTTGATAGGCCATGGCCTGTTATTATCTGATAGACCATGATATGTCATATAATATACCATGATCTGTCATTGTATGATAGGCCATATGTCAAATAATAGTCCATGATCTGTTCTGATTTGATAAACCATGGCCTGTCATTATCTGATAGACCATGATATGTCATATAATATACCACGATCTGTCATCATATGATAGGCCATGATATGTCAAATAATAGTCCATGTTCTGTCTTATAATAGACGATGATTTGTAATCATATAATATGACATGATCTGTCAAAATTTGATAGACCATGATATGTCATGATAGTGTTTTGTGTGGTGTGTCACCATGCAATAGAACAGAAGGTCTCACAATGTGATAGGCCATTATCTGCATTATTCCAGACCATTATATGTCATCATATAATAAACCATGCTCTGTCATCATATAATAGGTCATCATCTGTCATATACTTAGCCACAATCTGTCATCACATTGACCATGATCTATCATCACATTGATTTGTCATATAATAGACCACGATCTTTCATCATATATGTCATTAAATGTTATATGGTGGACCATGGTATGTCATATAATAGACCAATATCTTTCAACATATGATAGACCATGATCTGTCATCATATGATGGACCATGATCAGTCATGCAATAGAGCATGGTCTATTGTCAGTTGATAGACGATGATCTGAAATATAATGGACCATGATCTGTCATGCAATAGAGCATGGTCTCATCATTTGATAGATGATGATCTGAAATATAATGGACCATAATCTGCCATCATATGCTCTGGCGGGTCTGGATCCATGCATTTTGCAGTTGGACTGAGTATATACCACTGCTGTGGCCTAGTTGGTTATAGTGTCCAACTTAGATGTGGGAGGTCGTGGGCTTATTCTCTGGTATGGTAATACCAATGACTTATAAAAACTGGTACTCACGGTTACCTTATTTGGTGCTGAGCATTGGAAGGTGTGTTAAGACTGGTTGGTTTGGTGTCAGAATGACGGGACTGGGTCGGACATAATGCTTCATGATGACCCAGTGCTAGACATCTTTATAAACTGCCACACTGCAGTCATTGTAGCAATTAGACTAAAATTGTTAAAGCTCATTAAAAATCTAAATTACTAACACACAATTGAGTATATACACTAATTCCATGTAAAACATAACCATGCAATTTTTCCAACTTCAGGTTGGAGGAGTGGAAGAATACAGAATAACACAAGCCATAAAAGAAGGACATATTACCAAGCCTTTGGTGGCTTGGTGCATTGGAACATGTGCCAAAATGTTTACTTCTGAGGTAGGTTCTGCCAAAATCTTTCCTTTCATGTATGTTAAAAATTGTTTCATCTGAACATGGTATTCATATTTCCCTCCACAAGCCATTTAGTCCATCTGTCATTCTTTTTTATGGATTGAATGGAAGTCTAGCTATCAATTATCAAAAGCTTATGACTGATCATTTCCCTTTCCAGTAATTTTGTATTTTTCATCCACCTTTCTCTCCCATTTAGTTCACTGGCATTGCATTTATGTTGTGAGTAACAGAACCAGTATACGCTGGGTGGTATATAAATAATATAAGCCGGAGTATGAAGGTAACTGATTGGTTAAAAGTATTTACCAGAAAAAATGCCATAATTATTTTGAAGAAACTTGTGTATAGGTAAACTGTATGTAGTAGTGAGATTGAACCTTGAATTATTTTAGTTTGATCTCTGCACAGGTAGTACTGGTTGTAATGGGGAGATGTCACCAGGTCAGATTTTTGTCATGGGCACTTATAAGGACATTATTTTCAAAAAATGACACACACAAAATAATAATGTCTTGAAATGGGTATACAAAACTTGATCCATTAATGATAATCTATGGGTACACAAAGTTTGATCCATTAATGATGATCTATGGGTATACAAAACTTGATCCATTAATGATAATCAATGGGTACACAAAGTTTGATCCATTAATGATGATCTATGGGTACACAAAGTTTGATCCATTAATGATGATCTATGGGTATACAAAGCTTGATCCATTTAATGATGATCTATCAGTATACAATGTCAAATTAGCATTTTGACTCAAGCATGGGGTAATAATGTCAAATTAGCATTCTATCTTGATGCTAACATTTTGTTTTTGAGGTTTCTCTTATACCTGTTATAATAGCATCCTGTCAAAGCATACTTGCCCACATTTTTGTTTGAAGTTAATTACACCTTTCTTCAACCAACAGGTACAGTTTGGTCATGCAGGATCATGTGCAAATGCTGAAGCTGAGACTGCAGAGGTGAAAAACAAAGCGCTTCGTGAGGCAGGTGCCCATGTACCAAGAAGTTTTGATGAATTGGGAACACTTATCAAGTAAGACTGGGGCAAAAGTCAAATGTTGCAATATAATGTGGATTAAACATTTTAATTGATGTATCCTTCATACAGTGAAACCTTCCTCAAATTGTCCCCTATAAAATCCCCTAAGAATAATTCCAATATAGTGGAACCTAAACACAATGAAATTTACTTCAAATGGTCCTCTGCACAACCTGGCTTAAGTTTAATCCCAGTAAAGTGGTGCATAGTCACCATGAAGCTTGAGTAAGTGATCCCATTTATAAACTGGCAACACAATAATCCCTGTTTAGTGAAACTTAGACACTCTCACAGGTGATCCCGTTTATAAACTGGCAACATAATAATCCTTGTTTAGTGGAACCTAGACACTCTCAGATGATCCCATTTATAAACTAGCAACATAATAGTTGCTGTTTAGTGGAGCCTAGACTCTCTCAGATGATCCCATTTATAAACTGGCCACATAATATTCCCAATCCCAACACAGTAAAAACCATCCTGTTTTATTATGTTTAATATAAATTTCTGTTTTCGTTTTGTTTATATACCTGTAGGATTACATTTTATTTCTTTCATATATTCTGAATTGTCTGTGGCTTGTTATACACCTGTTGTTATGATAGGATTGTATATTTTTACTTTATTATAATCTGACTTGTCAGTGTTTTGTTATTCACCTGTTGTTATGATAGGATTACATGTTCTTACTTATTTTCTTCTCTTCAGAGAGGTATATGACAATCTTGTTGCTGATGGCATCATCGTCCCCAAGCCAGAGTTGGCCCCACCTACAGTACCTATGGACTTTTCTTGGGCTAGGGTAAGTAGAGTCACCATTATGGATGCACTTTTAAAAAAATGGTGAGAGAAAAAAAATATATGGAGGGAATTTTCAGAAGTAGAGACATTTTAGCACAATATTGGTCTCATAGTGAGATCACAAAAAGAGATCTTATAAAAATTTACTGCTTTATATTTTATGACCTAGATCCATTGTTTTTAATATATAACTGACAAAATTTTAAATCACTAGTTTTTCAACACCATTGCCAGATTTTACCCAAGTTAAAGATATCTTCTGAGATAATATATATTCTGTCACATCAGACAGCTCTAATACTTAAGTTGCCTACAAAAGCCAATATGGTATTGTCTGTGTCATAGCTTAGAAGTAAAACAAATGATGTGGCATTGACTATCAAAGTTAAGAAATAAAATCAATATGGCATTGAATATGTCATCGCTTAGAAATAAAACCAATATGGCATTGACTGTGTCAGGAAGTAAAACCAAATATTATTAAAATTAATTATTTTTTGATTAAGACCTAATTGCTAGACCAAACCACTTTGTTTTGCTGCATTTATTTTTTGATTTATACCTAATAACTAGACAAACTATTTTGTTAGCTACACAGTAAATACCTTTTTTATTTGATAAAGACCAAACTGCTTTGTTTCCGATACAGTAAATACCTTTTATTATTCGATTCAGCTATATTTGGCACCCTTCTTGACACTGATGAAACCTTGGCAGAGTTCACAGTTGTTTTACATCATCTGATGACATTCCCATCCATTTTTTTTTCTGAATGGGAACTTCCTTGATTGTTATTGGATTTCAACCTTAATTAAGATGGAACTTGATTTCCATGAAATTTTGGCTGATATTGAGTATTAGTATTGTTATAAACAGTTCTTAATAAATGAGGCTAACAAAAAGCCGATGACATCAGCTCATGGAATTGGATTGTCTACACGGATAACACATCTGTCTGAGGTTTATTAATGTTCTGATCATAGTGTACATTTAAACAACAATTATTGCAGTTGCATTAGTTGATAAGTATTGGGAAAATTTCCATTGGTCAGAACATAACCATGTGATCCGACCCAGTTGTGATTATTTCTTAATATACTGTGTGAAGAATTACTTTATATGTCTATAAATAGTCTAGTGCAAAAGTAACCAGTGTAAAACAGAGTTGGAAGGCATACACACTTTATTAAAATTAAATAAAAATGCTGGGTTTATATTTTTTTTGGGAAAATTTTAAAAACTGAATGGAAAGAAACATTACAAATCTTCATAATTTTTCTGAAGATAAATAATTCTTTGATTAGGTTTGAAAAAAAAGCTGGCAAACTCAAAAGCTGCTAAGAACATTGGGACTATGTTATATATCACTTTCACTGCGACTCATTTAAATGAATTGAAAACTATAGGTAAATGGATACAGGGGTGGGGAAGAGGTGCGGAGGGTCAGAGAATAGCATTGTAACAATTGGATTCACAGTCCTATAGTATAAGATGCCAACTTTGATAGTTACGATGTGGAGGGGGTTGGTTTAGAAATCAGGCTACTCCTCTATTGTAACTGTCATTGACAATGTCTTATACTATTTAACTATTGGACCCCCATCACTGTAAACATTTACCGTTATTCTTAATTTTATTTCCAAGTTGCACTTGTAGCCTAGACTGTTAATGAGCACGAAAATAGATTTAAAGAAACGAAGATTGGTTACGTGTGTGTCTGGACAAATACAATTTGGTCAAGTCACAATCAACTCATGAGAGCATCAGATGCAAGAGTCATAATATGTCAAAGAAAACAACAGATCCTTTGCTTTGAATATTGAACTTCCAACTTGGAGCACATGCCAATTTAGATAAAATATTAAGACCCTACTGGAATGTTCAAAATCTTAAATCGACTTCCATTGGTAGAATTATTTGATTGATGTTGATGTAATTATTATGTTCTTTAATTAGATGTGTAGCAGATGCTCTCATCAAGAAGTCATGTGCTTAAATAAGGCTCAAAAACTGATGGGAAATATCTTAAAAAGCAAAAGAACTAAAAATAAATTCAATTATTAACAATTGCAAATATAAAAGTTTAAAGGTTTTTCTGACTTTATCATGTTATAAACTGTCAGTTGCCAATTCACACAGCTTACAAAACGCTTTTGGGCATTGTTATATTAACAATGTACAATTAAGCCATAATAACTGCACTGATTATAGTAATACTTTACATTTAAGCCATAATAATTGTGCTGATTTTAGTAAACAAAATGTACATTAAAGCCATATTAATTGCACTGATTTTAGTAATACTTAACATTTAAGCCATAATAATTGTGCTGATTTTAGTAAACAATGTACATTTAAGCCATAATAACTGCACTGATTATAGTAATACTTTACATTTAACCCTTTGAACCCTAATCTCCCCCATATTTCGGCACCCTAACCTGAGCCTCCCTGGCAAATTTTGACAATTTTATAGCGAATCTAGCAAATAACATAACACAGGCCTGTCGGGTTATGACGGTAGATAGCGAGGCCGGTATACCAGTCTTTCAGGTATATACACCGTTACAACAGGCCAGTAATCCGGCCTGTGGGGTTCAAAGGGTTAAGCCATAATAATTGTGCTGATTTTAGTAAAGAATGTACATTTAAGCCATAATAACTGCACTGATTATAGTAATACTTTACATTTAAGCCATAATAATTGTGCTGATTTTAGTAAACAATGTACATTTAAGCCATACAAATTGCACTGATTTTAGTAATACTTTACATTTAAGCCATAATTATTGCATTGATTATAGTAAACAATGTACATTTAAGCCATAATAACTGCACTGATTATAGTAATACTTTACATTTAAGCCATAATAATTGTGCTGATTATAGTAAACAATGTACATTTAAGCCATAATAACTGCACTGATTATAGTAATACTTTACATTTAAGTCATAATAATTGTGCTGATTATGGTAAACAATGTACATTTAAGTCATAACTGCACTGATTATAGTAATACTTAACATTTAAGCCATAATAATTGTGCTGATTTTAGTAAACAATGTACATTTAAGCCATAATAACTGCACTGATTATAGTAATACTTTACATTTAAGCCATAATAATTGTGCTGATTATAGTAAACAATGTACATTTAAGCCATACTAATTGCACTGATTTTAGTAATACTTTACATGTACATTTAAGCCATAATAATTGCACTGATTATAGGAAACATTGTACATTTAAGCCATAATAATTGTGCTGATTTTAGTAAAGCCATAATAACTGCACTGATTATAGTAAACAATGTACATTTAAGCCATAATTGCACTGATTATAGTAATACTTTACATGTACATTGAAGCCATAATAATTGCACTGATTATAGGAAACATTGTACATTTAAGCCATACTAATTGCGCTGATGATAGTAAACAATGTACATTTAAGCCATAATAACTGCATTGATTATAATAAATAATGTACATTTAGGTCACAATAATTATACTGATTATAATAATGTACATTTAAATAATAATAAAAATTGTACTGATTATTATGACAATGTACTGTAAACCACATTTGTTGCAAGATTATATTGACTGAGGTACTTATTGTTAAAATAATCCACAGCAATTCAGTTTTGCAAAATTGTTGCTGTTCTAATTGATTTTTTACATTATTTCTTCAAAAGAGATTTGAAAGCACTAAGATGTATCCTTCAGTGGAGTGTGGCATCCTGCAGGGTTTGCAAAACAGGGTTGTTGTATAATACTAATTTTGTATCTACTCAGCACTTTATTATTAATGTTACTCATGTTTTACAGGAGCTTGGACTGATCAGAAAACCAGCTTCATTTATGACAAGTATCTGTGATGAGCGAGGACAGGAGCTGCTATATGCTGGCATCCCCATCACTGAAATATTCAAGGAAGATATGGGTATAGGGGGAGTTCTAAGTCTCCTCTGGTTCCAGAGAAGGTTAGGATGCACTATCTATATTAAACATGCACGCAAACACACACACACACACACACACACACACACACACACACACACACACACACACACACTCTGATAGAATCTTTTCATACTATGCATCAATTATTACGATACAAAGACAGTTCATTCTGTGACACCTCACTCTGCTCATTGACCATGGGGTCAAGCTCAGTTAATAGAGATTTTGCATTAATTTTTTAAAAAAGATTTTAAAATTTTTTATGTTTCTTGGACAATTTTTATATTTTGTTCATGCTTTGATTGACTTATGAAGCTAAAACCATTTGTCCTGCAGAATGCTTGTATGTCCTTTTGACCTTGGAGTAAAGGTCACAATAATAGAAAATGTGTATTTTGAATATGGTTAAAATGTTTACATTTACTTTTCTAAACCTTTTGATATCCTGCTTAGTTACACATGGGATGAATCAATATGAAGATATGGCAGTTCATTCTATCAGATTATGATTTATCCATTTGGCCTTAGAAACATTGCTTTTAAGGCTATAATTTAAGGTTTGTTTACTTATCCATCACTTCTTTCCATTATATTCATTCTTACAATGAATGATTGTGAAGTTAAGATAATTCATTTTGTGAAGTGCTTGCACAACCTTTTAAAGGATATTAATCTAGAAATGGTAATGCCAAATAAAAGACAAGGCATACCAGACCTTACATATTGCAAATATGCTTACTTTTTTTTTAAACCTTAATATGCCTGTAAAAAGTGGTTTCTTTTCTTAAAAAAAGTAAAATTCTTTCAAAAGTCCTGTATTGTATTTTTCTTATTTTTTAAAATTAGTAATATCAGCTTGCTCAATCTAACAAAATAATTTGCAAGGTTAAAAGTCGTTAAATCAATCACGTGAACTGTCATTGATGTGCATAGTTTGAGTCTTGATCTTCAATGTGGGTATATTTCTTCTTAGATATTTGAGCCAGGATTTTGTAGCTTCAGTTAGTTATAGCTAGGAATGCCAGAATCTTAGTTATGACCGGTTTGAAAGAGATCCACATTAAGCTATGTGTTCTTGATATAGCACACATTAAGCTATGTGTACTTGATATAGCACACATTAAGCTATGTGTACTTGATATAGCACACATTAAGCTATGTGTACTTGATATAGCACACATTAAGCTATGTGTACTTGATATAGCACACATTAAGCTATGTGTACTTGATATAGCACACATTAAGCTATGTGTACTTGATATAGCACACATTAAGCTATGTGTACTTGATATAGCACACATTAAGCTATGTGTACTTGATATAGCACACATTAAGCTATGTGTTCTTGATATAGCACACATTAAGTTAATGTACATGATATAGCACACATTAATGTGTACTTGATATAGCACACATTAAGCTATGTGTTCTTGATATAGCACACATTAAGTTAATGTACATGATATAGCACACATTAAGCTATGTGTTCTTGATATAGCACACATTAAGCTATGTGTACTTGATATAGCACACATTAAGCTATGTGTACTTGATATAGCACACATTAAGCTATGTGTACTTGATATAGCACACATTAAGCTATGTGTACTTGATATAGCACACATTAAGCTATGTGTACTTGATATAGCACACATTAAGCTATGTGTACTTGATATAGCACACATTAAGCTATGTGTTCTTGATATAGCACACATTAAGTTAATGTACATGATATAGCACACATTAAGCTATGTGTTCTTGATATAGCACACATTAAGCTATGTGTTCTTGATATAGCACACAATAAGCTATGTGTTCTTGATATAGCAGAGAACTATCAGTGTCTTCCATAGGGAAATCAGCTGTAGAGAAACATGCAAGAGGGGAAAATCACTAACAGAGATATAAAATGACTTTCAATAAGACACATATTTTATAGGAGTGCAGAAGAAGAGCAAAATTCTCTCACTGATCTTGAAAGGGAACTTGAGGAAAGGCTGCATCGGCTCAAACTGACACTTCAAAGGCTGTTTTTGTATCATTGCAAATAATTATTGTTTGCTGCTTGTTGGTAATTGGCTTCTTTGTGTTTTGGGGTTAATGTTACTGAATATTTCATTACAATGAGTTTAACAATTCATTTTTTTTTTATTCCTTAATTTACCTAGTCTTATTAATTCATGGTCTTGTTTAATTTTATGTATGGTCCTTACATTTAAAGATATTTTTCCATATAAAGTCATTAAAAAGTCCTTATCCAATATTTTCATTAAGTGGTGTGAACCATGACAAAGGGGCTTTATTCTAGGAATCAGAATACCAAGTAAAATACAACAGGGCATTATACCATTAATCAGAATGCCAAGTAAAACATGATGGAGCATTATGCTAGAAATGCGAATGCCAGAGAAAATATTGGCAATATGTTCATTATGGGAATGCCAGGGATTAGGATGCTTTATGCCTTTTATAATACTTGTGTCCAATGAATATGGATCAAGATTACACCAAGATGATCTGCATGTATTTCATTTCAGCAGGATTTCCATTTCAGGCAGACATTTCATTTCATGCAGTTTTTGTATGCCTGTAATAAGTTTCTTAACAGTACTTGTCCCTGTTGTCATAAGAAATTTAATTTAATTTAATTTAATTTAATTTAATTTAATTTAGTTTAATTTAATTTAATCTCTTCTAGGCTATGTACCATTAACTCGTGTTGCTAATTATAGTCAGTGATATTTTGGATGTTCTATTTGTGGCAAAATATTTTCATTTACAAACTATTTTCATCCCAAAAGAACCTCTGGAAAATAATGGTGAGTCAACTGTGTTTTAAGTAATTAACTCTTACAGATTGCTTTCTCTAAATGTAAATTTTAGAAAACTCTATAACAATATTAATTGTCTGGAGAGAAAAAAATCCTGCTGTAAATAAAATAAGCTGTTACACACAAAGTTAACTCATTTATGTGTATTTGATGTTTTATTTCCCCAGGTTGCCAAAATATGCTACAAAGTTTATAGAGATGTGTTTGATGGTGACTGCAGATCATGGTCCAGCAGTGTCCGGAGCACACAACACCATTGTGTGTGCAAGGGCAGGGAAAGATCTTGTCTCATGCCTTGCATCGGGACTTCTCACAATTGTAAGTTGGACTGCAGTTTGACAAGACTAAACTGGATGTGATGGTCAAATTAGAAAATGAGAATGAATTATTGGACTGTATTTCAGATGTAGAATCCATAGCCAATGATCTTTTCCTTGAATTAAGTACTTGTAGGAAATTCAAGTAATGTTATTTACTTCTTGCCGAGTCTATCATGTAAAAGCAACATACATTAGGTCAATATTATGCCTTCACTTTGAAACATGATTGTTTTTAATTTTTATTTATGACATATGATGCAAACATGTATGTCATATTATCTGTTTAAGGTGTAATAGTTGATGCAGTGTAATAACAACTAATGCTCAATTTTGTATTCTCTTGAAAGAACCTTTGCCCCCAATGTGTTAACCTTTGGTCCTGTGATCCAGAGATAAATTTAGGAAATTGTTAACAGCATAATCATTCATTATTTCTTCTTCAGATTCATTTCTTGATTATAATATTTTGTTTTTTGAATGAATTCATCTGAATGAGATTGTACTATAGCTTATCTTAGAGTTTGCCAGACATGAATGATCTCCCTTAGTAGTAAGTAATTGGTGACAAGCTTCATTCATCAGTTACTATTTTTGCACAGTATATGGACACTTTGTATAAATTGATAGTCACCAGACAGCAGGCACCATCAAATTAAGTACACCTCACAGTGGAGAACATCTGAGCTTTCCTTTTTCTTGTCTACTTGTTGACCGAGATTATATCACTTCTTGTATAATAGACACTGATTGAGTGATGATACTTTATACTTTATATATATTACTCACCACCCACCTATGATACAGTCATCTCTTTCTTTAAAATTTCCTCTCAATAGAGGACACCCCACTTATAAGGACAGCCTGCCTGATACCAACTATATTTTAACCATATTGTCCTCATAAATAAGTGCTGTCATAACATTTTCAAAGATTCAATAACTAAATCACTACCATGACATTATAAAAAATCTACATCTCTGTGCTACTGTAGTATTGTTAGTTACAATTTGTATAATTAGTCACCATACATGGTAGATTCATTGAAGCCTACCGTGGTAAATAAAGAATAGCTCAAATAGACAATTTTCTAAGATGAATTTTTCTTGTAAAGTTTACCTGCATATATAAAATCTCTTGCATAAAGGTCATTGATTAATTGAAGAAGCTTTCTTTGTTTTACAAGCCACCAGCCCATAATACAGTGGTTTTCCATTTAGAGGTTGCTCACAAAAGAGGACACCTTCATTATAAAGTCACCCTGCCTAACACCAAATATATTTTAATGATTAATCCTCATAAGAGGTCAACCATTTTATAAGACTGCATTCTTTGAACAAAAAGGGTAACATTGTAAGAGGGGGACCAATGTGTAACTATTGCATTGATATACAGATACATGCATTTGATTGCTTTGGCATTATCACCAAAAGATCAAACTAAACATAACCATCAACTAGGTAGCCAGTTGTGATCTAAGGTCAAATAAATAAAGTCAATAATTAATAAAAGAGAAGTGAAGTTTTCATAAATGCTATTTTTATATTGTACATATATTTTTAATGGAAAAATAAATTACAAAATTATGTTGTCCCTTGAATGTCATATTTATAGAGATATTTTTGTCCAAATTGTACAGGAGGCACAATATACCTTCAGTGTGAAATCAAAAAATGTGTAAAATGAATGTAAATTTTTAGCAGCTACTTTCATTTCATTGATTGATTGGGATTAAATGGCAAATCAGCACTGCATAGTGCCACAGGAAGGTGACATGATACACTATTTATGTATGAAAAATTGGTAATGAGCAATGAGCAGGGAAAATAGAGCTAAAATTGTTTCTCAGTTTGCTTAAATGTGTACCAATATATTCTTTTATGAGAATAAATTAAAACTCCTTTATCTGATTGCTCAGATATAGTTGCATAGAAAGGTATTTTGATAATATATTGCATATTCAGGGGACATAACTGTGGTGATATAAGTGTGATAATCGAGAAGAATAAGGTCAGTATTATGAGATGTCCATTCTATTTTGGAAGGTTTCATCTCATCCTCATTACAAGAAAGTGCCCATTATCATTCTAGGGTGAGCGGTTTGGTGGGGCACTGGATGCTGCAGCCAAGCAGTTTAGTGATGCTGTGGACAGTGGCCTGATTCCAATGGAGTTTGTAAACAAGATGAGGAAAGAGGGAAATCTCATTATGGGGATTGGACATCGAGTCAAATCTGTGAGTTTTCTAAAATACTTATTACCATATTTACTGTATGTTTTTGGACTTTTTTTTTATAATATAATATTTAAATGCCTTGTAAGTTTTCGGATGTTGCTCTGCTAAAATTTTTACTACAGTTTTTGTTTTTAGACAATCTAAGAAGATCTGCTGTGTTGTTTTAATGTAAAATTCACAGCGTGTTTGCTGTTAATTTAACTGATACAACATTTTCTTCATTTGGTCGCAAATTATTTAATGTGATCATGAACTTCCATTAACTAATATGATTTAAAATGTATGTATGTATGTATGTATGTATGTATGTATGTATGTATGTATGTATGTATGTATGTATGACTGTCAGTATGTATGTATGTATGTATGTATGTATGTATGTGTAAAGCCCTCAAATTCTGTTTCCCTGTCCTCCTTATTGTTTAATTGTTTGTCATTTCTGATCAACCCGTTTTCACTTCTGCTCAGATTGGCACTGATGCTGCACACCTTGAAAGATTTTATCATCATTGTGCCCTTTTCCTTCAATGTGTCCATGGCATTTACAACCCAGTCCAATAGTCTGTTTGATGGCTGTCTTGATCCATCTGTTGCTGCTTTTATCAGATGATTTTAATGCATTCATAGCATCCCTGATGTATTCCGTCAAGCTGCAGGATGTAGCTCTTGACAGTTTTTTTGCTGCTCACATCAAGATGTTGCAACTGAGATGCGCAGCCTTCTGGTATTAATGCTGGCACAACATTTCTGTTGCCACAACTGTTTCTTCACGTCATCAGTGATGTGAGTCCAGAATGAGTCCATAACTAATAGTGATCGCTCTCTTCTGGTGAATGGCAAATAAATGTCATCAATCCATCGCAGCATTAACATTTTGTCCATTCTTGCTTTCTCTTGAACTGCAATAATACACCCTTTTGGTGCCTTCAGATCTAGATGTCTCTTTCCCTTTTAAATAATCATTGGGGGTAATAGATTGCCAGAACCCGCAATGGCTAAAATGACAGTAATTTGTCTCTTTTCCACTCAAATTGTACGAACCAGAACATTTCTCATTCCTTCTTTGTCCACAAGATACAGGTACATCGGTGTCTCGTCCATGTTAATAATAAACTTTATCCTCAAACTCATCCTCATGTCTATCCTTCACAAACAAGTGAAATAAAGCAATTTTTTCTTCCAAATCCTTGGGTAAATGTTGGGCAGGAGAGGTCCTGCTTCTGAGCACAAACTCATGTCTCTTCATTAAACTTTCTCCCCAAGAAAAACTGGCATGAAATTTCTGTTGAGACAAGCTCCTTGGCATATATACATATTCCCTCAACCATGATGCGATTTGTAAGACACGCTGAGTGAGCACCCATTGAGCTATCTTATCCATAGCTTGTCCAAATGAAATGGGTTGTCCACACTTAGGCAAATGTCCATTCAAGTTCAGATCTGCAGAAAAGTCTATTTTTATCCAGGTACTCAACGTGGATGTCAGAGTCTAGAATTTTTATGCTGTAGGTCTAATTCCCAGAAGTTTTGCATTGTTAACAATATCATGATTTTGCTTTAATGCATAACATTTAACATGAGTACATACAGAGCCGGGTGGAGCAATCTAAGGTTTAATATAATCAATATCATCTAGAGCAGCTTTCTTCGTAGTCTATTCTTTTTGTGATGCATCCTCAGAATCATAATTGATGGCTACTTTTCAATAAGTTGTAAAGTAAGTTGATGGCTACTTCTCAATAAGTTATAAAGTAAGTTGATGGCTACTTCTCAATAAGTTATAAAGTAAGTTGATGGCTACTTCTCAATAAGTTGTAAAGTAAGTTAATGGCTACTTCTCAATAAGTTATAAAGTAAGTTGATGGCTACTTCTCAATAAGTTATAAAGTAAGTTAATGGCTACTTCTCAATAAGTTATAAAGTAAGTTGATGGCTACTTCTCAATAAGTTGTAAAGTAAGTTAATGGCTACTTCTCAATAAGTTATAAAGTAAATTGATGGCTACTTCTCAATAAGTTATAAAGTAAGTTAATGGCTACTTCTCAGTAAGTTGTAAAGAAAGTTGATGGCTACTTCTCAATAAGTTGTAATGTAAATTGATGGCTACTTCCCAATAAGTCGTTAAGTAAGTTGATGCCTACATTCATCTTGAGAAGTTCTACTCTCAATAGGGCAAAAGTAGGTTGTAGTTGCCTACTTTTTACACATTAGTGATTATCTTACCTTTTATGATTGTCTAATTAGCAATTTTTGTATTATATTTATGGTAATGGAACTTCTTATATGCATTCATCATGTGGGTACCACTCATGGAATTTCTTGGATGTAGGTATAGTCATGGAATTTCTTGGATGTAGGTATAGTCATGGAATTTCTTGGATGCATTCATCTTGATGGGTACTACTGAAATTTCTTAGATGTATTCTTCTTGAGGAATACTTAATGAGCATAAAGTAGATACTGTATATGTTCTATGATATGTTGTCCCTCCCCCCTTTTAGGGCTGTGAAAAGCAAATTTCTCTTTGACCCTCTATGTTAGGGTGTATTTTGAAGGCCAAATCCATCTGAGGGGGAGGGAGCAACTTGACATCAGTCAGTCAGTTTTGTTTTTGTTGTTATGGTTTAACGCCATCTTTAAGCACAATATAGGCTATACATGGCGGCTAGTATTATTGGTGGAGGAAGAACCCGGAAACCCCCCGGAAAGAACCACCGACCCACGAAAAGCTACTGGCAAGCTTTCTCACATAACTACATTAGCCGAATCTTAGACTTGAGTATCACACACTTTCATGAAATATACTAATACCATCTTGTATTTTGAGTATCACACACTTTCATGAAATATACTAATACCATCTTGTATTTTGAGTATCACACACTTTCATGAAATATACTAATGCCATCTTGTATTTTGAGTATCACACACTTTCATGAAATATACTAATAATACCATCTTGTATTTTGAGTATCACACACTTTCATGAAATATACTAATACCATCTTGTATTTTGAGTATCACACACTTATACAAAATATATTATACCAATCTTGTATCTTGAGTATCACACACTTTCATGAAATATACTAATACCCATCTTGTATCTTGAGTATCATACACTTACATGAAATATATTATACCATTCTTGTATCTTTAGTTTTGTATACCCATCTTGTATATCAAGTATCACAAACTTTACATGAATTATATATAGTATTCCCATCTTGTATTACACACACACACACACACACACACACACACACATTTATATACATAAACATATGCACACATACAAGTGCATATATATAAAACACAATTTTTGTTTACAGATAAACAATCCTGATATGAGAGTGGTGATCCTAAAGGAATATGCCAAGAAGACTTTTCCTGCCACTCCTCTTCTAAACTATGCGATTGAGGTTGAAAAAATTACCACATCGAAGGTAAAATGTCAAATTATTCATCTTACAGAACAGATTCAGATGGAACATTTTTTTTCTTTTGTAACATGACTACTTAGCTAACCCTTGATAGAAATTACCTCCATAACTCCACGTCATTTGTGTGACTTTGAGTTGTAGTCTAAGAGGTTGGTATTTGGCCCAATTGTTTCTACTGAGGTAAATCATCGTGAGGATGGAATTAACTCAGGTAGTTCCTGGTCGCAGATTGAATCTATTGCCAGCTAAGTAAACTTTGATCATGTGGCTCATAGATAAGAATAAAAATGCAAGTTCTAACAGACAATGTTTGAAATGTACACTTTGAATTTTCCATATCCTTCAATTTCTTAATAATTTTCTTTACCAAACTGTTAATTTTGAAATGTGTGACATAGTGTTTACATTTTTACTATTGTGAAATGTGTGACTTATTATTTATTTTTTTACTTTTGTGAAATGTGTGATACAGTGTATACATGTATATTATGCCTTGCAAGAAAAAAAGGAATGGATTTAAGACTGCATTTATTTTCTTTTCATGCTGGATCACATAGAAACTTATTTCTATTCATTTCTGGATAGCATTACAGTTTCTCTCTACATGTTGCTCAATGGCATTACATTTTCTCCAAATTCACTAATGGATTGCATCACAACTTTTATTCTTCCCATTGCTGGATATCATTGGTTTATGAATACACATTGCTAGATTCTATTACAGTTATTCCCAATTCATTGCTAAAGAAAGTGTTTATATAATAAAATCGATCCGTGCAGTACAGTTGCAGTTGGAAATGACAGGTGTTCACTCATAGCAGAGGTCGCTCATAGCAGTTTTTACTATATTACATCTTTAATAAAACAATTGACTCTAAAATAAACTTTGGATTTTAAAATAATCAATAAAATGATGATGTACAGAACTGGTACTAATGCTATATTTACTGTCATATCAGGATATATAATATAATCAGCTATGTACAGTGCTTTCACTTTACATGATATATGATGTTTACTGTAATATCAGTATACATGATATAATAGACTGTACATTGATATCACTATACATAATATAATAGATTTTTACAATGATATAACTATACTTGATATAATAGACTGACTGTACATTGATATCACTATACATAATATAATAGACTTTTTACAATGATATAACTATACTTGATATAATAGACTGACTGTACATTGATATCACTATACATATATAATAGACTTTTTACAATGATATAGCTATACATGATATAATAGACTGTACATTGATATTACTATACATGATATAATAGACTTTTTACAGTGATATTATTATAAATGATATATTAGCATGTGTACAGTGATATTACTATACATGATAAAATAGACTGTACAGTGATATCATTCAATATAGATTTTATAATAGGATGTCTAGTCATACAAGTTTACATGATATAATGGGCTGTATACAGTCATTTCAGTATACATGATAGAATGGGCTGTATACAGTCATTTCAGTATACATGATAGAATGGGCTGTATACAGTCATTTCAGTATACATGATATAATGGGCTGTATACAGTCATTTCAGTATACATGATAGAATGGGCTGTATACAGTCATTTCAGTATACATGATATAATGGGCTGTATACAGTCATATCAGTATACATGATAGAATGGGCTGTCTAAACATATCAGTATACATGATAGAATGGGCTGTATACAGTCATATCAATATATATGATAGAATGGGCTGTATACAATCATATCAGTATACATGATAGAATGTGTTATATGCAGTCATATAATTATATATGATAGAATGGACTGTACACAGTCATATCATTTTACATTACATAATGGGTTGTATACAGTTATATAAGTATACATGCTAGAATGGGTTGTATAGAGTCACATCAGTATAATGATATAATGGGCTGTAGAGTCCTATCAGCTGACATGACAGTGCGTTATATACAGCCATATCAGTGTACAGTGTATAATGGGCTGTATACAGTCAACACTATATATGATGGAATGGGCTGTACACAGTCATATCAGTATACATGATTAAAGCGGTATAGTCATATCAATAGATATGATAGAGTGAGCTGTATACAGTCATATCAGTATACATTATAGAATGGGCTGCCTTGTCTTATCAGTATACATGATATAATGGGCTGCCTTGTCTTATTAGTATACATGATATAATGGGCTGTATACAGTCCTTGGTTCATTAGAATACCTTTTGATGTTCTGATGCTAGGTTTGTTGGAATACTGTTTTGGTGTTCTGATCTGATCATAGGTCTTTGGAATACTGTTTTGGTGTTCTACTCTGATCCGAGGTTCATTGGAACACTGTTTTGGTGTTCTAATCTGATCTTAGGTTCATTGTAATGCTTCTAATGAGCAGTATTCTTATATCATTAATTTTTCTGGCAAGAATTTGAGGGCTGTTATGTTTAAATCTATCTAGATGAGCAGGGAGATGCATTTTCTTTTAGAAATGTACAGAGAAAAATGTTACCATCCAGCAAGTAGATTTAAATGGAATGGCTCTAATAATAAATATATATATGAATATTTTAGAAATAGATCAACTTTTTTGAAGGCATAGAAAATACTGCATGTATGGCATTATTACTGACATTTTTCTTTGTTTCCCATCATAGAAGCCCAATCTGATATTGAATGTGGATGGATTTATTGGTGTAGCATTTGTTGATCTGCTAAGAGAATGTGGTTGTTTTACAAGGTGAGTGTTATGCATCTTTAACTCTTAAGATATTATTTGTCTTACCTGGGAATCACTAGACATTATTTGCCTTACCTGGGAATCACTATACATTATTTGCCTTACCTGGGAATGACTAGACATTATTTGTCTTACCTGGGAATGACAAGACATTATTTGTCTTACTAGGAATGTTCAAAAATTACTTGTCTTACCTGGAAATGGCAAGACATTAGATAATAATTTGCTTGCAGTAATGTCATAAATCTCAATATGAAAAATGTGTATTTTAAAAGTAACTTTTTCTACATCAATAGTTGCATAATACTTGTATGTCTTAATTAAGTTCGTACTAATTGTGTGTTTAAGTCTCATCTAAGTTTATACCTTGATATGCTTGAAGTTCCTGTCTCACTGAAGTTTGTACTAGGATGCTGGAAATTCCTGCCTCACCTATGTTTGATATGTTTGTACTATGAAATGCTTGAAGGTTCTGTCTCATTTAAGTTGGTACTATAGTATGCTTTAACTTGTTTAACCGGTCTAAATTTGTACAATGATGTTCTTGAAGTTCCTGTCTCTCCTGTGCTTTTACTGTTATATGGTTTGATTTTCTTGTCTCACCTGTCTTAGCTTGTCTTGTGATATGCATGAAGTTAAGTCTCAGCTAAGTAGAAAGCTGTGTGATTCTCACCAGATTCACAGCTCAGACACCATGTTACACAAAACCATTGTTTTGCATATTAATGCTTTTATTAATCTTTAACATTTTTTCTTTTCATCAGCTATTTCACTCATCTTGTTTAAATCAAACTTGTTTTTAATTTCACAAATGTTTGAGTCAAAATGTAAGCTGCGTGATTGGTCAATGTTAAGGAAGTCTTAACTTTGAAACACTTGGTACACTCTATTCTATATTTAAATTATAAGTTAGAACCTAAGTTTTGTTGATGAATTCAGGACCTGGCCTTAAGTTCATCAACAAAACTATTGTCTAAACTTAAATTTAAGTTTAGAATCCAGCAATTTGATAGGGTAAACTGTCTGACTTAATTTTGACCAATCAAATGCCTTTAATCTAAATTGTTTTGTGTTGAATTTAGACCCGATTGTTGTATTCTAGACTTAAATATGTGAATATTAGCTCAAGTTATGTTTTGTGCTGAAATTGTGTCTTTCTAGGTTGCCTATGACTTAGTTTCATATGCAAGCATAGCATTCTATGGACCACTAAACTAAATGCTGGTGGTTAAAGTATATTTGTCAAATGATTATGACCTGTATGTATCATTATTATCATCCAAGTATTAACTTATTAAAATATTGTGTCAATTGTATTAACTTGAACATATTGTAAAAATTGTAATAACTTGAACATATTGTAAAAACTTTTAACCAGAACATGCTGCAAAACTGTAATAACTTGAGCATGGTGTAAAAACTGTATTAACATGAACTTATTGTAATAACTGTAATAACTTGAACCTGTTGTATAAGCTGTATTGACTTGGATATATAAAAACTATTAACTTGAACTTATTGTAATAACTGTAATAACTTGAACATGTTGTATAAGCTGTATTAACTTGGATATATAAAAACTATTAACTTGAACTTATTGTAATAACTGTAATAACTTGAACATGTTGTATAAGCTGTATTAACTTGGACCTATTGTAAAAACTAATAATTCTGACCAATATTAAAAAAATGTATTAACTTAAATCATGTAAAAATAACTGTATTAACTTAAACATGTCAAAAAAACTAATAACTTAAACATGTCAAAAAAACTGTATTAACTTAAACATGTAAAAAAACTATTAACATGGACCTATTGTAAAAACTAATAATTCTGACCTATATTAAAAAAATGTTAACTTAAACATGTCAGAAAAACTATTAACTTAAATCATGTAAAAATAACTGTATTAACTTAAACATGTTAAAAAAACTATTAACTTGGACCTATTGTAAAAGCTAATAATTCTGACCTATATTAAAAAACTGTATTAACTTAAATATGTCAAAAAAACTATTAACTTAAACATGTCAAAAAAACTGTATTAACTTAAACATGTTAAAAAAAACTGTATTAACATGGACCTATTGTAAAAACTAATAATTCTGACCTATATTAAAAAACTGTATTAACATAAACATGTAAAAAAAAAACTGTATTAACTTGGACCTATTGTAAAAACTAATAATTCTGACCTATATTAAAAAACTGTATTAACTTAAATATGTCAAAAAAACTATTAACTTAAACATGTCAAAAAAACTATTAACTTAAACATGTTAAAAAAAACCTGTATTAACATTGACCTATTGTAAAAACTAATAATTCTGACCTATATTAAAAAACTGTATTAACATAAACATGTAAAAAAAAAACTATTAACTTGGACCTATTGTAAAAACTAATAATTCTGACCTATATTAAAATACTATTAACTTAAACATGTCAAAAAAACTGTATTAACTTAAACATGTTAAAAAAAACTGTATTAACATGGACCTATTGTAAAAGCTAATAATTCTGACCTATATTAAAAAACTGTATTAACTTAAACATGTAAAAAAAAACAGTATTAACTTGGACCTATTGTAAAAACTAATAATTCTGACCTATATTAAAAAACTGTATTAACATAAACATGTAAAAAAAACTGTATAAACTTGGACCTATTGTAAAAACTAATAATTCTGACCTATATTAAAAAAACTGTATTAACTTGAACATGTCAAAAAACTGTATTAACTTGGACATTTAAAAAATATCATAAACATATTATAAAAACTGTATTAACTTGGGCATATTGTAAGAAATGTAATAACTTGGACATGTTATAAAAACTATTAACTTGGACATGTTTTAAAAACTGACCAATACAAGTCACTCAATATGATTACCATAAATGTGCAGTGGAGGTCATGTGTATTTGGCCAACACAAGTTACTATAATTTACCATAAATGTAATGGAGGTTATGTGTATTTGGCCAACACATCACTATGATTTACCATAAGTTTTTACACTTTTGTATGGTTATTAACATTGCATAAGGATTATACATATTTCCTCAGCAAATCTAATTTTGAAAACAAAAGTACGATGAAAAAGACATGTAACTGTCAAGTAAATGTCGGAGAAAAGGAATACTGAGTTCATTCTTTTATTTCAGAGAAGAAGCCCAGGAGTATATTGATATAGGTGCACTGAATGGTCTGTTTGTCCTTGGTAGAAGTATGGGATTTATAGGTAATTGTCTGTCTGTCTGTCAGTAGGTTAGTGATACCGTTTTCTGCACAGTCATCTGTCCAGTCATGTCATGCTTTACCAGATGCTGGTAGGACATATAACAATACCCTTGTCTGCATGTCCTTCCAGCCATCTGCCCATTCATTGCATTCTCCATAAGAACATGGACAAGACATATAAAAATTCCCTTGTCTGCATGTCCCTCCAGCCATCTGCCCATTCATTGCATTTTCCATAAGAACACGGACAGGACATATAATAAAAATACCCTTGTCTGCATGTCCTTCCAGCCATCTGCCCATTCATTGCATTCTCCACAAGAACATGGACAGGACATATTAAAATACCCTTGTCTACATGTCTCTCCAGCCATCTTCCCATTCATTGCATATGCTACATTTGCAAAGTGAGGGAGATCCTAGAATTCAACTGATTGCCATATCTTCTGGGTCATGAATGTCATATTTAATGGGCCATGAATGCCATAATCTGGGTCATGAATGCCATATTTACTAGGTGAATGCCGTATGAGTTGGGTCATGATTGCAATGTCTACTATAATATGAATGCCCTATTTATTGGGTCATGAATGCCATATTTACTTGGTCATAAATGCCTTATCTACTGGGTCATGAATGCCATATTTACTGGGCTATAAATGCTATATTTACTTGGTCATGAATGCTATATCTGCTGGGTTATGAATGCTATATTTAGTTGGTTAATAAAATATATTGCACTGGCATTAAGTCCATTAGGATACAAAGTATCTAACTTATAAATCCATTAAGTTTCTTTTATGAGTCTATTCATATCACCATGCACAATATCTATTGGCATGAAAGAAAAATCAAGTAAAGAGTGATTATTGGTGTCAAAGTGTGTTGAAATATTAGAGGAAAACATAGGATCTCTATAATTTCTTATATCAAAGCAATGATTTTTCATTTTCTTAGAAACTTGTTAAAGTGTTTGTCCAACATATTGCATGCTACATTTTTTACAGGTTCATTATATAAATCACATCAGTTGATATGCAGTTTTTGTTAACACGTAGAGAAAATACCTATATATTATATATATATATATATATATATATATATATATATATTAGCACTACTGAAAGAAGTACTTTCTCCTATGTTTGCACATTGAGAGCACTGGCTTCTGTTACATTTCGATGACGAAAAGTGTATTTCTTTATTATTTTTTTCTGTCAGTTTAGTTCTAATTAAAAAAATCGTGCAAGTTATTGGGTCTTCTAAAAGCGAGAATTGATCTAATTTTGTAAAGTGATTTAATGCTAGTTTTATTGGATCAATTTAGGAGACTAATATTTATTAATTTTAGGACCTATATTAGGCAATGAAGGATTATATTGTATTGTGAAAGTAATTACATCTCTCTATTTTATATTCTGCTATTTTTAAAGCTTCTTCTTGAGTAAGATTTCAGACTTTGTTCAGTGCAGAATCAATTATATATGTAGGATAATTTCTATTTTGGAAATAAGTTCGTAATTTATTCAAATTCCATAGTTACTACTCTCAACAGCAATTTTTCTTCATGAACACATGTAACTAAGGAAACAACAAATGTGGGAAATTTCATGCCCTTTCAATTCTTACAATTTCAAAAAATAAAGATGTCATACATTACTTTCAAATCATTTCATGCCTGAAGAAGCATATATTAAATGCAAAACTAGTTGCACATAATTTTCAGCATTTGTGTTTTTAAAAAAATCACAATTCTTATATTTATTGGGTTATAAATGCCATATCTAATGGGTCAAGAGTGCCATATTTACTGGGCCATGAATGCCATATTTAAAGGGTCATGAATGCCATATTTATGCTATTTTTATTGGGCTATGAATGCCATATCTACTGGATCATGAATGCCATGTCTACTGGGTCATGAGTGTCATAGTTATCATGTCATGAATGCTATATCTACTGGGTCATGAATGCTATATCTACTGGGTCATGAGTGTCATAGTTACTGTGTCATCAATGCCATATCTACTGGATCATGAATGCCATATTTATTGGGTTATGAATGCCATATCAATGTGGTCAAGAGCACCGTATTTACTGGGCTATGAATGCCATATCTGCTGCATCATTAGTGCCATATTTACTGGGTAATTTTTGCAATATCTGCTGGGTCATGAATGCCATATTTGCTGGGTCATGAATGTCATATGAGTTGGGTCATTATTGAATATCTGCTTGGTTATGTATGCCATATTTATTGGGTTATGTATGCCATATCTACTAGGTCAAGAGTGACTCATTTACTGGGCCATGAATGCCATTTGTACTGGCTTATGATTGCCATATGTACTGGGTCATGACTGTGATATCTAATGGGTCATGACTGTTATATTTACTGGGCTATAAATGCCATATCTACTGCACTAGTGCATGTTATATTAATTGGGTCATGACTGCCATATGTACTGGGTCATGACTGCCATATCTACTAGGTCATAAATGCCAATTTTACTGGGTCATGATTTCCAGATGTACTGGGTCAGAAATGCCATATCCTCTGGGTTATGCATGCCATATCTACTGGGTACACATGTCAGATCTTATATAAATGACAGTGCTATTTTATGTCTTTTAGGCCATTTCTTGGACCAAAAACGTCTGAAGCAAGGACTTTATCGTCATCCATGGGACGATATCTCATACATCATGCCAGAAACCATGAGTGAACAGCAGCAGTGAAGAAGCTACATGATCAGGACCTCTTTCAAATCAACGGTCAACTTAGACATTCCTGAGGCAAAATATTAGAAAGACAAGCAACTGATCTGACTTTATTTTCATTATATTTTGGATGCTTTTTTCAGTAAACAATAAGTTGTTTTCTTTCCTTAAATTTATTCTATCACAGATCAAAATAATTAGCAAATCTCTTGATTTTGCTTCAACAGAACCTCATTCATGTGCAGTGCTTGTATTCTGCTACCCTAATTTAGAGTTGTGAAAATTAATTGAGGCTTTGTATTTGATATTATTGCTGATTATAGGTAGGGACTGTTTATTTAATTTTTATCAGTATGAAAGGGTCATTTTAGGGTTTCAGTATAGAAGTAGAATAGACCATTATATATTTATTACAAAACTATGCTCTGTACTTTGTAGTTTATGGGTTTGTAGTCTTTATTCATGCTGTCAATTTATAAGTTTTCTAATAGCAAAAATTATTGAATTGATAATTCCATAATTACTACTCTCAACAACAATTTTTCTTAATGAATACATGCAACTAAGGAAACAATTCTTGTCCCTTGTACAAAACATCCATTGGTTGTCCAAACTTTTTGCATTTGAATCCATACATTTAGTAATTAGGTTGTGTGTGATGCTTTATTAATTTTACCAATCAATAGTTAGAAAAAATTATTTCTGCTTTGCTTTGGATGTCAGATATGTAAAAATATATGTCTATCTCAAAATGAGGCAGATATCTAGTGTTTTATCTGTGTTTTCATAACCAGTCTGTTTAATATACAGATGTATGGTGATGAATTTACATAATGGGTATTGGAGTAGACGTGTCAACATTTTTTATTTGTTAGTGATACAGAATAAATGTGAAACTTTATTGTGACTTGAGATATCAAAACAGCTTTGAAAATATTATGTGGGTTTTATATTTTAAATTGCCTTTTTCCAAGTTGTAGCAGTTTATCTGGAATTCTCACAACGGGTAAACAGAATGTTTTCATTTTCTTGTGCAAATGAGTGTTTGCAAGGACTTGTATTAAAACACACAAAATTAGACCAGCAACAATTTGGACATAGACATTGCCTAAAGCAGTCCCAATCTCAATTTCATATACTGAATGAACTAAATAGTGTTGATTTAGGATTGCAATGATTGTTTTACAGTTGAATTAAGTGATAAATGGTAAATTGCAATGACTGGTTGGTCTGTTGGGATAGAAAAGTCCTGTACTGGTGTGTTGGGATAGAAACGTCCTTCATTGGTGTGTTGGGATAGAAACATCCTTCTTTAGCTTCTTAATTTGAAGAAAATAAAGGACAAATGGTTATGTACATGTTATAATGTGAAAATAAATTGATGAATTTGCAAAGAAACATATGAAATCAACTGATATCTTAGGATGTGGTTTTCTTTTCTGTAATTAAATTGGGCCTAATTGAACAAAAGTATATGTATTTCAAAATACTCCGTCTATTAGAATAGCCAACATTTTTTGTCAGAGTTATATGACTGCATATTTATAGAACAATTTTGTTTACAGATTTGTTTTGGATGGTTATGAATTCATGTGTATTCTTAGCATCTTTTGAAGTTACAGTTAATATTGTAATAAATATTGTTCTATAATGGAAATGGCAAATCTGTATCATGTTGTAATACATATCATTCTATTATAGAAAACATAAATTCCTCTCATGTTTTAATAAATATTGTATAATAGAAAAAATTGAAATCTATCACGTTGTAATACATCATTTTACATTGTGCTCAGTTAAAAAAATGTCCATGTGATAATTTTAGTAATGACATATCCATTGCTTTTTTAGTATGTTGTTTGTTTCATGTGTGGCAATATTGCTTAAACCCGCTTACAAAATATATTTATCATCAAGTTGTAGTTTGCATTGTGATTGGGACCAAACTTGCTTGGCATAGTTATCTTACATGTATATTTCATCATTATGTGTCATCTTTCATAATCACAAGTATTTTACCTGGTGCAGAATAGTTGAGAACATTAATTGGTCAAGACCTTGAAAATAGTACTAGTTTAAACAAAGAGGTTGTTTTTGATATTGAGAATATCATTGGACATGTAAACCATTATTTTTGCTTTCACATTATATTCATGATCAGCAATAAAATTGTTTTTGACGAGACAAGTTTAAGTGTGGTTTCTATGTGTGTTCAATGACAGTTCCTCATCTATTATATAGACAGAGTTGTATGTGTGGTTTGTAAGTTTAATTTCTTTTTCTCTATTTGTATGTACACAGTATACATTTGGATGCTTTGCTTCTTTTTTATACATTTCTTTAATTTAAATGTAGGCAAAGTTTGTATCTGGGTTGTTAGTGTGTTCAAAAACAGATTCTCAGTTAAATTGTATTAAGACAGTATTTTCATTATCCTGTGAGGTCGGGTCAAGTGTTTCTTGCAGACCTTCTTTAAATAATAATGTAAATAATAATAATAAGTGCATGTTTAATAAAGTGTAAATGAATGTTTATCAAAACTGTTTCCATTAGTTATGTGTTGTAAAGCTGTTGAGTGTTTCTCAAGGCTTTGTTTAAAATTAACTTATATGAACTAAATGAAAAGTTAGCTAATGTTTCAAAGTCTATCAATAAACAATAATTTTAATATAAATCTGAACATTAAAATTTGACATTTATAAATGTTAATATCAACTTCTATCATAATAACTGTTACTTAAGTTAGTTATGTTTGTCCAACTGCACACTACCACTATTTGAGTATAAACATATGCATGAGTGCCCATGACAGTTTGAGTATAAACTTGTGTGATACAGGACTGTCCATAACATGTTCTGGGTATAAACGTGTGTGATACAGGAGTTTCTATATGGTTTCTAGAAATGTGTGATACAGGACTGTCTATACAGTTTATGAGTAAAAGCGTGTGATACAGGACTGTCTATACAGTTTATGAGTATAAACATGAGTGATACAGGACTGTCTATACAGTTTCTGTGTATAAACAGGTGTGATACAGGACTGTCTATACAGTTTCTGAGTAGAAATGTGTGATACAGTAGTGTCCAAAACAGTTTCAGAATATAAGTGTGGTTGATACAGTAGTGTACAAAACAGTTCAGAGTATAAGCGTGGTTGATACAGTAGTGTACAAAACAGTTTCAGAGTATAAGCGTGGTTGATACACTAGTGTACCGTATTTTCCGGCCTATAGGTCGATGCGGAGTATAAGTCGAATTGACGAATTTTGTAAATTTTCCATCCTTCGTCCATATATAAGTCGATTCGGAGTATAAGACGAGGCCAGGTCAATAACTTGGCTATGTATTTTATACTACCGGTAGTAACTTCCGGTTGCATGAATATTGATGGTATCGTCATATAATATTCCATATTACCAGCAATATCCATTGCAACAAGAGCTATGATCATTCCTTCCAGTTGAAAGTTTAAACCTACGGTAATTTATTTGAGAAATTTTGTCAAATACAATTACGGTACTTTATTCAGAGAACCATTCATTGGTACATACACGTGTCTAATTTATATATACATGTATAATCTATTGCATGAATAGAGTATCAATGCCGTGTACTCACCAGCGAATCTTGTAACATACATTGAATCCATAATATAAATATTTCCATCGAAAATATCCACACACAGATGTAAAATATTCAATAATTTTGTCACAGATCATTATGTGACTGAATTCAATGGAAAGAAAATAACAACAATTACGTAACGGATGTACGTAATGAATGATGAAATAGTACATGTCCGTAGATTAAATAATGGAAGCTAAAGCACATTTTCCCACACAAGCTGCTAGTCAAAGTTCTTTGAACTTGCCGCCCAGCTATTGCGTCATGTTCTTTTGATGTACTCTAATACGCGGCACATTGTGTCAAAACATAGTCTTCTAATTTATCCTCAATATTACTCCATCTTGCTTTGCAGCCACGATTTGCTTTCTTTGTTTTTTTTTGTAGCGCATAATGCAACCTTAGCTTTACGCCAATCCCGGACACATTTTTCACTTACACCATATTTCCTGTGAGCAGCCATATTCCCACCATTCTCTTCAGCGAACTTTACAACTTCCAGCTTAAAAGCCGCCGTGTAAGATTTGCGTGATTTTACGGGAGGCATTGTGAGAGAAGTTGTATGATTTGTAAGGGGATATTTATATGAATGATTATGACTTGAAAGATTGATCAAAATATACCGAACTCATTAAAATGTGCCCGTACTAAAGCAATGAAAACAATGCCCATGGCTAAATTCATTATTTACATCGAGAGAAGGGAGTGGTCATCATTTCCTGTTGTACTTAATCCCATTGATATTAAACACGAGTAGCGTAATTGATGCGGATTAATGATAAAGAACAATGGGGTACAAGATCGAAACAATTGAGGCAACTGGCTTTGATTGTTGTTGGAAACCAAATACCAATTTATCAACAACCGATATAATCAAAGAGAGACACCGAAACGTCAGCTGGTTAAAAATGAATATAGGTGAAGTGTTGACATTACAATTTGCTTTAAACTGAATTGCGAAACTAAAAATCATGGATCACTGATGATCTATGGGTACTGGTAGTCCATCCATATATCTGATTTTAGTGTAGTTTAAACCTACAGTAATTTATTTGAGAAACTTTGTCAAATACAATTAGAAACATATGATTTGGGGGATTCAGTAGAATGCATGATCTACATTATTTTATAAATAATCATAGAACACTCGAGTTAATATGGATTACATCCCTTTGTAGGATCAATTGGATCAATAAAAAAAAAAGCTATGCCGGTAATTGCTCACGTGTGTCCAACATTATACTGGAAAATCAAATATTAATGGACCAGTTATTTCATATCTTTTTTTTAAGGAACAAACTGCTTTGAATTAGTACAGTAAACTATAGAGTATAGACTTTAAGTGTGCCATGCGGCCCGGTGAAGTTTTTACCGGTAATTGTTTTCTTTTATTTTATGTTTGAGAAATAAGAAAAAACACACAGAATGCAAAATAAATAATGACAAAATTTACAAATATAAATGCAGTCATATTATTTTATGACAATTTATTGACATAGTCATTTAACATGAATTTGTACTTCTATGTGACCTGTTTTCGATTATGCCGATTATAGAGCAATATCAATAAAATACCGGCTACTGTAATCCATATATAAGTCGATGCAATTTCAATGACAAAATCCATATATAAGTCGATTCGGAGCATAAGACGAAGACCGAACCTTCAAGTCAAAAAGTCTCGACTTATAGGCCGGAAAATACGGTACAAAACAGTTTTAGAGTATAAGCATGATTGATACAGTAGTGTCCAAAACAGTTTCAGAATATAAGTGTGGTTGATACAGTAGTGTACAAAACAGTTCAGAATATAAGCGTGGTTGATACAGTAGTGTACAAAACAGTTTCAGAGTATAAGCGTGGTTGATACAGTAGTGTACAAAACAGTTTCAGTGTATAAGCATGTGTGATAAGACTTGGAATTTATAACTTATAAATGTAGCAATGTACTGATGCAGAACTTGCAAAAAGTATAACTGAATAGACGACACAATTTTGTGAGTTTTAGTATGTATATTGCCTGTAATGAGGAGTATTTGTCTGTCCATTGAATCTGTAGCTTTGTTATAGTAACTGGTATTTGTTACTGGGCTTTTTTAATTTATTGCATTTGTCTATTTTATTTCAGTTTTAATTATTACTTGCAACTAAGTGTATTTGGATATCGATTTCATCACTTAGGCATTTTGTCTGTTCATTTCATCACTTAGGCGTTTTGTCTGTCTTATTAGGCGTTTGTCTCTTTCATTAATTAGTTGTTTTCTATTTCATTATTTAGGCACTTTGTCTATTTCATTAATAAGGAGTTTTATCTATCTATTAAATAGACATTTTATCTTTTTAATTAATTAGACATTTTGTCTATTTCATTAATTCGGCGTTTTGTCTATCTTTTCATTACTTAGGTCTTCTGTCTATTTCATTAATAAGGGATTATGTCTATTACATTAATTAGGTATTATGTCTATCTTATTAGTTAGATGTTTTGTCTATTTCATTAATTAGGCTTTTTATTTATTTCATTAATTAGGCATAATTTCTATTTCATTAAATAGATGTTTTTTCTATTTCATTAATTAGGCATTTTGTCTCTTTCATTAATTATGAGTTTTTTCTGTCTATTTCATTTATTACACTTTTTGTTCTGACTATTTAATTAATAAGGTGATTTGTCTGTCTATTAATTAATTTGGTGTTTTGTCTTTAATTAATTAGGCATTTTGACTGTTTCACTAATTAGGCATTTTGTCTAATTAATTAGTTGTTTGTCTATTTCATGAATTAGGCATTTTCTGTATTTATTTTGGCATTTTATCTGTCTATTTCATTAATTAGGCATTTGTCCACCTGTTTCATTAATTAGGCATTTGTCCACCTGTTTCATTAATTTGTCTACCTGTTTCATTAGTAGCCGTGTTACAGTTTTAATCAGTTGCCTGTGGTTATGTTTGGCGGTAGGGATGCAATGGTATGTCCTAAACCATATTGCAAAATATTGCGATATACTCATAGGACAGGCCCCAAAAATTTGGATAGTTTCTTTTCATGGTAATATGACACCCCAGTTGAATGGCCCATGACCATGACTGCCTGAGCCTGGTGAGTTATTCCAGGCTGAGGTAAACTACTGTATGTACCTGGTTATTATTTCACAGAAACAAACTAGTGTTACAGGTGTTTGAGACAATGCTATGCTTTCCCCTAGTCACATATGAACATTTTAAATGGTGTAATGAAGAGTCGATATAAATGTTGTTACATCTCGTATTGTAATTTATTGGTCTTAATAAATGATACACCTGCATTTTTTAAATATTTCAATGAACGTGCATTTTAAAAGCAAAAGAAATCATAAAGTTAGAAATTGCTATGCTACCAAATTTATATTCGACTCTCTTATACTGGAATACCTCAGTACCAAATTTTTTTAAAACAGATTTCAGGCTAACTGAAAATATTTTTAAAAAATTAAATTAACGATAGATATTTATTTTCCTAATGATATGTAAATTAAATTCTCATTATTTACATGCAGTAAATTTCGCATCTAGTGAAATACAAACCAAACTCCAATTATTTGACTCACCACACACACACGCACACACACATGTGTATATATATATATATATATATATATATATATATATATATATATATATTTATATATATATATATATACACATGTGTATATATATATCTACATACATACATACATACATACATACATACATACATACATGTTAGAGTATTTTAATTCAGGCTACCCCCTAAAGACTGACACACACACTTTAAATTTGGCCATCATCTTATTCTTATTGGGTATTATGAGACTAAGTAAATATTCACAAGTCCTTTTGAAGTTTTGAAACCCATGCCACTCCATCAAACCCTGACCTGATCCGGCCCTGATTTGTGTTGCAATACCTTTAAGAAAAGGTAAAAATTTAATGTCCCCACCCCCATGTCATAGAGGAAAACAAATTTCAGCAAACCTCACCAAGGAAAATGACATTGGAAAAGATAATAAAGCTTTTGTCTTCCGCTATTATTATTCCTCCAAATTAAAAATATATTCAGCTGTTGTTGATGTTGAGTAAATTCCTAATGTAATGTTTTCTATGTCTTATCGAGGATAACCTGTGCTGATTCAGAGTTTATGCCTGTGTATATTCTTTCCATGATACCATGAATCAGCTGAGAGAGAGAGAGAGCAAGTTTTTTCCTTGTAGTTTTCTAAGTGGTAAAGCTGTAAAAATGTTAGAAAACTTGTACCGATTACCCATTGATTCTAACGATTGGTTACCTGGGTACCCGACAAAGGGACCAGTTTACCTGAGATTAAGTCCACATTTTGTACTCACACTGTGTCTTATAAATATCACTATCTAATGTCATCTGTTAAGTCCAAGAATTCATCCTTATTGCACAGAAAAGGTATGTGTACCTAAGGCTCAATCACAAACATTGTCAACTTGAAAACAACATGAATACTGTCTTTAGAAGCACTGGCAGAAAACTTATATTTTACCGTTACAATAAATGATATTTCTGTAAAATTCTGACCCAACTTATTAAAGATGCCAACTGGTATCCGAGTACTCCTGGACCCACCTATTGATACTAACCTAGGTTATAAAATGTGTCATAGGGTAGTCGTTTCTTAGATACTTTAGTATTGTTCTTTTAGTGTCATTACCACCATGGACTCTTGAATACTGTTCTTTTAGTGTCATTACCACCATGGACTCTTGAATACTATTCTTTTAGTGTCATTACCACCACGGACTCTTGAATACTGTTCTTTTAGTGTCATAAATATGAATACTGTTCATTTAGTGTCATTACGACCATGGATTCTTGAATACTGTTCTTTTAGTGTCATTATAAATTTGAATACTGTTCATTTAGTGTCATTACGACCATGGATTCTTGAATACTGTTCTTTTAGTGTCATTACCATCACAGACTCTTGAATACTGTTCTTTTATTGTCATTACGACCACAGACACTTGAATACTGTTCATTTAGTGTCATTATGACCATGGACTCTTGAATACAGTTTTAGTGTCATTACAACCACGGACTCTTGAATACTGTTCTTTTAGTGTCATTGCGACCACAGATTCTTGAATACTGTTCTTTTAGTGTCATTACCACCACAGACTCTTGAATACTGTTCTTTTTGTGTCATTATGACCATGGACTCTTGAATACTGTTCTTTTAGTGTCATTATCACCACGGACTCGAATAATGTTCTTTTAGTGTCATTAAAAATATGAATACTGTTCATTTTGTATCATTATGACCATGGACTCTTGAATACTATTCTTTTGGTGTCATTACCACCATGGACTCGAATACTGTTCTTTTAGTGTCATTAAAAATATGAATACTGTTCATTTAGTGTCATTACGACCACGGATTCTTGAATATTGTTATTTTAGTGACATTACCATCACAGATTATTGAATACTGTTCTTTTAGTGTCATTATCATCACAGACTCTTGAGTACTGTTCTTTTACTGTCATTGCCACCACGGACTCTTCAATACTGTTCTTTTAGTGACATTACCACCATGGACTCTTCAATACTGTTCTTTTAGTGTCATTACCACCACGGACTCTTGAATACTGTTCTTTTAGTGTCATTATAAATATGAATACTATTCAATTAGTGTCATTACGACCACGGATTCTTGAATACTGTTCTTTTAGTGACATTACCATTACAGACTTTTGAATACTGTTCTTTTATTGTCATTACGACCACAGACACTTGAATACTGTTCATTTAGTGTCATTATGACCATGGACTCTTGAATACTGTTCTTTTAGTGTCATTATGGCCACGAATTTTTGAATACTGTTCTTTTAGTGTCATTATCATCACAGACTCTTGAATACTGTTCTTTTAGTATCATTACCACCATGGACTCTTGAACACTGTTCTTTTAGTGTCATTATAAACATGAATACTGTTCTTTTAGTGTCACTACCACCACAGACACTTGAATACTGTTCTTTTAGTGTCATTACCACCACGGACTCTTGAATAATGTTCTTTTAGTGTCATTATAAACATGAATATTGTTCTTTTAGTGTCATTGTAAATATGAATCCTGTTCTTTTAGTGTCATTACGACCATGGATTCTTGAATTCTGTTCTTTTAGTGACATTACCGTCACAGACTCTTGAATACTGTTCTATTATTGTTATTACAGCCACAGACACTTGAATACTGTTCATTTAGTGTCATTATGACCATGGACTCTTGAATATTGTTCTTTTAGTGACATTACCGTCACAGACTCTTGAATACTGTTCTATTATTGTCATTACGACCACAGACACTTGAATACTGTTCATTTAGTGTCATTATGAACATGGACTCTTGAATACTGTTCTTTTAGTGTCATTACGGCCACGGATTCTTGAATACTGTTCTTTTAGTGTCATTATCATCACAGACTCTTGAATACTGTTCTTTTAGTGTCATTACCACCACGGACTCTTGAATACTGTTCTTTTAGTGTCATTATAAACATGAATACTGTTCTTTTAGTGTCATTATAAATATGAATACTATTCATTTAGTGTCATTACGACGACGGATTCTTGAATACTGTTCTTTTTGTGACATTACCATCACAGACTTTTGAATACTGTTCTTTTATTGTCATTACGACCACAGACACTTGAATACTGTTCATTTAGTGTCATTATGACCATGGACTCTTGAATACTGTTCTTTTAGTGTCATTACGGCCAGGAATTTTTGAATACTGTTCTTTTAGTGTCATTATCGTCACAGACTCTTGAATACTGTTCTTTTAGCGTCATTACCACCACGGACTCTTGAATACAGTTCTTTTAGTGTCATTATAAACATGAATACCGTTCTTTTAGTGTCACTACCACCACAGACACTTGAATACTGTTCTTTTAGTGTCATTACCACCACAGACTCTTGAATACTGTTCTTTTAGTGTCATTATAAACATGAATACTGTTCTTTTAGTGTCACTACCACCACATACACTTGAATACTGTTCTTTTAGTGTCATTACCACCATGGACTCTTGAATACTGTTCTTTTCGTGTCATTACCACCACAGACTCTTGAATACTGTTCTTTTAGTGTCATTGTAAATATGAATCCTGTTCTTTTAGTGTCATTACGACCATGGATTCTTGAATTCTGTTCTTTTAGTGACATTACCGTCACAGACTCTTGAATACTGTTCTATTATTGTCATTACGACCACAGACACTTGAATACTGTTCATTTAGTGTCATTATGATCATGGACTCTTGAATACTGTTCTTTTAGTGTCATTACGGCCACGGATTCTTGAATACTGTTCTTTTAGTGTCATTATCATCACAGACTCTTGAATACTGTTATTTTAGTGTCATTACCACCACGGACTCTTGAATACTGTTTTTTTTTTAGTGTCATTACCACCACAGACTCTTGAATACTGCTCTTTTAGTGTCATTACTCCAACGGACTCTTGAATACTGTTCTTTTAGTGTCATTATAAACATGAATACTGTTCTTTTAGTGTCACTACCACCACAGACACTTGAATATTATTCTTTTAGTGTCATTACCACCACGGACTCTTGAATACTGTTCTTTTAGTGTCATTACCACCATGGAATCTTGAACACTGTTCTTTTAGTGTCATTATAAACATGAGAACTATATGAGACAAAGTGAAGTGAAGTCATCAAATTATTGTTTATGACTGGAAATATATCCCATGGTCTTGACTTGCCAACCACCCCATCCCACCCCCCGTTAATCTGTGCCCGAATATTGGTACTGTGTATCTCGTTTACCATTTCCATGCAATCTCATGATAAGCGTGCATATGGGGTAAAGAAAGAAAATATGGTTTTTGAATAAAATTGAAATAATTAAGCAGTATAAATATATTTGTTAGATAAATGCAAGACCAAGAAAGAATCGCGGTACAGAAATCCGGACGTGTCACCAGAACAGCAAACTGCAATGTACCGATATATCGGTGTATTTCGATGTATATCGTTGTACCCCTATTTGGTAGTGAGCTAATGGGTTGCCTGAGAGGGGGCAAGGAAAGTGCTGACCTTGAAAAAAAAAACGCATTGTATTCTTTGATTAGTTATTTGAGTACTAGATCTCTCTTCCACTCCATCTCCCCAGATAAGACCCACAGATGGCTTTTTAGCTCTTGAATCAATTGAACAGAACATGAAATTCTAATTTTGATTAAATATTACGAGTACACTGGTGAAAATTTTCCACAGTGGTCTGCATATATCTCTTAATAAAATCAATACGGCCGTGGTCAAAGATTACACTGGTGAAAATTCCACAAGAATCTGATAAGAAGGAGGGTTTACACGTCATTCTCTATATCTATATATATCTATATGTTGTTTACGGAACTTATTTTTAGCCGAATTTAGTTCAGTTTTGTTTGACTTTATTGATTTGTTTAATTTCTTTGATGTCAATACCTAATAATAGAAATATTGTATCTAGTTGCTGACCTTAAAATAGGTGACACTTTTGTTAAGCATCCTTTTCACTTTTAAAATTCTTTCTCAGAGTAAGAACTATTTAGTTGCATCAAGATCATACCTGAACTGCGTGACGTGAGGTACGTATTAACTTTTAAATAAACTTCTATTTTTCCCCGGAAGGATTATCTCTTGACCCCCATCGTGGAATCTTTATTGCGACTGAGTTAGTCTGATAACTAATATTATGATAATAATTCTATCAGTGGCGCCTTAAAACTTGCGAAAAACTGGAATAATTTTTTTATGTGATTCAACAAGAGACTGATGACAAATGTGTACAACGCTGACTAATGCATACGTCATTGTCTTCCATCGGATTTAAACTGTGATTCACTTAGAACTGTCCATGGGTACGACTTGTGTTTTTTAATTCTTGGATTACAATTTGGATTTAATTCGCAATACCATAACTTTTTTTTCTTCTAGGGAACCATTGTTTTTGGTTAAATTGTACAAAGTTTGTTGCCTTCTATCTTTTCTTTTATTTATTTAAGAGCTTAGACTCGTTACACTTAACATCAATATATTTTAGTTTCTACTAGCGTATGATAACACCAGTTCACAACGTATATACAATGATAAAATCTAATTTTGAATACTAACGCCAATGTCGGTTAAGTAACCAAATGGATTGATGTGCAATGTCTTAAACTGAATATCATATTGGCAAAGATATATCTGTCGTATGCATAAGAGATATTGGAAGTCCAGTGTCAGTTTCTTTACGTATAGTTTACTCATGGACCAGGTTGCATATTTACAATTGCTGTTATTCGACTCCATCTACTATAATAACTATATATAATAAACAAATATGACCCAGATTCGCGTGCTCTTAAGATAATGAATTTTAGATAATCAAAATATTTTACATTATCAAAATAATTTGACCATTTGCTGATTTATTATATCATTTATTTCATCGTAATTGCTACTAAGCATCTTTCATTATGATGCAAATGAAGTTACCACGAGTGATGGCGTGGGCACGTGAGGGAGGTCTTCTTGCATGTATTGTCTTGATTCAATATTGGCTGTATGAACACAAGTTTGAAAATGCGCTGTATCTGCTTCCACTGTTGTCAGTGAGTTCAACCAAATTCTTTACCAGATAGTTGCCATTCAACTTGACAACGCTATCTTGAATTTCGACGTTGAACATTTTAGCTTTTCAAGATTGACCTTCGAAAATCACAAGCTCACCCTGATTAACGCGAGCGGTAAAATGAGACAAATTCGCTTTGGTGATAATAGGCTCATAGCCACATCCGCACATCGTCGATTAGAGTACGGACCATAAATGTTGATCGACATAGTTGTATAATACCGTCACACGTTCGTGGATGTGAATTTAAGTAGTGTTTGGTTGGTGTTGAGCGCTGCAAAGCCAGCAACGCTCCAATGACAAGATGTCATAATTTGGAACCATCCAGCCGTATTCTGGACATTCACTGGCATAGTCGAATGAAACACTAGTTGTTTACTATACTTGGATAAATAAATAACCACATCGACTGGCAGTGCTAGTCCATATAATCACATTACAATCCTGTGCGCCCCATTGAGTGCCAGGTCGTGTGGAACTACGATGCCAATTTCTTATGTGCGCGGCACCATCGCTGCATGCCCATCTTGAATAAAAAAACCACGAAAATATTTAATCGATTTTGCCACTGTAAGTCAAGATTGGTCAATGGACGGGTGAACGGACAGGTCAAAGGCGTGATCTTCTGCGACCGGACAATCGAAAGCCTCTGCCCAATCGTATGTGACGACTCCTCCTGGCAACCGAAAGCGTCTTCCTTTTTTATGCGACCACCAAATGCCTTTTTCGAAGTCATCTCCTGATGAAGCACCGACAGCCCTTAACGCTGCACCATTTGTTGTTGATGTTGTTGTTGTAGGGTTTAACTCCATTTTTCAGCACACGATATGCTATACATGGCGGCCAGTATTATTGGTGGAGGAAGAACCCGGGAAACCCCCCGGAAAGCACCACCGACCCACGAGAAGCTACTGGCAAGCTTTCTCACATAGTTACATTAGCCGAATCTTAGATTCGAACCCACGCAGACAGAGGTGAGATGGCAGTGATCCGTAACAGAGAGCGCTTTAGACCACTCGGCCATTCAGGGTCCCTACACCTTTTGTAATTGCTTGAACTACTGATGACAACAATGATGGAATGGCTGCGAGAAGAACTATTCAACAGGTCGTTTGCATTTGTACCAACTCTGACTTGTTAATTTTAATTTTGTGGAATTAATTTAACCGCTCCGGGGGCCGAGTTGTTAGAGTGTCCGTCGCGGAAGCGGGAGGTCGTATTCCAGCCGAGTCATACCAAAGACTTTAAAAAATGGTACTAACAGCCGCCTCGCTTAGCGCTCAACATAAATAGTTAGTGTTAGGACGTCTGTAATTTAATTCGTGGATTTTTCTTGGATTACTTTTGGATTTGATTCTTAGATTCTGTTTCCATTTTTACAATCTTTCTGCAGGGAAGTAACTTATTTGTTAAATTTTATAAAGCTTGTTGTTTTCACTAGAGCCTAAACACGTAACAGTGGGCAGACCACCAAACGGTTGGGATCGGATATTATACCAACTGTAATACACTCGCAGCAAGGTTAGTGCAATATCAATTATGCGAGAGTTCCCAGCAGTCACAGGTGCATACAACTTAACAAGGCACACTAAATTTTGGCATTGTGGATGAGATGGTACGCTCTCACACTCTGGTTAGTAGTTACAACCACCTGTTGCAGTGACGCATATAGTTCACGTAGTACACGTACAAGAACTTATCATTGATTAGTTAAATATCTTCAAAAGTTCATGCATCAGCTGTCCATAAGGTTTAAAAGGTTACAAAATATGAGAATATTTTATTTGTTTGTTTGTGTATGTGATTGGGATTTTTAACGTAGCTTTAACAATTTTTCAGTCATATCATTACGATGTCTGCAGTGGGGCAGTTAATAGTGATGTCTAGCACTGGGGCATCATGCCGCAGATATGTAGCATGATGTCCCACCCAGTCATATTATCCTGACACCAGGCTGATCAGTACCCTTTGTGTAAGTCTTTGATAAGACTCAGCCCTGGATAGAACCCACGACCTCAGCGGCGGACGTTCTAACTAATAGGCCACCGGAGCGGTTATATGAGGTATATTAGAAAGAAAAAACATAAGTATATAGCGTGTGAAGATATTAAGCATTTTAAACAAAGTTTACAATATTTGGAAAACATAATCTAAAATCTTCAAATATTTTTAAGAGTCTTACGTTGCCTGTATTCATTAGTTGATTATATTTATAAACTGTAAGTGTTAAAGTGAGGTATAAATGTTTATTTCATTGTGAAAAAAAGAGCAAGGTGGAACATAACTATATTCATTCTCTATTTCTTGAGACAGACAAAATGTACAACATATTCCATTATAGTTAATATTAACCCAGTTTCGACGGGACATCAATGATTTGCAATCCTAAACTGAGATACATTTTTAGGTAGATTTTTGCTAATGAAAAATAGATCTTTTCTAAAGAAAAACTCGTTTTAAATCACCGGTAATTTCGACGTATTGATGTTAACTCCCAAGTTTGTGTGTATTGTTCTTGTAATTATTGTTCTATATAATGTTTTAGCAATTTAACTGATACAAAACTTGGGTTTGTCTATAGATAACTTAACCCAGCATTATATAATACAGATTTACTCCAAGTAATGATTTATTGTCTTACCAATTATCACCAAATGTTTGTATAAGAGAGAATACATTCGATAAGATAATTTGTTTTCATGATCAGTAACCGCTTTAACCAAAATGTTTTACCATGCGACTTTTAATATTGATAATTAAGGGTAAACGACCAAGTTCGTTTTATACCATATAATGAGGGGTACATATTTCTGAGGAAATAAACTTAAGCTTTATCGACTATATCAGTTTCACAAATTTTCGCAAATTTCACAAGACAGGTACAATGTTTGATTAAATAGTTTCAATTGAAAATCAATAGTAAAATATACATTGTGTATACTGTTTTTAAGTTAATGAAAGTCAATAGTAAAATATACGTTGTGTATACTGTTTTTAAGTTAATGAAAATCAATAGTAAAATATACATTGTGTATACTGTTTTTAAGTTAATGAAAATCAATAGTAAATATACATTGTGTATACTGTTTTTAAGTTAATGAAAGTCAATAGTAAAATATACATTGTGTATACTGTTTTTAAGTTAATGCATACCTTTATTATCTATGAATAGTTTCAATTGAAAATCAATAGTAAAATATACATTGTGTATACTGTTTTTAAGTTAATGAAAATCAATAGTAAAATATACATTGTGTATATTGTTTTTAAGTTAATGAAACTCAATAGTAAAATATACATTGTGTATACTGTTTTTAAGTTAATGAAAATCAATAGTAAATATACATTGTGTATACTGTTTTTAAGCTAATGAAAATCAATAGTAAATATACACTGTGTATACTGTTTTTAAGGTAATGAAAATCAATAGTCAAATATACATTGTGTATACTGTTTTTAAATTAATGCTTACCTTTATTAGCTATGAATACTAGGTTATTCAGGCCGTTGAACAACTTTCCATTCTTGTGAAATATAACGTTTAAGTGCTTAATATTCATTTACAGCATAAATACCGACATGGCTTATCTTAAATTCATTCGATTGCTTCGTTTTCAAACCAGATACGATATTTTTTGCTTCCTCTGTATTAACTGTAAGTTTCCAGTTATAGAAATATTTACTGAACATATCAAGGGGAAGTTGCAATTCAGCAAAATTATCTGCGACAACTATGGTGTCATCAGCGTATAAAATCAACGTAACATTTAACATATTTACAAGTATAGTGTCATCATCGTATAAAAGCAACATAACATTTAACATATTTACAAGGGCACAATGTTCGGAACGCGGAGCGCATCCTGTACAAACATTTACTAAAAGTAAGGTCTAGGTCATTCAGAAATAATAGAGATAACTTTTTTCCCCCTCTCTTACATCTTTTTCAGTTGCGAAAAATCCCCTAAAATTAATTATGTACAGAGACACATTATCATCAAAATTACTTAATATAATATTAAATATTTTCTTCTGATGCAGTTAGATGCCAAAATCAAATCATTATACAATATCAATGACATTTTTTAAATCAACAAACGTGCAAGAATTGTATTGTTGCATTTCCAAAAAATTCAATAAGGCAATTCAAAAGATAAATATTTTCTTTTGTGGAAAAGTCATTCCTGAATCCAGCATGGGTCTCGGATAATAACTTATTATCATCAAGGAATGTACACAATCCTAAGTTTAATATTGAAGTAACAATGTTTATAAAGCAGTGTACCAAAGTAATAACTTTATAATTTGATATATCAGTTTTGTCTCCTTTATATGTTATACGTTGGCATAATAATACCTTTAGTCCAATTATATGGTACACAGCACGTATTCAATATTATATTGTTTTATATGCATATTTTACATTACAGCAATTGATGTTTTTATATATTCATTTAATATATTATCGATTGAACCGGCTTTATTATTTTTTTTCTAGATTGTTAACAACTTTTAATATCTCTTCAGCTGTAATTGGGCCATTCAAACATAATTATCGACAATATCCGCCGCTTTCATTCCTTTAGGGATTACACAAGCACCATTATAAGTGTTTACCAAGTTTATTTCTCTAAATGTTTAAAAACATTCTTACATTGCAATATTCTGAATCGTTTTTTTTTCTTTCTTGCCAACATTATTATATTCCAGTATCTCTTATTAGCTCCACTCGCTGCATTTTGTCGTTGACTTTCCTGTAAAAATGGTAGCGTTTTCTGGCTTTCTGCCAAACCATGACTTAAGTGTCAATTTTATTCCTTAGTTCATTTGCTAAACTTTCAGCATTATGGCCTTTAGTAGAAATGTTCGTTCGGCAGAGCTAATAAAAACATTAATGTCGTTGATGATTCTATTTACATCGTCTGGCGTTACATTATCTTTATTTATGAGTTCCTGCAATTCGCAGTCAATATAATTCATATTTTGAATATTTATATTCAGCAGGAATTTATTTTTCTTCACGTATTCCACAATCTCGAGGGTCTTTTCTCTACGATTGAACCATCA
The DNA here is from genome assembly GCA_029339505.1 of Unio delphinus. Classification (NCBI taxonomy): domain Eukaryota; kingdom Metazoa; phylum Mollusca; class Bivalvia; order Unionida; family Unionidae; genus Unio; species Unio delphinus. Next base: position 11,756,401 of record JAQISU010000035.1, on the reverse strand, counting down.
ATTATATGTAGCGGATTAATTCAAAATTGGTATGATAAAGCACCGTGAATATCTAAAAGCAAGGGTTGAAAGTCAAGTACCGGTACTTAAAACTATTTTAACAATTGGAAACATTTAACGTCACCAGATGTACAGTTTAAATTCCTCTCTCTAAACCCATCCTCCCGTTACAAATATACATGTTATTTCTGAAAACATTCAATAAATGCACACCATTTCTACTTTTATCTTGTGTGTATCGGACCTATGGTATAACTGTTTAGTTGCCTAATTCCTTTCATGTAATTCATTGCGTCATAATCGAGACTGAATATTTCAGCTTGGTTTATATTAAGAATATTATTACAAAAAAAAACAATAATGAGAACTTTGTATAGCGCATAATCTTTAGAAGCTCTAAGCCATTTATAACATTTATAATGTAATGACAACAAACATCCTCCACCAAAAAAAAAATAATCCATGAAATCAGAAGAAGAAAGTAAATACTGAAAATATTTAAGGTAGGAAACATTATTAGGTCTTTAAGTTTGTTCTTGCAGCCGAAAAAGATGAGTTTTAAGAGCACTCTTGAAAGGGATCACAGTGTCCTTGTGTCTAATGTCAAATGGCAATTCGTTCCACGTTGCTGGGTTAAGGTATGCAGAAGAACGTTATCCATATGACTTCGTTTTTATAGTGGGATGGATGAGTATACGATTGTCAGAAGTGGAGCGTACGTATCTTGCTGGTGTGTACACATGGGTGAGGTCAGATAGGTATGCTAGACTGGAGTCCGTCAGTAAAACGTAGCACATAGAAATAAAATTGTATCTGATTCTGGATCGAATGTATAAGCAGTGTAGGGCACAGAGCAGCTGGGCTAGTCCAGTCTTGAAAGTACTAATGAACACACGCGTTTTTATCTTTCTTGTGTGTCATCTACTGAAAGACATTCGCAAATGGAACTGATGCATCTCAGCCCAATATATGCAGCCTTGCATATGTTCATGACATGTTGGTGCAATGTGAGAGTACTGTCCAGAGTAACAGCTAGGATTCGTACTGACTGTGTGAATTTAATGTTGGTGTTGCTGATATTTATTGTTTGAGGTTAAGGATGCGAATGAAAAAGACTTTGTGTTGTGATCCGAATGGCTTGTTTTATCATCATTCATCTGCAGCTTGTTACATGTCATCCATGATTTCACATCAGAAATGCACATCTCTACTCCTTGGATGATAGCATCACCTTTCGGTGGGTGGCTAGATATTTATATCTGGGTGTCATCAGGATACAATTGGTGAGACATTGTATGATGATCTATGACACTTGAGAGCAGCTGGTTGTAAAGAATAAAGAGATAAGGTTCACGAACAGACCCCTGTGAAACATAAAAACATATATCAACTGGGCATGAGTGTATTCCATTTGCAGATGCAATATGTGTCCTGTTGACAACGTAGGACTTGAACCACAGTAATGCTGTATTGTGAATGCCAAATACATGCTGGAGACGGTGAAGTAATATATCATGATCTATTTTGTCAAATGCTGCAGACAAATCAAGGAGGGTGAGGACTGTAATCTTTCAGCTGTCCAAAGCAGAGAGAATGCCATTAACTACTTTCAGAAGAGTAGTTTCAGTACTGTGGCAAGGGCGATATTCATACTGTACATTGCTAAAAAGACTGTTCTTTAAATTGTTAAAGTCAATTGTTGGTTTCTTCAGCAGAGGCTTTACGATGGCAGTTTTGAAAAATGATGGGAATTTCCCTGATGGGGGAGAGAGAGGGGGTTATTAATAACATCATTTAGTGAAGGCAACATTGAATCTAAGCACTCAAGCAGCAGTGACGTTGAAATTATATTTAGCTCACAGGATGTTGCTGCACTCTTCATCAAGATTGTCCGTTGTTGGTACTAAATCGATAGAGACATATTCAGATGCTGCTATCGGTTGTCGCTCTATTCTTTATTGCTACTGTATGGCGATGACGAGTCAGTCGAAATTGTGTTGCCAAGCCTATTTCATATGGTTTGTACTTTGTCACGGAAGACATTTGAAAACAGATCCGGAAGGTCTTCTGGAGAGAGGAAAATTGGAAGTGGTGTAATTTGTTCCTTGACATTAGTTTGTTAGTAATCTGAAAGAGCTCTTTGCAGCTGGAACTTTCCTTGATTTTGTACTGCAGTGGGATAATTTGGCTTAATAAACCATGTTTGCGACGTTCTTCTTAGTGGCTTTATAAATTTGTTTATAAATAGTGATTTTGGTGGAAAGCCAAAGTCTCTCCGCTTTATACCGATATTTTAACAGTTCTGGCATTAAAGTTACCAACGAGATAACTATAGCAATAGCGTTTCAAAACATGTAGCATCTCATTTACTATTTCAATAAATAAAATGCTTCATTGGAGTTATAATCCGAACATTAAGGAGGCAAATCGATGCATGCATAAAATCATGTGGGTCACAAAGGCAACGAAGTGCAAGCACCTTATGGTCCTCTGTTTGGTTGAGGTGTTTGATCCTTTGTGGGTGTGCGTCTTGGTAACTGATGCTGTGCCAACCTTTGCTTCTCTTTGCCTATCCATTTGTCGAGTGTAAGAGATTCAAGTGTTTTGTTTTTGTCTAACTATTGCTGGTTGAGGCTTTGGTTGATCTGAATAGTATTGTCTGTTTCAATTGCAAAAGCACCAGAGTATGATTCATCCCTATCCAGCTTTCTGATAATGCAAATGTTTTTGCTTTTCAGTTGTTCCGAATTTACCTACATCTAGTATGTCCTTATATTGCTCAACAGCTCAATAAAGGCTTTCGTAGCCCATGTAAGTTCACACTTATCTACGTGACACATACCATTCGTATGTTCTGTGATGGCGCTTTACAATAAATCTTCCCAGAATTGGGAGGGGTGGTGGGGTGGTGTATTTGAAGACAAATTGGGTCTTCATATATCCAGTGGCCACTTTCTTCATTAAAATGTTATTTTGTTGTTTCCATCATTGATCAGTATCCATGTGGTAAAGGAAGTGATTCTTTGACTTCAGCTGCCATCTCTAACAAACGCTGAATCGTCTCTGCATTTGCTTGAGTGTTTTACCTTGGTGCGCTTAGCGATCTTACGAACTTGACCCAGTGCTTCTTCTGTTTCCGTGAGTGCTGTCACTTGTTCGTTATTTTGGTGACCTCGGCAATATCATTGCCTGGTTTTAATCAGGGGCGTAAATAAATGCTTGGCCTGCTTACGAGTTGCTTGCGTGCAGAAACGATGACGAGTAAAGCATCTGCGATTTTCTTGTGCGTGATGCCATTGACTAATTGTCTGTCTTTATAATTGAATGATGTCTTCATACTGCGTTTGATGTTAAACACGATGTAAAATACGTACCTGAAATCGAACTAGAGTTCAGATATGTAACGGACGAGCAGTGGTTATGGAGACTTGTACTGGATGTAGAGCAAAGAGATTGACGTTCATCCGTGGACGTAAAGCCGTGGGCACACAGGGCTCAGTTTAAAAACCAGTCACTGGAAGAGGTGATATCTCTGCGGCTGAATTAACGGTGTTACCAGTGAAACAGTAGACTAACTATCCGGGTGAAAACATGTTAAAGACCATGATTTCTGCGGGTATAGTACGCGCATAGATCCACGACTCGATTCTCACAAGCAACCCATGCCAAGTGAAGCACCAATTAATCTTATGGATGCGGCGTGTAACCTACATGACCTGATACACCAAGCATCCACTGATATCCATAGAAGTCAACGTGCCGACTTGAATCTCATCCATGACTTGAATGCGATTAAGTCAACACTGGAAGAATGAATCGCACGAGGGGTCATCAAGGAAGCATGAAAACCAATGTCGCCTAAAGCGGCTCTCATTGAAAAAACGTAAACAAGTATTGACCATGGGCACAAAGAGCTGGAGCTTTCAAAATATACTACAGTCCGCGTAGGTACTAGAGAGGTTAAGCCGCTTTGGAACAGTTAGTTATTGCGGTCAATGTCACTCATGATGGTCACATTTATTACAAGTGGAACTTGGCAAATAATTTTCGGATCTCTCGTTCCGTTGTTGTCCAAACGTGTGTGTTTGGCATGTCAGTGTGCCTCGTCCTAACCCTATTTTGTATGGAACGATTCAATCGCACACTTGAAGAACAGTTATTTGTTCATCAGTACACACCATAATTGCCGACAAGGTCAGAACGATCTCGGGAATGGGTAACCCGACGTCCATTCGTCATACAAGCATTGAATTACAAAGTCATATGCACGACGAGATTAAAACCAGCCAATGCGATTCGACAAAAAATGGTGACCGTTACTCAGAAATTGAATTCACAGCCAGCACCATAAGAAGCACTCAGAGATAAGCTTGGATAAATGGAAGGCGAACCACAACGTTGTGCCACTGACCCGTTATGTTATGTGGAGATGTTTGCCATTTCGGAATGGGTTTATACTGCAAATCAACCAACGCGTTACCGATTAGGGACATCATCGTCTGGTCGCCCTCATTGCTCCAGTCGTGCATTTGCGAGAAAATAATTGCAAGTAGTTTTAGCACAGAAGGAACTGCCACCAGGATTTGTGTTGATTCTTCATTAACCTAAATCATTTGCTATTAATAGTGCAATGGTCAAAACCATCACTGATGATGCCATCTTTGAGTGTCCATCGCTTGGCATCCAGCTGAGTTAAACTCGCCATAGTACATCGATATACGCCAATACGATATTTCGTAATCGGACTGTGGCTGTGAGTTTGAACTCACGACGGTCTAAGACATTCCAGAACGGATAGTTGATGTCCTTCTGCACAATCACCAGTAGAATACATGTAGCTTTTTAAAATGTTCTTGGAGCCAATTACGATTTAGTACATACTGGAACGCAGCCCCACATATTACTGGATCGGCTTACCCGAGCACTCGTCCTTGAAATTTCTCACCACCTTTATTTCATGGTGGAGTATAGACGATGTTCTTTTGGCTACATGCTAGTATCAGACTCGTTGGCCAACCTTGGCTGTGCCATGTCCGCGTACACATCAATGGTGGTGATGTGCATCAGTCAGTGTCGGTGTACAGCATCTTGGCCCGATTCTGTTAAACGGTTTGATTTCTTCATAGCTACACAGCGTCGACTACTCCATCACGGTATACTCTTTATATATTTGCTCCGTCAGCCTGAGTTTTTATTTTGTACTGTAAACGCCAAAAAGTCACCCACCAAAGAATTGCCTTGACTCAAAAGTTGCGTGTACATTGAGCTTTCGAAGACTATCCTGCTCGGTATTTTCACGGACAAGATTGACTTGGATTTGTTTATGCAGAGTTTGCACGGTCTTCCCAAACGCGGCAGTATTCATCAGTTTGAAAATGTCCTTCTCAAAGTCACTGGTAGCCTTGGTTTAAAGGCCCTTATTCATCTGAATGTACGGAACCAGCCAAGCATGATGGTGAAATTAGAGCACTCGCAAGATCTTGGCCACGCGCATATACAGTCGTAGTACAGCTGCAGATTTCTATCGTGCACTATAAAGTTAGATTTGTTCATGAGACTCGGAACGAGTCTGGCGCATTCAGTATACCTTCAGCCGGACTCATTCACGATCGAGCTCATATACGGGGACTACCACGACCAAGGCACAGACAGCGCTTCTGGGGTCAATGAGCATTCGTTGTGGACCTCATGTAAGACTCGGAATATTAGAAGTCGACTTGAAAGATATACGCTCCGTCACTGTGGATGTTGTGATCGCTGACATCCTTGTGAAGATCAATGTGCGCAGGATCGCACCCACTGGCAATGGTTTCATCATAGCCCATGACTATTCGCAGATACAGGTCGTGATAGTCGCCGAGGGTCTTCTACTCGAACGCAGACCAAACGTTCTTGGCGTGTTCTTTAAAGGCGGAAGCAATACCTTCGCGTACAGTGATGAATAAAACGCTTCAGGCGATAGCTGATGAGTTTTGGCCAATTTGATCAAGTCATTCGTGTATTGGTACTGATAAGCGACTTAACTCGAGATCAGGCCCGTATTGGTGGGACACGTCAATCTGAAGTTTTCCGCAGTTAGAAAGATCGTTAACTTCTCTAGGGCCGAGTTCGTAAACTGGGTCGTATCGATGAACTATAAAAGTCTCAGCCAAAGCCTCACGTGTTTTCCCATGTTGTTAGTATTCACGTTTATCGATGAGTCGGGTATTGTATCTCTTGCCTCCATGATCAAATGGAGATCGTATTAAATCAGATTATGAAGCATCAGAGTGAGTCTTGTTTTGATGGGATGACTTCTTATCTGCATATTAGATTGTTATGTGGTAATGATCAGGAACTTTGAAACCAGGACTTTTAATTTCATCGCCTTACGGGCTTTGTCCTTATTCAGTGGACGGTCTTTGCTCTTTGTCAGTGAAAGTTTTTCATAAATCCAGCAGTTATTAGCTGCAGCACTCTCACCAATGCTGCCACTTCACCCATTATTATCACGCGTGCTGGCATATCGAACTGTTGTATAATTCATTTCGCAGTGACTTTGATCGATCAAAGGAATATCTTCACTGTGTCTGGATTACACTAAGCACGATAAAGGACTGGGGCCTCTGTTATGAAATCACACAAAACCCCATTATAAAAAAAAACTGAATGTTTTGACATCACACAAAACCACATTATAAAAAATAAATAAACTGAATATTTTGACATCACACAAAACCCCATTATAAAACATAAATAAACCGAATGGAACTTGTTATGTGACTTGCAGTATGATCATGCCCAGTCGAATCTTTGTCAGCAGTGCCAGTGTTTTCTCTGCTTAAGGTTTGTTATACGTTCTACATTGTTGTCTCCCTTTTTTATCCACAGTTTGAATTACTTCATTGTACTTGGAGAGGGGAAATGTCCCAAGTCTCGCTCGTTCTTAATTATGAACAAATAAAAAAGTTGAAAGTGACCCATTAAAGTCGTGACGTTTTCCAAAATAAATACATAATTGTCTTTTGATATTTTATATTTGAATTCTCTTCTCTCAATAATATTAAGTGAATTATAAATAAAGAGAAATACTATTGAGCGAATTCTTTGTTTTTAAAACAAAGTTAATACTCTATTGGAGTTTAGTTACTGGAACAGTCAGATTTCCTATCGGTTTATGCAACAGTTTTAAATTCCACGATGCCTTCCAAGTCACTTCTAAAGTCATACTCAGACATCGTCATTTCTGTTTCTGTTGTTTTTTTTTTTCTTCCAGTGTTATTGATAGTTCTAAAATGTGCCAATCTCTGATTTTGAAGAAGCTAATAAAATGCTGCATTTGATTTACTAAATAAGGTCAACGTTTTGTTATAAGGAATAATTTTGACATGTTTTCCATATATTTATCTATATGTCCGTCATTGTATGTGGTTGTTGTTCAATTATATCTTACAATCCGAATTTCTTTTTGGATAGTAACATCTTTCATTTTTCTTATTGGTGAAGTGTTTTGCATTTGCAACTAATATGTATAGTGAGGAGAATGTTGTTATTTGCATTCACTGTGGCTGAAATTTCTTTGGGATATTGTACTTGTAGAAATTTCATGTTAATCTATGCACACAGCTAACTAAAATGACTGCTCTCTCGCGCTAAAAAAAATCAGCCTGAATTACTCTCAAGTTTACAATATTTAGCAATTAAAATTTGGAAAACGAATGTTTCTAGATTAGACAATACCAGCATTTAAAAGTGTAAAAAATTAATTACAAAATATTTAAAATGCAATTTTAAAAATATTATCGCGTTTTATAATATGTATCTCTGAATCTCGAGAGTGAAAATGACCAGAAGCAGCCAGCAGTATTGGATTGGTGGACATTTTAAAGAAAGGTCAAGCTGTATACTCTAAAACCCAAATTACACCTATCACTTCTTATACACAGAAACAAAACCATAATGAAAAGTTCTTTAACAATGCTTAAATATATAATGTCCCTTTTTACATAGCCGGTACAACATAACCAGTGAGGAAAGCATTATAAATTCTTTTTGCTTGAAAATCTAACATTGTTCAAAACACTGAAATCTAGATCGCCACCTTAGCATCAGTATAGCTTTTCAAAAATCACAATTAAAATACTGGTAGTTTTTATATCATGCCATTTTCCATTCTATACCAATTCCCGTATTAGCTGGTAGTTTGCATGTGTCAATAAAAGATATATACAGTTGGCCATCTTATGATAAGCTGCATTTAATTTTTATTATGGTTTCAGAAATGATTCTTTTATTGGGCACGTACCAAGTATTTAAAGTAATCTTCAGAGCGTGTGTGTGTGTGTGAGAGAGAGAGAGAGAGAGAGAGAGAGAGAGAGAGAGAGAGAGAGAGAGAGATCCTTTATGGAACAGTTTGTATTTCCCTTTCTAAATCTAGGTAATGTATTAAATATCGCGCTTAGCAAAACATTACTTTGGCACCTTCATTTAATAGAGCGTGTACTCAACCATAATGTAACATTCTGGGAAATACGTCCCTTCTGACATGTCATAATCCTAAAGCAAGAATAAGGTTATGCGGGTTAGAATACATCATTTAATTTGTACTTTGAAACATTTTCCACGAAAATAATTACAATTAAATTTCACCAACATAGATGTATATGCAGGATTGTGAATCAACTTTTCTGGTTGTCATGGCGACTCACCTGAAATGATAAAATATTATCTGGAATGAGAAACAAAAGTTTTATCATTGACAAAAATGCAAAGTTCCATAATATGACAATATATTGAAAGATTCTATTTAGGACTTTGAACAGAGACAACGATATATTAAAAAGATTAGAATGTACCTGTCTCATACATACTCATATACGCCATAATATTGCAACAATTTGGTTACCATTTCATTATCGCATTTGCTAGTATATATATATATATATATATATATATATATATATATATATATATATATATATATATATATATATATATATATATATATATATATATGTGTGTGTGTGTGTGTGTGTGTGTGTGTGTGTGTGTTACATAACATCAAATTATATGTCTCCCCCCCCTTCTCAGAATATCATCATAATCCGTTAGAAAATATTTTTAATCTAAATGAAGTCTTTTACATGTCTAGATTATCGACAAACCATACCTAACATTCTCAAATATAGGAATGCAGACTTATGCGATATATATATATATATATATATATATATATATATATATATATATATATATATATATATATATATATATATATATATATATACTTAGAACATATGTGCCTTGTGCAGTTCTGCCTATTAAACATTTATGCAAGAATATATGGTCACAAACTCAATAATCTTATTTTTGGAATATAATACTTGTCGTAGAAAAGAATTGTTCACCGATTCGATAGAGAAAACTGCATATCTTTCAGCGTTTGTTTTGTGAAATCTAACAATGCTTTCCTTATTCTACAAATACACCTAGTTATATGTTGAAGCTTGGTTCCAAATGTATGAACCGGTTCCGACAGAACCATCCAGTTAAAGGCTTTCGATTCGTGATGTTCCTAAATCACGTTGTGACTGTTATTTAAGTGCTCATTTTAAGAAATCCCTGAACAAGACGTAAGTGGTAAAGTAAAAAGAAAGAAATGCAGTAAATCAAGTGTATGTGTATTTCCATATCCTTTGATCATTCAACACATGCTAGCCATCATTTTTGTAGTACAGAGAATCAATACTGGCAGTACATTTCTTGAACCAAGTAATTTGCCAAATTATAGATATAGTTGTCATACGGAAACCTATTCATGTGACTTTATGGAATCCGGGGTAAGGTTTGTAAAATTGATCTAATTCCAATTTTGTTATATAAGTCTTTCTTAGATGTTGTCACGTGTTTAACGATTAGAGATAGGAATAACTGTATGTGGAAAGTTTTGGAACCAAGTTAGTTGTACGCGACATCAAAGATGGACTTTCGACATAGAAATCGTACTTAATACAACTTAATTCGTACCAACGTTAAGTGAAAGATCATTCAGGGAGAATATTATTCTCGTGAATGTGCGGTCCTTATTTTCATTAAAAGGAAAATATTTATTGTATTTTCGCATTTTAGATCCATTCAATGACACCGTCTGTTGTCTTGAGACCCCTGGGAATAATAGCGAATCAACGACCTCAAATCAAACTTATGCAAATTGCTTGATATTATGTTCTTTTTGTTTTATTTTCAGCTCGGTCTTGATAAGAACTTATAAATTATAATGGAATACAGTTTCACTATCACTACCTGGTTTGAGACCATTGGCTTGTTGAAGAACGATAGTAAGAATGGAAGCTAAAAATAGACTTTTGAAAATTACCTTCGTCCGGCTTCAAACAGGTGAGGGAGGTTGTACAATGAATCGACGGTTCCAGCATTCCTTTTATCATTTATAATGTATCCTGAACTTCCGGTCATTACAATCTTTATTATTCCTGTTGCCAAAGTCATAATATCCTGTAAAGAGTTGTCACCCATTTTTAATCCGCAGTGCATCCAACTTGAAAACTTTTTGTTTGCTTTTTTGTTTGTTTGTTTGTTCTTGTCAAGCAAATTGAAATTACTCTGCTGTAAACATTAACGACAGTATACGTTGTTTCAAACATATGCTTAGTTATACATTAGAACTGTATATATAATAATTCCTGATATAATACTGACATAATAGTGTGAGAACGTATACAAATATATGGAGTAAATCTAAGATAAAATGGCTTCGTTAAATCGCAGAAACTTAATCTACTGGTGTGCCTTTATTTTATTATAGTGGCTGTATTAGCCTAATTTTTAATTGTACCGTATTTGAAAGAGGTTCTAAATAAACTGTATCGTATCAGAAAGGGGCTCAATTAAATTGTAACGTACCAGAAAGAGGACTTAATCAAATTGTCTCATATCAGAAACGCAGCGTATCAGAAAGACGCTCAAAGTAAATTGTAACGTATCAGAAAGACGCTCAAATGAATTAGTCTCGTATCCAAAAGAAACTAACATAGTATCATACCAAAAGAAACTAACATAGTCTCGTATCCAAAAGAAACTAACATAGTATCATAGCAGAAAGAGACTCTTAGATACGCAGCATGCTCCTGATTATTCTGATCTGCTATTTATATGTTGGATCGATACAAAGAAAAGCTTACTATTTACATGTTGGATCGATACAAAGAAACGTTTGTTTGCTATAATATGTTAAATATTCCAATCTATAGAAAGAAAAGTGAGGCTTTTTATTTTACTTTACCTGTCTTTGCTTCCGACCTGCTGACTTTAAGATACTATTCTCCATTAAAACTACTATACGCAATTAGGCGACTATTTGCCATTAAATTTGACATTACACTCTTATTCGCTTTTAGGCTACTATTCACCATTAAAACTACTATTTGCTATTACACAACTATTCGCTGTTAAGATACTATTAAACAACTATTCGCTGTTAAGATACTATTACACAACTATTCGCTGTTAAGATACTATTACACAACTATTCGATGTTAAGATACTATTAAACAACTATTCGCTGTTAAGATACTATTACACAACTATTCGCTGTTAAGATACAATTAAACAACTATTCGCTGTTAAGATACTATTACACAACTATTCGCTGTTAAGATACTATTAAACAAATATTCGCTGTTAAGATACTATTACACAACTATTCGCTGTTAAGATACTATTACACAACTATTCGCTGTTAAGATACTATTACACAACTATTCGCTGTTAAGATACTATTACACAACTATTCGATGTTAAGATACTATTACACAACTATTCGCTGGTTAAGATACTAATCGCCATAAAAGCTACTATTCGCCATAAAACTAATATTCTCCACCTTGTAACAGTTACTACCTTGTGGAAACCTCGACTATTGTGTTAAGGATAAAGACCAACTGTTTCAATCTTGTTCCTGGAGGGTCATAAAAAAAATTACAAGATCTAAAGTCAGACTTACGTACGAAAAGAATTAGTTATAGATGCCTGATAAACCTTTCACAACTGATGAAGTAAATATGAATTATATTTGTACTGCTCATTAAATAAGATACTAACCTGTCTGTCTTTCTCGTCTAGCTGACTTTGATAGGACTGGATGGGACTAGTCTTGGTCACGTGGCTGATCATGCTCAGCAGAAAGAGGACAAATGTCATCGAAGTGATGTGTCGTCTGCTAATGAAGTTCATTTCAGCTAGAAAAAAAGTATTCATGTACAAGTTTTTGAAGATTCCATATTATTTAATAAACAGTGCATACTTAATACTTATCTAAATCAAGTTAAATTTGATACAACTTTAGGTTTCCATTAAATACCTCAGCTTTCTGTTATGTGCTGCCTTACAAACTGAGTAAACTCGTTGGTGTCTAGAGTTTTTGCATATACTCCAGTTTGCTTGTAATCCCTGAAACAAAAGGCGTCAAGGATAAAAAAACTGCACAAACCTGATTGTCGCCAATGGGCCCTAACACGGTTCAATAATTGGTGTTTCAACGCAAACGGAAAATCCCGAGGTAAGCAACCAAATAGAAAACTACCCGTCTATTTATGTTTCTAGAATAGTCTGTGAGATTATAAAGCTGTGTCGTCTGAGTCCTATATTTGCAATGTTATGTTTAAATATTTATTAAACAAACTGAATACATATAAAAGAACAACACGTGCTCAATGAGATTTAAACTTAAAATTAACAAAATTATTTGAAGTTTCAAAAAAGGTAAACTACATCATATATGTTGCTTGAGAACATTGACTGGCCCAAGCAAATATGGCGACCTTGTAGCTAAAGAAGCTCTCTTCTGATTCATCACGCCAACAGGTTGACAGCGCTTGATACAATCATGTATAATTTATAAATCAATCAATATAATGACAAAGTTTTGGGCAATTTTTAGTCCTTGACTTCTGTTTCTAAAATCGTTAGAGGAACACAAACTGGATGCTGTGAGAATACTTTGGCGACTAATTGTGTAGAAAGATACACACCAAAAAAATTATTTAATGGTTATGTTGTAATTCACAGGTAACGAAAATGTATACAATACAATTACGTATATACGTTTAGACCTGTTTATACTTCAATATTTACAATAATACGGCGTTTATCGTATGTTATATCTGGTCATCCATGTTTATCATTAACTTCATACAACTGTCAGCAACACTGAATATCTCACGAATAATACAGCATTAGATCGGATGTTTTATTAATATTATTATTTAACATTAGGATTAGTATTAACCAATAGAGGAGACCATGATCTACATTATTTGGTGTGCATCATACGGTTTTGGCTTAATAACTGTATTGGTCTGTCAAACATGGACATATAAGGTGCTGGCATCACATTTATCATGGAAGTATCACGCATGCATATATATACGGTTAGAACATAGTAACTGTTATTGGTGTCTTATAGATACTCTGCTTTATCTAGCTACTGTCATAGTGAGGCAAACAAAGAATTATAATAAAATGCATTTCCTTAAATTCCTATTTAAACCAGTAGAGGACATATTTTTTATGTCTTTGGATTGTTTGTTTTAATGATTCCATAGCCTCGCTTAAAATGTTAAACAATAAATATGAGGGAACAATTATATTGCCTTCGTTGCATAAAATGTGGACAAAATGTGGTGGAAATTTTTTAAAGTAAAAACTCAGAAAAGAAGCTGAATGTAGTACAGACAAACACGAAATTAAAAATAAGTGTCATTTGTTTGCAAGGTATTTGACAATAAAGCAGAACAGTATTTCCTATAGTCCAGGATCAAAGTGTGCGTATATCACCATATACATATTGCACTGTTCATTAATCGATGAATTGTTGTTTAGACGAATGTCTACGGACACAGTAATTGTAATGCTTGGCAAGTTAACTAATAAATTAGTGGTAAGACCAGCACAACTATTTTACAATGCGACGAAAATAATTTGATTATTTGCTCGTTTTGAGGAAAAAGTCCCTCGTTAGGTGCCCAGTACATTTTCATCCCGTGAGACCCGCCCATTTAGATCTAGACAAACCGACAGCAACAAGCCTAAAGCAAAACAAAACAAACATAATTTCTTCAGTATTTTAAAAGCAATCTAAATAAAAGCCTTGCACATGGATTTATTCTGCTGCATATACGACACTAACTAGTATGTATACGTTTTTTAACTGTGCTAATATGGCTATTTTATTTAATCTTAGAAGTAAAGACTTACAAAAATAAATTTTAAAAAAAATTAGAAGAAGGCAAGGTATTTGCTTGAATTTTATTCCCGTTAGTAATTATATAAAAATATTAGACAATTTTTCTGTTAATTGTTACGAGATAGCCAGGTATTTGTTTTTGGAGACATACGTTGGATCTGAATTCAATTAATTTTCATAGCACTTAAATTAGTTTTTTGTCATATCTACATTTGCAATAGTAACAGTTTTACGTGTACATTTGTGTGTGTGTGTGTTTGTGTGTGTGTGTGTGTGTGTGTGTGTGTTCGGATTTTGAACGCAGCTGATCAATTTAATTCATATCGCTATTATATCTGCAGTATGGCAGATTATTGGGATGCGTGCGCGCGCGCGCGCGCGCGCGCGTGTGTGTGTGTGTGATATCGCTACGATGTCTGCAGTGTGGCTGTTTATAGTTATATCTAGCTCTAGTGCATCATACCGCAGTCATGTAGTATGATGCCTCACCCAGTCACATTATCCTGACAACAGCCTGTGTGCCAAGCAAGACAGCCGTTTGTACCATTTTTATACGTCGTTCGTACGATTCATAAGAATTCGAACCCGTGAACTGCCGCATCCGAGGCGAACACTCTGACCACTTTGGCCATCAGGGCGTTATATAGTGATGTCTATCACTGAAGCATCATGCTGAAGACATGTGGCATGATATTCGATCAAATAACATTATATTGACATCTGGCCAACCAGTCCTAACACTAACCTCTTAATGCTGGACGTCAAACATGGCAGCTGCAAGTACCATTTTTATAAGTTGTTGGTATGATTCAACAGCGAAATCGAATCCGCGGACTCTCTAATCGTTTAGGCCACCGGAAATGCCCCAATTGTAATGCTAACACATTTTGAACCAACGTTTGTAATGCTAACATTTATAGATACATTTGCAATGGTAATACAATTACATGTACATTTTGTTTACATGTACATTTGGTAATGATAACACATTTACACATACATTTGAAACGGTAACACAGTTATACATAAATTTGTAATGATAATACATTTACATGTACGTTTCGTTTACATGTACATTTGTAATGGTAACACATTCTCACATACATTTGTAATGGTCACACATTTACACGTACGTTTGTAATTATAACACATTTACACGTACAGTTCGTACTGGTAACACATTTACACATACGTTTGTAATTATAACACATTTACACATACGTTCGTAATTATAACACAGTTACACGTACAGTGCGTAATGGTAACACATTTACAAGTACGTTTTGTAATGGTGATACATTTAAACCTACATATGTAATGCTAAAAAGATTGTTGTGGAAAAAACACTGAAATCTATAGATGTAATGGTGATACCTTGATACTCTTGTCAAGAAGTATATATATATATATATATATATATATATATATATATATATATATATATATATATATATATATATATATATATATATATATATATATATATATATATATATATATATTCTTTCTTTCTTTTAAGATATTAAGAGTACCCATATACTGCATGGGATTTATAAATAAATGTGGCTAAAATAAACATGTTTATCTTAATCAACTTATGGAATATTGATATTCCCATAAAGATGAACCTAGCATACCTGATGCGTGTCACGTTCTTTATTATTACGTTAGTAATAGACCCTATAATGATGTGTGTCACGTTCTTTATTATTACGTTAGTAATAGACACTATAATGATGTGTGTCACGTTCTTTATTGTTACGTTAGTAATAGACCCTATAATGATGTGTGTCACGTTCTTTATTGTTACGTTAGTAATAGACCCTATAATAATGTGTGTCACGTTCTTTATTATTACGTTAGTAATAGACCCTATAATGATGTGTGTCACGTTCTTTATTGTTACGTTAGTAATAGACCCTATAATGATGTGTGTCACGTTCTTTATCATTACGTTAGTAATGAATCCTATCTTGTTGACAAATTAGATTGTTCTATAGATGATAGTCTGACCCTCCTTCCGATTCCATTATTGTGTCGTAGTGTTTTTTTTTTATATATAATGTTATTCAATTGGGGAAAAAACATTTATTCTTAACATAACCTCTGTAGTATGAAGTTTGTTATTTTGATTTGGATAAATGTGGATTAATTCAAATTACATGTATTATTCACTAGAAATTACAAAGTGCTTGATAGTATTCTTGTACAGAAACATTCCATTCGGAGTTATTGCGAATTCAGACAAGAACATCTTGTATTCTTATATAGTGATACATCAAAAATCTGTTGGAACATCGGCACATTCCTGACTACTGGCACAGTGGCACTTTTAAGACTTCAGGCACATCAGCACATTACATACTGGGACTTATAAGGAATACAACTTAAATTAAATTGAAAATTTATTTATTTGGAACTGTGTTACAATTTCCAAGACTATTTTGGAATGTAATTCACAATACTGTAAGCTCTTTTCAAAATGCTCACTTTGTATTCTAGCGAAATAAATTATCTGTTGAATTTTACAAAACTTGTTCATTTTCACTCTTTACAGTTACTTATTTTAGAATCATAGAATCGTAACACAACAAACGAGTTTAAAATTGTTTTGTTTAAAACAGAAAATTGTGTATTCATCTTTGTTAAATTATGTAATTGTAATTGCCGTTAAATTGTAAAAGTCTTCTTAAATGGCTGTACTTTCATTTTAATTCCAAGCTACTTTATATAACTCTCATGACAATCATCGTTGCACTGTACGTAAATGGGTCGTGTATCTATCTAGTTGGCTAGCTAAGAAGACAGTTTCATGCGTAATGTGATTCAATGGGACGTACAGTAATAGTAGTATCACGTGCATTCATGTACATGCACAGAAAGTATAATCCAACACATTGGGCGATGTCATCATGGCGGAACATGTACAAATACCAGAACGCTGGCCATGTCGTAATTCTAATATAAGCCTTTTCTATAGAACACTAGAAAAAATATCGATGTAAAATAATGACCATTTCGAACTACTTTCGATTGATTATTATTACATCGTACTAAATTAGTAGATATAGTTTTCCTATAATATGTGCAGTTTCATATATTTGATATTACCACACGCTAAAATGTAATTTTATGTAAATCTGATTGGTCCAAATAAGCCCTTGAAATTATTGTATCATTATTCTCTTTATTGATTGGCTGGGATCGAAAACGTTTTAAACCGGGCCTTCTGGAAGGTTTGGTTTTCAATGAACATTTTTGGCGGCCATTTTGAACTCGACTCGCGAAAGGAAATTGAGGAAAAATGATCTCGGCTGTCTGAATATGGATATGCTACCCCACAGGGTTTGTTATGCCATGTAAAACAACATCACACTGAGAAACATGATGCAAGATTACAAGACAAGAGCTAACAATAAGAAGTAAAACTAAGGGTATTGTTCATTTGATGGCGGGGTGGGGGAGGGAGCGTTATGTCTGTACAATAGATAAAGAATCCACCATATACAAGCGGATCCAAGTAAAAAAGAAATTTGTTTATGTACAGTCAATTGTTCCAGTCAAATACTATAAATATCTGGTCACAAATGCTTTGTAGTAAATATAAGAATTTCCGCATCTATTAACCCTATTTCACATGAAAAATCGCAACACTGTAATGCTTAGTTCTCTAAGTGACATTTTAGGGTAAACATGTACTCTAGGCCCACTGCTTTACCGTATCAAACAATGTGGCATCATTTCACATTGATCATTCTGTTTTGAAAATTGATGTTGTCGTTATATAATATCCTGTTTATTCGGATGGAAGATTTTTCTTTGAGTTATTGTATCTAAAAAAGTACAATCTACTTTTAGTAGTTCAAATTTGTCTGGGACTATATTGCATGCACATCAAATTAAAGGTGCACCGTCTGTCAGAATAAACGAAATTATTCGTTCTTCTCTCTATCTAAACATCTTTAATTAAAATAAAAACTATGTGATAAAACGAATCTCAAATGGGTATTGATTTAATATAAATTAATGATACTCGTTGAATAATGTCCAACTTTTGCTGGCCAAGGTTCGCAAAAGCCGGACATTATTCAACTCGTTTCATAAAATCAATATTAAATCGTTACACATTTGATATCTTCTATTAACGTCACTAGAGGACGTGTCGTTACTAAAAGCAACATATGAAATCGTTACGTTATTGAAACCAATTGATTTTCTTTCATTTTTGTTCCGTTGTGCAAAGATGCTGGAATAAAACTAAAACTGAAAAGTGCTGAAATGTATTGATTGTTTTAAAACGTCGTGCAATCGTATTTTCATCATCTGCCATTTTTAAAGAATCCGTTGCTCGTACATCTAGCCGGGTGTTTTTCATCCTCCAAAACCATAGCAATTTCAGAACTATCACTACGATTACCTCCGATTTCTTTCAGGGTCGAGATTGTTCGACTCACATCGGAATGAAATGAAGTTGTTGCAAATGAGAACCACCCAACAATGTTCATAACAACTATATAATCTTGGTGAGAATTTAAGTCACTGAATGATCTTGTAGGCATGCTCCGTTCCTGACATCTCGTCGAACATTACATGCGAGTGCAAATAAGCAATCATACGACTGCAGAAGGCTGATTATTTTGCTTTGAAAAATTTAAGAAATTATTGACGTAAATGACTCTACCGTTGGCCTAAGTGTCGGAAGCGTTTTTGTTCAAATAAATATGTCAAAACTATGAGACGAAATGGATGGAAAATTACGACAGATGATCGTGGAGATGTAGTTAAAGGTTTGGTCGCTTGACAATTAATATATAAATCATCATTGCTTGCTCCAATATTAGCTTGAACTATCTGGCAACGTTAAATCATTTTGGCCACAACAAAAGACGAGTTAGAAAGACGCTCACCATTGAAACCGACAATAGTATACATAAATAAATGGCGTAGATTCAGCCAGAGATGGTCTTTCGAAAATGATATTTCTTATGATACCCAACCTATTATCTGACAGTTTTTAAGCGTAGAAAAAAGTGGTGAAGTTTAGAGACACCGTTATTTAACAGTACATCAGTAAATGAAAATGTCAGTAATGCTTGTCGGCATTTGGGTAGCAAGAAATTCTGCCCCCATCCACACTTCTTCAAAAATTAATTCTGGGGCCCCTCACAATGAAAAGGTTCTTTCACGAGAATTGGGTATCTCCACTGGGCCTGCCTAGACCCAACCCTAACTGTTTGTGGGTTGAATATCCTACGATGGAGTCCGAACAGCTATAACTAGTGAAAAAAATGCGAATTCTGAAAATTGTACTCAACTAAAGAACAATAACTAATGAACTGCTATTGTCCTTAATGTTTTGCAAGGAAACTGGATTTCTTTAGCATGTCTGCACATCATGTTTTTGATCTTGTGGAGTGGTGGAGAGGCAACACCAACCAAAATAATACCCCTGGTTTGAATACACCAGTACAATATCCAGCCCCTAGTTTAAATTGCCCACCACAGTCTTCTGGCATTTATGTAACTGAAAATGTGTGGGGAAACAATTAAATTATAGCTTTCACAACTGGCTAAAGTAAAACAAGAATATATGTGCGCAGATGGTCCAGGAGGTTCAATCAAGTTGTTTCTGTTTGAGCCAAGTTCACACGACGCCCGCACAAATTAATATATGGACAAATGACGCATGTTTACATTACAAGCCTGTATACAGTACTACTTAGAAGTCTGAGACTTTTTCCCTTTGGAAGCCATTACACGACATATACGTCTGAAGCTTG
Organism: Unio delphinus; assembly: GCA_029339505.1. Taxonomy (NCBI): domain Eukaryota; kingdom Metazoa; phylum Mollusca; class Bivalvia; order Unionida; family Unionidae; genus Unio; species Unio delphinus. The sequence continues at coordinate 11,736,382 of JAQISU010000035.1, read as the reverse complement.
TTCACATTACACACCATTGCACAACAATACAATTTGAGAAAAGGTGTATATTAAAATCCCATGGACAGTAATGCATATACTTAATATGCTTAGTTACGTTAGAATCAGTACACATCAATGCATATGCGTCTAAAGCATCTTCACGTTAGAAATCCGTACACAGCAATACAAAAACAAACGTGTAAAACAAAGTTACATAAAATATTTTTTCACATCTCTGAACCATGGGTAAATCTGAAGCTCTGTACAACAATACATAGGTGTCGGAGACATAGTTACATTAGACGCCCGCCGTACACATCAATACACAGACGTCTGAATAATGGTTACGTTAGGAGTCCGTAAACAGCAATATTTAGACGTCTGAATCATGGTTACATTAGAAGCTTGTACACAGTAATACATAGGCGTTCTTCACCAAGTTGACATTAGAAGCCCATCTACAATAATATATAGATGTCTGAGTTATGGTTACATTAGAAGCCCATTCAAAACAATACATAGACGTCTGAACTATGTTTACGTTAAGAGTCTGTAAACAGCAATACATAGACGTCTAATCCAAGTTTAGATTAGAAGCCCGTACACAGTAATACATATATGTCTGAGCCATGTTTACGTTAGATGCCGGTGCACAGCAATATATTGGCGTATGAGCCAAGTTTGCATTAGATGCTCGAACACAGCAATACATTGACGTCTGAGTCATGGTTACGCTAGAAGCTCGTACACGGTAGTACATTTAAGCGTTTAAGGCATATTCACTTTAGAAACCCGTACAGATAAATAAATATGTATGAGGTAAGTCTACATTAGAAGACGATACACATCAGTACATACATGTCTGAGGGATCGTTACATCGGAATCCCGTGCATATCAATACATATACATCAGAGGCATGTTTATTATCAAACGTTTATATCACAAAGAACTCAAACTTTACTGCACCTGCCACACGTGTCTGCAATTATTTTAAGGTCTAATTGTCGGCATAGCTTTCCTTGTTATCGTGACGTCGTCGAAGATGCTGAAGTACATAAGGGCATTGTCACAGCAGCAGCACAATTTCGATTTTAATATTTCTAACATATATTGATTTCTGTTTAGATATTTATTGGCGTTGGTTAATACGACTTAACACTGGAGATCGAATAAATGTTCAACAGTTCTCACTTTTCTAGAACACATGTACAATTCAAATAAAATGAAGCATTAAAAGTAATGTGGTTCTCTTTGCCAGAATAATAAAAGATTAATATGAAAATAAATGTGCCCATTTCATTACAAATGAACACTACCACCCCTTGGGAAACAAAATATATTATTTGTCAACGATTCTGACCAAGTACAAACTATTTTACGAAATAATTAAGCAAAAGTCTTTACAAACATCTTACATCAACCAGTATACTTCACCAGGCATGGCAGTGACTCTCTTGAAAAAAAAATGCATGCAGACGAAGTGTGAAACTTTATACTCTAGATGGTAGAATTACTTTTTTTGGAGAAATGTTTCCTACGAAATTATACTTCGTTAGACTGCATTCTATCAAAGATGGACATTTTATTTAAAATTTTTATTCACGTAAGTATATTTGAATTTCGAAAACTTCGTTCCATGTTTCGTATCAGTTGCTTTTCTGTAGCAAGCACGATTCTTTTTAATATCTTAAAAGTTTTAATCTTCAGAAGGAAACCAGAATCATTTAAACTGACAAGTGTTAATAGTTTCTATCTACAATAGAAAACCCACACTATTTAAACTAAATGCTAAATGTTATTATCTACAATAGAAAACCGAAATTATTGAAATTGACAACTATGAATAGTTATTATCTACAATAGAAAACCAAAACTATTTAAACTGACAAGTGTGAATAGTTATTATCTACAATAGAAAACCAAAATTATTGAAATTGACAAGTGTGAATAGGTATTATCTACAATAGAAAACCGAAATTATTGAAATTGACAACTATGAATAGTTATTATCTACAATAGAAAACCAAAACTATTTAAACTGACAAGTGTGAATAGTTATTATCTACAATAGAAAACCAAAATTATTGAAATTGACAAGTGTGAATAGGTATTATCTACAATAGAAAACCAAAATTATTGAAATTGACAAGTGTGAATAGGTATTATCTACAATAGAAAACCAAAATTATTGAAATTGACAAGTGTGAATAGGTATTATCTACAATAGAAAACCGAAATTATTGAAATTGACAAGTGTGAATAGGTATTATGTACAATAGAAACCAAACTATTTAAACTGACAAATATCAAGACGTAGAGTTTGCGTAATATTGAAACTATTAATTACACCAATAATATGAGGTGAGAGATAATTATATAAACATTATTGAGAGTAAACATTATTGGAAATCACGTGAAATCAGTGCTGAACTAATCTAAATTCCTGTTAATCCAAACATTACATATACCTTCTGCAATATATAATGATAAGACTTTCTCCTCTTAGTCTGAGTGTTACTTCGAATAATTTATGACATTCCATGATGGTATTCATTATATAGGGTATAGAATATTATGCCAAAGAATCATTAGCAACAGCACATTATTAGAACATGCTTTAAAATTGATTTGTTTGTTCTATTAGGACACAAAGCAATATTTATATATGTTATTCATTACAATACATTGTAGTCCTTATGTTACATAGAATTCCATATGTTACATTGAAGTCCTTATGTTACCTTGTAGTCATTGTGTTACATTGAAGTCATTGTGTTACATTGTAGCCCTTATGTTACATTGAAGTCATTGTGTTACATTGTAGTCCATATGTTACATTGAAGTCCTTATGTTACACTGATGTCATTGTATTACATTGTAGTCGTTATGTTACATTGAAGTCATTGTATTACATTGTAATCTTTATGTTACACTGATGTCATTGTATTACGTTGTATTCCATATGTTACAAAGCATCATTAATACATGTTTATCAAATTAGTAACATGGGGACATTCATTAAAGTACGATTCGTCATCTATAGAACTTTATGTTAAATTCAGTGTTATATAAATGGTGGAAGAAGAGCTCGGGAAAACCCCCAGAAAGTACCTCCGACTCACGAAATGCTACTGACACGCTTCCTCACAAATCTACATTGGCCAAACAGAGACTTGAATCCACGCAGAGGTGAGATGGCAGTGATCTGTAACGGTGAGTGCTTTAAACCATTCGGCCACTCGGTGTCCCTTGATTTATAAATACTAATTCTCAAACGGCAAAGATAGGAATGAAAGTATTTCTGATCAAGACTGGTATGACTCGTGACGTTTGAGCACCGTTGACATTATGATGTTACCTACTATTATAATATATGATTTACTGACTCGTGACGTTTGAGCACCGTTGACATTATGATGTTACCTACTATTATAATATATGATTTACTGACTCGTGACGTTTGAGCACCGTTGACATTATGATGTTACCTACTATTATAATACATGATTTACTGACTCGTGACGTTTGAGCACCATTGACATTATGATGTTACCTACTATTATAATATATGATTTACTGACTCGTGACGTTTGAGCACCATTGACATTATGATGTTACCTACTATTATAATATATGATTTACTGACTCGTGACGTTTGAGCACCATTGACATTATGATGTTACCTACTATTATAATATATGATTTACTGACTCGTGACGTTTGAGCACCATTGACATTATGATGTTACCTACTATTATAATATATGATTTACTGACTCGTGACGTTTGAGCACCATTGACATTATGATGTTACCTACTATTATAATATATGATTTACTGACTCGTGACGTTTGAGCACCATTGACATTATGATGTTACCTACTATTATAATAAATTATTTACTGACTCGTGACGTTTGAGCACCATTGACATTATGATGTTACCTACTATTATAATATATGATTTACTGACTCGTGACGTTTGAGCACCATTGACATTATGATGTTACCGACTATTATAATAAATTATTTACTGACTCGTGACGTTTGAGCACCATTGACATTATGATGTTACCTACTATTATAATACATGATTTACTGACTCGTGACGTTTAAGCACCATTGACATTATGATGTTACCTACTATTATAATATATGATTTACTGACTCGTGACGTTTGAGCACCATTGACATTATGATGTTACCTACTATTATAATATATGATTTACTGACTCGTGACGTTTGAGCACCATTGACATTATGATGTTACCTACTATTATAATAAATTATTTACTGACTCGTGACGTTTGAGCACCATTGACATTATGATGTTACCTACTATTATAATATATGATTTACTGACTTGTGACGTTTGAGCACCGTTGACATTATGATGTTACCTACTATTATAATATATGATTTACTGACTTGTGACGTTTGAGCACCGTTGACATTATGATGTTACCTACTATTATAATATATGATTTACTGACTCGTGACGTTTGAGCACCATTGACATTATGATGTTACCTACTATTATAATACATGATTTACTGACTCGTGACGTTTGAGCACCGTTGACATTATGATGTTACCTACTATTATAATATATGATTTACTGACTTGTGACGTTTGAGCACCGTTGACATTATGATGTTACCTACTATTATAATATATGATTTACTGACTCGTGACGTTTGAGCACCATTGACATTATGATGTTACCTACTATTACAATACATGATTTACTGACTCGTGACGTTTGAGCACCGTTGACATTATGATGTTACCTACTATTATAATATATGATTTACTGACTCGTGACGTTTGAGCACCGTTGACATTATGATGTTACCGACTATTATAATAAATTATTTACTGACTCGTGACGTTTGAGCACCATTGACAGTATGATGTTACCGACTATTATAATAAATTATTTACTGACTCGTGACGTTTGAGCACCATTGACATTATGATGTTACCTACTATTATAATAAATTATTTACTGACTCGTGACGTTTGAGCACCATTGACATTATGATGTTACCGACTATTATAATATATTATTTACTGACTCGTGACGTTTGAACACCGTTGACATTATGATGCAGGATACTATTGGAGATATAATTTAAATACTCGTGACGTTGTAGCACCTTAATAGTATAAGTTAACATAAGATTACAACAAAAACTCGTTCGTCCCATGACGACTGAACAAGTTGTTATTATCATGTAATACATGATTAGTACGTAATACATGTATATTAATTCTTGATGTTTGAGCATATTATAATTTGGTGTACGATTAGAACAAAACTAGCTCGAATCATGATGACTGTGTGGTTTTGAGAGTATGATCTAACACGCAATCAGGAAAAACAATCGTTTGAGTGATGACGATTGACATTATGATTTAACATTACACTATATAAGATAACAACGGGTCTAATGTAAATATCAGAAGACATGCACATCGTCCTAAAATCAGTAAGCAACATTGATCTATATGGTATTGATAACCACTAATAAAATATGCATATGTATAAATGTGTGTGTGTATATATATATATATATATATATATATATATATATATATATATTAGACCAAATTGTATATTGTACTGATAACCAGTTGACTGAATGCTATGTTTTTGATTTCTACTTAACAATTATAGATTGCTTTGAGATCCAGTGGACTAAATTCTACATGGCGTTGATACCCACTTGACTAAATTATATGTAGTAATGATATATAGTACCAATGAATTCTAAAAGGTCTTAATATGTACCTTGAGAAATTCAATATGCGATATATATATATATATATATATATATATATATATATATATATATATATATATATATATATATATATATATATATATATATATATATATATATATACACGCACACACACACACACACACACACACACACACACACATAACGTTCTATTCCGGTTTCTAAATCAAACCATTTTCAGTAATGATGTGTTTTCTGCATTCAATATTTGCAATATCTAGTTTTTTTTTTAAATAAAAAGAAATTCTAAATAAATGGACAAATAAAAAAGAAGTAACTCATCTTTGCATGTTTAATGCGCTACAATACCCTGAGTCAAGAAAATTTTCTGAATTATTACTAAAGCTTATGGGAGACGGCGAACTATATTACATCTGTTGCCTGAAATTAAACAGAATCGCCTAAGCAATTACCGCATCCATACTATTAAGGAAACCACTTTTTTGGCTTGAAACGTCAACAAGCTGACATTGACCAACTCTTGACAAAAATGTTATAAATTATATACATGTATTATGAATGAAATTGTTTAGTCTTGTGCATTTGTGCTATTCTTGGTGGGGGTGGATATTCAAACAAACTAAAAAGTACGCCAATAATATAGTATGATACTTTTGCCGTTTGGTTCTCACTGTTAGCAATTCCTCTTCAGGTTTTGTTGAAAATATGATTTGTGAGATTAATTAAATACATGTATTTTATCACACACCTTTAATTAAATACAGGTATTCTTTGATAACACACCGTACTACGTGTTTTTTTAAATAAAGTAACTTCAGGCGCTCAGTGGTATTAACATTTTCAACGCTAATCAATATTTCAGAATCAATATTCGGTGGACCTTGGCTTTATGAATGTATATCGTCCAGAACGTCAATGTATTTTGTAACTAATTGAACATAAAAGCTAAGCAGATATCAAATAGTTATGCTGAAGTAATATACATTGATAAATAGAGTATGCCTTATATTTAGGTAATGTAACTTAATAAATAAATCGTGTCGTTATCAAGAGGTAATATTGCTTAATAAATAAATTGTGTCGTTATCAAAAGGTAATATAACTTAATAAATAAACCGTGTAGTTATAAAGAGGTAATATAGCTTAATAAATAAATCGTGTCGTTATCTAAAGGTAATATAGCTCAAAAAATAAATCATGTTATAAAGAGGTAACATAGCTTAATAGATAAATCGTGTCGTTATCAAGAGGTAATATAGCTTAATAAATAAATCATGTTATAAAGAGGTAACATAGCTTAATAGATAAATCGTGTCGTTATCAAGAGGTAATATAGCTTAACAAATAAATCGTGTCGTTATCAAAAGGTAATATAACTTAATAAATAAACCGTGTAGTTATAAAGAGGTAATATAGCTCAATAAATAAACCGTGTCGTTATCAAGAGGTAATATAGCTTAATAAATAAATTGTGTCGTTATCAAAAGGTAATATAGCTTAATAAATAAACCGTGTCGTTATCAAGAGGTAATATAGCTTAATAAATAAATCGTGTCGTTATCAAGAGATAATATTGCTTAATAAATAAACCGTGTCGTTATCAATAGGTAATATAGCTTAATAAATAAATCGTGTCGATATCAAGAGGTAATATAGCTCAAAAAATAAATCATGTTATAAAGAGGTAACATAGCTTAATAGATAAATCGTGTCGTTATCAAAAGGTAATATAGCCTAATTGACAAACCGTGTCGTTATCAAGAGGTAATATAGCTTAATAAATAAATCGTGCCGTTATCAAGAGGTAATATAGCTTAATAGATAAACCGTGTCGTTATCAAGATATAATATTGCTTAAAAAATAAATCGTGTCGTTATCAAGAGGTAATATAGCTTAATAAATAAACCGTGTCGTTATCAAGAGGTAATATAGCTTAATAGATAAACCGTGTCGTTATCAAGAAGTAATATAGCTTAATAAATAAACCGTGTCGTTATCAATAGGTAATATAGCTTAATAAATAAATCGTGTCGTTATCAAAAGGTAATATAGCTTAATAAATAAATAATGTCGTTATCAGGAGGTAATATAGCTTAATAGATAAATAGTGTCGTTATCAAGAGGTAATATTGCTTAATAAATAAACCGTGTCGTTATAAAGAGGTAATATAGCTTAATAAATAAACCGTGTCGTTATCAAGAGGTAATATAGCTTAATAAATAAATCGTGTCGTTATCAAAAGGTAATATAGCTTAATAGATAAACCGTGTCGTTATCAAGAGGTAATATAGCTTAATAAATAAACCGTGTCGTTATCAAGAGGTAATATAGCTTAATAGATAAACCGTGTCGTTATCAAGAGGTAATATAGCTTAATAAATAAACCGTGTCGTTATCAATAGGTAATATAGCTTAATAAATAAATCGTATCGTTATCAAAAGGTAATATAGCTTAATAAATAAATAGTGTCGTTATCAGGAGGTAATATAGCTTAATAGATAAATAATGTCGTTATCAAGAGGTAATATTGCTTAATAAATAAACCGTGTCGTTATAAAGAGGTAATATAGCTTAATAAATAAACCGTGTCGTTATCAAGAGGTAATAGCTTAATAAATAAATCGTGTCGTTATCAAAGGTAATATAGCTTAATAAATAAATAGTGTCGTTATCAAAAGGTAATATAGCTTAATAGATAAATAGTGTCGTTATAAAGAGGTAATATAGCTTAATAGATAAACCGTGTCGTTATCAAAAGGTAATATAGCTTAATAGATAAACTGTGTCTTTATCAGGAGGTAATATAACTTAATAGATAAATAGTGTCGTTATAAAGAGGTAATATAACTTAATAAATAAACCGTGTCTTTATCAGGAGGTAATATAACTTAATAAATAAACCGTGTCTTTATCAAGAGGTAATATAACTTAATAAATAAACCGTGTCTTTATCAGGAGGTAATATAACTTAATAAATAAACCGTGTCTTTATCAGGAGGTAATATAGCTTAATAGATAAATAGTGTCGTTATAAAGAGGTAATATTGCTTAATAAATAAACCGTGTCGTTATCAAGAGGTAATATAGCTTAAATAAACCGAGTTGCTATCAAGAGGTAATATAGCTTAATAAATAAATGTCGTTATATCGAGGTAATATAGCTTTAAAAAAATTAAATTAATATTAAGGCAAAATACCTTGATAGATCGTTTGCGTTTTTTTTCATTCCTAGCATTTGGTTCATTTATTTTCAGCGTGAGTACAAGAGCTTATAAGAACATACTCAAGATGTAAATGCATCAGTTAGCTAGCTTCTATTCTTGGGTAATGTATTGGGTCCTGGATTGTATATCTTATACATTAGCCAAGGCAACAACTTTAATATTATTATACTGTACATCTTGTGCATCAGCCAAGGCATCAGCGCTACTGTACATGTTGTACATTAGTCAACAGATCAACTTTAACATTACTTTACTGTACATCTTATACATTAGCCAAGACGACAATTCTAACATTACTGGGAAACGTTCGCAATACAAGTTTTGTATTCGCAATTGACCAATAGTATAGAATGCATACACATTAATGTGCATGTGTGTGTGTGTGTGTGTGTGTGTGTTTGTGCGATTGAGAGAAATTATTTTATTTCATGTGACCCCTTTTAATGTTCTTTTGTAAAACAAGACACGACAAAATTTAGGATTCATAATAATACAAATTGCATAAGATATTTGTCAAAAGATTACTGCTTTGAACAGAGATTTACCAATACGTACTTGCTACCCTGGGTGGGTGGTTGGGTACTCATAAAATTATCAATGCATCAGAATAATCCAAAGAATATGAAGAAATTGCTTAATGAAATGTACAACAATGTTTAATTATAAATATAATATAATATTTTAAATCTGTGCTTCATTTACTTTCTTATTCTTCTTCCAGTATTCTTATAAATGCATCACTGAAAAATAAACGAATCGAATATGTAAACATATACTGACCTTGTTATAATTTGTCTCCAGTCCTTGTATATTGTGTCCTTTGCCCAGTCGTTTGTTCAAAGTTTTTGAGAGATGGACACAAGGCACTCGTTTCTTTTATATGGACGTGTTGACGTTATAATCAAGTGGCCTCTCTAGTACCGCCCTGAACTGTTCGCTTCTTGTGTTTAATTAACAACTACTAAAGAACATCGGTTTCCCCCAATACATATGTATTTCTGCGATGAAATGAGTTGGATCACAATAACCGGTATAAACAAATAGGCTTACACTTTTGTATCCAGTTGTAACAGAAGTACTTGTTTTTAGATCAAGCAATTAGCACGTTTATGAGCCGTGGTCGCATCACATCGTAGTTTTTGTCATATTATCAAGGAACTTCATCAGTCGACAGGTCAGACGGATCGAAATGAGAATTAAAGGAAGATTGTAAAGCTACACACCGACTACAGAGAGGAAATAAAATAGAATGTCAATTGCCTTTCGAAAATACTTCACAATTATCCTTGGTTCAATTGATAGGAAGAAAGAATTAAATATTCCTGTAAAGCAAAATCCAAGTATACCATTTCTCATATCCGTTAATCTCCACATACACCATTGCTCATATCGGGCAATCTCCATAACACCATTGCTCATATCGGGCAATATGCACATACACAATTGCTCATATCGGACGGTCTCCACATACACCATTGCTCATATCCGGCAATTTCCACATACACCATTGCTCATATCGGGCACTATCCACATACACCATTGCTCATATCGGGTAATATCCACATACACCATTGTTCATATCGGACAATATCCACATACATCATTGCTCATATCGGACAATATCCACATACACCATTGCTCATATTCGTTAATCTCCACATACACCATTGCTCATATTCGTTAATCTCCACATACATCATTGCTCATATCAAGCAATCTCCACATACACCATTGCTCATATCGGACAATATCCACATACACCATTGCTCATATTCGTTAATCTCCACATACACCATTGCTCATATCGGGCAATCTCCACATACAATATTGCTCATATCGGATAATATCCACATATACCATTACTCATATCGGACAATCTCCACACACACAGTTGTTAATATCATGCAAGGTCCTTTTGGAGAAATTTACCTTAGAAGGTGAAAATAAATAAGACTGTTCAATGTTACATCTTTCTGAAATGATCAATAGTACATGTATTAGCTATAAACCAGTTAATTATGTTAATCTTCCACTGCTTACAAGCCTTCATAACTTGGATCCATACAGATTTACTTTCCTCATTATTATCCTTCGAAACAAAAATTCTGTATGGCTTCCCATATATCAATTCACGAAAATTACTGCCAATATTTTATAAGCTTTGTGTATAATTGGTGATAGTCACTGAATTAGTAAATCTGTTTTTATTACGTTCTGCAAAATATTAAGGGTAATTGTCAACATTGACATTCAATATTAATTTAACAATTATGCTAATTGAACAACAAGCGTGTTCCTTCGTCGGCAAAACGAAACTGACTTCAGTTACGGCAAAGTTAAAATCTAAATAAGGTAAAAGCTATAGGTGACCGCAAAATACTGTATTTTTGCGGACAAAAATACGTTCGGTTGATATCTTTACGGTTGCTACGAACAGTGGTGCGTAAATGCGCAAGAAAAGTCTCGTAAGTGTTAAATTCGGCGAGGAATGTAAGATTACTTACATTATATATATATATATATATATATATATATATATATATATATATATATATATATATATATATATATATATATATATAGAGAGAGAGAGAGAGAGAGAGAGAGAGAGAGAGAGAGAGAGAGAGCAATCAAATGAGTCATGATTTACTATTGATTTTATCAAACGCAAAAGCTGGGCATTACTCAACAAGTTTCATACATTTAATATTGTAATATTTTTGCTTTACCTATTTCTATTACTTTATCACATAGTTTTAATTTTAAATTGCAGTTGAAAATATTTAAAGAGAATGATGAACGAAAAGTTTTGTTTATTCTGACGGTATGTTCCAAAGTAAGCCGAAGAAGTATTAAAGTTTAAAGTAGATTATACTTTTTTTATATATACAAATCACGAATCAAAGAACACGTGTCCTTCCAAAAAAACAGAACGTGTTACACGGTTTAAATTATTTTTCCAACACAGCATTTTAAAAGAGTGATTTTACGTTGTTACAGGTTAGAGTACAGCAGATAATCCACGTCGACCATAAAGTGTCACTTTCAAAACTAAATATTAATTTGTTGCAATATTCATGTGAAAGGATGTAGAAGTTCCAGTATTTAATGAAATATGTTGTGACCAGATATTGGATGATTAGATTACAGACGACATAAATTTAACTTGAGTCGGAAGTGCATCACATATTTTCCAAGTTGTTGCGCTTGAACGAAGTTATTTCAGCAGGTATGCCGGTTTATTCTGTGAACAGAGGTGAGTTTTTACTTTTATAAGTTAATATTTAAACCACACTTGTATACTGGGCGGTATACATGTACAACTCACTTCTACCCCCATATTTGATACAAACTGAACACTACCCTTAGTTTTACTTGATTTTTGTTCTTGTCTTGTTTTTTTACGCCATGTTTATAGCATGATATCGTATACATAACGTATACAGGATTTAGAAGGGGGTATTCGACAGCAAATACTATATTAATATTACATACATTAATTTGTAAATATTTAAGAAAAGGTAGGGGTAGATTCTATGCAGTATATATTGACTATGAATAAGCCTTTGATATCAGAGAGAGAGAGAGAGAGAGAGAGAGAGAGAGAGAGAGAGAGAGAGAGAGAGAGAGAGATTTACTGTACCAAAAGCTAGTTAGTAAAAATAGTAGTTGAAAACTGTTAAGAATCATTAAAGCAAGTTATATTGATGTAAAATGCATGTGCTAAGTTAGTCTTATTACCGACGTTCTTAATTGCCGTTTGGGCGTGCTTTATCGCTTGTACTCTTGTCTTTTTGTTTGAATGATTTTAGCTGAAGAAAGCAGGGAAGTGTCTGCAGAAATCTTAGAACTATTTTCACTGTTACATGCAGTCTACTTTATTTAATTGTCTTTGCTGACACAGCTCACGAGAGGTAAAGATCGAATCATATTATCAGTACTTAGAATGTATGTATATATATATATATATATATATATATATATATATATATATATATATATATATATATATATATATATATATATATATATATATATATATGTGTGTGTGTGTGTGTGTGTGTGTGTGTGTGTGTGTGTGTGTGTATATTAGATTGTTCAGCCAGAGATTCGTGAAGATAATTTTATATAAAAAGCTGCAGGATGCGATTAAGTCGATGGAAAGACAGTGCTTCTATAGGCCATTGGGCGTAGAATTTAGTTGTCAAAAATATCAACGATCTTTATTTTATAATCACTATGCTTAAAGTGGGGAACTTGCCAATCAGAGGTAAGACAAGGAAGATATGAAAATATTTGCTACGAGGAAAGATTGTGTCAAATTTGAATCGGGAACATCGAAAATGAATTTCATTTTATTACTGCTAGTCCGCTATATAAGGAAATACGAAGTAGAAAATACTTAGTCACCTTTGTATATAGAAATCAACTTTAGAAAAATGTAGTCTTTTACACACAATGATACTAGTGAAATAAATCCTGATGACTAATTTAGAGACCGCTTCGGTGGCCTAGTGGTTAAAGCGTCCGCCTAGGAGGTTATGGGTTCGATCCCCGGTTGAGTCATACCAAAGACTTACAAAATGGTACAAACAGCTGCATCGCTTGGCGCTCAGCATTATGAAAGCAGTATTAGGACTGGTCGGCCTGGTGTCAGGATAATGTTACTGGGTGGGGATTCATGCTACATATATGTGGCATCATGCCCAAGTGCTAGACCTCACCAGAAACTGTCAAACTGCGGACATAGTAGCGATATGACTGTACAATTGTTAAAGCTACATTTATATATATATATATATATATATATATATATATATATATATATATATATATATATATATATATATATATGCATGTATGTGTGTATATATATATATATATATATATATATATATATATGTGTGTGTGTGTGTGTGTGTGTGTGTGTTCAGGTGTCAGACTTCAGTCAGTGAAGATCTGTCTAATTGGTCAGCGACCTTCTAGGAGGACCAATACATGATATTGTATTGATGCTTGGACTGTTAAACTGAGTATGAATAGGAACTAAGATGTTATGCCATAACACTCCACCAATTTACTCAGCATGTCCATACCTTACATTTCAGCTTCAATTTCGAGTATTTACCACCCAGTCATCAGAACCAAATTTAAGTTGATTTGTTTCCACTAAAGTAAGCATTGCTTTTTTTTTCAGGAAGTTTAATGATTAGGAACATCACTACTGTTGCGGTAAAATGGCAAAGCATTCAAAAGTGGCAGCTTGAGGGGAAGAAGAGTTGAAGCCCATATTTGTTTTGCTATAGGTTTTTAAAGCTAAATAATACCATTCTATCTAAATCATTGTAATTTTTAATTCGAAGCAATAGCAGGCCTTATGAAATATATCTAAATCATTGTAATTTTTAATTCGAAGCAATAGCAGGCCTTATGAAATATATCGTGCGATATTGGTTATTGTTTATCGCAACTCGTTTATTTGATTAAAACGTTCTTGTACTTGAACATGCATTGCAGTGATCAAAGTATATTAACTAAATAAAAACAATCATCTAAAACTACAAACGAGGTAATAGCCATATCACATGATTGCATAACGTTCCTTATAATATTCAGACAAATATTATTATCTCCGGATTAAAATGATGCTTTCAATTGGTTTCGTATAAAAATAATTTTAGATTGAAATTTACTTGACTTTTTTTACTTGGCAACCCTCGATTACGATCGGACGGCTAATTTGTACTTATAACAATAATGAACTTCATAAGGCGCTAATCAGACTGCATTCTGTTCTAGATAATGACAGCATTGGAAAAGTACTGGAGGAAATGTCAGTAAAATAGTTCTTTACTAAGAATCCTGGATGGGGTTAAACGATATTCTTATTCTGAAGTAATTTGTAAGCAAAAAGGTAGCGATTCCCGTTAAAATGTCCGATGTTAACGTCATTTCTTTGCAAATTAGTGATCTTATCAGCGAGTTGTAAAATGCAATTTGCATTTTATCCTGAAATCGGCAGAAACATGGATGAAGTCCAATTGCGTTTGTCTGTTCTTATATTGTGGCTATGCATTTAATCAATAAAATCACATATTTTCTCTCAAAGCCTTTATATCACAAAAAATTGCTGTCTCGAAATTATCCATTCAAAATAAAACTGCCTGAATTCATAACCCAAGCGGAGGAGGATACAGTTTTATGCAATAACACAACCCAGGCGGGGGAGGATATAGCTTTCAGTCAAACAACCGAGGCAGGGGAGGATATAACTATAAGTGTTTGAACAAAATCAGGCGGGGGAGGATACAGTTTTACCAAAAAACAACCAAAGCACACAATTTCAAAAAGATATATGGGAAAGATGTCTTTTGTAACACAAATATTTTTAGGAATGGCCACAGGGATGATCTTAGGAAGCATTCATGAAACTGTATTCAAACATGATTTGTTTTTAAATTTTATTTTTTCCTTCTTTTCTTCTTTTTCTTCTACAGTTAATTTAGTGATTTGCATCAGAGTAAAGATTCATCAGAACTTGGCCTCGAAGTAAACATTTTAACTTCTCAATCACAAGGTCACGAGTCCGTATTGAATGGCCAACCGCCGGAGTAGACCCACAATTTAACAAGATAGTGGGCAGCTTAATAGTTATATTGAGTATATACTGAAAATGATGCTAGAATGTTGATATTATGCACTAAAGCAGTGGATTCGTGACAGACATCAGACCTGAATCACCGACAATCTTGTCAATATCTTCTTACAACGTAATTACTTAACTTAATGATAAACTTAAATTAAGGAACAGTTTTTTTATGTTATATAATTAATAAAAGACATAGCCTTAAATAAAGTTTAACTCGTACATGATTTATATAAATAAATCCCCTATTCGGATGAGTGTTTGTTTTCATCTTTGAACTGGACTTTTGTTTCGATCTCCAAATCAGACTGACATGATATATCGCTAGTGAGAAAGTCACCCGTTAGACAGGAATTGTTCTATTCAGTCGGAAAATCTAACGTTCTAGTCTCTGTAGGATCACTGACGTTCTATATAGATTTCTGTTGCGTGCTCATTGACGTGTTTGTTCAATTTCCCCATTAACTTTGTTTGCTGAAAATGAGACTGTACATTATGTTGTTTCCTATATTTCTGGCAAAATATGTTCTTTTGATAATCAAAAATTAATAAATTTGCTAGGACTAAAAATAAGTATTCAGTTTTTAAAATGTTCACATGGGAGATTTTTTACTTATGCAACACGATCCGATGAACGTTTCGAATTTGAGCAAACCATTATATTTTTATTGGCTATAAAACAAGGGAAAATGCAGGTGGCACATAAGGCTTCGACCAAAGAGCGTCTTGTTCAATTGTTTTTAGCTGTTCTTGTGATGGGTTTCCATTTTTGGCAGCATTCCTTCATTTCTGTCCATATAGTCCTACTCCAAGACTTTAGGTCTACACTCTATCGCCTCCAATCTGGGTCCGGCGTTAGGTTTTCCTGGGCTGTGCTTCTGGTGTCATTCGGCACACATGACCCAGCCACTGCCATCATATTTTCTTCACAATCTGGACACGATATTTCGATTATGTCATTTGGTAAAGATAATTTATTTTTATAAAAAAAAAAATCTTATTTGCCGGATTATTAGAAGGACCTTCATCAGACTTTTGTTTTGGAAATTTCAAGCGTTTCTGCTATTACTGATGTTAGCATCCAGCATTTAAAGCTGTACAGTATCACTCCAATAGCATTGCTTTGGTAAATCCGCAGCTTGGTACTGAGTACTGTGTTTTTGGATTTCCATAAGTTTCAGAACACCGAATTTTTTATTTGATTTGCTACTTCTTGTTGCTGCTTCTCTCTTCAAGTCTTAAACCGTGGACGCTTTCCTTCCAAGGTATGTGAATTCCTCAACTACCTCTATTCGTCATTCATAGTGATAAGGATTTGTTTTAGATTTTTCATCAAAAATTTGGTTTTCTTGCCGACTTGAAACAGCCAAATATCACAGGAGTATTCGGTCTTCCAGGGATGAAGTCGGGGTCTCCTAATTACTCTCTTGCCGTCCACAGTCGTCTCTTTCAGCATTCAGTCGCCTCGGTTGATGCTGAAGTAGTATGTGAGATTTGTGTAGCAGATTACATTACACAAAACGTTTTGGTGCATACGTTTGATGATGTTTACAATCTTCATCCAGATACTATAGAATTGGAATATTTTACATTAGACGTTCAAAGTCTATGAAATTGACCTGACACGGTACTGTGGTGTTCAGTTGTCTACTCTAATATTTCTCCGAGTGTGCAAATCTGGTTAATACGTGATTTTCTTTTCATGCGAGTATCTTGTTCGATGCTGCGATGGTGATCCACTTAAAAATTATTCTGCTGAAGAACTTGCTAGTGCTGGATAGAAATGTGATGCATCTACATTTGTTTCATTCTCTAAAGTCATCTGGTTTGGTATCGTGAAGATGATTTCAGTTTTTTTCGCTCGTCCATATTTTGGGAATATAAATTTCCGAGGATCTTTGGCGTGAATTTTATCATCAGTCATCAATATGAGCTTTAACAATTTTTAGAGGTTTGAGCTTCTCTGACTTTGGACCAATTGACGTCCTTCAGAATGATGGCAAGGTCATCCGCAGCTTCTTTAATCAATACTAATAGGTAGGTGTGGTATGTTCATCCCTTTTTGAAAATTATTCTTTCCCTCTTGCAATTTTCTCCTTCCCATCAGATGTTCCAATCTACACTTTAATCTGCTCCATGGCATTCTTTAAGCATTTCTGAGATCCTTACAGGGTCGTCAATGCTGTCTCTTTGCTGTTTGTACTTAATGTGCAGCGGCAATTTCAAAGTAGTACGACTATTCACTTCGTGCGGTGTCCTTTGAAATTATCTGTTCTTTCCAGATTACTTTGAAAACTGCTGTCTTTCAGACCTGGTGATTTTTAATGTAGTAGACGTTTTCAATCTGTTTTCTTTTTAATAGCATTCCAGGATGAGTAGAACATCCATTCCTCTTTATCTGCTTTCTTGCAGCCGAACTCTTCTGTCCAGTTTCTCTCATGACTGTATTTAGTGAAAGGACAGTTATTTCCGCTTCGTTGTAGAGTATGGTGATCTTGATGTAAGGTTAAGACTGTATCGCCTTATGATCTCGTTTGACAACGCTAGCCTTTCTACGTTTAAGGGCAAGCTTAGTTACCAACAGACATTGATCGCTGCCTACATCAGCATGTCTCCTGACTCTTACACCTTGCAAACAGTGTATCCACTTGCCGCTCATAAGCACGTGGTCCATCTGGCTTTCTGTATTGCCATCAGGAGACTTCCATGTCATTCATCTCGGTCCTATAGCAAGGTCACTCTCATCACGGAGGTCACAAAATATTTCACTTTTGTCATTTCCGTGTCTGGGAATAAGCCGCTCTCTGTCAAGGTTGTCTTAGATCGCCAATTATATGTAGTAAGGCAAGCATTGGTGTTGCTTCAACAGCTGAGTGCACGCTGTCACATAAAAGCTCATCATCTTGATCTCCAGCGACATCGAAGGTGGGGGTGGGAGAGCATATCAGGTGTTGACTTATATCTTAGAGAATTATGCATTGACTCTGTCATTCATCATTTATTGCTTGATATATTTCCATTGTAGAAGTGTGTTGTTTCTTTATGACCAGGGCAACTCCTTTTCGATATTGATCATCTTGCCTGCTTGGGATATTATGGAGGGTGTTTAATTCTGTATTCCTGCATTATGTATTTGTTTCTATAGAACATGACATAGATCCAAAGCGGGAAATAAGATATACATAAGAAGTGTCAGTATATGGGAGAAAATATGAGTTTAGAGTGAAAACGGGTTCTAGCCTATCTGTCATAAAATTAAAATAGGTCATGACAAATCTGTCATACAACTAAAATGTGTCGTTACCAATCTGTCATAAAACATAAATTAATTCTGGTCAGTATGTCATAAATCTAAAACAGGCCCTGACCAATTTGTCATAAAGATTAAAACGGGTCCTGACCAATCTGTCATAAAGATTAAAATGGGTCCTGGACAATTTGTTATAAGCTCAAACGAATGCTGGCCAATCTGTCATAAAATTAAAATGTGTCCTTACAAAAAAATCTGTTATAAACCTTAAATCAGTCCTGCCCAATCTGTCATGAAACTAATTTTGGCTTTGACCAATCTGTTTTTAAACCTGAAACAGGTCTTTTCCAATCTGTCCTAAAATTAAACGTATCCTAACCAATCTGTTACAAATTTGAACGCGTCATGGCCAACCAGTCATAAAAATGAAATGGGTTCTGGCCAATCTGTCATAAAACTAAAATGGTCCTCAGCCAATCAGTCATAAATCAATAATGGGTCATGACTAATCTGAAATAAAACTAAAACGGAACCTAGCCACTCAGCTATAAAACTGCTCCTTATTTCGAGTTAGGGAAAATAGAATTCACACCTCGAAATAAAATCTTAATTAAATTTACAAACTTGATCACTTTAATTGATCATAAAGTTCGCTAAGAAGATATGGAGTCAAGTAAAGTTTTATGACCGAGAAGATTGGCGATGAGCAAACCAATACAACTTAATTGTTCAGTTTCCCTGCACATTTAAGCTATAAACAGATATGAAAATCACCACACGTTTAATCTTGAAATGGCAAATCTATTTTGAAAGTATAAAATGCTCTGATCTTAAACATCACTAGGAGTTGAAAGAAATAGATACCGACATTGAAGCTAATTATCTATTACATCCATGGATGATAAGTGTGTTAATTAGCATTATAGGTAATGACGGACGATGATTGTGTTAATAATCTATTACAGGCAACCATGGACGATACGTGTGTTAATTAGCATTATAGGTAATTATGGACGATAAGTGTGTTAATAATCTATTACAGGCAACCGTAGACGATCAATGTGTTAATTAGCTATTACAGGCAACCATGGACGATAAATATCTTACATTTACTCGCGTCTGTTTGTGATATATTACTAATCAAGTCATTTCAGATATATCAGCTGAACTTCTTATCTATGTAAGATTCAAACACGGGTTTAATGATGATATTTGCCTTGCAGGTAAATGGTCAAACAGGTAGGTATCGCTTATTCTGTTGCTGAGCTGCGCAAGAAAATTACAAAATGTATACTCAGATAGGAAGAATATCAATATATTCCCTCATACGAATTGGGAAAACGAAATGTGTGTGTGTGTGTGTGTGTGTGTATGTGTGCGTGTGTGTGTGCGTGTGTGTGTGTGTGTGTGTGCGCGCGCGCGCGTTTGTAAAAGGCGCGAAAAAAGGAAATCAAGGTGAATACACTCCAACAGACTGGGAACACCTCTCGAAATGGGAACGTCCCCGATACGTGATGTCGGCTTAAATGGAATGCCAGTGCCACATTTGATGATAAAACATTGAAATATGTTTTCCTGAGCATGTCTCCATTTTGTTGGTATTTTTTCACATTCATGCTATACATAACAATGCGCACGTCCCGCTCAACTCAAAACCTCATATGTATCAGTCAGAAAACTGCGTCCCCGTTTACGCTGTAAAGATTCACACAGTGTTTTGCTGTCGGCTTGCGCACTTTGCTTTCGAATTACTGACCGAAGATGGTATTAAAAAGAGCTAACAGGATTTAAACAGTTATATATATATATATATATATATATATATATATATATATATATATATATATATATATATATATATATGTGTGTGTGTGTGTGTGTGTGTGTGTGTGTGTGTGTGTGTGTGTAATAATGGGTAGTTTTACATTCATAACACATTTCGCCAAAATAGATTATGAACAAAGAAAACTGAGTAAAAGGTTGCAAGCCGATATTATGCGAGGTTTTATGGTGGACAAGATATTCTAGCAATTCATCTGTACTTGTATATTGTATCGCCTATTTAACTCTGAGCCATGCACATTAGGATAAGAAATATACTGCAAAATATCAACAGAGATTTTATTTCATTCAAATGTGGTTAGAATCAAAATAATGAATAGACTATATGGTAACCAAAACATAATGCTATTTCTTTCCTCCAATTAACCGCATTAGAGTTAAATCCAATAAATTAAGCTTTAGCCAATAGGATATTAAACTAAATGTAATAAGTACTTGTACATGACACCAGTCACTGCATTGAAAATACAAGTTTTCATACTCATATTGAGTGTTTCTCGATGCATCATACATGTGGTTGATGGCTTAAGTATAAATAATACATTTTATTTGACTCAGGTGAATTATCAAATATTTCACATTCTTTCCTCGTTTAGTCAGTACCCCCCCCCCCTCTCTCTCTCTCTCTCTCTCTCTCTCTCTCTCTCTCTCTCTCTCTCTCTCTCTCTCTGCTTCGTTATATCTGTCTGTCGTTCTTCCTTCTTGCTAGCTTCATTTCTTTCTGGCCTTAAGTCCCTTGTTTTCCCCTATTTCTAAGGGCCCGGTGGTAACAGTCGTCAATCTTTCTCTAATCAATCAATGACCATAAATATGCAACATTAAATTCACAAGCGAAAGGCAGAACATTAATACTGTTATATGCAAGAGGTCTGAACGAATAAAACGGTCTCTTTAGTGAACGAACGAAACAAACTATAATATATTTCCTCTAAGTAATACATGACCACCAATATCACAACTATACTTTTACATCACAACTGCCTGCCTACCTCACAAATGCGTTGTTTCTCCTTAGTACATTTCCGAACGAAGCGCCGTACTTAACTACCAAAAGATAGGAATCACAACTCAAACACCAAATACCGGGAACTATTTTTCCTACCCTACATTAAGTCAGTCAAATCATGACTTTTAAGCTTCATTCCTCTTGTAACTATACGCCATATTTACCATTATAGTAAGAATAAAAGGCGTCTCCAGATAACAGGATATTCCCTTCTCAATCATTAAATTGAACGATTTACCAGTCTCTATCATGAATAATGCTCACAATTTAATCCACACAATTGGATTTTAATAGGGACTAATTGGCGACAAGGATATTCATGCGGCTCTGACCTGAGCTCATTAAAACTAAAGCTTGCCGTCATACAAAATAACATTTTCGTGTGTTTCATATTGAAGAGATTTTATCATTCATTGGCTTATTAATGAAAGCGATTGCACTAAAGTGGCAAATATTTGTAGACCAAAGTTAAAAATATGTTATTTTGTGGGACATTTTAAATTCTAAACTATTCTTTCCAATACAATTATTTTAAATGAAGATTGATTACTTCATTTTAGAAAAGCTACACATTCTCTTTATTTTCACACAACTCCGACAATTCAGCTTCTTCAAGCTCCTGGACATACAAATTGAATGTCTCCTGAGTTTGTTAGTTTTTTTTTTTTTAAACCACACCCAATGTTCCTAGGTTTCTTTCTAACTAGTTGTTTTGTCATTATTGTGCCGCTAATGTAATCTGAATCACTTATCGTGTATAACGTTATAACGTTTTTATGCCCGTGTCATGTATAGTACACAGTATTGGGTATATTTATAGCTGTGTAGAGCAGTGTAGAGCTGTGTTGTGCCGTCCAGAGTGACTGGAGCGTACACACAGTTTGGAGCGTCTAGCGTGTCTAGAGTGACCAGAGTGACCCGAGCGTTCGAAGTTATCGAAGTCATCGAGGTCGACGTGGTGCAAGCTGTAAAGCTAACCACAGCAATCAACGGTAGCAGCTGTGAAGCTGAATTTTAGCAGCCACTGAATTGAAATAAAGTGTACTGATGACGGAGGGTATCTCCTTACATATGATATTGTAACATTGGGCTAATTTTGTGAGTTACACTGTAATGGGGGTAAATTTCTTCACGTCCTCGCTTCAGACATATACCGTGTAGCTTTCGTAAGTCTTGCTAACCATAATTGCTTCGTCAACTACGAAGAATGAGGAGAAGAAGCAAATTGCTTGAAATCTAAATGCACCTGCAGTATGCCGGACGCCTCCTGGACGACGTGGGCATGGATGCATATCCAGGATCTTGCCAAGCGTGAAGAAGAAGAAGGGGAGAGGAATTCAAAAGAAACAGAGGTGGAAAGGATCATGATTGACCCCATGCTAAGGTCTGTGTGTGAGGTAAAGCCTGAGGTGAGGTCACATCTTCGGTCAGTACCAGTACCACAACCAGTACCAGCGCCACAGCCGTATTACAGTTGCGTGCGCAACAGATAGAGAGGTCACAACATCCACGATTATGAAATAGAAAATAAACCAGACGTTAAGTCTTCACTATCCCTGAATGTGAAGACATGGGAGAGTGAAGCCACTATACCCACCTTTGCATTACAGTTGGTGCAGACATACATGTACTGGGAAGTCTTATTTACTGTGGCTACTGCCGCGATCTTTCTCCCACGTTTCTATGCCTCCAAATGGCCTCTCCTCTCATCAACGACTGATATGCTCTTGCTCTTGAGATACGCAACTCGACTGTCCACCCACAATAAAACACACCCCACTCTAGTAGCTATCAACAAATGCAAAATTCCTTTAAGGAAAGCTCTTAAAAATAAGTCATCCTTTGGCAAAATAGTACATGAATTAGATCTACAACTCCCAGTAGATATATTCCAAGTGGAAACTAACCAAATATTTGATAAAGAACCTTGGAACCATACATCAATAAAGGTAAGCATCTCCCTTATAGACAAAGGTAAAAGAAGAAAATCAACAACATTATTTAAAAACAGCTGCAATGGAACTAATCAACAATCAATATAAAAACTATACTCATATATTCACGGATGGTTCCAAAATTAACAACCCTTTTAAAACAGCTGCGGCTTGGGTCATTCTAGCACTCAATATCAAAATGGGCAGCCGCCTACCGGATCACTTCTCCATTTACACAGCTGAATTCTGGGCCATCCTGGAATCTTTAAAATGGATACTAGAAAATAAACCAGATAAGACCTTGATTATTAGTGATTCACTAAGTGTCCTAAAATCAATACAATGCAATAATACTAAATCAAGAGAAAACTTTCTTAATCAAATTAACCAAATAATTAAAATACTCGATACTCAAAACATAACAGTAGAGTTTCTATGGATACCATTTCACATCGACATAAAAGGCAATGAATTAGCTGACCAATTAGCCAAGAGTAAACTCACTGAACCTAATTACATGCCACTAAAGTATAGTCCAACAGAAGTTAACAATTTAATCTATAAACTGATAAATCAAAAGTGGCAAAAGGATTGGAACCATAATAAACAAGGGAGATTTTTACATAGTATTGTCAAAGAAGTCAATAGAAATATCGTGATACCCAGGTGCAGCAGTTATGAATAATCTAAAATAAATAGGATAATTCTTGGGAAAACAAAATTAGCTAATAGTTTTGGAAAATATATAGGACCTTTTCCGCACAACATCAACTGCTTCCACTGTAACGTACCGGAAGATCTGTACCATATATTCAATATCCGTAACAATACGCAAAAAGAAAGAGACCTTTTTATAACTAAACAATTAGAACTTGCCGCACCAAGTACATATCCAGAAATAATTCAATTATGCAACAAAAATCCTCAAAGAACATACTATAATATAACTGAATTTCTTAGAACTACAGGGCTAATGGATAGAATATAAATATAACACCATATCATCCATAAATGAAATGAATGTTTTACTGGTACCTAAATATGCATATAAAATAATATTGTTCTAAGGGGAGGGAAGCGTACAGGGCCAAAAGGGATTCGTTACCCTTAAGGGACCCCACCTACACTACGCTGGGTATAACGTTCCCATGGCAGCTCCAGAGCAACCTAACCTAATGGAAAATAATATCGTTAAGAGGGATGTAAGCGTACGGGGCCAAAAGGGACTCGTTATCTCTTAAGAGAGCCCACCTACACTACGCTGGATATTACGTTCCCATGGCGGCTAAAAAGCAACCAAACCTAATGGAATGGTAAAATAACATGGAACAATAAAAATAAACCTAAAATGAAAGAAATACATAAAGGTATAAACATCAAAGTTATATTAACTACCAGTTTTACGATCAATAAGGCAAGCGTCTTAAATCTTTTCTTCTCTTATGCTTCTAAATTATATAACCCTATTGACAACATCTCATAGCTGAGTTTAATATTACGAAGGTATTATAGGCCCCTAAAAAACGTGATACCGCTGTGGTTAAAGTATAACCACTAACACGCGCCCCTAACTATGGTCCCAACTAGAGTGTATGAGGTAGTCTCAAAACCAAGACTATCAGGTCCAGCGACACAATGTTGCAAATAAAAACCTCATCATATATGCATAGGTTATGACCCCAAATTAGATCTTATAAGGTAGTCTCAAATCCAAGACTATCAGGCCCAGCAACACAAGGTTGCAACCCAAAATATGCTAATTTAGAAAATGACCTCAAATTCATACACTATAAAGATAGTTAACCCCAAAACTATCAGGCCTTGCAGTAACTTAATAACATCATGCATTAACTAACAATGCAAATAGTTGTCATATGGGGTTATATATTCTACACAAAACAGCACAAAGAATTCCAAATTGATAGGGAAAATTACGGAAGCAAATTGACAAGGGAGCAAGGATGTTTAGAGTGAGAATCCAAAACAAGACACCCAAGATGTATACAGGGAATCATCGAGTGAGTACAGGGTCAAACAAGACACTCAAGAAGTATACAGGGACCAACCACAGGAGCAGAGGGATAATCGGTCACTAACAAGTGATCATGGGATTCTCCAAAAAAAAAGTCCTTTTTAGGGCTATTGTCTTTCATTGCCTTAATAGGTCTTCCACTTGGTTACGGAAACCCTCCTTGACAAGCTCTATCCAAAAAGACTAACTTGATTATTTTCGGACCCACTGCTCAAAATTAACATTCTAATCCTCTCTGACAGTGGCTACCTTTGAAATGACGTTTAGTCATATCAGCAAAAGAAATTGTTAGGGACATATAATATGTACACTTTTGTACTCGAAGATTGGCATAGATAGGAACGTAAATTAATTCTTCAACTCTACCATTTGATGAATTGCATCGGTAGCTTACACAATTTTGGCATAAGGAAATCCACTAGAAAAACTGGATTGAATCTGGAATAAGCGTACGTACTTTCGATTGGTTGATAGGTTGAGTGCGTGATGGGTGTATTCCCACTCACCCAGGTCTAACATTCATATCATTAGCCCCTTTTAGGGGTATGATATGACGACCAAATTAAATAGCGCACTCTGTGCGCATAAACGCCAGGAAGATGTGGCACCATTCCATCTTCCTGGATAAATTAAATCACTGCCATGTAAATAAATGGCAGTGCAAAATAGTGAACATATGAGCCTAGTGGCCAGTTTCACTTTAAATCCAACTTTAAGTCCTCATTTTTATTATTATTATTATTATTATTATTATTATTATTATTATTATTATAAAATAGGAACACGCCATAGTTTACCATAAAAATAAAAACAAGTCATAATTTATTAGGAAATAAGAACACGTCATAATTTATCAAAA
The DNA here is from genome assembly GCA_029339505.1 of Unio delphinus. Lineage (NCBI taxonomy): Eukaryota > Metazoa > Mollusca > Bivalvia > Unionida > Unionidae > Unio > Unio delphinus. Next base: position 11,709,837 of record JAQISU010000035.1, on the reverse strand, counting down.
ATAAGAAAACGTCATAATTTTTGTAAAAATTAGAGCACGTAATAATAATAATAATAATAATAATAATAATAATAATAATAATAATAATATACAAAACATGATTAGGTCGCTAAGTTTGTCCCTGAAGTCGAAACAGGTGAGTCTTAAGAGCACTCTTAAAAGGGACCACTGTGTCTTTGTGTCTAATTTCAATGGGCAATTCGTTCCACGTTGCCGGGCCCTGGTGTGCAAACGAACGTTGTCCATATGACTTTGTTTTCACCTTGGGAACAATAAGTATACGATTATCAGAAGAAAAGCGTAAGGATCCAGCTGGTGTATACACATGGGTGAGGCTGGATAGATATGTTGGACTGGAGTCTGTCATTGAAACATAGCACAGAAAACAAATTTTGTGTTTGATTCTGTATCGAAATGATAGCCAGTGTAGGGTACAGAGCAGTGGTGAGGTGTGCTCTGATCGAGGTACTCTAAAGATGATCCGTACAGCTGTGTTTTGAATTTTTTTGAAGTTTCTGGAGTAAATATTGTGACGAACCAGACAGAATTGAGTTACAATAGTCCAGTCTTGAAAGTACTAATGAACACACAAGTGTTTTCGTGGCATCAACTGAAAGATATTTAGGAATGGAACTGATGCGTCTCAATTCAAGATATGCAGCCTTGCATATGTTCATGACATGTTGGTGCAATGTGAGAGTACTGTCTAGAATAACGCCTAAGTTCCGTACTGAATGTGAGAATGTAATGTTGGTGTTGCTGATATTTATTGTCTGAGGTAAAGGATGTGAATGAGAAAGTCTTTGTGTTGTGATCAGAATCGCCTCAGTTTTATCATCATTAATCTGCAGCTTGTTACATGTCATCCATGATTTCACATCAGAAATGCACTTCTCTACTCCATGGACGGTATCATCAACTTCACAGTTGGGTGGCTAGACTTGTATATTTGGGTGTCATCAGCATACAATTGGTGCGACACTGGGTGATGATCTATGACACTTGAGAGCGGCTGAGTGTACAGAATGAAGAGAACAGGATCAAGAACAGATCCCTGTGGAACACCACAACATACGGCAACTGGGCTGGAGTGTATTTCATTTGCAGATATAATTTGTGCCCTGTTGACTAAGTAGGACTTGAACCACTGTAAGTCTATATTCTGAATGCCAAATACATGCTGGAGACGGTGAAGTAATATATCATGGTCTATTGTGTCAAATGCTGCAGATAAATCCAGGAGAGTAAGGACTGTAGTCTTTCCACTGTCCAAAGCAGAGAGAATGTCACTAAATACTTTCAGAAGAGTAGTTTCCGTACTGTGACAAGGGCGATATGCAGACTGTACATTGCTGAAAAGACTGTTTGAATTTAAATGAGATACAAGTTGAGTTAGAACAACCTTTTCTAAGATTATTTTTATATGAAAGGGAGATTAGAAACTGGGCGCTAGTTCTTTAAATCGTTATGGTCCAGTGTTGGTTTCTTCAGCCGTGGCTTTACGATGGCAGTTTTGAAAAATGATGGGAATTCCCCTGATGAGAGAGATATTAATAACATCAGTTAGTGATGGCAATATTGGTTTTCAGCACTCAAGCATCAGTGATGTCGGAATTGGATCAAGTTCACAAGACTTTGGTGCACTTTTCATCACGATTGTCCGTACTAAATCTATAGAAACAGGTTCAAATGCTCCTAAAGGTTGTCGCTGAAATTCTGCATCATACCTGTATGGTGACGAATCAGATGAAATTGTGCTGTCAAGGGAGTCTCTAATGGTCTGTACTTTGTCATTGAATAAATTTGCAAATTGGTCTGGTAGGTCTAGTGGAGAGAAGGTCGTTGGAAGTGGTGCACATTTGTTCCTTGACATTAGTTTGTTAGTTATCTCGAAGAGCTCTTTGTAGCTGGAACTCTCCGTGATCTTAGTACTGTAGTGGGATGATTTGGCTAAATGGACTATGTTTTTGACGTTCTTCTTAGCGACTTCGTAGATTTTTTATGAATAGTGAGTCTGGTGGAAAGCCAAAAGCTTCTCTGCTTTTCGGCGATGTCTTTTAGCAGTGCGAAGCTGGTCCCTAACACTGCTATCCAAGGAGAACAATTTTTCATTGATTCTCTGCATTTGGTGGCTGGGGCATGTTTTTCAAGCAATGAACGCAGGCAGTTATCAAGTTGTTCCGCTGTTGGATGTAAGAAAGTTGTTAGGTTTTCTTGGATGTCTTGCCTGAATTTGGTTCTATTTATCATACGGAGGTTTCTCTTTGTAGTAAATAGAGGTGGAGGGTTAGGGACTGATACGTCGAGATGGTATACAATGCAGAGGTGATTCGATGCAAGTTTGTGGGATACAAGGGTTGATTGCAGAATATTATCATCAGGTCTATAAAGAAACCAGTCTAAAATGTTACCAAGTTTATGGGTAGGTTGGTTAACTGACTGTTTATAATTGAAAACATGAATGGAATCGAGGAGTTTTGACGTGTTTGGTTTACCAAGACAGTCATAATGAAAGTTGAAATCTCCAAGAATAATTAGGTTGCCACCTATCGAATTTCCATACTCTAGAAGATTTGGAAACTGCTCCAAAAAGAGAGATTCAGTCTGCTTGTTTTTTTTACTAGGAGGAGGACGGTAGAGACAGAAAAAATGGACTGACCTTTGTTCCAGTGTGAGCGTTGTTTTGGACTAGTTCAAACGATGTGTGGCAGAAGTTGAAGGTTGGTGTTGTACTTGAGGCATTTGATCATGGAATTCTTTGTAATCACATCAATTCCACCTCCGCGAGAGTTGCGGGGGAACGACATGATGGAGTAATCGCTGGGTGTTAAATCCACACACTTACATTCATCACCTGCGGAATGTAACCACGTTTCTGTCAGGAAGAAGACGTCAATATTCTGGTCGTTGATAAAATTAACAATTTCTGTGCGCTTTTCCGGTGATCCTACTGATTGAGCGTTGAATAATGCAATAGGTAGCTGTATCCCTGGGACAGTTGACACAACGGTTGACGATTTAAGAGGACTTTGAACCAGGTTATTGAAATTAACGGCAGAATTTTTTAGGTTGTTTATCCGTTACGGGCGAAAGGAAAATAACTGGAATCCTTCTTCCTGTTCTACGCCGGCCGGCTTTGAAAGAATTTTTCTTTTTTCGCTTCCGTTTACATTTAAGAAATGATGAATGAATTCCCAGTTCGTTCAGTCTTGAGCACAATGTAGTATCTAGAACCAAGGTGTGGTCATTTAATCGAATTAATGAGGATTCATCGTAGTGTAAGCGGTCACGTGACGGCGGTTTATTCAAAAACAAATTACGTCTCAACAGCGGGACAAAACAGCTGTGAAAAAATCCAATTGCTCTCGCTTCCAACACAAGGAGATAAACCAACACACACGAACGGAACAGCCAATGCATGATGAAACACAACAATGTAGACGATGACAGAAAACAAGCACAAGTATCACAAATATAGTACAAAATCGGAAGAGCCACTTTCAAGCAGTCAAGCGATGGCGGCCATAATGCGGTCATAGTTTATTATAAATAAGAACACGTAATAGTTTATCATAAAATAAGAACACGTCATAATTTATTATAAAATAAGAAAACGTCATAGTTTATTATAAATAAGAACACGTAATAGTTTGTCATAAAATAAGAACACGTCATAATTTATTATAAAATAAGAAAACGTCATAGTTTATTATAAATAAGAACACGTTATAGTTTATCATAAAATAAGAACACGTAATAGTTTTTCATAAAAAAGAACACGTCATAGCTTATCATAAAATAGGAACACGTCATTAATTTATTATAAAAAAAGAACACGCCATATCTTATCATCAAATATGAACATATAGCAGCTGGTCTTGAAATAGCAACATGTAGCAGTTTGCCTTAATATAGGAACACTTAGCAGTTTTAATTCCCAAAATTAACGATAGTATGAACTTTAGTGAACAACCTGTTTGAAAATTAATCATTGGTCAAAGAGTGAAAAAGTTTTATCGAATTATTTAACATAGCTAGAAACCATTTTCGTACATGATTTTGTTTCGTTTTCAACAGTTCTGTTATTTACTAAAAATTAAATGTCACAATAACATTCAACTTTTATCTAAATTTTAACTTCTTTTATTAAGATCGTAGATGATTTCAACAGACATATTTGGTTTTTAAATAATTATTTTGTGATCGAAAGGTCTTTTCATGCTACATTTTATTTCCACAACTGATAAGTCTCAGTGCATGATGAAATCCTACTTAACATAAGCGATTCTTTGGCTATAAATAGCAGCAACTCATCCACGCTTAGTTTTTCTACTAATGTCTCTCTCGGGTTTTCGTCCTCAGACTGATTGATTTTTACTTTTCTCACTAGCAAGCACATAATTCATATAATTACAATTGACATCATCAGCAATAAATAGATCAATCGGTCTCGAATGTAATTTTTCCCAAATTAAGAAAGTACTAAACCAGACAGACCGAGAAGTCAATTAGGAGACTGAACGTAGAAGTATATTTTGCAATGTCTAATCATAATAAATAATTAACAACGCTACGCTGTATCTTTTGCTTTTGTTTCTCTGGAACATTATAAATATTTCTCCTGTTTAACATGAAAGCAGCAATATCTATGGAACGCCAGAGCTGTTTTAAGATAACAATTGGCATTATATGATGTGCAAACTTCTTTATATTCTGTTTTCGTCCTAAAAATATGATGTGGAGACTTTCTTTATATGTTGTGCTTTTGTCCTGACATGATGTGCAAACTTCTTTATATTCTATGTTTTCGTCCTAATATGATGTGCAAACGTCTTTAGATGAAACTTTTTTTATGATAATCCATAAATACCACCGGTCTCCATGGTCAATGCCTATATGTTTACAGTATGGCTATTCGACAGCAATCCAGGTATCCAGGGACAATGCCGATTTGTTTATAGTTTGTGTATGTAGTGTAAGCTTTAATCTAATTAGCTTTTAAATATCGAATGATAGTAAAAGTAATCAGATATTCCAAACTGGATTAGAACTGATACACACCAACAGCTGGTTCATATTATACATTCACATCTAGGGTTTATGTTCCTTGGGAATCATACTCTCAAGGCAGTCTTTACTCCACTTCCTAGCTGTATTGATGTCTTGTATTAAATAGAATATAACGCTTTCTGCAGTTAGTATTCAATACCAAATAACGTTACAGAGTATACAATAGCAATACAGGTATCTAGAGACAATGCTGGTGTGTTTATAGTTTGGGTATAAACTAGCATTGCCGATATCAAGGGACAATTCCTATGTGTTTATAGTTTGGGTATAAACTAACATGGCCGATATCAAGGGAAAATTCCTATGTGTATATAGTTTGGGTATAAACTCGAAACCAACACACATCTAGACTTGGACAAAATGCCATTTGCAAATTTGGACTATTCTGTGCATGGCTTTGAAAAGATGTAATGTTTATGCATCAGGCTATGGAAATGAAATACATTACTTTGGAATCTTTCTGTCTGCATTTCAGCCGCCAAAATAATAAATTTATTTTATTTTTACCAAAAAGGCACGTTATCGAATAAGTACAGAAATGATGTATTGTTGTGCAGAATTACCAGACGTGCCGAATAAGCTGATACCGTTGTACATGTTAGTGTTATAAAGAATGGGGGAATTAAACTCGATGGCAACCAACAGTTCTTCTAATCTGCAAAGTTTTACAAAATTGGGATGGGACTGCAACTTTTGCTATGGGACTCCTATTTTTACCAAAATGGGAGTCCTGGACTCCTAGTTTTAAAATCCTAGCGAGACTGTGCATAAGTTGCTAGAACTGATATATTGGCCTATTCTGTGCATGGTTTTGAAAAGATGTAATGTTTATGCATCAGGCTATGGAAATGAAATACATTACTTTGGAATCTTTCTGTCTGCATTTCAGCCGCCAAAATAATAAATTTATTTTTTTTTTACCAAAAAGGCACGTTATCGAATAAGTACAGAAATGACGTATTGTTGTGCAGAATTACCAGACACGCCGAATAAGCCGATACCGTTGTACATGTTAGTGTTATAAAGAATGGGGGAATTAAACTCGATGGCAACCAACAGTTCTTCTAATCTGCAAAGTTTTATAAAAATTGGGATGGGACTCCAACTTTTGCTATGGGACTCCTATTTTTACCAAAATGGGAGTCCTGGACTCCTAGTTTTAAAATCCTAGCGAGACTGTGCATAAGTTGCTAGAACTGATATATTGGCCTATTCTATGCATGGTGTTGAAAAGATGTAATGTTTATGCATCAGGCTATGGAAATGAAATACATTACTTTGGAATCTTTCTGTCTGCATTTCAGCCGCCAAGATAATAAATTTAATTTTTTTTTTAACTAAAAAGGCACGTTATCAAATAATTATAGAAATGACGTATTGTTGTGCAGAATTACCAGACGTGCCGAATAAGCTGATACCATTATGAGTGTTATAAAGAATGGGGGAATTAAACTCAATGGCAACCAACAGTTCTTCTAATCTGCAAAGTTTATAAAAAAAATTGGGATGGGACTGCAACTTTTTCTGGTGGCGATATCTCTGGACTAGGGGCTGATTTAGAAAGATTAAGAGTAAAATTACATAGGACCCATAAATAGATGATAACTTATGTATTGATAATTACTAATACTAGCTTAATAATAACATTTGTTGATGACGGGGTTAATTTCTCATTAGCTGGTGGGATTTGAACGGTTTAGAAGAATCCAGTAATTTCCAATTGGTCGGGCTTTATCACATGAATAGGCAATGTCAAAATAAATTTAGTACTAGGATCTGTCACGTGGCTATATTGTGAAATATAGTTGTAACAGAAGGTGTATATAACGAGAGAACTGAGCCATCACTCATTCTTCTTGTAACCCTGTTATACGTCTGTAGATGTGTTCTATCTTGTACTTGTATATTAGTCGAGAGAAAAAAGTTTGCTTGGACTCTTCAGTGGAAATAGAAAGTGTTCATCATTTGGACAATAATATTATCTGGGACTGTTGTGTATTATTCAGCGGAATTCTGTACAACACCATTTTGACGTTATGCGGACCAGTACATTTCCGGTTTTAACATTTATACGGTACTTTTCATTCTTTTGGATTTCCATAGAATGTAATAAGGATTATCATGGATTCATTTTATAGTACTTTAAGTTCCTCTTGCATTTTCATTATTAGAACTTTGATAATTATGGTTAAGGAATATAGTCGTAAAAATGTCTAATATTTTTTCTCAGTAATTGTGTACAAAAAAAGCTTTGTTTGTATAGAAGCACTTAGTAGACTAAAGAAAGCTGCCAGTCTCCTTTCTGGAGATATCGCTGTTGCAGGTAAAGGCAAATGCACAGGCTCCAGCCCTTCAAGTTGTTACCTGCATGTTTCAATGATATAGATTACCATTATCTTTCTGTATAAAAATGTTGATTTTTTTTCTTGTTTCTTTGTACATGTTAAATTCACGATTTTTTATATAAATTTTTTTTTTAAACCTCATGGTATATTTCATTTTTATTGATCCCTTCTATGTCAAATGTTACTATTTTAAAATAGCTAAAATCTTTTCACGAATTTATTATAGAGCCTTCTTAAAAAATTCCTAAAATTGATGTGCTGCAACCAGTGAAGGTTAGTGGCACAACCAAACCAATAAACGTAATCCATGTGAATGCCTAAATAACAAACTATTTCAAAAGATTTTGTATTTTCTTCTTATACCATCGTAGTATATAACATGCTTGAGCCCCCCCCCCCCCCCCCCCCCCCCACTAGTGGTCTAAAGCACTTTCCGTCATGGATCACTGCCATCTCACCTCTGCCTGCGTGGGTTCGAGTCTCAGATTCGGCTAATGTTGGTATGCAAGAAAGTTTGTGGGTCGGTGGTTCTTTCCAGGTTCTTCCTCCACCATTAATATTGGCCATCATGTATAGCCCGTCTTGTGCTGAAAAAATGGCATTAAACCCTACAACATAAAAACACTAATGATCACTGTCACATTGCCCTACCTGGGGGAACAAAGAAATCGTTAGAATCCATGTGGCTTTAGCTGGGCCTACAAGTAAAGGTACGAAATGACAACCTTTGTTGGGTGTGAAAAGTTGCATGTGGATGTTGAAAGTTTTGTTCAAGAACAAAGGATGGCCCAGGGCATTGTCTTCTAAGTTAAATAGAACAGGGTAGAATCAACACCCAATTGGAATTGAGAAACAGCATGGTCACATCTCAATCTGAATTTAATTTAGTATTTTCGAGCTAGGAACTTGGTCATTGCCCAAACATCTTACTGGAAGGTTATAAAGCAATACTACAGGGAAGCCACTCATAATTTGGCAGAGAAACAGAAAATTCTAAGACAAAGCTTCGCAAAGGAAGCTTTATGGGGACAGATTTCTGATATAGTTTACTCACGAGTCCCTAGGAGGAAAATGTGATAAAGACTAGTGGAGAAGTCGATTGTGAATTGAAGGCTAATCAAAAAAGGTTGAGGAGAAATTGGTGGAGCAGTCAAAGAGGAGTTAAGTTAGAGGTCGCAAGGAGTGAAGGAATTGGCAGGATATGAGATATACATCTGAGTAGGAAACAGACAGGGGAAAAAGCTATCTTACTATAAATAAATGATGCAAAAGGCTATCGCTTGGTCGAGTGTGATTGGGGAATTAAGGTCATGTGACTATTGAATTGTATTAAATTGTGATTCATTTAAATTTCACCTTTTTGTGTACTCCATAATTTAACTTGGCATTGCTGATTGCAGGGCTCGGTGCTTTACCTCCATCACTAATTTCAATTCCTACAAATTCTAGCATGTGGGACTTCAATGGCAATTTAAAAAATATATTGGGAACATCCCAACCACATTTATGGCATAAACTGTCACACCACAATTATGAAAAAAATATATCACAAATTGAACTAGGTATGATTCAAATTATACGGTCAAAATTACTTGATAAAATCAAAAAATTTTAAAGTATTTAGAAATCTAACATGGAAAACAATAAAAATAACAATAATAAAAAAGATGTAACAATAGATCCACCTCCACAGTCTTAACAAGTTTGCTACATACACAATGCAACTAGGAACAATTTGTAATGCTAATTAATGTGGATACATCTGCTTTATATAATGCAATGATGCTGCATTGTTTTGCACAAATCAAGTAAATAATTAGCCCTGCCTCAAGTCTACAAAAGTAGACCATTTTTGACATGATTACAAATAGAAAATTATGTTTGCTTTTACCAAAACAGCAGCTGCTTCATAGCCTTACTTTGCATTTTTTTGTGTGTCATCAGGTGAATGTTTAGTAATACAGAAAATATTGCTTCTTTCTTTAATGAACATATTTTACTTGTTTTGGCATTAGTTTCTTGGGGGATGTTACTTTATTATTGTTTGTTCTTGGGGAAAACAAAGGTGTAAACATCTTAAAAGTTAGATTACAACCAGATATCACAATAATAGGTGTAGACTTCAGTTCTCAAAATTACCTGTTCCTTTACGACCACATAAAAACAGTATGTGTAGACTTCTGTTTTTAAAAGTACTTGTTCCACATTTATATTTACAGTTATAACCAGATAACACAACAGCAGGTGTAGACTTCAGTATTCAACAGCACATGTTCCTTATTTAATTATATGACCAGATAACAAAACTGTAGATGTAGATTTCTGGTAAATTCTAATTGGCCAATAAAAATGATTTAAATTATTCTGATAATTCTTATGAACTAATACATGTCCAGCTAAGAGTTTTATGGGCTAGGCGAAGAATTTCATGTTTGCAAGACACAAATGAAAATTTGATAGTTCACTGAAAATGTAAAAAGTAAAATGTATTCATCCTAAACAGTTTTGCTGGATAATCAGTTGTTCAATCTACAGAACTGTTATGATTAGATGTCACCATAAGAATAGTTTGTAGGCACGATTCTTAAAATTCTTTTAAAATTTATTTTGTCACCGCTTTTTTTCCCAAACAGTTAAAAAATATTGACCATTGAAGCATCTACCTTAACTCATTTTGGGACAATTGACCAAATATGTCTCTATTTTACACCAAAGCACTTGCACTTACTACACACTGGAATGCTGATGCATATCAGACTGGTCTTACTGTTGCATTTTCCAACAAACTAGTTTTATGCCAGAGTGCAGAACATATTCTGAAAATATTCATCCATGAACGAATGCATAGTAAATAGCTATTTTCCAATATTTCAGAGGGGACAATGATTGGTCACAGAAGTGGAGCTTTGCAGCCTGATATTTTGATACACAATCTGATCTGTAAGATAAAGAGATGGAAAATTAAAAGATAACAATCACAACTTGTAACTTTTTTTAATGAAAACCATACAGTACTATAACTGAACTTATTTGAATGTAAACAATTTCCTCCTTGGAGAAAAAATTCAGTTGTCTTCAGAGTTCATATTAAGTTATAAATATCACTCATTTCTTCTAGTTATACAGTAATATATCGTCAGTCTTTGATGCAAACACAGCCAATTAGAATTTTCCACAGTATTAAAATTAACATAAACTGCTACAGTCTGTTGCTGGTTAAGATTGTTCCTGTGCCAATCTTTCAGCTTTAGCTACCACCTCTTCAATTGGTCCCACCATGTAGAAGGCAACCTCAGGCAGATGGTCGTATTCACCTGAAAATCAAATTACTTCTCATGAAACGACAAAAATCTGATATTAAAGAAGAACCAGTATCATGAATATCATGCACTGATGATGATGGTGATGATGAAAAGAGTGGTGATGATGGTGATAAAAGCATCTAATATTTAAAGGATAACAGGCACGTAGTGTAGGATGAGGACGGTAATGGTGGCTTTCCATCACATCCTGTAGCATCATTTATTTTCACGAGGCTTAGTTTCTGTGGCTGTGTTAGAGAAAAGACATTTTTGCAGTATATAAATTAATGGGTTTTGCCTGCCAAAGTTTGCACATTAGCAGATACAGTGGAACCTGTCTTGAAAGACCACCCTTTCTGCCAAAATATAATGGTCTCTCATGGCAGGTGGTCTCACATAACAGGTCATAACACTAAATAATCAATAAATCTGTACATGGAGAACCTGGTGTCTCAAGACAGGTGGTCTCTCAAGACCGATTTTACTGTATTCTATTTTATGGTTTAAACTCTACAATTGCCAAAATAAATATAAAAGTATAAACTATGCCAATACAAACGATCACTTGAACATTAAAACAATTTTACTACATGTATAAGACCAAACAAAAGATTTAAGTTCAATACTTTCAGTTTTCATCCATGTGACAAACATCAATGGAAGCCCTCAATAATAAAACCACGCTGCCTCAAGTGTAGCATAAAATCCCTTGAAATTTCTTTCCATCAATTTCTCTCCAAAAGGGCATATTTCACACATAATGAGCAAAATCTTAATTTCATTTAAACCATATCTGCTCTAAAAGAGACCAATGATGACAACAAAAAATGTAACCTACCCTTGAGAATAGCAGCGAATCCCTTAATGGTTTCCTTTAATGGCACATATTTGCCCTCAGAACCTGTAAACACCTCAGCCACCTGGAATGGCTGGGAGAGGAACTTCTGGATCTTTCTAGCTCGAGCCACAGTCAATTTGTCCTCTTCTGATAACTCATCCATACCCAGAATAGCAATAATGTCTTGCAAAGACTTGTAGTCCTAAAACAGACAAAATGCAATTTTTTAATTAGTTTTTTCATTAAAAATCCAAATCAGTTTTAAACTTGCACATAAATAGGATAGCAGTGTCGTGCAATGACTTGTAGTCCTAAAACTGACAAAAATTAAATTTGTATTATATTTTTAACTTGTCCATACCCAAGATACCAATATCTTGCAAAGACTATTATTCCTAAAACAGACAAAATGTAAACTTTCTTTAAATTTGAACTGGTCCATAAATAGGATAGCAATGTCTTGCAAAAACTAGTACTAAAACTGACAAAACTTATTTTTATTAGTTTTTGTAATTTGTCCATACTCAAGACAGCAATAAGGTCATGCAAATCCAACAACAGAAAAAAGTAAACCTTTATTAATTTTTTTAGAACTTGTCCATACCCAGGCCAAAGATGATTTGCAGAGAGCTACTTCTACTACACATATACTAATTAACCATGTTTTTTTATAATTGCAATCTGTTTAGTTGTTAGCTCACAAATTACTAGCCTTTTGAAAACTTGTAAGGATCAAACTGTAATTGTAGAAACTTGTGGTCATAAAACATGCACATTTACCAAGGTAATTCTGGCTTGATACTTTTTCTTTTGACTTGCTCTTAGAAGAATAATAATATAATGCACTTTTGTATTCAAAGATCACAACATTAACAGGGACCATTAACAACATGTAACTTGTAACTCCTGGTGAAAACCCCATGTCACTATGGCATCATATTCAGGAGGAGTAACCATGTTTAGTGTGTTGCAGCTGCTCCCAGGAATCGTGCTTTCTGTCTTTACAATGTGCCTATAAATAATATTTACCCTATAAATGACCAAAATCCATGACATTTATTGTCACAATCTTTAATCATAGGCCTTTTTAAAAGATGGAACATTAGATTTCTTGGATACAAATACAAATGTATGAAATTTCAAGTTATTTTTTTCAGGGGTACTACACAAATCTAACAAGGACTAGTAATTTGTGAACTAACAACTAACCATTCAACTGAATGAATCTTTCAGACAATAATCTCTCTATTCCACTATTGAATGTCCGTAAATCATTCAGAATTTCATTTTAACACAATCACTGAATTTTTTTAATATTATTTCCAACAGTTTATTGGTTTATTTTCAATAAGATGCCATGGTGTTTAATAAGTCATTACCAGAAAAATGAAGGTTCAAAAACCACCAACACCGGGCCAGTTTGGTTGCTAAGTAACCTTTCTGGATAAGATACTTTAAAACTATTGCATCTGCATGTTACAACTTTTCCTGTGTTGATATGCTGTTAAGCACAAAGTCAAACAACAATAAATCGTATGTTCCATAACAAAATGAGCGCACATCACATTCTTAATCACCCCATACAATTTTTTGTTTATAATGGGGTAGGATTTCATTCCAAGTTCCTTGACTTTATATCAGCATTAATTAGTCTTACCTGCAGGATTTTCTGTACTCCTCTGGCCACAAGGTAGTGTTCCATGCCTATGACATTGGGATCCAAAATACGAGAGATCGAGTCAAGAGGATCCACAGCAGGATAGATACCCAGCTCGGCAATGCCACGGGACAGCACAGTGGTGGCATCCAAGTGAGCAAAAGTGGTGGCAGGTGCAGGGTCAGTCAAGTCATCAGCTGGCACGTAAATGGCCTGTAGCACAGAAATGTATGGAAGTATGAAATTCTCAGTATTGCATCAAGGTCAATGCAGAACAGTATACCTTAATGTGAACTGATAGCACTGCACCAAGGTTTAAGCAAAACACCATCTTGCTATTAACTTAACGTAATGAGTCAAGGACATTACAATAAATGGGGTCCTGCTATAAAATGACAGCAATGTATCAAGTTATGCAAAATATACCATCCTGCTATAAAATGACAGCAATGTATCAAGTTATGCAAAATATACCATCCTGCTATAAAATGACAGCAATGTATCAAGTTATGCAAAATATACCATCCTGCTATAAAATGACAGTACTGTATCAAGTTATGCAAAATATACCATCCTGCTATAAAATGACAGCAATGTATCAAGGTTAATGCAAAATATGTCATCTTGCTATAAAATGACAGCAATGTATCAAGGTTAATGCAAAATATACCATCTTACTATAAAATGACAGCAATGTATCAAGGTTAATGCAAAATATACCATCTTGCTATAAAATGACAGCAATGTATCAAGGTTAATGCAAAATATACCATCTTGCTATAAAATGACAGCAATGTATCAAGGTTAATGCAAAATATACCATCTTACTATAAAATGACAGAAATGTATCAAGGTTAATGCAAAATATGCCATCTTGCTATAAAATGACAGAACTATATCAAGGTTAATGCAAAATATACCATCTTGCTATAAAATGACAGCAATGTATCAAGGTTATTGCAAAATATACCATCTTGCTATAAAATGACAAATGTATCAAGGTTAATGCAAAATATGCCATCTTGCTATAAAATGACAGAACTGTATCAAGGTTAATGCAAAATACGCCATCTTGCTATAAAATGACAGCAATGTTTCAAGGTTAATGCAAAATATACCATCTTGCTATAAAATGACAGCAATGTATCAAGGTTAATGCAAAATATACCATCTTGCTATAAAATGACAGAACTGTATCAAGGTTAATGTGATTACTCTGACTAAACTCACAGCTGACAGCACTCTATCAAGGTCAATGATAACACCATCTTACTATAAACTACATCAAGATTAATGCAGAAATCTTGCTATAAACTGACAACACTGCATAAAGGTCAGTGAAGAATACAACCATTTGCCTGTAAATTGATGATACCATATCATATTTAAAAAAAAAACACAGCATCTTGCTAGGATTAATTCCTTTGTTTATGCATCATCAAATTTTGTGGTTTTGTGAAATGACATTGTCAGAACTTAAAAATGAAGTTTGGTCTTCCAGATGGACAACAGTTTGGGGGTCCCTGAAGCAACGATTCAGCTAAATTGGACTGCATGCATCTTCCCAAACTCAAAATCCTTACACTAACAAAAACAATGGATAATAATTATAGAATTATAGGTTACTGCATCTGTAAGGGAAAATATGAATCATTTTTTTTTTTGTTAAACAAATATACTGCACGACCTTGTAGCATGATGTCCCACCCAGTCTTATTATCCTGACATCAGCCTCACCAGTCCTAACATTAACCTCTTAATGCTGAGTGCCAAGCGAGGCAGCTGTGAGTACCATTAAGTCTTTGGTATGACTTTGCCAGGGATCGAACACACAACCTCCCGCTTCTGTAACAGACGCTCTAACCACTTGGCCATCTGAGCGGTCTCGACAGCCAATGTACAGCCAGTGTGAAGTACGCCTTTGCAACAGGTGAGGATTATCTATTCAATAAAACTAACCTGTACTGAAGTGATGGATCCCTTCTTGGTGGTCGTAATTCTCTCCTGCATGGTACCCATGTCAGTAGCCAGGGTTGGCTGATAACCTACGGCTGATGGAATACGTCCAAGCAAGGCAGATACCTGCACAATAAAAAAAAAATAACAAAAATTATCGTCAAATATTAATTCTAAACTATTATAACTTGCAGCTATTAGTGCACTGCAAAGTCAAACTGAACACAATTTGCCTGTTACCTCCTTGACCACTGGAATTTGTGTTGGGAACCCCAAGTTAGGAGAATAAGCAATCAAGAGATGTAACTCTCTGGTATGACATGGAATACTGCAAATTCAACATTTCCCTGTAAATTTTTGATCCAGAAACCAAAAACAGGAATAGAACTTTTCTTAAAAATACTGTATGCCACTAAAATAAAATTTAAAGTCTGAACCCTTTGAAGCTGCACTCCAAATTTGGTTGACATTTGGAGAAGTCATTCCACAGAACCAAAGTCTAACAGACAAATTGTGGTGCATACTGCAAATAATGTCAATGAATACTTTGAACTCGTCTACTTGATGTAATGGAAAGGTGGACTTTCAAATAATTCAAGGCCTCATCAATATAAAAGCCTCAAACCAATTTGATTGAAAACCAACAAGCTTGGGTAAAGTTTGGGAGTGGGTGGGGAGGGGGAGGTGAATAGGCATCATTACTGTAAATGATGTGGAATACTGAAATCCATTTCTTGAAATCCAACAAAAACTTTTTCGAGTTGTTCTCAGGACTAAGTATTGCAGTACAAGGACCAAAACTTGTGTAAATGAGGTCACGTAATACTGGAAACCAAACTTGTTCGTGGACTCACCATTACAAGTCCTGTACCATGTTTGGCTGTAATCCAACAAACCTTGGTAAATTTAAACTTCGGCAACCATGATCAGAATGACTGGCAATTGGCACAACTCGTGTAAATCAGGTACAAGGCTGGAAATTGAACTTGTAAAACGTTGAATCAATAGTGTTGCAAGCCAAATTTGGTAAAGGTACAACAATCCTAGGGAATCAGGAGTGATGGAAATAAAAGTTAAGGGCATGGGCAATCAGGGGCATTAACTCTTAAGAATAAAGGTTGAAAATTGAACTCTTCTGAGATCTCGTCATTATAAAGCAACATCCAATTTGGTCAAAATTGAGAGGAAAATGGAATTGGGGATGGCCAGTCAGGTGATAACTAACACTTTAATGACTGTCAAATGGAGTCCAAAACTACATTCACAGACCTGCCAAACCTGATGAAATGTCTCAGTAAGGCAGTTGATCTTTGTCCACAAGTTTGACCAGTTTTCAGTAAATTGTAACAAAATATTATAAACGGCTAGAGTAATGCTGGAAAACTAATTTAAAAGTTAAATATTTAAACATGCAGTGACAGTAAACATTATTTTCAACTGAAAAGCTTGTAAAGTGCACATAGACCTTATTTACCACTAGTACAGTTAAACAAACAAAATTACAAATCCTATGCAGCTCAATGGCTTGCTGCTGTCTCTCAACTTGATACAAGGTTAATGCGTGGGGTCATTTCAACTGCATATAAAAAATTTGGAATTTGACACCACCGTGTGGTAGCAATCAACGGTAGTCGCTTACCAGCAGGACTAGAAAATTAAAAAAAGTTTTAATGGCTTATATGTGCATGAAATCAATTAGAAAATGATTTATCTTCTCATTATTAGCAATATTAAAATAATTATATCTTTAATCCGCTGACAAACTTGACAAAACAAGGACATGGAAAAAAAACCTGACCTAGTACTCGACATTTGCAATCTCATATGAAGACATCAGAAGTACAATAATAACATGATATCAACAACTTCGTTTTAATGTTTTTATACAGGAATTAAATTATATTAAATCAAAGTCAGATACTTTTTACAAAAACCAGCAATCCTGCCAGTCTGATTAATCACGCACAGAGCACATGACAACGTGGTAGTCATGTGATACCACACAACTCCTGAAGTTGTTCTCAGAATATATAAATACAGAAAATATTGTGTTCCTTTTATTTTTGTATTTTATTACAACCAACATACTACTTTCATTTAATATTTTTTATATTTATTTTCACTAAAACATTTGAAAATGTGGGTGGTTAGATTTTTTACTCACTTATGCAATTGTGGCAAATGGTGGCAGAAAATTCCTGTTTTTTTTTCTCCAAACTTTAATGAATATTTGCAAAAATCAAGGACTTTTTACGGTCGGGAAAACAATTATAATTTCCCCCCAATAGCGTGAGAACCCTTAGTTTAAAGCATCCGAGGTACTGCTGTAAAGTTAGTCTGGTTACCTTACAAAGACTACCAATTCTAACTTGAAACCATAATCCAAATCAAACCCGGATGAATCAATTATCAAACTTTTTCAGAAACAATAATTTTCCCATATTATAAGGGTAATATTCGGCAAAGTCATAGGGTTGGCAGGTCTGCATTCAATCCTAATTTAGCTATATGCTTTCTACAATGTAACTGTTGAACAATCAAAAGAATATTGTACAAACATTTTGCAATTATGGGAATGAAAATAATAAAAAAAAAAGCTTACCATCTACTTCGCAACTGCACCTTTAAATTCAATCTTAAATTGGTCATAGACTAAGAACCATGCCCAATCCCTAAATACTTGTTTGTTTGATTAGGATTTTTAATGTAGCTTTAACAATTTTTCAGTCATATCACTACGATGTCTGCAGTGAGACAGTTTATAGTGATGTCTAGCACTGGGGCAATCATGCCGCAGACATGTAGCACGATGTCCCACCCAGTCACATTATCCTGACACCAGGCCGACCAATCCTAACACTAACATCTTAATGCTGAGCATCAAACGAGGCAGCTGTTAGTACCATTTTTGTAAGTCTTTGGTATGACTCAGCCAGGGATCGAACCCATGACCTACCACTTCCACTGCAGACGCTCTAACCACTAGGCCACCAGTGTGGTGCTAATGCATACAAGCAAACCCCTGAGAAAAAAAAAAAAAAAAAAAAAAAAAAAAAAAAAAAAGTAATCCAAGTGGTCAAAAGCATAATTCACATATAATTCCAAAATTTTAATGGTCAATGATTTATCTGCTCTCTCATCCTTTAACATCCTTTACTGCTTCAAGTTTTCATATGTAGCACTTTTAGCTGTACATGCACATTGACTTGAATCCATGGGAAGAATTTTAGCACCAAATATTAAAATTCTTTCCACATGGTCTTTAATAGATGTCACATGATGCCGCCTGCATGTCTTCATATTTGAGGATTCTGTTAAGTTTTTGTTGTGTTTATTTTTTTGCCTTTTTCTAATCCATCTGAAATTTTTTGAAAGGAGATATTTTTGCTCTCATATACACAGACAAAAATAAAATATACTTTTTAGCACCAAATATCTTTAGACGGGTTCTGCACTAAATATGAATTTGAACGACGATTGTGCATAAGGATTAAAATGAGAAAACCATCTGTTCGCACCTCACTAAACATGATACTATTAGGGAAGTCAACTTACATGCATAAAGCGTATTCTTATATTATAGTTACGTAGAAGCAGTTTTTTTTCTTCTAAAATATGGTATGTGGGATTAATGAAATGTTAATAAAAATAAATTTTTTTTGGGGGGGTGGGGGTGGAGGTAGATATACCGAATCCAATCCATTTATGTTTACGCAAGACGTAATTTAGTGAAAAAAAAGCATAATAATTATGTCAAAAGTGTAATGGTTGGCATGTATGCTAATGGCCATTATTAAACACAATGTTATGCCTCTTATTCAAACCAATTCATCTGTACAGAATATACACCATCAAACACAGAAACTGCAGGTTTGTTTAGAGCTTGACTTCATTTACCTCTGAGCCAGCCTGCGTGAATCTGAAAATGTTGTCAATGAAGAGCAGCACATCCTGTCCTTCCTGATCACGGAAATACTCAGCTACAGTCAGTCCTGTCAAGGCAACTCGGGCACGAGCACCTGGGGGCTCATTCATCTGTCCATATACCAGGGACACCTGCAATAACAATGTAAAAATGATATGATTGGAAATAATTAGGGACATACCAAAAAAACACATGATGGCTGGAAATAATTAATTAGGGATTTACTAATAAAACACACATCTGGAAATAATTAGGGCTATACCAGTAAAATACATGATGAAATAATTCATCTCGGCTACACCAATACACTCTACTGGGGGTAATTTTCATGACATGACTAGATATAATGAGGGCTACAACATTAAAACATGATTGGAAACAATTCCAGTTAAATATACTAAGGGGACACAAAGAGGACATTTTTAACATTAACCTATCACTTGAAGATGCAGTTACAATTTTCAATTATTTTCTGATGAACTCTTTGAATCCAAATAACCTGGCATATTTTTCTTAATTTAAAACAAAAGTACTTCCATTGGCACTATGCACATTTAAATGGAATCCTCTAGTTTACCTGGGTGAAAACAAAATTAATTATTTTGTTTTTGTTTTACCTAAATAGTACTAATTCGATTCCAAATGATGAACAAGGCAATATTTTTTAGTTCACTGTTAATAAGGTAAAAAAATGATTCTTTTGTCTGCAGATACAGTTGTCAAATAAATGAATAGCTTCTCTCTTTTTAAAAATTTTATTACATGATAAGAGACCATAATATTAATAACTATATCATTTTAAGCTACTTTTTGGGGTGAAAGAGGACTGCTGATCTTTACTGAAATATCAATCAAAATGCTCAGCATCCTAATCGCACCTTACCTTAGAGGTATCATCTTTCAAACTGATTACTTTTGAAGTGATCATTTCATGATACAAATCATTTCCCTCACGAGTTCTCTCTCCAACTCCAGCAAACACAGAGTAACCACCGTGAGCTTTGGCCACGTTGTTAATCAGCTCCATAATCAACACGGTTTTTCCCACTCCTGCTCCTCCAAACAAACCTATAATCAAAATCAAATGCTCAGAACAGCTGCATTCACAGAATATTCAGTAAATAGCAAAACACAAATATTTTATCCTGCCCAAACCACTTGTCAACATGCCATCTACATTGATGAAAATGCAAAGTCCTGGGCCAATGGCATTTTATTACTTCCAAATCTGTCAAGCTGATGTTCAAGCAAAAAAAAAAAAAAAAAAAAAATGTGCACGTCATCAGAAGGAATTCATCCTAAATTGGACAACTCCTTTGTTTTCTCATCATTCATACTGTCTGGCTGCAAGTTCTAACCAATACTATGTACTACTGCTCAAAATTATTAGATGTTTGCCATCAGGCTTTAATGTTGCCATCACATTAACAAAGTGCATATCTGTTTTGGTCCTCCAAATTTGACCTTACATGGTGACTTCAACAACAATGTGCATCCTTCCTCAAAGCACACCAGTTACAATCTTCAATACAACTTGTTGTAACTGCAAGAGTTTGAGGTTTTATTTTGGATCCGGAATGCAGATTTCTAGATTAACAGAGCAAATTAACATTTAAGAATTCTGTTCCCGCTGAATTATGTCCGGATAGCGAGGTTTGCGGATAAACGGAGTCCGGATTAATGAGTCTCCACTGTACATAATATATATATATATACATATATACACACACACACACACACTTACTAGCTGCAGTGGTGAATGTATTGCACATCAAGTGAGAACAACAGGTGGCTAATTACAACCTCATACTGATGTCTTTCCATTGTGGACAAGATGGCTGCAATAGTGGCCATATTTGATATGTAAAGCACAATACTGATATGACTAGCCATCTTCCAAAATGAAAAGATTTTAATTTTGGCTGATGTAGCAGTCGTCTTGGTCCTTAGATGGATACCATAGGATCACTCTACATCACAAGAAGTCTTTAGGAAAAAACAATTTTGATACGACCATCCATTCAAGTGGAGCAGCTATGAGATTTTCAAGATTCTAAAGCGTAATCCACATATAACATTTCAATAAACAATGATTTATTTGACCCTCTCATCTTTTAACATCCTTTATTGTTTAAAGTTTTCATATGTAGCACTTTTAGCTTTACACACATACTTAAACTAGAATCCATCTTTAGACTTTTAGTGCCAAATATTGAACTTCTTTCCACATAGCCTGAAATAGATGTCACGTGATGCTGCATGTCTTCATATTTAGAGGATTGATATTTTTTTCTTGCCTTTATCTAATCGATCTGAAATTTTTTAAAGGAGATATTTTTGCTCTCATATATGCATGGACTAAAATTAAAAATATACTTTTTAGCACCAAATACCATTACACTGGATCTGCAGTAAATATGAATCGGAACAATTTTTGAGAATTCAATTGCCGATTTTATATAAAAAGCTGGTTTCACGTCAATCTGTTAATTCAAGATCTGGAGTCAGAAGATTTATCCATTATCAACAGGTGTTTTATTTAATAATTCCAAAATTTGGACAATTTTTAATTCTATACTTTTCAATGTTCCACTAATGATTGACAAAAATTTTCATTAATGAAAATCTTCCTTTAGGAATTGCATTTAAAATTGCAGTCACCTAACTGGTCTTTGTTATTTCATATGGCAATTTTGGTGAGCGCCATTGCCAAACTAGTTTTCTTCCGCAAGCAGAGATTGAATGTAACATAAGAATTACCAATTTTCCCTCCCTTGGCATAAGGAGCAAGGAGATCAACTACTTTAATTCCAGTTTCCAGAATTTCCTGGTTCACACTCATCTCCACAAATTCTGGGGCATCTTGATGGATACCAGAATATCTGAAATAAACAAGCAACAAGTACAATGACACTTTCTGCACAAATATCAGCATACATGCAACAAACAAACCATATTGGCAAGCTTTAACCAAGTATTATCTTCTTTGCTATTGTTATGCGTATATTGTTTTGGCAACTTTTGGTACATGACTGAATCTGTGTAATCATTGTTTTATGACTAAAGTGTAATGACCCTCTATAATTAAGATCCTGATTAATTTTTGCACATGGGAATAAAATTCTATTTAAAGATATTACAAGGGTAGATTGCGTAGGATATATAAACTATTCTTGATGTGGGTGTTAACAATCATTATTAATAATAAAACCTGTTGACAATTTTGGGTAATTTCTCTCAGACTGGTGGGATAAGGAGGGTTCTTGGAAGAAACAAGTTATATTCTACTGGATGGGTTATGCCAGGCGGTTTTTTTTTTTTACAACATGGGATATTTGCAAAATGCATTTACTTCTTGTGCTTGTATATTTGTTGGTGTAGTTGGACAATTTGGTTCCTCTCATTTCTTGTAATCTTAATGTAACATCAGTCTTCAAACATATGTAAAGTTGTGTTTAGATATTATTGGAAAGGAAACATTTGTTTAGGTTATTCAACTACAGAGTTTCGTGATCATTGCATTTTTTCCATATGTTAGTAACTTTCTGTATTTAAGATTGCTATAAAATATACATGAAATAAATGCCATTAAAATTTTCTTTCTAAATATGTATTATGTGTTAGAGTTATTATTTGGATTTACATTTGATAGCACATGAAAAGTAAATTACAGATAATTATATAATCAAGTTTGATCGTGCAGACACTTCGCATGAACATGCAGGTGTAGTTGAACCGTTAAAGTGCTGCATTGTTTTGCAGTACAAGGTCCTTCAGTGCTGAATTGTTTGAGGAAAATAAAAAGAAGAAACCTGCACAGTTGCATGTATTTCAATAAATATACACAATTGATACACAAACCATAGATGAAAAATGATGGCGGATGTCTTAACTTTAAGATTAGCATCAAGACACATGTGTAAGGTTAACATTTTTGCATTTACAGGTGTAAATACTGGTAAAATGACAAGTTACAATTCTATTTTATCAGTATTTTTGTTCGTTTTTAATGGAAAAGTTCAAAAATATCTTTAAAAAATGTTATATTCTTTAGTAGTTCAACCATGCACAAGTTATGTCTGACACAATGTTATATCTAAATTTTGAAAATCACAGGTAAAAGTTTGGTAAACATCACCTCCATGAATGTCAGAGGTAAATTTAAACCTCCCAGTCAGTAATTAATGTTCAGGAAAAACTTTCACCTGTTATTTATTCTAACACTGACATCATCAAAACAGAGGTACATATTTGGTGATTAAACCTCAGCAAAGGCTTCATTTTTTTTAAAATCAATCATTGGGCCGATTTTGTGTACAGGGTCACCTTAATTTTTCTCATTGTCTGCCAGGTGTAAATTGCTTAGAATAGCTAGAAATCTATCCCATCCTTATTTTTTGCTGAAGTATGCGGTTGATATCATATCATCAGTAGCCCAGTAGGAATCGAGATCAGACATATGTACGAAACCCATTGCTATAATCAATGCAAAAAAGTTTTAGATACTCGGGTGTGACAGGCCGACATTTCTTCATGAGACTGATTTCCTTTAAGTCTGCCACATGAACTCTCTGATCTGCATAACGATTTGTTGGATCTACTATCAGATGCAATAACTCGTCATCAAAGAAAAAGTCTTCATAGTCCATATGTTCATTATTCACCATCTAGACATTTAACTTTGAATTACCAGTGAATGGTGGTTGACAGGCGCCATCTTTTCACATCCAGAGAGCATGTACATCCGATTCCAGTTTCACGTAAAATCCTGGCTCAAAATCATTCATGGGTATTTCCATCAACACTTCACTTGCTCCACTAATGTCATCTTTCTCAAACTCCTCAAAATCATTATTTTAATCACTATCAGAAGTATTTGTTGCAAGAAATCATCGTATTCAGCATCGGCCATTTTCACTTTTTCCAGGCACCAAATATTTAAAAGTGAGGATTTGTAAAACTTCTTCGTTAAATGCATAATAAAGTACAGAAGAATGCTTGTTCCGGGCCTTTTAAACCAATCAAATATAGTGTTACAAGCAGTCATTGTTAGTTCAAGTAATAGGACATGTACATTGTTGCTTACCTAGAAAGCAACCGAAGTCACGACAAGCACTACGAGACATTGATCGACTGTGCGACTAGCACTTTAAGGGTTAAAGCGTATGGATTGCTGCTATAACGTTAGTCTGGTTTCTGGTTTCCTGACTAATTCGAAGATGAAACCTGCTCCAAATAAAACATGAATGAACCAATTATCCAGATTTTCAGCAAAAATACATTTTTACTAGTATGATGCAAGTCCATATTTTAAGGGTAATTTTTGTAAGACTTGCAGCAAAATCGTAAGAGTTGGCAGGTCTGCTTTAGATTATGGAAGTCTCACAAAATATTTAAATTACACAAGAATCTAGAATGGCTGGCATATATGCCATGAAAATCACCCAAGAAAACCCAGAAACAATTACTTGTCAGTTTTAATGGGTCCTCGTTCATCAATTGGCTCTCCAATCACATTCATAATCCTTCCTAGTGTGGCTGGTCCTACTGGGATCCGTATAGGGGTGCCAACATCTCGACACACCTGACCACGTACTAAACCCTCTGTACCATCCATAGCTATTGTTCTTACTACATTCTCACCTGTGGAAGAAGTCAGAGCAAAAATATGAGGATTAAATATAATATTAAATTGGATCTTGTTACCATAAACTGCTGGATATGAATTTTGAAATGCTTTCTAAACCTTGCCATGTTGTTCCAGTGTTGTGTTAAAGTTAAAGGCATCTTAGTATCAATTGCAGACTCTTGCACATTCCCAGGTATGTTTTAACAGGCGATTGACCTTAACTGAACCCATAAAATTATCTGATGATGATGAAAACATACCAACCAGTGTTTCAAAACTCACATATCAATATGTAATTAACATTTTTCAGTTTAAGAACAGAAAGCACTTCATAATTTTTGTGAAGATTTTAAATGCATTCTTTTAATAATTTTCAGCATAAAATCTGTTCAGTTTAAAACCATATGTAAACCTGTTATGGGCAATACTGGAAGACAATGCCATCTAGAAAGTAGCTCTTCATTAAATTACTAGGCAAATAAATAAATACACAATTTCATAGAAAGTGAAGTGTAATTAATATGATGGAGGAGTCAGCCTATGATATAAATATGTAGGTAATACATTTTTTCTGTTTAAATATAGTCTATTAAGCATTTTTACAAATTTGCAGTATAATATTGTAATCAAAGTACACCTATTTGTATACATGTATAGTTTATATTGTGTTCTTTTAAAATCATATGGATACAATATACAGCATATGAATATCATACATTTATATTTAATTTTTTTTTTATTTAAAACTATTGCGTAAAACCTGTATAAATATGACAGTGAGGTGGAGAGGGTTTTACATCTTACTTCTGAAAACATCAGTTTTTCTAAACTGTCTGAGAGCATCTACTGGAGAACTGGTGGATAACTACTTTTGACTTGGTCTGATGCTTTTTTGCTTTCTTAAAATAATAACATTTATTACTCGTAGCTCTCTGGAAAAAAATCTGCAAGCCAAGAATTCCCAGCAAGTCTCAGGGATACAGGCACTGGTAAGGCTAACACTGCTCTAGGCAATCTCTGCAAGTATGCTGTTGTGGACTGCCTAGCTGTGTGGCTCAGGGGTTAATGCGTTAAGATACAAAAAGTGGATGGTATTATAGAAAGGTAGACAAATGTAGTTCTAGAACAATACCCAAAAATCTGGACGTTCTAGCTTCACTACAAAATAAAACAGGCAAAAACCCTATTTTTGAACAATTTTTTTTTCTACCAAAAATTTGCCCATGGTCAGAATCTTATTTTGTGCCTGGATTTTATACTTTTTGGCTTCAGATCTAAGATAAACCAATATGAACTACACACAGACAAACCTTTGCAATAAGTAGGACAAGACAGACATTTGGAAAAAAAGAGTGGTATTCAGAAATGATGGGTTCGTTGTGCAAAAAAAAAATATAAAAAAATACCCCTTAACCTTTTGCTCATGTGCTTGTGAAAAACTGTTTCTAACTAGGCATCAAGTTAAATGGAAATCTTTTGGAAGTCTATGTATTAGGATGCATTCAAAAACAGCCACCAAAATGTGTTTTCTATTCATATTTCAGGTGAAAAAGACAAAATCCTCAAGGGGTTAACGAGTTAATAGTTTTGATGAAATCATTTGTCCTAGGCCAGACCAATGAAGCAACATAACATTAAAATTTTTCATGCATGCTCTTACCTAAATGTTGTGCAACTTCTAAAACAAGCCTAGGACTTCTCTTCTCAACTTCAAGGGCATTTAAAATTGGCGGGAGATTGTCTTCAAACTGGACATCCACCACGGCTCCAATGACTGCCACAATTTTACCTACTGCCAATCCCGGTTTTGGCTTGGCTGCCTCTGAAGCATATTTCTTGTCTGAAAAAGAAAGATTATGAATTATTTAAGAAGTGGAAATGAAATATATTCTTCCTGGAGACTTCTAGCTCATTTTCTCAGCTTTCACAGGATGCTACTGGCAAGCTTTCTCACGTATCAACATTGGCAGATCCAGTGACTTGAACCAAAACAGACAAACATGACTGCTCAAGAAAAGCACTTTAGACCACTAAGGTACCTGGGGCCCAAATATACAAAGTATTAAACTGATGAGTAGCACAATAAAAGTTACAGCAGGTGGGGTGGTAAAAGAAAACAAAAAAAATCTCTATCTGAATAATGGTAAACCAACAACAATACTACAAACGTGTACTACAAATACCAATTCAAAACTATGTTTTCAATCATTGTATGCATTTCTGCTTAATTGCAAATCATGCAATCTGTATCAAATGCAAATCTCAAAGGTATTTATGAAACTCATTTTTTTTGTAGTGATATTATATAGAGCTTCTAAAGATTAGGCACAATACAAAGTCCTCATTATTATTGTTTGTAAATAAATATAGCACACATAATTCTCAACATATTTATTCTGAAAAAAAGAGGACCATTAACTTTTCGATATTGCAACAGGATGGAGAAAACCATTTTCAACAAGCAACCGAGCATGTGTCGGTGATGTTATTGCTGTTTTCATGTTACTACCACATTGACATATGTATGTACTGGCAGCCTCCCATTAGACATGTAGCGCATTCGACAGAACTCGGTAAAAACGATCATTTTCAACCAGCCATATTTTCATTATTAGATGAACCAGCAATATTATAATTTATACTGAAATAAAGTTTATTACTTGCTCTTTTTAGCTGTTTGTTTGGTTTGTTGATGAAAATTAGTTAATGAATAGTAATTTGCATATAAAAAAGCAACACTTTCACTGTTGCGCACGATTCGGCCCACAAAACGACTCACAGAAAAAGCAAGAGATTTGCATTCGCTAGGGAAATTCCATTTTAACTCCGAAGTCACCGGGTCAAGACCTAAAAATAGCACCACATTGTAGAGCAGTGAACGGTCTTTAATTTCATATAAGTTCAAAATGTATATGTTAAAATTAAATGTTCTTGGTAAACAATCAAAAAATAGGTTAATGTTTCCGGCTAAATATCTCGGCCATTTTTAAAAACAAAGATATGATACATGTATGCGCTGTATAGCCCAATTTCCGCTGAATCTAATGATATGCATGGCTTCGAGATCGCATTAAAACCAGCCAATCGCAAGCGTGTAAACCGCAAGGTCACATTCAAATATTTCGAGTCGCGCGCTGTGAAGCGATTCCGAATTACATTGCTGAATTCACATTCACACGCGATCCAGATTTTGGCTTCGTTTGTGAGAAATTGCAACAGTACATTGGTAAGTATTATTTTTCATGCTTTTCAATAGATTAATGAATATTTCTATGTATTTCTTTATTTTAATTTTAATGGATTTAATAAGATAATCGTCGATAAAATGTGTTTATACTGCGACCGGAAGTTTACAATTGCCATGTGTTAACCTATCTTGCATTCCGATGTTTCGAGAATGATGTAATTTTAATAAATAAAAACTACCTATATTAATTCAATGCATTGGTAAAATGAGTGAATAATTAATCATTCTGTTCATAAATATTTTGTGTAGAACTTGTTTGTTTGCTCATTTTCTCACATTTATTGGACGTTTATAAACCGGAAGTTGGTATTTCTCTTACGATGTTATCTCTTCTGTATGTATTTAAATATTTCTTGGTCGAAGTTTCCTTGTTATTTTTAGTTGGCATCTCTGGGAAAGTAATTATCATACACCAATAGTAATTAATCTCTGTATGTCTGCCTGTTTCTTTGCATTGTAAATTAAAAAGAAAACATTTCCATCCTCCCAATCAATGTCATTTGGTGTTAACTTGTGTATAAACATATTTTAGTTGGTATCTCTGAGAAATGAATTATCATGCACCAATAGTAATTAATCTCTGTATGTCTGTCTGCTTCTTTGCTATTAATTTTTAAAAAAAATACATTGCCATCCTCCCAATCAATATCATTTGGTGGTACCTGGACTTTTCGCCTCACCTGGTACATGGACATTTCGCCCCGCATCAATGAACATTTCATTTCATACCCCATAATATTCTCTCTCTCTCTCTCTCTCTCTCTCTCTCGTGTTATTTAGACTTAATTACAGCCATGTAACTTATTTCATCTTCATAGTTAAATAATCTGCTAAATGTGGTATCAAGTTAATTAAGCAGCAGCTAGGGTTTTTGGGGAAGTCATGGCAGCTTTTATGAAAAGAAAATTACAATTTAGTACAGATCATGTGGCATAATAGCAAATGCAATGCCATAATTAAAACAACGTATATCAAAAGTATATCAAAATCTGAGCTTTAGGATAGAAAATTATCACTTCAAACAATATATTAATTTTCTGATCAGTCTTATTACATAAACGAAGAAATAGGGGAAAATATTGTCTGATATGACAGCACGCTGAATGTAATTGAAATACATGTATAAGAGAGCGAGATATAGGATTATGGGGTATGCAATGAAATCTTAACGATAGGCGCCTAAAGTAAAATGAAGACAATGGTGTAATGCTGATGAATTTATATAAATGTCCAATATTTTCATTGATGTGGGGCGAAATGTCCATGTACCAGGTGGGGCGAAATGTCCATTGAAGTGTGGTGAAATGTACATTAAAGTGGGCCAAAATGTCCATAATTCCATTTGGTGTTATGTATTAACATATCAAAACATTTTTTGGTCAAACAAAACAACAAAATGTGCTCACAAAGTTAAATTTTGATTAATATTTTAACAATATTTAAGTTTCAGACTGTGGAAGAAAAAAAATAAGTTTCCCAAATATTGCACTGGTCTTATAAATTATTAACTGTGCTGTTTTGCACCTTTACAGAGAATGTGGACTTCCACCATATGTCTAGATGGGTGATTAAAAAGGGCAAAAGAAGAAAAATAGCCCTTGAGCATCAAGAGTAAGATGTCATCAGCTATAAGTTTTTGATCCAGCTCCATCAGATATAAAAGTAAATTTCCTGTCACTTCCGATCAAACTAAAGAACTTTTTAAAAAGATTTGCTCAACCTCGTGTCAGGATGATCTTAGGCATACAAATTTACAAAAGGAGATACATCGTGTGCTGAGAGCTGCTGCTGGAGCAAATTTAGAATCTATTTCTGAATCAGATATTTTGTTATTTCTTAACCGCAGTGCAACCCACGACTTGGAGAGACGTAATGTCAGACCTTTTCTTCAGCAGTTGAACTTAAAGTGGCATCATATTGAGATCTTGATATGTAAAGCTGATGGGGGATTTTCCACATAGACATGACACTTTGTTATTGAATTTGCTATATAACATGCCTTTTTCATTTCAATAAAATATTTTTCTTGCTTGTGCACTTCTGCACAGTGCAGATTTTACATTTTTTTTCGTTGTATGTTGACGTCATGCATGTTTTGCACAGGGGGTGGGGAGATGTTAAAAATAAAGTGTTTTTCAGTGTATAGAATCATTAGATAGTTTACAGCAATCTGAGTACAATACACTTTAAATTTTAAAAATTGATAAATAAATGGCCAAGATATTGAATTTTTAATATTTGCGGTTGTATTTGCCGTCGACCAAGTCGGTGAAGATCATCAATTTTGGAGGTCCGCTACATCGTTATTTCAGTGAATTGAGTTCCCCAAAAAATTGAGCAAAGTCTCTGTATAGAATGTAAGAGATCTGGAAAGTTATAGACTTAAACTACAGTTAGTTTCAATAATATCAACTACTCAATATGGCCATTTGTGCAATTTGGCAATTTTGAAGAAAATCGCGCCATTTTATGAAGAAGATTTTTACCCATAACTTTTGAACCAGATGAGGTAGACACATAGTCTTTGTTTTGTTCTTTTAGTTTCATAAAAATCTATCTATTGGTTATAAAATCCACACAGAATTTCAAAGTTAAAATTTTGGCTGCCAGTACATAACATATGCTCACTGCACAGTGAATCTGTTTTCTTAAAGTTGCTGCAACATTTTCCTATCTCTGGTTGTGATTTTCAGAATAAATATTTAAAGTAGTTTGTGTTCTTTCATTTTTCTATAAAAGACTACGAGACTTTCATTCATATGTTCGATTTGTTTTCCTACAACAATGGTTTATTGTTCATATCATGTGCCTAGCAATGCAAATGGCAAGACCTTGTCAAATTTCAGCAAAGATGTACTTTCGTCACATCTGATAGTGGATTAAAAACATCAATACTTTGCTCATGATTTTTGAGATAAAAAAAATCACAGTCCCATACATGCCAACCCCTGACATGGAAAATGTATAATCCACATATAACATGCTAAAGTTTCAATAATGATTTATTTGCCCCTCTCATCTTTTAACATCCTTTACTATTTCAAGTTTTCATATGTAGCACATTAGCTTTACACACATAGACTAGAATAGATCTGATGACTTTTAGCACCAAATATTAAAATTCTTTCCACATGGCCTGTAATAGACTATCATGTGATGCTGCTCTCGTGTCTTCATATTTGGAGGATTCTATTTTTTGTTTCGTTAATTTTTTATGCCTTGTTTTAATCCATTTGTGAAATTATTTTGAAAGGAGATATTTTTACTCTCATATACGCACAGACTAAAATGAAATAT
Organism: Unio delphinus; assembly: GCA_029339505.1. Classification (NCBI taxonomy): domain Eukaryota; kingdom Metazoa; phylum Mollusca; class Bivalvia; order Unionida; family Unionidae; genus Unio; species Unio delphinus. Next base: position 11,678,571 of record JAQISU010000035.1, on the reverse strand, counting down.
ACCTTTTAGTGCCGAATACCTTTAGACTGGTTCTCCACTATATGTGAATTACAACAAAAAATCTGCGCGTAAAGATTGAAAATTCTTTCCAAACGGCCTGAAATTGATGCTGCACATGTCTTCATACTTAGAGAAATCTTATTTTTTTTTTTTTTCTTTTCTAATTCATCTGTGAAATTTTTGAAAGGAGACATTTTCTGCTCTCATATATGCATCAACTAAAACAATATATACTTTTCAGTGCCAAATACCTTTAGACTGCTTCTGCAGTAAATATGAATTAGAACAAATATGTGCGTAAAGATTAAAATTAGGAAACCAGTCTGTTCTTTCCTCACTAAGCCAGACAGATGCTATAAATAGAATTAGAGGTCGAAAGTATTAAAGTAGAACCAGGCAGGATGTTTCTTGGTAGTAGGATAGTTGCTATATACAGAACATGATTATACAGAACATGTCAGAAAAGTGCACTCCAGTTCATGGACAAGTATACTCTTATATTGTAGTTATGTTAAAGCAGTCTTATCTAACTGTGGGATTAATAAAAAACAAGAAAAATAATTGATTTTTGGGGAAGGTGAATATACAGAAAAAGCATAATCCATATACGTTAATACGTAATTTAGTGAAAAAATGCGTAATGGTTGGCATGTTTGCACATTCCTATGATTTCATGCAACTATATCTCAATGAAGTATTTATTGTTCAAGTTTCCTAGGCCAGCTTATAAGCAACTACACTATTCCAACACCAAAATGGAGTCAGCGAATTTCAACTTTTCTATAGGCAGTGAACTCTGACCCTACACCCCAACATTACAAGTCCAAATATCAAAAATGGGTTGGCATGGGTAAGAGGAAACTCTTGACTACAAAAGAGACAATTATAGTTAGACTAATCATTACAAGGTTTAATGCACATCCGACAAGTTGAATGAATTACCGAAATCAATGCATCACGAATAACTGGTGAATGATATTACGCAAGAAAACCATCATGAAGAAGACGAACTATCCAAAATAAACAATCAATTCGGTTAGGGGGTAATGTACCCTTCCAAGGTCATATCGTGTACCGTCTGGTTATAAATGACATTGCAAGTTGCTTCTAATTTGACTGACGTAAACATATCGTAATACAATTATGATATTATACAGAGCGACAATTCTCTCATCATACAATATTTGTACATCTAGCATTTGAATACAAGATAATACGACCCGGCTGTGTACCGGCAACCAGAATTCCACAAGCGACTGGATGCCAATAGCTTTTGGAGGGGAGAAAAGGCATACGACTGCCAAAAAAAAACTGCTTACGTGCGATTATGCATCCTGGCAAGGCCTTAAACGCTGCATTATGTGTTGACGGCGTTAAAAAGACCCCTTTTGAGGCCTTAAGCGCCCCGATACACGTCCTTCTCACCGCATGCATGATGGCGACCTAATCCAGATCTGTCACGTGAGCAGCATAGAGCACTATGGGAGTGTTGACTGGAACACCCACATTTTCCAAATTAAATAGCAACTGAAAATATTAACGGAGTCGACAACGCAAAACAAGTTAGAGATTGTATAAAAGAACGTACCATCTGAGTTTACCGCGACTCAAATCAGTAAATGGTCACAAGTGCTCGAAGCGAGCTTAATGTTAAAAATAGAAATAACCTACAGGGAAGAAAGAAAAACCGAGTGATATAATTCTCACACCCGTTCTGACATAGAATGCTGCCTATCATACGATAAAAGATAATACAGTATTATAAACAGGGTATCATGTAAGAATGGTAATCTGAGGTAATTTTACCACTTGGTAAGATTTGTTTTTCGTTCAGGTTATTGCCTTTTTTCGACAATAAGATTGAGGACCTGAGTAAATGATTTACCCATTTATTGACCTATTCCTGACTAATTAAGGTCTTGACCTTTTAGCTAGGGACTTGTTATTTTATAATAAGGCCCGGCCCGGGGTAACATTTTATCAAAATATCTGTATGCAGGGACGTTGCAAGTGTGAGCTAGATAAAATGGCTCCTCAAGCAAGCGCCGCCCCAGGCAACCATAATTGGGGAGGGGAATACCTCAATATCCGCAAAATTGCGCCTTGAAAGATCGCCCGTATCTCAAGACCGCGATTGTCATCTTGACCGTTCTGCGCGTGTGGTACCTGAAGTTTACTAGACTGACAAATAAAAGCATGTGCGAGCATTTATTTTATTAGCACATCCACTTACGGGTCTGTACATGGTATACAAATTCACAAGGCTTAATTTTAAAGAAAAAAAACTGATTTCCATGTTAAAGAAACCAAAAATATAGTATGAACAAAGAAAAATATCACGTGTATGTTTGAAAATGGTAATCATAACGTTTCCAATTAGTAAGTGGGGTTTCTTTCTCTTCTTTTTCTTGTAATCATGTTTTAAAATTTGTGCAGGAAAGATCATCGTCACCATCATCAGTCTCTTGACCTAGTGTTGTCGTTGCGACTCTGTGCTGCTGAACATCTGACCAGTTTCCTCCACTTGTCTCAATCATGTGCCAATGTCTGTGTCTCCGGAAAACTTTTTCTGGTCCATTCTCTGATGTTGTCAGTCCACTTTTTTCTCTGTCTACCTCTCCTATTCAACCACGGACACTGCCATGCAGTACTGTTGTGGATAGACTGTTGGCTCTAGTGCCATGACCATACAATTACAGCTTTCTCTTTTTTGACATTGGTGAGGAGGTCTTCATAATGGCATACTTTGTGCCTAACGGTGTTACGCACTTCTACATTTGTGATCTGATCCATGTAAGAGATGCCAATGATGGTTTTGTAGCATCTCATTTCAAGTGCCGGGATTCTTCATTGTAATTCCAGACCTCACATGAATACAAAAAAGATTGAGAAGACTAGTACTCTCAATAGTCAGATTTTAGTTTTCATACAGATCTTGTTGTCTCTCCAGATGTGTCTTAGCTTTGACATAGCTGCCGTTGTTTGTGCTGCTCGTGACAAAATTTCTGCTCTTGATCCATCTTTGGTGATTATGGAACCAAGATATTTGAACTGGCCCACTGCTTCCTGAGGATAAAAGATTCGGCGTCATTTACAATTGGTATCTTGATTTAATTAATAAACTACAACCTAATTAAATAATTCGACATTAAACGTGTTATTTCCGAAATAACTAAATAATCAGAAACAGCACGTGCGATGATAACACCGACAAAAAATTGTTGTCTCCGGCAGGCGAAGAGATTGTTAGGAAATTTATTTAGAACAAAACAAGATACTTCTGCGTTTTATGTGATTGCAAATTAATCACAATTTTGTCTGATGATTACAAAAATAAGTCTGTTAAATTTATCTTGACCTTGCCGACGAGATAACCGTAGACGAATCTACAAAGGAGTTCGAACATATTGAAATCTCTAACGAGGCTAACAAGGCCGGTATCAGAACATTTAATATGAAAGACGAAGATTTGTTTTTACTGCCGCACAAAACCGTACTTGAAGTACGAGGTAGTATAAGAACATCCGCTGATGGCGATATTGGTGCTGATGCAAATATTTCATTAGTAAACAACGGTTGGATCTTGTTCAAAAGCTCCAATTATTAACTTCATTACTCGAGATCTGTTGCAACAAATATGCTGTAGATCAAAGATACAGCATTAGAAAATACTGCTGATCTATATTTTATTCAAATTGCTGAATCGCCAGTTGCTGCCACTAACGATGACGGAACTCGCACGAAGTTTTTATTGAGGCTTCATAATCGATATGAAGCAGTTGATAATGCAACAGCAAATGTAAGAAATCCTCTGATAGCTCTTTGTAATGCAGCTGGAATTGATCCACCAGCGTTTGAAGCTGATACAGCTGCGTTGTTAGCAAAATAGCAGAGTAGTATTCCTGTGATTTATCTTGGGGAGTACAACAATGGTTTTCTTAAAAGACAAAATTACACAGCTCAGTCACGTCAAATTTCATTGGTGCTTCCGTTAAGCAAACTATTTGGATTTTGCAGGGACCACAATAACGTTTCTCGTGGTATAAACATACTCTTTTACTTGACCGAGCTGATAATAAGGTTTGTCTTATGAGAACTGATGATATTGTTGATTGCCAGTTTGGGATTTCACGATTGGCGATATCACGATATCCTTCTAAAAATCAACAGAACTTGAGACAATGTCAGCCGCGTATGGCAGAAAGATAAATTTTGAACAGAACAAAGTTTATCAAATAGCTGTATTAGGATACAATTTTTAGTAAAAGTAATAAGATTGACATTTTCTCTAAATTATATTAAAGTAATGTTTCACTCATCTATATTAAAGTAAGTTTCTAAAATATATTACGATTAATTTCATTTATTTCTAAACCACAACTATATACAATAATGGAATTAAAATAGTGCTTTTACAAGCAAAAGGGCAATTTACATTGTTGTGTGGAATAAGTGTATGATGTTACTAAAGGCATTATACATTACGGCTCTTGCGCTAATTCAGCAAGAAATATAAAGTCTGCTCTGCAAGAAATATAATTCTGCAAGCTGTAAGGTTAAAGATTATACATTGGTAGATTTCCAAGGCAACAACTAAGAGCTTGGGTCTAACTTTCTGTCGAATGACGTAAAACAAAATGGTTCTTATGTAATGAGGAGTAAAGCGTCTTCTAGCTGGATTTACCGAGGGATGGTCATATTTGGTTTTCCATGCGCCAGATACATATAAATAAGCGCGCAAATCGCCCAGATCAATTCCTCGCATCCAGAACCTAGAAAAAGGCTAGTCTCTTTCATTACAGGTAAGAACTGTATATGTTGTAAACGTCTTTTAGAAATAGGCATTTTTAATGTTTGAGATTTTAATGGTAAAGTTCATATGTTTGCAATATTGTTCACTGAATTATTTTATTTATAATATATTGTAATGGAATGTTCAATTGTTTTAAAGAATTCATATTTAATTATATTTATGGTACTTTTTATTGTAAAAGACGAATTCACTACCAACTTCATGCTTAGATTTAATGTTGAAATAAAGTATTCTTTAAGTAAAAAAGAATAATATCTAGCAACATATTACAAATCAATATTCTATTTAAAATGAGTAAAATACATTTCTTTAAATTGATTGATGCATTAATTGCAGCTATTACATTTTATACTCATCGGCTATCATGAAATTGATCGAAATTTAACTATTCGTATAGTATTCTAAAAAGCAGAAATTATACAAATGAATTAAGTTGGAAAGCTTAAAAGGAAAGTGTAATTTCATATTTATTTCATGTATTTTGAATATAAAGTTTATAGATGTGTTTCTAGAAGGTAGTAATATATGTGTGTTGATTATTTAAATAAAATTCTTCGCATCCAGAAGCTAGAAAAAAGGCTTGTCTCTTTCATTACAGATGTAGCTGTGTCTCATCATCGTGGTGTCACTTCTTTTAAGGAAGCCTGAACTCTATCTTCTCAATCTCTATCACCATGGACATTGACGTTCCTTAACTTACGAGTAATTCCTTCTCATAGCAAGGCATGAGTAGAAGGTTATGATAAGGCTAATTTGATCTCATAGCAAGAAATCCTTTTCATAACAGCTGTACCAAATATAACTGATAACATCAGCGCCATGCGAGCAATTACAGCGTCATATATGTATTGTACAATGACTGAACAGGTGTAGTGTTAAAAATATTTTATATAATAAAATTAATAATGAAATATATTTTTGTACGATATTCATTTGACACAAGGACAAATAAAAATCTAGCACGAGCTATAACTAAACGAAAAGCAGTTTCATTAAAAATAGATTTCAAAACTACTTCTTATACATTGACAGATAAACAAAATGTTAAAAGGTAAGCATTGTATACTTGATCTGCCGGTGACATAAATAACAACATTTGCCAGATCAAAAGCGATCCTTGGGGGATCAATGGGAACTACGACAACTACTTTAGCATAAACATTATTACCAACGATACTGCCTATGCTAGGAACGTTAGGTATAAATGCAGCGTCAGGTGTAATATCAAGGGAAACGTAAGAGTTGTATCCAGCGATGGCATAAAACAGTTGATGTAACTTGCAGATTGCAAAAACAATGGAGCGTTTTGCACTCTAACTTTATTTGATCAGTAATTATAAGCAATGCCAACAATACGAGCATGAAAAGCGTCTAGGACAACAAGAAGAAACAAAAGACAACCAATAACGTTCTGCAACGCGGTCAAAGGCGGGTTCATAGGTCCACTGCTAGGGATTTCAGGAAGTCTGTTACCAGATCTGCTTGGAATAGGATGCGGTTTATTGATACCTGGAACCAGACGATGACGTTCAATATTTTTGAGGTCACTTATAAACTTACATTTGTCGACGGATTCATCGGAGTATTTTCCATAGACGAACCTGTAAATAGATCACATGTAAGTATAATCTCTGACGCAGACCACGAGCGGTCCACAAGCTGTTTCATCAATATACAAGATTTGAACTACGGATCTGGAACCCATTGGGTGGCACGTTACAACAACAACTACTCTAAATCGTTTGGTCTTCGTCAGAGCGATGTTATTAAACAGTACATCATAAAAAATATAACAAAATAAACTATAACTCTAATCAGCTTCAGCAAATCGGAACTTCAGCTTGTGGTTAGTATTTCGTTATGTTTATCTTGCAGATGTCTGAGACGCAAGCGTCCAGATCTGTTGGCGAACCTGTTAATTATTTAAAGTTTATTCTGCAATTTGATCCGTTCCCGAGGGTCAGCAATGATTGTAAAACGGTACTTGGATCTTAAACGATCTATTATTAATTTTGTCGATATCAAGTATAAAATGACAACATATTATCTCAGATGTAGAACCAAAACAAAAATGTCGATGAAACAACAGAAGCAACCACTAATAATAGAACAATGCTGAAAAGTCTCTCTGATATCTATGGTAAGAGAAAGAGTATGTTTAAAAAAAAAACAAGATAAATCCGGTGGTTGTGCATTACAAAGCCAGAGTGCTAGTACTCCGACAACAAAGTCCAACGGTAATGTTACTTTAGTAAGCGACTAAAAATAAAAGATGTGAACAAAGGTCTGTGCATTGAGCAAAAACAATATAGTTGCTTATTGTCAGCGTTTCATAGAGCTGTCAACGGATCGGGTCTTGACATACATACTATTATTGGCAAATTACCGAAACGAAGGGTAGATTAGATTGCCAGGACACAAATATACCGGTCCATGGTACAAACTCAATCAGCAACTCGACGAAAATGATAATCCGTTACCGGAACAAGAACCTTAATGTTCATGTTTTTTTTTTATAAAACTAGATCAACGATAACAAATGCGTTAGAAGATAATATCGGAAATTCTGGACCGACCATGGATCAGAGTTGTTTTTTAATAAGCTTTTCGGGCAGTGTTTGAAACAAAACAATATAAAAATATGATACTGGTAACGAAGGAAAGAGTGTCGTTGATTTAATCGTACGATAAAAGACAAAAATAAGATGTACATGCAGCTTACAGCAAACAACTATATTGATGATCTCTCAGCAATAATATTAGATTAAAATAATACAACAGGTATCTCACCGAACGATGCTATAAAAATCATATTCTTGCAAACAAGAATATATATCTCAGACACAAGTATAATGTTGGTGATCGTGTCAGAATTTGATTGAAATAAGTGTTTGTCATAGTCAACATTTTAACATCAATACCGGTAAAATACAAGCTCAAACATTTTGCAAATGAAGATGTCATAAGAAGTTTTTACGAACAGAAACGTCAAAAAACAACACAAGATATATTTGTTATAGAACGAATTATAATAAAACCTGAAAATACAAGTTTTGGACGGTTACAGTGATAGTTCAAAAAGTTGGATTCCAACTGGTGAAATCAAATATCTTTGACTAAGTCGCTAGCAATCCGATTAGATCGCCGTAGATCTTTTCACATTTTAGATTAACATGACTACAATCGTATTGTTGGACATGATCTTTGCACGGCTTTTGATGAGCTTTTAACAGATTTTTAGGTTTTGGAAGTTGAAAAAGATATAACGAACTTGTCAGATAAGACAGGGAAACAGTTATGAAATAGGTCCATCGTTGCTTGACAGAAAAAATGTTAGGGATATTCTAAAGACTGATGTATGATCAGCAATTTTATGTTAACTACTTGAATATCATGGAACGGTTTGTTACTCGAACTAATGTTTTAAACACATCAACTTGAAGAGGCTATAAGAAACACGATGGCCTACTTCGAATTAGCTAGACCCAAACTTTTTACTTTGCTCATTAACATTGAACAAGAATATGATCAGATTTGGATCGAATACGACATAGAAGCTCTACACAAATATTTAACTGCTGCTTGACATTGCTGTTGCATTTGTATTAAAGAAACAAAAAATGAGTATCAAAAGATGAATTTATCAAAAGATGATGTTGATACTTTTGTATTTCATCATTAGCAGATTATATTGATTGTGGATGAGTATTGAAACGTTTTTTGCTAATGAGATTGAAGAAAACAATGTTTCTTCTCCTGTAAAGAGATTGTTGATATAACATTTTTTTGAGTATTCTCAAAATTGATACCATCTCTTCTGCCGCGTCTTATGTTTTCTTTGTGAGTGACAAGATCAAGCTTTTCTTGTTGGTTGTCTGTCTAAATACCGTTGATTGATCAATGACAATACATTCTGGAATAGATCCACGAGAAACATAAAAAATTAAACGATGTAAAAATATTTAGTTTGGGTACCTCTGACTGCCACCTGAAAATATCCAGTGTTATTGATATGACCAACAAATGTTATTGTTTGAATGTTTCTGACAACACATACTCTACTAACCTCATACAAATCATATACCGGATGATGTTTATACTCCTATCTCAAAGACAAATTTGCAATGCTATTGTCGGTGATCTGATCATTAACGTGTCATACCATCTGGAATGTCATCATTGAACAGTGTCCAGATACATTCAAATGATCGATGTTCACTAAATAAAAGTTATCTTATCTTCTAATTTCTTTCATTCACTTGCACCAAGAATAAAATCTGAACTGTCATTGTATTCGCGGGATAAAGATTATTCTCCAATTTCGTGTTCGTTTCTAAAAAATGAGTATATCGTCGGATCCGCAAGCTTATCATACGCAATCATCTCAACAGCAATTCGAATTACTTGCTGTTCTTTACATTACATAGCTATCCCGCTGAGTTTTGAATGGAACAAATTTAATGTCATTGTCAGATGATATATTTCAGGAGATACAGAAAAAGATCGATGAATATAATGATGAACATCTGGATCGGGTAGGCGATTTGATAAGATAACATAATCTGCGAGGGAAATCATTTTTCGATCCGCCAACTAGAATTAAAAAAACTCAATATGTATCACTCTCAAAAACAACAACCATAAGAACAAAACATGTTTTCAATGCATGTTATTATAAGCGTTTTTCCTGGTTGATAAGCACGCTGACACAGTGCCAAATTACACCTGTCATTCTAACAATCTAAACGTTTTCGATATTTTATTTCCTGTTTCTGAGTATCAAATTACACAATTTGAGGGTTAAAAAAAAATTAATTTTACCAGGTGGTATTAATATGTTTGGAGTAGATGATGATACACAAAAGATTTATGCAAGATATAAAAACCATGTCAGATACTGCAAGATCCAGACGAACAACAATAAACTTGCTGTTCTATAAAATCCACTACGTGTGTATTAAATACTTTAAGGGTTAGTCGGTGAGCAGTATAACAAACACAAAAAATATATTTTAGCGTCAGATGTGCTTCAGCAAAAATAAGTCACATCTGCGAGCAAGCGTTTACGTCTGAACTTGACCAGGATCGAGTCATAGATCATTGTCATATTACATGTAAATATCGTGGTACAGCGCATGACAAATGCAATCTTAAAATCAATAACAATGATAAAATAAAATGTATCCCAAATAACACAGAAAAAGTATATGTCAGTGACACTTGGCAAGATGAAATTCATCGACAGCTTAGAGGTTATGGTGGCATTGTTAGACTATTTTGTAAAAGGATGTGGAAAGTTTGGTAATTTGAGAGAACATTTTGGCAAAAACAATTTTACTTAAAATAAAATGAATGTTTCCTTACAAGCAATTTGACGATTCGGATAGAATTAATAAAACAAATTTACCTGACTGGGAAAGTTTTGATTATCGATTCAGTCTTGGGAGTTAGCGATGATGACTACGTTTACGCTAAACAAATTTGGAATGATTTTGACTATGAAACCTTCGGTGATTATCATGATCTGTATCTGATCACAGAAGTGTTGTTGCTCGTAGAGATAATTGAAAATTTTAGCGTTGATAGCAGAGTACTTGACCCAGTATGGTATTACTCAGCACCGGGATTAATTTGCGACGCATTACTCAACGACAGCAAAATAAAACTTTAGTTGCTGGCAGATCCTGACATGTTCTTTTTCATAATACGTTTAATCAGAGGAGGAATATGCGTTAGATGAAAAATATGCTAAAGCTAATAACATACATGAGCAACTAAAATAAGACTTTGCCGTCGTTTTTCATTGTTTATTTGGACGCCAATTACTACTCTGGATAAGGCAATGTCTGAACGAGTGGCAAATGGTGGATTTCATTGGATAAGTGCTGATAGGTTTTTCAAAGAAACCGACAAAACTGTACCTGATAATATTGGTTATTATACTGAAGATAATCTCGACTATCCCGTGAAACTACATGAAACACAACGATTATCCATTCTGTCATGAGTCAATGCTGATTGACTATAATTTTTATCAGATCAACAATCTAATTATTTGTCTAGCACCATTGGTAAACCAGTTGTTCAAAAAATAGTTCCAAATCTTCTTTATAAACGAAGATATATTTTGCATTATAAAAGTTTGATACAGGCACTTGATACCAAGAAAGGTTTATCGTGTCTTCATCCGTCGTTTTCATCAGTCGCATTCGATGAAATATTATATCAGCTCTAATACCAGACGCAGAGCCGCTGCAATAACATAATTGGAGAAAAACTTCTTTAATCTCATGAACAATAGCGTCTTTGGAAAGACAATTGAAAATATACGAAAACACGTCAATATTTAGATTGTCAATAATAATAAATTTGCATCATCTAATAATTTTGATGAAAATATTTTAATGAAAATCTTGTCGCGATACATAAGAGAAAAACAAACTTGAAGTTGAAAATAAATCAGTTTATGTCGGCATGGCAGTGCGTGAGATATCGAAGAAACAAATGTACCAGTTTCATTTCAATTTGGTACGGTTAAGTGACCTGATACAAAGTTACTATTTACAAAAGGTTGATGTACAAGATAAAATCTAATGATTTTACAGAGAATTTTATGAATACCAGGCTCTATTTGATCTTTCTGATTATAATAGAGACAGTGGATATCACTGCGATAACAATACACAAGTAATACTATAGTTTAAGGATGAAGTTTCAATGATAATTAGACAAGAATGTATTGGATTACGTAGCAAATTGTATTGTTTAAGATTATCTGATAAGATCAAGAGATGAGCCAAGGGAATAAAAAGAAATTTGGTAGGTAAGGTAATAGGATTTGATAATTTAACGTCAGCGCTAGACGGTTTTAGTGGTCATGTCGAAATGATGGCAATTATATATAACTGTCATAAAATTGTTATAATGAAATCTGGCCTTTGTAATTTCAATGAAAAATGATGTTGTTTTGATGGCATCAATACATTCACGTTGGGATATAAATAATGTCATGTTGACTTAAGCAAAATATGTTTTTTTTTAGATTGGTTACTACAGTGAATTGCTAGCAATTTGTGTGAAATACGAAATATAAAAAATTGCTAGCAGTTACAATAAAATTGTGTGAAATATATGAGTAGTCTTATATTATGGGCTTTTCTGAATCAAATCCCTACTTTGTTTGACGACGGCGACGATTCAATTACATGTCCTTGACGAGTAAACAGTCATGAAATATCAGCTGTTGTCTCAACAAATTTGTTTTCGTAGTTGTTTAGATTAACTTGAGGGGGCCACTGAGGGTGGAAGAATCATGTCGCCCAATACAAAATAGGCTTTGAGGCCAGAAATCCGCTTTTACACGACTACTTGTATCCAGATGTTACTGCAAACAATTGTATTTCTAAAATGGTTTGCTATTATTCCGTAACTCCATAAACTAACGATCATTTCCACAAGACATACAGCAAAATCATATGGGTGGAGGGGTCTGTAGAAGACGTGCATCCTCCAGACACCATTCGTGAATATGCACTCTACTTCTTGGAATGGAATAAACATCAAACAACACAAGCACTCAAATATGAAGAATGTTGTCCATTGCAGATAATGTGTAATGTACCGAATATGACATACGTTGACCAATACAACTTCATGATCATGGAACAGACTGTGCGGTTTTTCTATTAATCCAGTTCAGGGTTATGAAGGTGTATTCATTAATGTACAAATATTCTAATCTGGGTCATGAAGGTGTATTCATGTACAAAGACTCCATCCAGCACTGTGTACTAATCTGGACTGCATTCGATTTCATTGCTCACCCTGTTTAGTGTTCGGTCTCTTCCAATGAATGTAAAGCATATTTATATTAGATGCGTGTTTATTCAGCAGTGCCCATGTTTTCTAAGCAATGGAAATGGCTGTCGAATCTTAATTTTATTTTTATGTTATATTTTAATGTACAAGAAAACGTAATCCATATGCAGATGAAAGTAAGATGTAATCAGGTGAAAAAAACATAATGATTATGCTAAAAGCGTATTGATTAGCATGCATGGGTTAATCACAGAGAATTTAAAAAATATTATTGTCATCCAGAAACTTAACATGACCTTATGACTATAAGCTCAATTAACAAGGATATTGATGAAGAATATTATCCAATTATTCACTGTCTGGAAGAAGTAATGTTTCAAAAAAATAAGATTTGTCACAAGACTATACTGAGCAAGAATTATGGTAAAATTCTAAGCAACATTTGAAAATCAATACACATTAAGGACTGCTTAGATATAAAAGGACAGATTATAACCTAGCTTGAACACAATCTTTCAGTTTGCCATATATAACATTCTAGCAGAGCTACTCGGTTTTGTATGCCATATTGATGACATATTGATAACTGCCGAAAATTAGGGATAACATCACTTTGAACTCGTAAGAGGCAAAGATGTATTCATCGCCAAAAAGGTCACGCAGACGCTGACAATATTGACATTAATGAAGAGAAAGTAGACGCAGTAATGAAAGCCTCTGAATCGCTAAAATGTGGTATTGTAAATGGAGATACGAAGTTTCACAAATACTTTCAAAAAACAGTCTCTGAACCAAAACAAGGGATTGCAACACTGGAATTATCACGACTGCAATGGTCACAAAGCAATGTCTTTGAATGCAGATGACGTTGACATTAGGTACATAAAAGTAAAGGATCGTGGGAACTGTGAAGGACATTTTTGACTGCCTTTGGAAGGTCATGTTAGAATTCTGTCTTAGAAAGTGCCTTTTATTTACAATCAAATCAATGATAAAGGAACGAGGAAATTTCCAACTTTGAGAATCTATTAGTCTACTGTGAATGGTTAGCCAGATCACATCAATCTTGAAGAATAGAAAGCACTGTTCAATCAATGAAATGACCAAAGCACTGTTTAATCAATGAAATGACCAAAGCACTGTTCAGTCAATGAAATGACCAAAGCACTGTTCAATCTATGAAATGACCAAAGCACTGTTCAATCCATGAAATGACCAAAGCATTGTTCAATCACTGAAATGACCAAAGCACTGTTCAATCTATGAAATGACCAAAGCACTGTTCAGTCAATGAAATGACCAAAGCACTGTTCAATCTATGAAATGACCAAAGCACTGTTCAATCCATGAAATGACCAAAGCATTGTTCAATCACTGAAATGACCAAAGCACTGTTCAATCTATGAAATGACCAAAGCACTGTTCAATCACTGAAATGACCAAAGCACTGTTCAATCACTGAAATGACCAAAGCATTGTTCACTTAGTTTTATAAATAAATGAGTCAGAAAAGTTTTGAGAAGACTGAAGAATTACATGATCAGCATCAGGGAATGTGACAACTGAAATGAATTTTTAAAATATATTTTTCATAATACTTACCCAATCACATTTGGTTGATTGAGACCAAAAAGTTCTAAAAGATCCTATAGGTCTATATCGTGCTCAAAAGTATGTCTGTTATGATGCCAGAATGTATCCAATAAAATGGGGCAGTAGCTTTTGATAGAGATTAGGGACAACTGTTATGATGCCGGAATGTGTCCAATATCATGGGGCAGTAATTTTTTTATAGAGATTAGGGCCAGCTGTTATGATGCCGGAATGTGTCCAATATCATGGGGTAGTAGCCTTTTTGTAGAGATTCGGGGCAAATGTTTCTCTTTTTTTAAAAAGCCAAAGAAAAGAGTCGGTCAGTAGAGGGACTGATTCATGCTAAAAGATGTTATTGATATGACAACAGTTCCTGAAAACACACCGCTTTCCCTTATAAACCCTCAAAGTAGATGAACTTCTTGCTCTCGGGATTCACTCCATAAATGAAGTTTTGAAATGTCTCGCAAGTCTATGGCACGCCAAATCATTCAAAACGGATGAGCTGGAGCAATCGTAGGGTGAGCTTGGAGCGATCGTAGGATGAACTGGAGCAATTATAGGGTGAACTGGAGCAATCGTACGTTGACCTGGAGCAATCGTAGGGCGAGTTTGGAGCGATCGTAGGGTGAGCTGGAGCAATCGTAGGGCGAGCGTGGAGCGATCGTGGGGTGAACTTGAGCAATCGTAGGGTGAGCTTGGAGCGATCGTAGGGTGAGCTGGAGCAATCGTAGGGTGAGCATGGAGCGATCGTATGGTGAATTAGAGCAATCGTAGGGTGAGCTTGGAACAATCGTAGGGTGAACTGGAGCAATCGTAGGGCAAGCTTTTGTATATATAATTAAACAAAATAAGAACATACTGATACTTGGATTGACATACACGTTAAAATAAATACGGTTAGAAGGTTTAAATGGTCTTAATATTGCATTAAGCCTTGCAATCAAACAATGAAATAAAACTTGAAAAAAAAAGTATTCTTGTTAATGTAAGCCTGGATGTTTTAGGATGCCTATTAGTTTTAATTCTTCTTGCATTCCTCACGATGTGAAATCAAAGAATTGAGAATACTGATGGTTGATGAGTTTAAGTGAGACTACGTTATATCATTCTGATGGAAGACACTAAGTTTTAAATATAGTCTGGTGGTAGAGTCTAAATTACATACATTTTAATGGCAGGGACCAAGTTATATACATTGATAAGGAATAATACAACAGATTAACCTCAGCAACGTTTGAAGGCAGGTCATTGCCAGTTTGATTTCATGTTTTCATGGTATAAAATTTAGTTTCAGTAATAACAGAGCTACTTAATTGTCTTGACATGGCATATCCCAATGTTTTTACTATCCCCACCCCACCCCCCACCTCCAGATGGTCCCCAAAACTATAACCCTATCACATGCAATCTGTGTACTAAGTTTTTGTGAATTTTCAACTGGCAGTTCAGAAGGAAATATATTTACAGGTAGATGGATGGTATATAAATATCTCCTGTTCAAGTGTTGGGATAACATATATAGGTTGGACTGCTATGTATTTAATTGTAGGAGTGTGGTACATGACCAATTACACAAAATATCATTAGGTGCCTTAGAATTAATTAACTATCCTTGTTTGTGCTGTCTTGTAGAGCACATGCTAGGTATAGGTGTCACTATTTTGATGATATTACCCTTCTTGTCCACTAGATTTAAAATATTCCATGGAATATATGCTTATATCATCAAGATGTTTGACATTTTTAATGTTGAACAGAATCCACACAATTAATGAGGTGATCAGTCGTCAGTTTCACTGATATCAAGATGTTTAATTTTTATGGTAAAAAAGATTTCTGCATATTAATGAGGTGATCTTGCATATGATCAAGCTTGGTAAACATGACTATTTCATTAAGATCTTGATTTACTTTGATTATGAGTGAAATTCATGTGTATTATTTGATGTGGCCTTGCATCTGACTGACTGAACTTGTTACCAGCAGCTACATTTCTGATCAGATTTTAATCTAGGTTATATTTTAATCAAGGTTATTAAATAGTTAAATATTATCAAGATGCTACACAAGTTTGTTCAGGATCAAGAGCCATACATATGAATGAAGTAATCATTTATCTGACTGTCTTTAATGACCAAATTCTGGTTGGAGTTTGGTTCACCTGAAGCTTATATTATCTTTGTCAGACAAATTTCTATAGTAAGTCAGATCAGCACATATTAATGACATACATTGCATCTAATTGGCTGAGGTTGTTGACTTTCTTGACTCAGAGACTATATATGTCTGATTCAGTTCTATTAAACTATGTAAACGGGTTTCTATAAAAAAGGAAATGGATGTCTTCAATTTATAAGCAGGTGTCTGTGCAAATTATGTCATTAGCTTTAGAACACATTTTTATGAGGATATGGTAAAGTATGTAAAATTAAAATAATATGAAGTTTCTGAGAGTGTTCACCTAGGTTGTGTTCTTTCATAAACCTACTTAGTGCAGTGGTCTCCTGTGAAGTCAACAAAATCAGTCAACCAACTTGGGCCTCTTCCTTTTAATTTAGTTCAGAAATATTTTTCCTGTCATCACAGTCTTAACAAGTTTGTGAATTGTCGATTCAGTTAAAAATGTGAAAATTGAGTGGTATGTTGCAGACTAAAACAAGGTATTATCTTACAAACAAAATTTAAAAATAAGTTTCCTAGACAGTCCATATGGGTAAATAATGACCAAGTAATATAGCTATCAAATGAGTGTGAATCCAGTTATGGGTAATTGGTATCAATTTATTCACAAGTACTTAGGAACCACTCCGGTGGCCTAGTGGTTAAAGCGTCCGCCGCGGGAGCGGGAGATCATGGGTTCGATCCCCGGCAGAGTCATACCAAAGACTTACAAAAATGATACTAACAGCTGCCTCGCTTGGCGCTCAGCATTAAGAGGTTCAAGTTAGGACTGGTCGGCCTGGTGTGAGGATAATGTGATTGGGTGGGACATCATGCTACATGTCTGCGGCATGATGCCCCAGTGCTAGACAATCACAATAATCTACCTCACTGCGGAAATCGTAAGGATATGACTGAAAAATTGTTAAAGCCACGTTAAAAAACCTAACCAAACAAACAATTACTTAGGGATTGGGCATGGTTATGGACTTGTCAAGAAAATACAAAATTATTATCTGATCAGACACGAGTTTACATTCTATTATGATGAGACCTTTTGAGATGGTGGTAGTTCGCCATAATAAACTTTATCAATGGAAAAGCTATCAGCAAGCTAATGTTACTTTGTGTTAAATGTATTTGGACAGTTTCTATTCAGGTAATCATGCTAACTAATCCAGTTATGCCTTTCAGGGTTAACATTACCAATTTTGAATATTTATCATGATGCCATTACCCCAACACCCAGAAAAGACAAGGAAAAAAATGTATATTTTGTCATTTAACATTTTTGTTATCATTTGTCAGCCATTGTCTGTGCAGACATGAAAAGTTAAGTTATTACTTAAGTGGAAGCTGACGGTTATGTTACCTGTGTATGACACTGCTTTGCAGCGACCTTTTGCTGCTCATTTGGTCTTTTTACCAAGACTTCCTATAGGATGTTTATTATTTACATTTTTTTAAAAGGATTTCATATAGAGAGTCTTTTTCATTTGAAATAAAAAAATATAAATCTTATACAACTTTTGGGTTTCTTGACTCATTGGGTACCAGATGGTGCTGCGGTAATACACACAAACTTTACACTCTTGGAGTTGGTAGTTAGGGTAAGGTTTTGACACGTTACTGATTTGTAGCAACCAAAACCTGATGGGTTCATCGCAGTTCTAAATCTTTCTCCAAATTCAAGACTATGTCATGTATTTTCTAAATTATTTGAGGAAGACATATTAAACTAAAAAAAATGAGATCATGTAACTTTAAGGATTTGCTTTACTTTAATGTCTTCAATAACAGGCTAAATTTATTTCGCTTAGAATTTGCATTTTCAATATATTATTCAATTTCAGGTTTTGAGGTTGAGCTTGAGTTTCTTTTTTCTTTAACAAAACTTCAAGGATACTGGTGTCATCACATCTAAATCTGTAATAGGCATTAAATAAATAAAGTTTAAATTGGTAATCTTAATGCCCAAATGTATTTAATTAATATGTACTATATGTAATCGACTGTCTGTGTCATCAAAATGGATGAGTTATTTGATCAAAATTTCTATTATAAATAATATCTTGGGCACCAAAAAGTATGCAACTATAAAAAATTTGAATTTACATTCATTGTAGGGTGCACTACGGCCAAGGTAAAAGTGATTAGATATTAAGTAGGTACTAATGGGAAACTCTAGACATAAAGGACATTCAAGTTAGTTTATGACTTTTCTCAAACCATCATTGTTCAAACCAATCCAATATGAAGGTCACAATGTGCTGTTTTAATAATTGTTTTTCCCCAAAATGTCGAAATCATTCCGCTACATACATCCGAGGTGCTTATTCTGGATTGACAAGAAAGACTGAGGGCGCTCTGACGAGTAAATGCTTAGACCTGCAAGTAGATGTCCCACTTGGATACTGTTTCACTTGTAGTAATACTTTAAATAATAGTATAACGTTAATTTCACTTCTATTGTTCAAACTGTTAATACAGATTCTATAATGACGTATTCAAACAAGAGAATTTAATAAATATATTACAAAGAGTATTTAGAACAGGATGTTGATGATTAAAGGTCTGTAAATAGCAGTATATCTCGAGCTGTGTTATTCCTTAAGAATGTATGTAACTTGGACCATTTGAACCTTCTAACCTAGTTTATTTTAAACGTTTATGTCAATCCAAGTGTCAGTATGTTATTTTGTTTAATTATATATACATATAAGCTCACCCTACGATTGCTCCAGTTGACCCCTACGATCGCTCCAAGCTCACCCTACGATTGCTCCAAGCTCAGCCTACGATTGCTCAAGTTCACCCCACAATCGCTCCAAGCTCACCCTACGATTGCTCCAGCTCACCTACGATCGCTCTAAGCTCACCCTACGATTGCTCCAGTTTATCCTACAATCTTTCCAAGTTCAACCTACGATTGCTCCAGTTCACCCTACCATTGCTCCAGTTCATCCTACGATCGCTCCAAGCTCACCCTACGATTGCGCCAGTTCACCCTACGATCGCTCCAAGCTCACCCTACGATCTCTTCAAGCTAACCCTACGATTGCTTCAGCTTTTTTTTTTTTGAATGATTTGGCGTGCCATAGTCAGGGCATAGAAGGACAACCCGTGATGGAGATTCGGGGTTTGGCCGGAATCTTCCTGTGCATATCTATCGATAGAATGAGTAGATGATCCAGGACTTGTCCTATCTGAGAGGGGCTATCAGAATCATCTAACCATTCTGACCTCGTAATTTTCGGAATACTTTTGGTCTCAGCACTGTGGGATGGAAGCCAATGCCAACAACTCCTCCCAAATGATTGACGGTGCATCCATGGTCAAAGCTTTTGGAACGGAATACAATGGTGGGTACCTTGCGATTTCACCTCATCGCAAAAAGGTCGATCATCTGATGTCCCCATAGTGCGCAAAACAAAGTGATGGCTCATTAGAGAGATCATTACATCTTAAGGACTTCCGGATAGCGTTGTAAAACGCATTGCGTCAGCTTGGATGTGTCCGATTTGTACGTTGATATAGATTTTGTCTTAACAATGTAAAAAACTGCCAAAACAGAACACATATGTCAAGTGATTTTGTATCTTCCTGATGGAGAAAATGTCACCAACCTGGAGATGTTGGACCTAAAGAGGACCGTTTTTACCTCAGAGTTGATCTTTTCAGAAGTGAAACTTGTCTATGACAGACTATTTCTAGGATGTTGATATGTAGAAGTCGTTCCCCTGGATCCCACATGTCGCTGGAAGTAGTGAAGGTCAGCAAAAGGTCGATATCAGATCCATGCGCACTGGCATCGGTGCCTACCGTTGTTTTCTTGGGTCTTTTACGGCGGGATTCCCATGGTCAACCAATCTGGGCTGCACTACTGATGAAGGAATAATCGAATCTCGGGCACGATCATGACTGTTTGATCAAGCAACTTTAAAACGGGCGCCATTGTGTCGCAATGTCCGCACAAGATCAAGTCCGATGCATTGAATAACTCAAGGAGTTGCAAAAATTTCCTCACTGAAATCGAAGACATGTTGAAAACAGCATCGACAAGCTTAAATATTTTGATTAAGTCTCAGCAGATTTCGGTTGGTTGAAAATTCCATATCCAGATGGACACAATTCTGGGACGAATGGGGGTCTAACGTTTCCTAGTTCATCAGAAAGCCTGGATGATCTAAAAGAGAGATTATTCCTGCCTTAGGGTAGATAAGATCTCAATATATGTTTCTGAAAGATGTCACCCAGGTACGCTGTCATCTTTGTGCGTGATGTTGATCAGAACAAGGTGACGATGTAACCCATAATCTAATTAAAAGCCCAAAGGCTGATGTTGAGGCCAGAGGGACTTACTGAAAACTTGTCCCATATAACGTAGAGGTGGAATCCATCTTGATCTGGCTGAGGAGGCTCCAGTCAATAAAATGTCTCTGATCGATCGCTGCTTTTCGAAAATGAAACCACAAAGCGCCACCACCTTTTTTAATACTGATGAGCGACCATAAATGTATAAATGGTGGAGGATGAACACAGGAAAACGCCGGAAAGAACCACCGACCCACAGGAAGCTAACGGCAAACTTTCTCACATATCCACATTGGCCGAACCCGAGACTCGGACCCACGTAGACAGACGTGAGATGGCAGTGATCTGTAATGGTGAGCGCTTTATACCAGTCAAGGCCTCTAACTGCAGTATCGATGGTAGTGGTGGTGGTGGTGTAGGTTTAATACCAAATTCAGCACATATTAGGCTAAATATGGCGGCTAGTTTATCTGGTGTAGGAAGAACCCATGCAAAGCCCAGGAAGAACCACCCACCCAATGGAAGCTACAGGCATGCAATAGTACACACGCAAATTTCATGACTAGAAAAGCTGCATTTCACTCGATGCTTCCTCTGTCCCGTTCGCAACAGTGAAATACGGTTTTCTATACAAAACTGGAAAGTACAATAGAAACCCATAATGTTCTAGTCAATGTAAAATAACCTTGTATGTATACATCGTACAGTTTTCCGGAAAATCTGTAAATTAATTCAAGACATTGTAACTCGTGAAAAAGCATAAGAAAAAAAAATGGAAGTTTGCGGTGGAAAGTTAAATGGGTCCATAATGTTATCAGTGGAAGTAGAAAAGGTAGAGAAGGTAAAATCTGTGTGTCATTGCTTTTGCCATTAATAGGTTATTGGGGTGTGTATCAAAAACCTGCTTTTAACATATATTTGCCTTTCAAGCTTTGTGCCAAACGAGGTTATTGGTGTGTGTCAGAAACACATAAAACCTGGTTTCGTTGGTTACAGCCAGCTTTAAGGCATTTTGTCCTTATACGGTTATTCCAGTGTATTAGAAACACACAGCAGGTACCTGGTTCAATTGGGCAGAAACTGATTTAAAATATGTTGCCTTACAAGTGTTTTGCCCAATACGGTTATTGGTACGTACTAGACACAAACAGAAAACTTTTGGTTTGTATTTTGCCTTAAAATTTCTTTGCCCATCACATTAGACTATTTTGACAGATAAAGTCTAACTGATGTTTTATAGTTTTAAAGTTTATGCATTGTAAACCATCAAAATCTGAGTCTGAATGAACTCAGTTTAGGATTATTTTGAAATTGATGTCTGCAGCATGACAATAGTTGCTGGTGTCCCAATATCCTGACACCAGGTCAACCAGTCCTACACTAACCTCTTAATGCTGAGTGCCAAACGAGGCAACTGTTAGTACCATTTTTGTAAGTCTTTGGTATGACTCGACCGTGGATCGAACCCACGACCTCCTGCTTCCGCAGTGAACTCTCCTGACACTAGGCTGAAAAGTTCTAACACAAACCTCTTAAAGGAGGCTAGAAATGAAAATTTTTATGTTATAAATGTAATTCTTTACAAATTCTCATTCGAATATAATGTTTAAAAAAATAATATCGTGTGCGGATATTGATTATATTGCGAAGAAGATACAATGATTCAGTAAATTGCCGAGTATTTCCGAGTTTTAATGAGACGACAGATCACGTGGTCTCGTGACGTCACACTAGCCAGTCCTCGTTTACAAACAGAAAGCAGCAGAGAGGGTGAATCCTACAACGTTTTCAGACAAAATTTGATTGAAATCCTAAAACGAGCCTTCCTACGATCTTATTTTAACCAAAAAAAGGCGAACCCTACAACGTTTTCAGACAAAAAATTGAAATCTCCCTACGAAATCATTTTAACTAAAAAAATGAAAACGATTTTTTAATTAATTTTGGTCGCAACTTGTTGTCATCCACCCTCTCTGCTGCTTAGTGATTTCATCACTGGGTTAATAAAAATAATAAAATGATTTTAACCGAATATTTGATCAAGTCCGATACGATATCGTGTCCGAGGATCATGTAGATTTATTGTTGCGAATCCGTGTGGTTTTGACTGAGCATGACTAAAGAAATCTCGAAATTGATTGAAGTCCATATCAGAACACCATGTCTGCCAAATATTTCTAAGAGTATGAGTATCAACTCCGTTGAATACAGACAATAAATTGCAGTTATCTCTGATGACTTTTGGAACCTGAGTGTAGCGTTGAGTGACATATATCACGTCAGTGTTTTTGTGACGCCCACGGGAAAATATTCTAGCAGGATTTTTTTGTTTATCCAACATTATATCGTCGTATACGACTAAATTGTTAATATCTCCATCAATATCATCAATGCTCGGTGCTTCATCGATATCGGTTATAAAATCAATGGCGTTCTCACCCTTAATTTCTGATGCATTCTCGTTAAAATCTTTTAGCACTTCATAACATCGTTGATCATCTACGCTAGGGGCAATTAAATACAACTTATCCCACTTCATCC
The DNA here is from genome assembly GCA_029339505.1 of Unio delphinus. Classification (NCBI taxonomy): domain Eukaryota; kingdom Metazoa; phylum Mollusca; class Bivalvia; order Unionida; family Unionidae; genus Unio; species Unio delphinus. Next base: position 11,655,329 of record JAQISU010000035.1, on the reverse strand, counting down.
ATCTCATTATTAAATTGAGCAACAATTGCGTTTTACCGGATCCAGATGGCCCGATTATAATCATCCGGATAGAGTTTGGTAGCGCTGCATGATGCTTAACTGGTTCTCTTGTTTTAGTCGCTGAAAAATCAATTATATCCATATTTCTATACATAAATTATGGATCTATATTGTGTGAAGTGTAAAACGCGTACTGGCACAGATGACTTGACGACGATTACAACTAAAAATAACCGATCAGCGCTTTCTGGTAAATGCGTGCAATGTGGTACAAAGAAATTTAGATTTGTGTCTATGAGATCTGATTTAAAAAAAAACGAGGAGGTGATATCGCAGCCAAATTGGCAAAGCTCCCTGGAACCCCATGGGCAAAGTACCCCGGAGAAAAGCACCTCCCAGGATATAGCTACTGTGGACCGGGAACCAGACTTGATATCAGACTCAATAATCAAAATCAACCCAACCCCGGTGAAGAACCAATAAACGCCATTGATAAGGCCTGTCACCTTCATGATGTTGCTTATAAAAGCAGCAATCTGCAACACAGGCATCTCGCGGATGTGAAATTAATTCATGCGTCAAATGCTATTCCTGATAAATACTTCAAAGAAAAATTGTCTTCATTTTTGATAAAATCGGCTATGAAAAGTAAATTGATGTTAGGTGCTGGTAATTAATAATATGGAATCAATTTATTATTCTCCGAGGGGATACTGGAGGGGTAACGCTGCAATCAATAAACTCGCTAGAGCTGCAAAAGTGAAAAAAACCACTGCGGCTAATTGGTTATCCAAACAGGCACTATGGCAAATTTATCTACCACCGCCTAAACAAATTCAATTCTCGCATTTTGATGTGACCGCTCCTAATGAAGTTCATCAGGCTGATATATTATTTCTGCCACATGATCGTGGTTACAAATATGCGTTAACCGTAGTTGATATTGCAAGTCGATACAAAGAAGCAGAACCGTTAAAAACAAAATCAGCCACTGAAGTCGCTTCTGCATTTGAAAGGATTTATCGACGAGGTCCTCTGCGTTGGCCAAATCTATTGCAGGTTGATCCTGGCAAGGAATTTCAGGGTGCAGTGTTATCTACAATGAAACATCATAATGTCACCATACGACGAGGGCATACTGCGCTACATCGCGATCAGGCCATAGTAGAACGATTTAATCGGACGATTGCTGAGCGGTTATTTGGATATCAATACGCAAAAGAATTCATTCAAGAAAAGCGATCCAGTGAATGGGTTAAAAGATTACCATCTGTGATTACTGCACTGAATAACGAGATTACTAGAACAATCAACATGAAACCTATCAACGCGATTAAAAAGAAGTCAATACCCGTACAACCACAAAAAGATTTCCCTAGAAACGCTAGCGTTTCCCAACCAATTCTTGGTAGTAATGTCATTGTGAGGTACTTATACGAACCAGGAGAGCTTGAAGGGGGTAGAAAAAGGGCTACTGATCCTATTTGGAGCGTCACTACGCATAAGATATCTAGTATAACACGATCAACTGGTAGACCTCCAGTCTATAAACTGGATTCAACTGCCCCTCAGCGGGGTTTTACTCGACAACAACTACAAGTGATTCCCGAGGATACTCAATTGCCACCGCATGGTCTTAACTAGCACCGTTGCGTCTATTGCACTCAAGACAAGTCAACATCACATTATTTCTGACATGACCGAGATTGTTATTTTTTCTGTCTACGGTGAATTGGCGAGGATCCTTATCCGAATACTGCCAATGCATTATACAATTGCAACTCGCGCAGTGATTATTCTGTTGTTTCTTCAAAGTGATTATTAATTTAGCATCAATATCAAATTCTCGTTGTTTTTTTTTGTCCTGTTGTTTGTAACCGGAGAGTTTTTTATCAATAATTTTAACATCAATATCATCCATTGTTGTGTCATTATCATCGAAAACAACTCTTCGAAGTTGATTTATTTTTCGTACTCTGGATACTGCGAGATAGACTAAATTCGACCATTCGATGTGATTATCCACCATCCAAACAATTGTATCCGATATAGTCAATCCCTGTGAAGAGTGTATTGTTGCTGCGTATCCTAGCGTCCACGGGGATTTATTAGCACGCAATGCATCTTCAACGACATTGATATCAACCAGCACAATATCATTTAATACCAGAATTTGTTTTTCACTCTGTCCTGGAATATCAACTTCAATATTCTGTTTTCGTGTATCCGATGGCCTATAACAAAGGGGTACTGGAAGCGTTGCAAATTTTTATTTATGCAATTCAAATAACTTCATCTGAAGTGTATCCCTGACTATTTTTCTACTTGCAATGATCAAATCGTTTGGTCTCCACGCTTCCCAGAAATCATTCATTGGGGTTTCTGAAATCACTTCACGCGCTATTTCGCATTGGATTCTATCCGGTTGTAATCTAATTAGCGCTTTGAACTCGCGTAATCGTTCATCAAGTGATCTATAATCAGTGGTGATTTCTTCATAGTAGTCTACAAAACCCTTTAGCCATTCATGTGGAGATGCACCGACAAATGGTGGTGGTTGGCCTTGATCCCCGCACATGACGACTTTTGTGTTTTTGTTTAACAACCACTCAAGAAATGTTTTTAATACATCTAATGACACTGTGCATATTTCATCCCAGATTATGATTTCAGGAATGAATTTATCACCCATTCGATCAGGAGTCCATTTGTCACCCTTCCATCGAAAGAAGCTGTGATAAGTGCAAGCATTTACCCCTCGTTGTATCATCTCTCTGGCGAGTCTGTGAGTCGGTGTTAGCACAATCATGTTAGAAACGCTAGCGTTTCCACGACGAAATAATTCAATTGCACGAGTTGTCTTTCCTGACCCACGACAACCGTTTAAATAAACTGTCTTGTATCTACATATTGGATCAGATACCGGTGGTGCATTAGAAAATTCTGATTGAATTTCAATACGGTTACAACAAATATATTTATCATCCATGGCAACGTCTGCGGATTCACAATACTCATGTAGCATCTCCTTTTTAAATCGCCAACGCCCCCAATTTTCTTCGGGATCTGTGAATGCCGCTACAGCTGATTTGTACTTATTGTGTATATACATCGAATCAGTGGCCACTCTAACCGCGGTATTAGGAAATCTATTTATCATCGAAAATAGATTAATAGAAGCATAGGCTAGCATTGAACTTCTCAAATGTGTGTACTGGGAATTATATCCATCACAGTAGGTAACAACCGTACCTAATTTCTCACCATTGGATAGAAAAGCATCCTTACGGGATACAAGTTTTCCCTGTTTCATTAAATCCGCTACAATAAAATCGTATTCAGCGACATCTATGATCAACCGCGAAGAATATTTTGCGTTATCGTATCGTCCACCCTGGGTAAATTTACCGATTATTCTTCTTCCGAGATCTTTTGCTTGTTCTTTTTTAATTTCAAATAACTTCTTAGACCAATTTATGATTTCTTCTTCACTGAAATCTGGAAACTGTTTTCGTAGTTCGTTGATTATTCTATCTAGATCGGGTTGTGGTAGCCAAACTTCTTTCTGAGCTCGATAGCATATAATAGCCTCGGAAACAATCAACGATATTAGCATACCACAATCAATCATATATCTCAATAGCACTATTGGCATCCAGGCCTTTTCAGATAGGTGTCTACCGAGCCAAACATAACTACACGGATGTAGCCCTGTAGCTAATTCGAATGATATCACACGAGCGAATCCGGTTAAATCAAAATCAGGCAATGGTCCATTAATCGCAACACGAGTCATTTCATGCGTGGGGTGTCCAAATCGTTTGAAGTACTCAGCGCATTCCCCATACCCGAGAAAACTTCCGGGATAACACGCGGCTATATCAATTGAAATCATACCATCACGTGAGTATTTCGTATTCCACAGTCCTCCATGACCAAATTCGACGCAACTCAATTTAACATCCTCGAGAAAATCATTTCGTGTTGGACGCCATGAGTTTTTTTCTCTTGCGAAGTGAGCTACCACTGATGGAATAGTAAAACTATCCGTGAGTAGTTTTTCATGGGAATTCTCCGGTGAAAAATCACTAGCGATTTTTCTCATTCTGTTATCTAATTCTTCAACGCGATATAATTCACCATTTGGTTTTACAAATTGATCGAATTCTTCATCACTTCTAAGTAACCACACTGACACAGGATCATCCTTACACAACGCATGAATAGCATCGAATAATTTCTCTTCATAGAAAACATCCCCGACGAACTCCTTAGGGATATATTTCACGGTTCGTTCTCGTGGAAATATTGTTACCGCAGGTGTCCACGCGTGTTTGTTATGATCAATAATCTGTATTGGTGCTCCATTTTTGTTATATTTCGGTTCGTATAAAACCTCTCCGGTTATCGTCATAACGGTTATTGGGAATCGTAATGATGTTTCTAATTTAGCTATATCAGAAATCTTTGCACCATGCTGTTTCACTGTCAGTTCCCACTCGGTTATTTTCCTACGTCGCAGATCAGTTAGTTTATTTCCTCGGGATGCATTTGTGAAGTGTTCTATTATTCGTTCTGCTACACAATTAAGCCCTGACGAATATTTCATAGGAGCTAGTATTGCGATATCGGGTTTATCATTTAACGGATAGATCCCATAAACCATTGCTGTTACGGGATAAGATCTTTCGTAGTATGGTTTATCAATGCCGGTTAGAATCCCTGGTTTGGAATCTCTACTCACAATGACAGCTTTTTTATTCTTGAGGATTGGTTCAAATTTATCCTTAATAATCCATTTGCCATCGACTTCGATAATGAATTTGATTCGGAAAAAATGCCGTTTTTCCCCAACACGTGAAATTATCACTGCTGCTTTTTCATCAGTCATGGTAGCATCAACAACACCATCAATTCGAAATGTTGACCAACAATAAGATGCTCCATCACGCTTGAATTCATTAAAACAGTCTCTGATTTTACTAATCATGGCTTTATCAAGAATTGTATTCTTTGGTGTATTAGAAACTATATCGAGATTGAATTGAGCATCTTTCCAGGGTAATCTCTTGGACGTTTTTTTTGGTTTATCGAGATTAAATCTAGGACTAATTTTCAATAATCTCTTAAACTCTTTCATGTTTCCGTCTATTGGACGTTTTTTGGGTTTATCGAGATTAAATCTAGGATTGATTTTGTTACGTTTTTTGGGTTTATCGAGATTAAATCTAGGATTGATTTTCAATAATCTCTTAAACTCTTTCATGTTTCCGTCTCTTGGACGTTTGTTACGTCTTTTTGGTTTATCGAGATTAAATCTAGGATTGATTTTTAATAATCTCTTAAACTCTTTCATGTTTCCGTCTATTGGACGTTTGTTACGTTTTTTTGGTTTATCGAGATTAAATCTAGGATTGATTTTTAATAATCTCTTAAACTCTTTCATGTTTCCGTCTATTGGACGTTTGTTACGTTTTTTTGGTTTATCGAGATTAAATCTAGGATTGATTTTTAATAATCTCTTAAACTCCTTATCAGCATTTTTCGAAGGCGTTCTCCCTAATTCCTTCATGCTATAATTAAAACAAGCATTTAAATGAAAGATTTTTATATAATGAATCACTGCAAGTGGCTTATGATTGGATCAATAACCCCGTGTAACAAATCATGCAGAAATGAGTTCTGTGGGTATCATATGCAAAGCTTTCGACGTGGAAGCCTTGGTCCGTTACCCTGTATTCTATGTGGAGTTGGGGTCAGGGGAAAATCTCAGTTGTGTCTAAATTGCGGTGGTAAGCGATACAGGGAGTTGAAGCGATATTATGATAAAAGAATAAAAAATGGACAATCAATCAGAAATTTTGACCCTGACACTGACAAAGTCAGTATTCTTGACGCTGACAAAGTCAGTATTCTTGACGCTGACAAAGTCAGTATCCTTGACAGAGTCAAGGATAAAATCATAAGAACTCCTCAAGACTACATCGAAAGATTTATCATTAAACCAAACGATGAATTAGACAAACAATAGTATTATGTATAATAATGAACCAAGAATTCAGACAACACCCTGTGATCACAAATTATGAAGCATCCAGTGATGGTGTTGTAAGAAACCGCAGACTGAAGAAATCAGTTGGTGCTGACAATTGTATGGGGTATTTGGTGTTTACTGTTGGTGGGGGAAAAGAAAAGAAAACTTATCTCAATCATCGTTTCGCATTTGAGTGTTTTTATGGATTGATCGAGGATGATTTTGTTATTGATCATATCGATTCTAATCCCAAAAACAATTCTTTATCAAATCTGCAGGCTATCACACAAAGTGAAAATTCCGAACGAGGGGGGACTGGGAAATACTCGAAAAAAGCGAGACCTGTGAAATCTTTGAATACGATAACTAACGAAGAAAAAATATTTCAATCAATAACCAGCGCCGGTAGGCACTTCGATATTTGTCCACCCTCAGTACGAAGAGTTGCAGAGGGGATAACCAAAACGGCGATTTCAAAAAAGACAGGACAGAAAATTCGATTTAGTTATGTCTAATGCGTCATATTTTTCATTTAGAAATATATCATTATTATAGAATAATGAATTCTGAAAACATGAATAGCATTTTATCCGAGATTTCAAAATTGAAAAGTTGGGATATTGAACTATCAGATGGGTTAAATCCTGATCAAATCATGTCTGATTTTCAGGATATAGAATACGGAGTTAACAACAATAAATATATGCTACCAAAGAAGTATGCGCTCATCAAAAGAATTCAGAATTCTATTAAGGACTCTCTCGCATTTTCCAGTGACGTAAGTGTGTTCGCTCCGTTGTATACCATCGTAGAACGAATACGAAAAGAATTGGGGTACGAATACGAATTGAAAAAGGAGGTTAATTCTAAAGTTAGAAACCTACGGGCGTTAATTCAAGAAAATGAACAATTTTGATTGACCAACCATTTATCATTATTTGATTGTGACCGTCCCTCATAGAGATTTTAATTTTTTTTTAGCATTTTTTGATTAAAAATGTCAAAATCAGTGAATAAAAAATTGATGGCTGGTTCGGATTGATCACTTCCACGATGGTGTTAGGTCGGATTAAAAAATTGTTTTGCAATTGAAAAATTGTTTCTGATTTTAAATAATGGTCAATGAAGCATTAACAACCCGATTGGCTCGTGAACGACTGGATGCAATCAGGAGATTTGTACCAATTCGTGACTCTGTACGGAATAAACTGCAACAACGACAGAGTCTTCAGACTGATTTTGCTGCGGGATCTGAAGAATTGTTTAAACCAGTAACCACAGCAACGAAACAGATAGTGTCAACAATCTCTGAAGAAGGAAAAAAACAAGAAGAGTCTTTTCTTCCTGTGTTAGAAAAAATAGCAAAAAGAACTAAACAAACAAAAAAATCATTGAAAACACATCCTCAGGATATATCAACCGCTTCAGAACAACAACGAGAACTTCAAGAAGATATCCCCCTACCCGAATTTCAAGAAGAAGGGGAGGATACTACTAGTGGACGAGTTGCATTCAATGAAAAACTTCTTCCCGGTAAATTAGATGAATTGAGAAATAAAAAATTTGATTCTATGGAAGAATTAGCCCAATTTGTCACTAGGAGTTTTCATCAGAGAAGAAAATATATTTACGATGATTATAATCTTCCCCCTAAAAAAGATTGGTATAGGGGGTTATATCGTATATTATCAGGTTCCTCTCAAGCAAAAGGAGATGATAAAACATTTCAGGAATATATGGCAGCAATAAAAAAAAGCTGAATCATCTATAGGGGAGCAATCGGATACCGGATTTCTTAGACTACCAGAACAATCAAAATTTATTGATATAACACAATCCCCCCAACAGATGAAAATAACGAGAGAAGCTGATCATGAAAAAGGTGCAACCGGTATCACTGATAAAACCAAAGGATTTTCAGGCAGTGGTTTAGTTGAAAACTCTTCGAGGGAAAATCCTTGGATTTCATGTCCTGGTAGTGTTCTCAGTGATATATCACGATTAGAAGTTCTTGTAGGAGGGTTCCGAGCTGGAAATAACTCACCGGAAATAATTAATGAAGCAGCTGATATCTGTAGACGATTATTTCAGGGTGGTATCATAGATATCAGCACATATCGAGATTTCATTGGCGAGTTAGTGGAGGATTATCACAGTGATTAATCACCGAGACTGAATAAAAACGCTAGCGTTTCCAATTGAAAAATGGTTTCTGATTTCAAATAATGATCATACACTACAATCATGATAAACCAACCCCCGTCTACGTAGTTAATTCACGGTTTCCAGTTTATAGAGCATACTACGGAGATGGTTTAGGCAATACCATTGCAGGGTTATTTGCGAGAATGGCTCCAAAAGTGATGCCGTTAGCTAAACAACTAGGAATGAAAGCAATTGAAGTTATTCGTGATAAGGGTATTAGTGCTGTTGGAGATTTTGCTGGAAAAGCGTTTTCAACTGCGAAGAATAAAATAACATCATTAGTGAAATCACGAAGTGATTTACGAAAAAAGAAACCGTTACCGTCTACAGCGGAAATGCCTGCAAGTGTTAGTAGAATTATAAATAACGCAGTAGACGAAAAATTAGCGTCGATGGTGACTCCCTTGATAAATCAAGGGGACCAAAATAACATGATAGCAAACATGATAGCAGGAAGTGGCTTTAAAAAAACACGACGATGAAATGAAAAATCGTGATTTAGACTCTGATAAATAGAATAAAATGTTCAAAAGGTCACCTGATCCAGCATTTGATATGGATGCCCCAGTTGGCAAGAATGATTCTGTACGCGATTTTCAATTTTATTCTTATCACGCAGTACAACCAGATCTCCGATCGCGAATTGAACTTCAAGTTCATGATACCAGTAAATATTTTCTACCGTGTGAGGCATTTATTGAAGTAGAAGGAGAACTTGTAACAAATGTTGCAGCTGATACCCCATATGACAATAACGCAAATATCCGAGTTGGTTTTGTTAATAACGGCATAATGGCGTTATTTGAAAGCGCTAGATATCTCATTGATGGAAAAGAAATTGAATCCATTGACCGTGAAGTTGATGTGGCCACAACAATCATAGGGTTAGCGAGATATTCTGATGATTATACAAGATCAGCGGGTCCATCTATGATGTTTGCAAAGGATACCTCTGATAACGCTGATCACCTTCAATTCATTAAAGTGTTAACAGCAAGAGATAATGCAGAAGCCGATCAACAGGAAGCAGCTAATCCAGAACGTCGAACTAGACCCGGAGCTGCGTTTGATATTCTCGGAGGCGTTAATGGTAATCTCAATTTAGGATTTGCAACACGTGTAGCAACGTTGCATGGGCAGCGTCGACGATTTTCATGTGCGATTCCACTGCATCATATATTTGGATTCTGTAGAAACGTCCGAAAAGTTATTTATGGAGCTAAACACACAGTAGCGCTTGTACGAAAGGGTACTGATGATGATGCAATCTGGCGTAATGCTGGGGTTGCTCCCGGTAAAGTCATTTTAACAAAACTATCATTGTGGATGCCAGTATTAACTCCATCAATCACAGAAGAACAGCGACTACTATCATTTATGGACCAAGGAGGAAAATCATTGTTGAGTTGGTTATCAGTGACTACGGATATTAAACAAGACAGTGTTGATGGTACATTCACATGGCACCTGGCATCAAAACAAGGTGTTTCAGCTCCACGTCATATATTCGTAGCGTTACAGAATAATGCGCGAGTTGGTAATCAAGAACGAAGCCATATGATATTTGATCAGTTAGGTGTTAATGAAGTCTCGCTGAGAATAAACGGACAGCAGGAACCATCCGAGGATATACAACTTGATTACGGTCAGAATCATATTGCACGTGTCTATCATAACCTGTTGTCATTTATGGCACGTGATCAAAATGTGGATACTGGTTTGCAAATCTCGCAATTGGATTTTAAAAGCCTCTATCCGATTTATTACTTTTCACTTGAACATCTTGATTTAACAAGACAATCTGTCGTTGATATACACTTTAGAGCCCGTGTAACCCGTCCGACTGGTCCACCAGTTGGTGGGGTACCTCCTATCCTTATCCCGAATTATAGAGCGGTTGCTGTCATTCTCAGTGATAAATCAATGCTACTCGAAGGTGTTGGTGGAAGAATGAGAGTGGTAGATGCACCAGTGGAAAATCTTTGATTGATTTTCTCGATTTTTCATTGAATTAGAATCAATCTATTATGTATAACATGTCATATAGTGTTATTAGTGTTGCGTTAACTCCCGGTCAATTAAAAAAATTGCAATCGGAATCAGCTAAAAAATGTGGAACCACAATCACGTTGAAACCCAACCAAATGACTGGTGGTGCAAATAAACTATCGCTGACAACTCGTCAGGTGAAACATTTCAATGATGCACTTGCAGCCAAAAAAGGTGTTCAGATTACTCTCTCTGCGGCTGCTATAAAAAATATGATTAAAACAGGCGGTATATTTCCGTTGTTAGCTGCGATTCCAGCATTGATTGCAGCAGCAGCCCCAGCGGTGGCTAAAGCGGCAGCGTTAGGAGCCGTTGGAACTGCAGCAGGAATGGCACTAAAGAAGGCAACTGGGAAAGGATATAAAAAAAAGGGAAAGGGTCTAAGACTACCAGGAACCCCGTATTCGTGGTACAGCGGAAAGGGTCTAAGACTACCAGGAACGGTTTATTAATTCAGGAACCTATGGTTCCTATGTCCAATTTTGATTTAATGGATGCTGCTAAAAAACTCGCGATTAAAAACTTCAGAGGTGTCTTTATGAAAGATCAATTACCACATCAACCAAACAGCGTTGAAACCGGAATCATTAATTTAGATAACAGCACCGGACCTGGAACTCACTGGGTTGCATACGCTATTGATCCACGTGGGATTGTTTATTTCGATTCATATGGATTAGCCCCACCAAAAGAGTTTATGCGGTATATAAAAACCCTTCCAATGAAGACTTGGTATTCTACGCTACCAACACAACAAATGAATGACCCACCAATATGTGGCAGCGAAGTATTAAATGTCCTTGACGCTATTTCTAACTCCTTGAGTAACCCAAGCGGAAAACCACCACATGTTGTCGTGAATGAATACACTAGCAATCGCTGGCAACGACGAAGTCGTCAAAAACGATTTTAGAGAGAGAAAGAGTTTTACAATAACATGATTGATATTTGGGGGAGATCTTTGAAACCCAAACCCGATGGCACTGCACCACCTGATTCTGTCAAGGATATAAAAAAAATAATTGAAGATGAAATCGCTGAGACGTTAAATTTAACAAGTGTTGATCCTAATGAAATAGTTGTATTTCAAGACAAACAGGGTAAATTGAAATCCAGTGATGTGTCATTGGATGATATTTTAGTTAAACAACGAAACGCAATCGAGAACACCATTGCGTTATTTTCCGATCAGGGTAAATTGAAAACCAGTAATATTTCTCTGGATGATATTTTGGTTAAACAACAAAACGCAATCGAGGATACTATCGCGTTATTTTCCGATCAGGGTAAACTCAAACCGGGTGTACTCGTTTCGACGATTACAGATCGATTAAAAACTCTCAACGATGAGTTAAAAAATTTTGTGGTTGTACTGGCAACGCTTGAATCTAAAATTGAAGATAACGGAAAACAGTTTTCAGTTTTTCGTAGAAATATCATTGATAAATTTATTGGAACCCAGTTGGATAAAATTGAAATAAAACTCCCTGATATTAAAAAATCCATCGATGAGACGAAAACTTTCATCGAAGCCGTCAAAGGTGATTTTTCGAGGATGATAACAATCATTGAAAAAACAAAAATTCCTCATGAGAAAACCAACAACGTAGTATATACAATCCAACACGGATCATTTGAGTGGACACCTGCAAACAACAAATTAGATATCACTGCTACTATCAAGGGTATTTATCGATTAACGCTGGTAGCACCAATTCAATTTAATATATCATCGTCGAGTTCATCCGGGGTCAATAATGTGATATCAACGATCATCGACAAGGATAAAACTGAAAAGTTCACTATAACAGCTACTGATAAAGATTTGGCTAGAACTTCGGTATCATGGTATGTAGAATTCGTAGCGGATTTAAGTAAATAACTAAATTGAAAGGATTTCACAATTGAAAACGCTAGTGTTTTTAAAATAAAAATGATTTCATCAACTCAATGTCGCTATGATCAGGTCAGAGAATTTCAGAATAGACTCAAAACACTCACTGAGGAGTATCAAATAAAAATAAAAAAATACCGACGAAGAATCACCGCAATTGATGTTATTATATACTCGGTGTCAAGCGTTCTCACTGGTGCCGGAATAATACTAGCATCTGTTACAATGATTGCCCCGGTCGTAGTTCCAATTTGCATTTCTGCGGTGGCTACAATCGGGGGTATATCAACCGGGATAGCAAAAAAGATATCATCATGCAGCCAGAGTAAACTGCAGAATTACTTACTTCAATTTCATATTGCATCAACCGCATATTCGCAATTATCATTGATGATATCGTCGTCACTCGATAATACGATTATATCAGATAGTGAATTCTCAGCGATGGTCAGTATTTTTGATTCCGCGATATCGAAATTAGAGCGACAACATGAGTATAATAACAATGACAACACCGATGGAATCAGAAAACACGAACCCAAAAAACAAAATGATCTCAATAATATCAACATTACCAGATTGTGAGTTCTCAGTAATGGTCAGTATTTATGATTCCTCGATACCAAAATTAGAAATACAACATGAGTATAATAACAATGACAACACCGCAGGAATTACTTCAACAAATAGTGGAGAACACGAACCCAGTACAAACAAGCATGATATCAATAACATCAACGAATCCAGAATTCAGTGTGAATTTCCCCTCTCCGGTCCCAGTGAAGGAGATAGCGCTTGCAAAACTACGAGTGTATCACAGTTGGCCTAATATCAGATCAAAATCATTTGGTGGTCAACAACCGAATAATTCTTTAGTGTTTGCAAATAAGAATAAACCCGACGGAACTCCAGACTGGAACGTCGTTTCGATACCAACAGGGTCATACCAAATCGAACAAATCAATGATGAATTCGCGCGTAGAATAAAATCGATTACTGGAGTAGAGTCAAAAATCGCTATAACAGTTCATGAACCGACGCTATCATCTGCCATTGAAATAAGCACAGAAGGATACGTCGTAGATATCTATCAAAGTTCTATTAGAACCGTACTAGGATGGCCTGAATTACCACCCGGTGGAAAAACCGTTGATTTACCAGAACCACAAAAAACTGATTATATCACCGACGTGATAAAACCGGATAATCCAATAAAGTGTTATAAAGATTATGATAAATTGTATTTTTTTATTGAATTGATAGATCCTCCCACTAAGAAGATCTACCACATTCTTCAACCGGATGACCCCACTGAAAATTTCACAGCAATGAATAATGATTTTTCACTGTTGTTAATATCTCTTAAATCCGGCTCTCTCACCCGAGATGAATTTATCAGTGTTGTAGAAATATGTAACAAAATCATCAATGACATGGAAACATTTAATGCGCAAATCATTCAAGAGGTATTAGGTGAAAGTAATCCTAAAACGAGAACAAGATTTGCAGAAGACTATAAAATCCGCGTTGAAGATATCCCAACATTTAAACTACCAGGATATAACGTACCAGAACTAAAAAAACTTCTCAATGATGCCATCGATGTTGGTTTCAAAATAATTCATGATACGTGGAAAAAAACAGCATCACCGGAAATAAAAATCCTCAAACACAATAATGACCCAGATGATGGCGGTAGGCATATCGCTCCGTTCAACGTGAATATTTCATCGGTGATTGCGCTCAATTTAGTGTGTGATGTTATCGAAGGAAGCTATCAAATTAATCTCGAACGATCAAATCAAGCTCAGCAGGGATATATTCTTTATTCATTTGCACCAACAGCTCCTCCAGGATTCCTAATTATTGAAAACCCAATTAATCCTGTCTATATGCGATGCCATAATAATTCATTAACCAGAATTAATTTCAAACTCACCGACCAGTCAAATAATCTAATTGATTTACAAGAAGAGGTGTTAGCGATTAGTCTGTTTGTGAAATCCTAAATGATTTTCATCCTAAAGACTCGATCAAATTATTTATTATTTTTATTAACCCAGTGATGAAATCACTAAGCAGCAGAGAGGGTGGATGACAACAAGTTGCAACCAAAATTAATTAAAAAATCGTTTTCATTTTTTTAGTTAAAATGATTTCGTAGGGAGATTTCAATCAATTTTTTGTCTGAAAACGTTGTAGGGTTCGCCTTTTTTTGGTTAAAATAAGATCGTAGGAAGGCTCGTTTTAGGATTTCAATCAAATTTTGTCTGAAAACGTTGTAGGATTCACCCTCTCTGCTGCTCAGAAACATGGCAAGCTAGAAAGACCATTGATAACGGTTTTCATCGGAAGTAATTTTTCACACACACACACACACACACACATAAAACAACACCCCACAAAATAAATCTGCGAGGAGGAAATCATACGTAATTAATTTCAACATAAAGAAGCTTCCTTTCTACGATTCAATTACAGTGTATTTTACAGGCATGCTACAGTTAGCGTATGACAAATCTGTAAGTATATACATGCTTCGTTAAAATAGATTACGTACTGTACTGGTCAGTGCTGAAAGAAATGTTTTAAGCACAGGCCCCGGGCTGATGATTTAAATAAACTTACTAGCCCTGACTGAAATTCCACACACCCGAACAGTTCATATATGTTAACTTTCAAGCCGGGAGAAGAAAGAAAGAAAATAAATTCCAATTTTGGAGGTATTTCCTCCCTATGTCGTAATATCTCTCTTGATTTTTCGCAGTTAACTCCCGATTATTTCAATATGTTTCTCAATTTTCATTTCTCAGAAGAAGAAAATCCATATATAATTGTTTTATCAAGTGTGCAGTCCACAGATGTCGTATTCTATTTTATCACTTGTGAATATTGTAGTGAAGAAATAATTAATATCGCAGGACAGTTTTTGTCTTCAGTAAATAGTCTAAGATTAAACATTATTCACGTAAATTTCAGATTGTTTAACCACTACAGAAGTACTTCTTGTAAAAAAAATTGTCACCAATTAGTTTAAAATTCATGAATTATCACAATGAAGGCTGCGTAATTTTCTCTGCAAACAAAATCTCCATTTCCACCCCAAAAATACTCGGCCAGTTAACACCTGACATTCCTCTACCATATATGTAAAGTTTCATTACCATGATTAAATTAAAAGAAGAAATAAAAAAATACGACGCAGTTTATGTGCCCCTAAAAAACTAATTCAAAATAAATATTTAATTCAGTAAACAGTGAGCAGCAGAGAGGGTGAATCCTACAACGTTTTAGACAAAATTTGATTGAAATCCTAAAACGAGCCGTCTTATAATCTTATTTTAACCAAAAAAAAGGTGAACCCTACAACGTTTTCAGACAAAAAATTGATTGAAATCTCCCTACGAAATCATTTTAACTAAAAAAATGAAAACGATTTTTTAATTAATTTTGGTCGCAACTTGTTGTCATCCACCCTCTCTGCTGCTTAGTGATTTCATCACTGGGTTAACAAAAATAATAAAATGATTTTAACCGAATATTTGATCCAGTCCGATACGATATCGTGTCCGAGGATCATGTAAATTTATTGTTGCGAATCCGTGCGGAGTCGACTGAGCATGACTAAAGAAATCTCTAAATTGATTGAAGTCCATATCAGAACACCATGTCTGCCAAATATTTCGTAGCGTATGAGTATCAACTCCGTTGAATACAGACAATAAATTGCAGTTATCTCTGATGACTTTTGGAACCTGAGTGTAGCGTTGAGTGACATATATCACGTCAGTGTTTTTGTGACGCCCACGGGAAAATATTCTAGCAGGATTCTTTTGTTTATCCAACATTATATCGTCGTATACGACTAAATTGTTAATATCTCCATCAATATCATCAATACTCGGTGCTTCATCGATATCGGTTATAAAATCAATGGCGTTCTCACCCTTAATTTCTGATGCATTCTCGTTAAAATCTTTTAGCACTTCATAACATCGTTGATCATCTACGCTAGGGGCAATTAAATACAACTTATCCCACTTCATCCATCTCATTATTAAATTGAGCAACAATTGCGTTTTACCGGATCCAGATGGCCCGATTATAATCATCCGGATAGAGTTTGGTAGCGCTGCATGATGCTTAATTGGTTCTCTTGTTTTAGTCGCTGAAAAATCAATTATATCCATATTTCTATACATAAATTATGGATCTATATTGTGTGAAGTGTAAAACGCGTACTGGCACAGATGACTTGACGACGATTACAACTAAAAATAACCGATCAGCGCTTTCTGGTAAATGCGTGCAATGTGGTACAAAGAAATTTAGATTTGTGTCTATGAGATCTGATTTTAAAAAAAACGAGGAGGTGATATCGCAGCCAAATTAGCAAAACTCCCTGGAACCCCATGGGCAAAATACCCCGGAGAAAAGCACCTTCCAGGATATAGCTACTGTGGACCGGGAACCAGACTTGATATCAGACTCAATAATCAAAATCAACCCAACCCCGGTGAAGAACCAATAAACGCCATTGATAAGGCCTGTCACCTTCATGATGTTGCTTATAAAAGCAGCAATCTGCAACACAGGCATCTCGCGGATGTGAAATTAATTCATGCGTCAAATGCTATTCCTGATAAATCCTTCAAAGAAAAATTGTCTTCATTTTTGATAAAATCGGCTATGAAAAGTAAATTGATGTTAGGTGCTGGTAATTAATAATATGGAATCAATTTATTATTCTCCGAGGGGATACTGGAGGGGTAACGCTGCAATCAATAAACTCGCAAGAGCTGCAAAAGTGAAAAAAACCACTGCGGCTAATTGGTTATCCAAACAGGCACTATGGCAAATTTATCTACCACCGCCTAAACAAATTCAATTCTCGCATTTTGATGTGACCGCTCCTAATGAAGTTCATCAGGCTGATATATTATTTCTGCCACATGATCGTGGTTACAAATACGCGCTAACCATAGTTGATGTTGCGAGTCGATACAAAGAAGCAGAACCATTAAAAACAAAATCAGCCACTGAAGTCGCTTCTGCATTTGAAAGGATTTATCGACGAGGTCCTCTGCGTTGGCCAAATCTATTGCAGGTTGATCCTGGCAAGGAATTTCAGGGTGCAGTGTTATCTACAATGAAACATCATAATGTCACCATAAGACGAGGGCATACTGCGCTACATCGCGATCAGGCCATTGTAGAACGATTTAATCGGACGATTGCTGAGCGGTTATTTGGATATCAATACGCAAAAGAATTCATTCAAGAAAAGCGATCCAGTGAATGGGTTAAAAGATTACCATCTGTGATTACTGCACTGAATAACGAGATTACTAGAACAATCAACATGAAACCTATCAACGCGATTAAAAAGAAGTCAATACCCGTACAACCACAAAAAGATTTCCCTAGAAACGCTAGCGTTTCCCAACCAATTCTTGGTAGTAATGTCATTGTGAGGTACTTATACGAACCAGGAGAGCTTGAAGGGGGTAGAAAAAGGGCTACTGATCCTATTTGGAGCGTCACTACGCATAAGATATCTAGTATAACACGATCAACTGGTAGACCTCCAGTCTATAAACTGGATTCAAC
The DNA here is from genome assembly GCA_029339505.1 of Unio delphinus. NCBI lineage: Eukaryota > Metazoa > Mollusca > Bivalvia > Unionida > Unionidae > Unio > Unio delphinus. Next base: position 11,637,537 of record JAQISU010000035.1, on the reverse strand, counting down.
TGCCCCTCAGCGGGGTTTTACTCGACAACAACTACAAGTGATTCCCGAGGATACTCAATTGCCACCGCATGGTCTTAACTAGCACCGTTGCGTCTATTGCACTCAAGACAAGTCAACATCACATTATTTCTGACATGACCGAGATTGTTATTTTTTCTGTCTACGGTGAATTGGCGAGGATCCTTATCCGAATACTGCCAACGCATTATACAATTGCAACTCGCGCAGTGATTATTCTGTTGTTTCTTCAAAGTGATTATTAATTTAGCATCAATATCAAATTCTCGTTGTTTTTTTTTTGTCCTGTTGTTTGTAACCGGAGATTTTTTTATTAATGATGCTAACATCAATATCATCCATTGTTGTGTCATTATCATCGAAAACAACTCTTCGAAGTTGATTTATTTTTCGTACTCTGGATACTGCGAGATAGACTAAATTCGACCATTCGATGTGATTATCCACCATCCAAACAATTGTATCCGATATAGTCAATCCCTGTGAAGAGTGTATTGTTGCTGCGTATCCTAGCGTCCACGGGGATTTATTAGCACGCAATGCATCTTCAACGACATTGATATCAACCAGCACAATATCATTTAATACCAGAATTTGTTTTTCACTCTGTCCTGGAATATCAACTTCAATATTCTGTTTTCGTGTATCCGATGGCCTATAACAAAGGGGTACTGGAAGCGTTGCAAATTTTTCTTTATGCAATTCAATTAACTTCATCTGAAGTGTATCCCTGACTATTTTTCTACTTGCAATGATCAAATCGTTTGGTCTCCACGCTTCCCAGAAATCATTCATTGGGGTTTCTGAAATCACTTCACAGCTATTTCGCATTGGATTCTATCCGGTTGTAATCTAATTAGTTTCTTAAATTCTCGTCATCGTTCATCAAGTGATCTATAATCAGTGGTGATTTCTTCATAGTAGTCTACAAAACCCTTTAGCCATTCATGTGGAGATGCACCGACAAATGGTGGTGGTTGGCCTTGATCCCCGCACATGACGACTTTTGTGTTTTTGGTTAACAACCACTCAAGAAATGTTTTTAATACATCTAATGACACTGTGCATATTTCATCCCAGATTATGATTTCAGGAATGAATTTATCACCCATTCGATCAGGAGTCCATTTGTCACCCTTCCATCGAAAGAAGCTGTGATAAGTGCAAGCATTTACCCCTCGTTGTATCATCTCTCTGGCGAGTCTGTGAGTCGGTGTTAGCACAATCATGTTAGAAACGCTAGCGTTTCCACGACGAAATAATTCAATTGCACGAGTTGTCTTTCCTGACCCACCACAACCGTTTAAATAAACTGTCTTGTATCTACATACTGGATCAGATACCGGTGGTGCATTAGAAAATTCTGATTGAATTTCAATACGGTTACAACAAAGATATTTATCATCCATGGCAACGTCTGCGGATTCACAATACTCATGTAGCATCTCTTTTTTAAATCGCCAACGCCCCCAATTTTCTTCGGGATCTGTGAATTTAGCTACAGCTGATTTGTACTTATTGTGTATATACATCGAATCAGTGGCTACTCTAACCGCGGTATTAGGAAATCTATTTATCATCGAAAATAGATTAATAGAAGCATAGGCTAGCATTGAACTTCTCAAATGTGTGTACTGGGAATTATATCCATCACAGTAGGTAACAACCGTACCTAATTTCTCACCATTGGATAGAAAAGCATCCTTACGGGATACAAGTTTTCCCTGTTTCATTAAATCCGCTACAATAAAATCGTATTCAGCGCATCTATGATCAACCGCGAAGAATATTTTGCGTTATCGTATCGTCCACCCTGGGTAAATTTACCGATTATTCTTCTTCCGAGATCTTTTGCTTGTTCTTTTTTAATTTCAAATAACTTCTTAGACCAATTTATGATTTCTTCTTCACTGAAATCTGGAAACTGTTTTCGTAGTTCGTTGATTATTCTATCTAGATTGGGTTGTGGTAGCCAAACTTCTTTCTGAGCTCGATAGCATATAATAGCATCGGAAACAATCAACGATATTAGTATACCACAATCAATCATATATCTCAATAGCACTATTGGCATCCAGTGTTTTTCAGAAAGGTGTCTACCGAGCCAAACATAACTACACGGATGTAACCCTGTAGCTAATTCGAATGATATCACACGAGCGAATCCGGTGAAGTCAAAATCAGGCAATGGTCCATTAATCGCGACACGAGTCATTTCATGCGTGGGGTGTCCAAATCGTTTGAAGTACTCAGCGCATTCCCCATACCCGAGAAAACTTCCAGGATAACACGCGGATATATCAATTGAAATCATACCATCATGTGAGTATTTCGTATTCCACAGTCCTCCATGACCAAATTCGACGCAACTCAATTTAACATCCTCGAGAAAATCACTTCGTGTTGGACGCCATGAGTTTTTTTCTCTTGCGAAGTGAGCTACCACTGATGGAATAGTAAAACTATCCGTGAGTAGTTTTTCATGGGGATTCTCCGGTGAAAAATCACTAGCGATTTTTCTCATTCTGTTATCTAATTCTTCAATGCGATATAATTCACCATTTGGTTTTACAAATTGATCGAATTCTTCATCACTTCTAAGTAACCACACTGACACAGGATCATCCTTACACAACGCATGAATAGCATCGAATAATTTCTCTTCATAGAAAACATCCCCGACGAACTCCTTAGGGATATATTTCACGGTTCGTTCTCGTGGAAATATTGTTACCGCAGGTGTCCACGCGTGTTTGTTATGATCAATAATCTGTATTGGTGCTCCATTTTTGTTATATTTCGGTTCGTATAAAACCTCTCCGGTTATCGTCATAACGGTTATTGGGAATCGTAATGATGTTTCTAATTTAGCTATATCAGAAATCTTTGCACCATGCTGTTTCACTGTCAGTTCCCACTCGGTTATTTTCCTACGTCGCAGATCAGTTAGTTTATTTCCTCGGGATGCATTTGTGAAGTGTTCTATTATTCGTTCTGCTACACAATTAAGCCCTGACGAATATTTCATAGGAGCTAGTTTTGAAATATCAGGTTTTTCATTGAGCGGATAGATCCCATAAACCATTGCTGTTACGGGATAAGATCTTTCGTAGTATGGTTTGTCAATGCCGGTTAGAATCCCTGGTTTGGAATCTCTACTCACAATGACAGCTTTTTTATTCTTGAGGATTGGTTCAAATTTATCCTTAATAATCCATTTGCCATCGACTTCGATAATGAATTTGATTCGGAAAAAATTTCTTTTTTCCCCAACACGTGAAATTATCACTGCTGCTTTTTCATCATTCATGGTAGCGTCAACAACACCATCAATTCGAAATGTTGACCAACAATAAGATGCTCCATCACGCTTAAATTCATTAAAACAGTCTCTGATTTTACTAATCATGGCTTTATCAAGAATTGTATTCTTTGGTGTATTAGAAGCTATATCGAGATTGAATTGAGCATCTTTCCAGGGGTAATCTCTCTTGGACGTTTTTTTTTGGTTTATCGAGATTAAATCTAGGATTGATTTTCAATAATCTCTTAAACTCTTTCATGTTTCCGTCTATTGGACGTTTTTTTGGTTTATCGAGATTAAATCTAGGATTGATTTTGTTACGTCTTTTTGGTTTATCGAGATTAAATTTAGGATTGATTTTTAATAATCTCTTAAACTCTTTCATGTTTCCGTCTCTTGGACGTTTTTTGTTTTTTTTTGGTCTATCGAGATTAAATCTAGGATTGATTTTTAATAATCTCTTAAACTCTTTCATGTTTCCGTCTATTGGACGTTTTTTGTTTTTTTTTGGTCTATCGAGATTAAATCTAGGATTGATTTTTAATAATCTCTTAAACTCTTTCATGTTTCCGTCTATTGGACGTTTATTACGTCTTTTTGGTTTATCGAGATTAAATTTAGGATTGATTTTCAATAATCTCTTAAACTCCTTATCAGCATTTTTCGAAGGCGTTCTCCCTAATTCCTTCATGCTATAATTAAAACAAGCATTTAAATGAAAGATTTTTATATAATGAATCACTGCAAGTGGCTTATGATTGGATCAGTAATCCCGTGTAACAAATCATGCAGAAATGAGTTCTGTGGGTATCATATGCAAAGCTTTCGTCGTGGAAGCCTTGGTCCGTTACCGTGCATACGATGTGGAGTTGGGGTTAGGGGAAAATCTCAGTTGTGTTTGAATTGCGGTGGTAAGCGATACAGGGAGTTGAAGCGATATTATGATAAAAGAATAAAAAATGGACAATCAATCAGAAATTTTAACCCTGACGCTGACAAAGTCAGTATTCTTGACGCTGACAAAGTCCCTGACAAAATCATAAGAACTCCTCAAGACTACATCGAAAGATTTATCATTAAACCAAACGATGAATTAGACAAACAATAGTATTATGTATACGAATGAACCAAGAATTCAGACAACACCCTGTGATCACAAATTATGAAGCATCCAGTGATGGTGTTGTAAGAAACCGCAGACTGAAGAAATCAGTTGGGTGGGATAATGGTATGGGGTATTTGATGTTTGGTGCTGGAAAGAAGAAATATCTCAATCATCGTTTCGTGTACGAGTGTTTCCATGGATTGATCGAGGATGATTCTGTCATTGATCATATCGATTCTAATCCGAAAAACAATTCTTTATCAAATCTGCAGGCTGTTACACAAAGTGAGAATACCGAACGAGGGGGGAGTGGGAAATACTCGAAAAAAGCGAGATCTGTGAAATCTTTGAATACGATAACTAACGAAGAAAAAATATTTCAATCAACGAATGAAGCCGGTAGGCATTTCGATATTTGTATATCCTCAGTACGAAAAGTTGCAGAGGGGATTTATCGATCGGCTATTTCAAAAAGGACGGGACAAAAAATTCAATTTAGTTATGTCTAATGCGTCATATTTTTCATTTAGAAATATATAATTGTTATAGAATAATGAATTCTGAAAACATGAATAGCATTTTATCCGAGATTTCAAAATTGAAAAGTTGGGATATTGAACTATCAGATGGGTTAAATCCTGATCAAATCATGTCTGATTTTCAGGACATAGAATACGGAGTTAACAACAATAAATACATGCTACCAAAGAAGTATGCGCTCATCAAAAGAATTCAGAATTCTATTAAGGACTCTCTCGCATTTTCCAGTGACGTAAGTGTGTTCGCTCCGTTGTATACCATCGTAGAACGAATACGAAAAGAATTGGGGTACGAATACGAATTGAAAAAGGAGGTTAATTCTAAAGTTAGAAACCTACGGGCGTTAATTCAAGAAAATGAACAATTTTGATTGACCAACCATTTATCATTATTTGATTGACCAACCATTTATCATTATTTGATTGTGACCGTCCCTCATAGAGATTTTAATTTTTTTTTAGCATTTTTTGATCAAAACTGTTGAAATCAGTGAATAAAAAATTGATGGCTGGTTCGGATTGATCAAATGGAAAAGTGGGGAAACTAGCAGTATTATTATTTTTATATACAATTTTGCTACTTTCCCCATCATTGAACGAAGCTGTCTCACAGTGAAATAACACTTCCATGACCATCCAATGGTGTTAGGTCGGATTGAAAAATTGTTTTGCAATTGAAAAATTGTTTCTGATTTCAAATAATGGTCAATGAAGCATTAACAACCCGATTGGCTCGTGAACGACTGGATGCAATCAGGAGATTTGTACCAATTCGTGACTCTGTACGGAATAAACTACAACAACGACAGAGTCTTCAGACTGATTTTGCTATGGGATCCGAAGAATTGTTTAAACCAGTAACCACAGCAACGAAGGGGATAGAGCGTGCTATACTGGGAGATGTTCCCGAGACGGGAAAATCTGTTATTGGTGAACTCGAAAAAATAGCAGCGAAAACTGAACAAACAGAACAAATAGAACAAATAGAATCAAAAAGAACAGTTGATGATTTACGCGTGAGATTTACCGAGACCGGGTTAGCAGCAATTGATGAGACTAAACTAACAGATATTCCTGCGCTTGTTGTTACGACTTATGAAAACAGAAAAAAAATGTTGAAACCAGAACATCATAAATATGTTAGAAATATAACTCACTGGGCTGATATATTCTATAAGATCAAAACTGAAAAAAGTCAAATTAAGACAGATAGTCCATCATACAATGGATATATCAATGCGGTGGGTAACGTGTATAAACGATTTGAAGAACAAAAACAAAAACAAAAACCACCAAAATTGCAAAGGCGGCGACAGCAACCTGCAAAGAAACTACTCTACTCTCCTAAAAAACAACAACTACCACCTGATGATGATGATTTTCTTGATTATTTACAAGAAGCCGATTTAGAAAAACAGGATGAAGCAACTGGTTATAGCGGAAGTGGATTGCAAAACGCTAGCGTTGGAAACTCTTCGAGGGAAAATCCAAGGATTTCATGTCCTGGTAGTGTTATCAATGATATATCACGATTAGAAGTTCTTGTAGGAGGTTTCCGAGCTGGAAATAACTCACCGGAAATAATTAATGAAGCAGCTGATATCTGTAGACGGTTATTTGCCGGCGGTATCATGGATATCAAAACATATCGAGATTTCATTGACGAGTTAGTGGAAAGTGGGTATCACAGTGATTAATCACCGAGACTGAATAAAAACGCTAGCGTTTCCAATTGAAAAATGGTTTCTGATTTCAAATAATGATCATACACTACAATCATGATAAACCAACCCCCGTCTACGTAGTTAATTCACGGTTTCCAGTTTATAGAGCATACTACGGAGATGGTTTAGGCAATACCATTGCAGGGTTATTTGCGAGAATGGCTCCAAAAGTGATGCCGTTGGCTAAACAACTAGGAATGAAAGCAATTGAAGTTATTCGTGATAAGGGTATTGGTGCTGTTGGAGATCTTGCTGGAAAAGCGTTTTCAACTGCGAAGAATAAATTAACATCATTAGTGAGACGAGAAAAATCCAAAGGATTTTCAAAGAAACCGTTACCATCTACAGCGGAAATGCCTGCAAGTGTTAGTAGAATTATAAATAACGCAGTAGACGAAAAATTAGCGTCGATGGCTTTAACTCCCGACCAAAGCAATATTGCAAATATGATAGCAGGAAGCGGCTTTAAAAAACTACGTCGATGAAAATCGTTTATGATTTCACGATTTAGACTCTGATAAATAGAATAAAATGTTCAAAAAATCACATGATCCGGCGTTTGATATAGACGCCCCAGTTGGCAAGGATGATTCTGTACGCGATTATCAATATTACGCTTATCATGCAATAGACGCAAATAGTCGATCGCGAATTGAACTTCAAGTCCATGATACCAGTAAATATTTTTTGCCCTGTGAAGCGTTTATTGAAGTAGAAGGAGAACTTGTAACAGCTGATGATACTACTGCTGTACCAGCACCGTATCCAGATGGTACTCAAGTCGGTTTTGTCAATAATGGTATTATGGCGTTATTTGAGAGTGCTAGATATCTCATTGATGGAAAAGAAATTGAGTCCATAGATCGCGATGTTGATATGGCTACAACAATAATCGGGTTAGCGAGATATTCTGATGATTATACAAGATCAGCAGGACCCTCTATGATGTTTGCAAAAGATGGTAAGAATACCGCTGGAGGAAATCCATTTGTTGTAAGACGACCAAAAAAACGTGATAATAGTGATGCTGATGTCGAGAATATGATTATAAACAACGACGTTAATTTCAATCTAGGAGCTGCAACACGAAACTCAATGTTGGGAGTAGGGCGTAAATCATTTTCATGTGCGATTCCACTGCATCATATTTTTGGATTCTGTAGAAACGTCAGAAAAGTTATCTACGGGCGAAGCATACAGTATCGCTTGTACGAAAGAGTGATGATAATGACGCAATCTGGAGGATTCCAGCAGATGCTGCAAATCCCAATGCTGATGCCGGTAAAGTCAATTTAACAAAAATATCATTGTGGATGCCAGTGTTGACTCCAGCAATCACCGCAGAAGAACGATTACTATCATTTATGGACCAAGGAGGAAAGTCGTTGTTGAGTTGGCTAACCGTGAGTACAGATGTGAAGCAATCAAATCTGAACGGGTTATTCACGTGGAATCTAGCATCAAAACAAGGTGTTGCTGCGCCACGTCATATATTTATTGCGTTACAGGATAACACACGAGTTGGCAATCAACTCTACAGCCATATGATATTTGATCAGTTAGGTGTGAAAGACGTCTCACTGAGAATAAACGGCCAACAGGAACCATCCGAGGATATACAACTTAATTACACAGAAAATCATATTGCCCGCGTGTATCATCGTCTGTTGTCATTTATGGCACGCGATCAAAATGTCGATACTGGTTTGCAAATATCACAATATGATTTTAAAAATCTGTATCCAATCTATTACTTCTCACTGGAACATCTCGATTTAACAAGACAGTCCGTCGTTGATATACACTTTAGAGCTAATGTGACTCGTCCGACTAATGCAGCAGGCGTTATCACTATCCCGAATTACAGAGCGGTTGCTGTCATTCTCAGTGATAAATCAATGCTACTTGAAGGTGTTGGTGGAAGAATGAGAGTGGTAGATGCCCCAGTAGAAAACATGTAATTGAAATTGTAAACGATTTAGAATCAATCAATTATGTATAATGTCATATAGTGTTATTAGTGTTGCGTTAACTCCCGGTCAAATAAAAAAATTGCAATCAGAATCGGCTAAAAAATGTGGAACCACAATCACGTTGAAACCCAACCAAATGACTGGTGGTGCAAATAAACTATCGCTGACAACTCGTCAGGTGAAACATTTCAATGATGCACTTGCAGCCAAAAAAGGTGTTCAGATTACTCTTTCTGCGGCTGCTATCAAAAATATGATTAAAACAGGCGGTATATTTCCGTTGTTAGCTGCGATTCCAGCATTGATTGCAGCAGCAGCCCCAGCGGTGGCTAAAGCGGCTGCGTTAGGAGCCGTTGGTACTGCAGCAGGAATGGCACTAAAGAAAGCAACTGGGAAAGGATATAAAAAAAAGGGACGATCCGTTCACGGATTGGGTCTAAGACTACCAGGAACCCCGTATTCGTGGTACAGCGGAAAGGGTCTAAGACTACCAGGAACCCCGTATTCATGGTACAGCGGAAAGGGTCTAAGACTACCAGGAACGATTTATTAATTCAGGAATCGAAGATTCCCATGTCCAATTTTGATTTAATGGATGCGGCTAAAAAACTAGTGATTAAAAATTTCAGAGGTGTTTTTATGAAAGATCAATTACCACATCAACCAAACAAAACTGAAACAGGTATTATTAATCTCGATAACAGCACCGGACCTGGAACTCACTGGGTTGCATACGCTATTGATCCACGTGGGATTGTCTATTTTGATTCATATGGATTAGCCCCACCAAAAGAGTTTATGCGTTACATAAAACAATTTCCAATGAAGACTTGGTATTCTACGCTACCAACACAACAAATCAATGACCCACCAATATGTGGCAGCGAAGTATTAAATGTCCTTGACGCTATTTCTAACTCCTTGAGTAACCCAAGCGGAAAACCACCTCATATTGTCGTAAATGACTACACCAGCAATCGCTTTTTAGAGAGAGAAAGAGTTTTACAATAACATGATTGATATTTGGGGGAGATCTTTGAAACCCAAACCCGATGGCACTGCACCACCTGATTCTATCAAGGATGTAAAAAAAATAATTGAAGATGAAATAGCTGAGACGTTAAATTTAACAAGTGTTGATCCTAATGAAATAGTTGTATTTCAAGACAAACAGGGTAAATTGAAATCCAGTGATGTGTCATTGAATGACATTTTGATACGGCAGCGCGACGCCGCTGAAAACTCTATTGCGCTGTATTCCAACGACGGACGACTTAAACCAGGCGCACTTGTGTCTACGATCACAGACGCGATTGCCACCCACAACAAGATGATTATCACCAACAACCGCATGATTACCGACAACGACAACAGGATTACCACCCAAGACAACAGGATTACCACCCAAGACAACAATATTACCACCCACGGCAATGAGCTGGATGATCATATACGAGGTTATAATTCTTTTCGCAAAAATGTTATACATAAATTCTTTGGAACCCCGCTTGTGGTTGGCATGACTCTCACTGAAATTAAAGACTTGTTGAATTCATTCTTCGCTAACAAGGAAGCTGGAAGGATGATGACTGCTTCAGAATTCAAGGCAAATTATCTCGAGATTTCTAAACTAATAGAAGATCAAAAACCCACTAACGACATTGTTGGTAGATTCTTTGGAAACCCGCTTGTGGCAGGAATGACTCTCGCTGAAGTTAAAAAAGCTATTGATGAACAAAAACGCATCAGCGAAATGGCTAATAAGTTCTTTGAGGGCTCTGGAAACATTATCACGACGACATATTCTCAACTCAGCCGGCATTATGGCACGCAAGAAGTTTTGAAAATAGACCTCTTTTTGTTTTCATTTTTTAGTAACCGCGATGGAACGATGATGAAATATATCGACATCAAAAAAACCTATCTCGACATTTATGACGATATTGCTAAACTAAAAGAAACCTCTGAAAGGGTAAAGCATGGGACCTTTGATTGGATAAAAGACTCTAATGCTAAATTGAAAGTCAATATCGGGGAGTGGCCCCATGGTATCTACAGGATGACGTTAATCTCTGACAAGCAATTTGATATCATCGTAAGCGGTAAAACCTATTTTGGTGGCACCGCAACAGTAATTATCCGGGGTGAAGAAGAATTTGAGATTGTCGCGGTTGATAGTACGATTAGATCAAAAATATCCTGGTGCTTAGAATTCATATGCGAAGTAAATAACTAAATTGAAAGAATTTCACAATTGAAAACGCTAGTATTTTTAAAATAACAATGATTTCATCAACTCAATGTCGCTATGATCAGGTCAGAGAATTTCAGAATAGACTCAAAACCCTCACTGAGGAGTATCAAATAAAAATAAAAAAATACCGACGAAGAATCACCGCAATTGATGTTATTATGTACTCGGTGTCAAGCGTTCTCGCTGGCGCCGGAATAATACTTGCATCGGTTACAATGATTGCCCCGGTCGTAGTTCCAATTTGCATTTCTGCGGTGGCTACAATCGGGGGTATATCAACCGGGATAGCAAAAAAGATATCATCATGCAGCCAGAGTAAACTGCAGAATTACTTACTTCAATTTCATATTGCATCAACCGCATATTCGCAATTATCATTGATGATATCGTCGTCACTCGATAATACGATTATATCAGATAGTGAATTCTCAGCGATGGTCAGTATTTTTGATTCCGCGATATCGAAATTAGAGCGACAACATGAGTATAATAACAATGACAACACCGATGGAATCAGAAAACACGAACCCAAAAAACAAAATGATCTCAATAATATCAACATTACCAGATTGTGAGTTCTCAGTGATGGTCAGTATTTATGATTCCTCGATACCAAAATTAGAAATAAATCATGAGTATAATAACAATGACAACACCGCAGGAATTACTTCAACAAATAGTGGAGAACACGAACCCAGTACAAACAAGCATGATATCAATAACATCAACGAATCCAGAATTCAGTGTGAATTTCCCCTCTCCGGTCCCAGTGAAGGAGATAGCGCTAGCAAAACTACGAATGTATCACAGTTGGCCTAATATCAGATCAAAATCATTTGGTGGTCAACAACCGAATAATTCACTGGTGTTTGCAAATAAGAATAAACCCGACGGAACACCAGACTGGAACGTCGTTTCGATACCAACAGGGTCATACCAAATCGAACAAATCAATAATGAATTCGCGCGTAGAATAAAATCGATTACTGGAAAAGAATCAAAAATCGCTATAACAGTTCATGAGCCGACACTATCATCCGCAATTGAGATAAGCACAGAAGGATACGTCGTAGATATCTATCAAAGTTCTATTAGAACCGTACTAGGATGGCCTGAAAAACCACCGGAAAAATCCACCACCGACTTAACCACGGATGTACAATCATATCATGAAATCAATCCCAGTTATCGAGATAATTTATCTGATATAAGAAAAGGAAGAATCGCCGATAGATTTATATTCACCAACAAAGACACATTGCAATGGGATTTTATCATTAAAAGAACAACTGACTCATCTGTTACTATTTCATTTACGCTAACTGACGTCCGTGGTTATTTTAATGAGATTAAACAATTATATGACACACAACTAGAACAACTACGGAAAACAAGATCGCAAAAACACGTTGAAATAATAAATCAGCTTATATCGGACATGAAATATATCTATGAACTAATTATTCAAACAATAATTAATGACAACAGCGACAATAAACAACGATTCCTAACCGATTACAATATCACAGAAGACAATCTGCGTAATTTCAAGTTTCCGAAATACAACGCTGATGAATTAGCAAAAATTGTTAAAACCGATATCAAAGCACTACAAAAATCAGACTCAACTGTCCTCCTCAAACATAATAATGATCCAGATGGTGGTGGTAGGCATATCGCTCCGTTCAACGTGAATATTTCAACGGTGATTGCACTTAATTTAGTGTGTGATGTTATCGAAGGAAGCTATCAGATTAATCTCGAACGATCAAATCAAGCTCAGCAAGGATATATTCTTTATTCATTTGCACCAACAGCTCCTCCAGGATTCCTAATTATTGAAAACCCAATTAATCCTGTCTATATGCGATGCCATAATAATTCATTAACCAGAATTAATTTCAAACTCACCGACCAGTCAAATAATCTGATTGATTTACAAGAAGAGGTGTTAGTGATTAGTTTGTTTGTAAAATCATAAATGATTTTCGTCCTAAGGACTGGATCAAATTATTTATTATTTTTGTTAACCCAGTGATGAAATCACTAAGCAGCAGAGAGGGTGGATGACAACAAGTTGCGACCAAAATTAATTAAAAAATCGTTTTCATTTTTTTAGTTAAAATGATTTCGTAGGGAGATTTCAATCAATTTTTTGTCTGAAAACGTTGTAGGGTTCACCTTTTTTTTGGTTAAAATAAGATTATAAGACGGCTCGTTTTAGGATTTCAATCAAATTTTGTCTAAAAAACGTTGTAGGATTCACCCTCTCTGCTGCTCAGTGTTACACATCTTAACACTTAAACTAAAGGAAATAGGGTGGGATATAAAATGTGGGAAAACAATGGCCACATACATGTACGGTAACGTTTGACTGCAGATTTGAACTCTTAAAATGAAGTCTTTGGCCTCGAAGTTACAACAAAATTCGGCATCGTTTATTTGCCAATGAATTTCTGGTGCTTACATACACTCTCTGGCACATGGTTTCTTCACATTATGTCAGAGGGCCAGTCCATTTCACAAGATAAGTGCAATTATAAGGAATAATTGTTAATGTGTTAAACTGTAATTATGTTTGTGTACTTAATTCTAACCTCTAACTATTATGCAGACAAGAATATGAAAAAAGGTCTTGTCCTGGGGGATAATAAGGCGTATCACAGAGAGTAATTGCACATTGGGGTAAATGTGCGGGTCAATAGTCGCCTCTCCCAATTTCTATTGTCAGCCAGTTAATGTGAAACTTTGATTTTATATCGGATCTCTTTTCTTTTAATCGCTGCTATTTAACTGCCCAAGGGACATTTTAATATCAGTTCCAATCACTACAGATTTCCATTTATACATTTTACGTGTAATAGGCATAGACTGAAAAGTTGTTTTTTTAAATAAGTTTTTAAATATTTTTTTAAAAATTACTTAAATTGTTTTTCTCGAAACACGACGGTGTCAAGGGTTGATAATCTTATTATTATTATTTTTTTTAGCAAGCTTCCATTTGATTAAAGTCAGATCTGAATTACACATAGGACAGTGGTGACTTTATTTAGATTGTAATCTTGAAGAAGAAAAAAACATTTACTCATTTCATCAGCACGATCAGGTGTCGGGCTGTCATATTTTTTATTAGCACTTACTCGGCCTTCTGCCTATTTTCGTAACTCGTACATTTGACACTCTTTACCAGGATTTAAAATATACAATGGTATGTCTGGAACAGTTTCAACTTATAGTCTAGGCTTAGCATTCGTGTATCCTAGAGGTTCTGTTTTTTTGGATCCCTCTGGTAGCATTCCTTTGAGAAATGTAATGAGCACAGAGTGCTATATGGTGTTGCTTTGAAATCAACTCGCTTGCAATAATGTATCCAGACTTTTTTATGCCTTTATCTTTCGGAAAAGAAAAAAAAATGAACTCCACAGCCTTTTCTATGTATGCTATTACACCCGTAAGCAACGCAAAACGGCATGGTACTCTATATGAAATGAACCTTGCAACTGTAGGTCTGGATGCTGGAGTCGCTAGTATGACGTCACTCCGAAAGTAACCGAATAGGCGCGGAAAATATGCATACGAGGTCACGGAAACTCAGCGCCTAGAAGATATGCCAATATCTCAATATTGGCAGTACGGTCGCACACGACGCTTCAGAATCATGTTTTTCTCTGCAGTGTATTTAATATTATTGTATATTTCCGCTGGTTTCTAGTCTCCTTTAATGCTGAGTGACAAGTGAATCAGCAGTTAGTATCATTTTAGAAGTCTGGTATTACATGGCTGTACACTGAATCCGCGACCTCGTGCATCCGAGGTTGATGGTCAAACTATTACTGCACCCGAACTGTCTCCAAGCAGAAATGAATTTTGGTCATACATTCAAAATCCAAACAAAATCCTACAATATTTTCCACATAATATTAAATTAACACAAATCAAAACTATTTATAAGGAATATTATTTAGATTATTGCCATTTATCTGCCTTATAATTATTATATAGGAATTCTTTATAAAACTAGTTTATTAGTTGATAGTGTTGATATGCTATACTGAAAGGCATGTTGTGTCTTACCAATGTCTCAAATATCGCGTTGGATTTTATAATATGTACCCAATGGAACTTTACTTGCTCCTTGAATAGTAATAACATGTACCCATTGGATCTTTACTTGCCCCTTGATTGGTAATAATATGTACCCAATGGATCTTTACTTGCTCCTTGATTAGTAATAACATGTACCCAATGGAACTTTACTTGTCCCTTCATTGGTAATAACATGTACCCAATGGAACTTTACTTGTCCCTTCATTGGTAATAACATGTACCCAATGGAACTTTACTTGTCCCTTCATTGGTAATAACATGTACCCAATGGAACTTTACTTGTCCCTTCATTGGTAATAATATGTACCCATTGGAACTTTACTTGTCCCTTCATTGGTAATAATATGTACCCAATGGAACTTTACTTGTCCCTTCATTGGTAATAATATGTACCCATTGGAACTTTACTTGTCCCTTCATTGGTAATAATATGTACCCAATGGAACTTTACTTGTCCCTTCATTGGTAATAATATGTACCCAATGGAACTTTACTTGTCCCTTCATTGGTAATAATATGTACCCAATGGAACTTTACTTGTCCCTTCATTGGTAATAACATGTACCCAATGGAACTTTACTTGTCCCTTCATTGGTAATAATATGTACCCAATGGAACTTTACTTGTCCCTTCATTGGTAATAATATGTACCCATTGGAACTTTACTTGTCCCTTCATTGGTAATAACATGTACCCAATGGAACTTTACTTGTCCCTTCATTGGTAATAATATGTACCCAATGGAACTTTACTTGTCCCTTCATTGGTAATAACATGTACCCAATGGAACTTTACTTGTCCCTTCATTGGTAATAATATGTACCCATTGGAACTTTACTTGTCCCTTCATTGGTAATAACATGTACCCAATGGAACTTTACTTGTCCCTTCATTGGTAATAATATGTACCCAATGGAACTTTACTTGTCCCTTCATTGGTAATAACATGTACCCAATGGAACTTTACTTGTCCCTTCATTGGTAATAACATGTACCCAATGGAACTTTACTTGTCCCTTCATTGGTAATAATATGTACCCATTGGAACTTTACTTGTCCCTTCATTGGTAATAATATGTACCCATTGGAACTTTACTTGCCCCTTGATTGGTAATAATATGTACCCAATGGATCTTTACTTGCCCCTTGATTGGTAATAATATGTACCCAATGGATCTTTACTTGCCACTTAATTGGTAATAAAATGTATCTACCTCAACTCTAAAGCTACTTGCTCCTTTACTGGCAATAACATGTATCCATTGCAACTATACCTGCCTTTTGACTGGTAATAATATTTAGCCAAGGCAACGTTATGTGCCCTTGATTGGTATCAATAATGCAGATCCATAGTTAATTGGAAGCTCCTTGGTCAGGGTCAATACCCTCTATTCTGCAATTACCTCAGCAGTTTTTGGATTGCAGCCCTAAGTTAGCTGCACGCTTGATGTCCCTGTTGTAAATTCTTGGATAATTGCACTCTGATTGGTATATGTAGCTCTAAACATGCTTCAACTAGTGCAGTACCTTCACCAATTGCACAACACTCCACATAGATGTATGGTGCTGCTCATTTCATGTCACTTCATTCTCTCAGCACCACCCTCATACAATTGGATGATCACTGACCTTGAGTTTTTCATAACATTTTGTACATCAGTGATCTATCTTGAAGGTGTCAGTTTTCATAAAATTTTGAACATCACTGGCCATGAGTTTTGGTACCATTTTTGAATGTTAGAAGCCAAGGTGGTCTAGATGTATTTTTTCCCTTATAGAATTCTAATGGTAAAACTTTCATATCACTGGAAAAAAAACAGGCCTATGGCTTTCAAGTAACTAACCTGAACATTTTTTATGAAAATGTCAAGACCAGTGAAACAAATTTGATGAAAAACCTTTGGCCACCCCCTTTCTATCCTAAAATGATTTTTTGACAATATGTAACTGGCATTGAAATTGTAATGAAAAAACAGTAGCTAAGAACTGGAGGAAGCATGCCAAATGTGCAAAAGATTTAGGGCAAACCTAAATTTATTTTGTACCCATGACCGAGGATCAAGTATTGGTGAATACCTGGTCTTTGTCTTGTTAGTATAAATAAGTAGTTTACTTGAATTTGAGTTTAAGATCTAGCTTTCAGTATGATTTCAGAAGGTTCCAGAAGCAACTATAGTTAAAAAAGTTGATGGCAAAATGACCCACATCCTGGTCAACTAATTGTGCCTAAGGTTTAAGTCTTACATCAAAAATATTACTTTTTATTCCTATCTTATGACCAGTGTGTATTGGAATCATTTATAGTTGTGTTCTATTATATTTTAAGAGGAATTTATTCAATTATATTTTAAGAGGAATTCATTCAAAGACAATCTGGAATATATCATTGTGATATATCAATACTGTTGGTATATCAACAATTTTAAGACTACAGTGCATCAGCATATTCATAATTCCAGAACAACACTGCAATTAACTCTAAACACTATGTACATATAGAACTTTTAGGATTAATTAGGATTTAAATCACAATACTGCAAGTTCTTTTTAAATAAGTTTTATAGAATTTAGAGAATAAAATTATTTACTGAATTTGACAAAACTTATTATCTTATTTTTAACTTTTGTCTCTTACTTAGTTTATGACAATATAGTTGCAGTAATATATATATATATATATAGAGAGAGAGAGAGAGAGAGAGAGAGAGAGAGAGAGAGAGATAGAGAGAGATCTACCACACAAATTAAAGACTACATTTAATCCATAACCTAATGAGACTCAAAGCCAAGTCAGTGGGCTACAGCAAATACCAACTCCATTATCCATCAACCATGAACATATCCCCAAAAGGGCCCCGAGTGGCCAAGTGGTCTAAAGCGCTGTCCGTTACGGACCACTGCCATCTCACCTCTGTCTGCGTGGGTTCGAGTCTAAGATTCGGCTAATGTAGTTAAGTGAGAAAGCTTGCCAGTAGCTTCTCGTGGGTCGGTGGTTCTTTCCGGGGTTTTTCCGGTTTCTTCCTCCACCACTAATACTGGCCGCCATGTATAGCCTATATATTGTGCTGAAAAATGGCGTTAAACCATAAAAAACAAAACAAAAACATATCCCCAAAAGTTGCAAGTACAAGAATTTGTTAGCAGGAAACATGCCCACTTGGCAAACCTGCAATCAATTCTTAGCTAATGTACAGCCACTTTATATTCTTTGTTATGCTGATCTTTATACCATATTAATAATAAATTTTAAAAAAAAAACATCATTTTTTTAATTAAAAAAAAACATTGTAAAGAAAACAATGATGCAGATTATGGTAATTAAATTTCTTGTTTACAGTTGTTATTATTATTACCATTATTATAATCATTAATAATATGATATTATTATTACCATTATTATAATCATTATTATTATGATATTATTATTACCATTATTATAATCATTATTATTGATATTATTATTACCATTATTATAATCATTATTATTATGATATTATTATTACCATTATTATAATCATTATTATTATGATATTATTATTACCATTATTATAATCATTATTATTATTACCATGTTATAATAATTATTATTATGACATTTGCAACTGATGCCTATAATGAAAAAGGTTTCTATTGGAAATTTCATATTGGCATAAAACATTTTTTAGCTGAAAAGAAAAAAAAGAAAGAAAAACAAACTTAAACAAGATTAATTTAAGCCTAGTGAATATGCATACAAAATATACAGCTTATGTAAAACCTTATAAACCTAAGGTAAAGTTGTATGCACTTAGGCAAAGTAACCTTAGATAAAGTAAAGTCATACACACCTTAGACAAAGTAAAGTCATACACACCTTAGACAAAGAAAAGTCATACACACCTTGGACAAAGTAGTCATTCACACCTTAGACAAAGTAAAGTCATACACACCTTAGACAAAGTAGACAAAGTAGTCATACACACCTTAGACAAAGTAAAGTCATATACACCTTAGACAAAGTAAAGTCTTATACACCTTAGACAAAGTAAAGTCATATACACCTTAGACAAAGTAAAGTCATATACACCTTAGACAAAGTAAAGTCATACACACCTTAGACAAAGTAAAGTCATACACACCTTAGACAAAGAAAAGTCATACACACCTTGGACAAAGTAGTCATTCACACCTTAGTCAAAGTAAAGTCATACACACCTTAGACAAAGTAGTCATACACACCTTAGACAAAGTAAAGTCATATACACCTTAGACAAAGTAAAGTCTTATACACCTTAGACAAAGTAAAGTCATATACACCTTAGACAAAGTAAAGTCATACACACCTTGGACAAAGTAGTCGTTCACACCTTAGACAAAGTAGTCATACACACCTTAGAGAAAGTAGTCATACACACCTTAGACAAAGTAAAGTCATATACACCTTAGACAAAGTAAAGTCATACACACCTTAGACAAAGTAAAGTCACACACACCTTAGACAAAGAAAAGTCATACACACCTTGGACAAAGTAGTCATTCACACCTTAGACAAAGTAAAGTCATACACACCTTAGACAAAGTAGTCATACACACCTTAGACAAAGTAGTCACACACCTTAGACAAAGTAGTCATACCTTAGACAAAGTAAAGTCATATACACCTTAGACAAAGTAAAGTCTTATACACCTTAGACAAAGTAAAGTCATATACACCTTAGACAAAGTAAAGTCATACACACCTTTGACAAAGTAGTCATTCACACCTTAGACAAAGTAGTCATACACCTTAGACAAAGTATAAAGTCATACACCTTAGACAAAGTAGTCATACACCTTACACAAAGTATAAAGTCATATACACCTTAGAAAAAGTAAAGTCATATAAAACTTAGACAAAGTAAAATCATATACACCTTAGACAAAGTAAAGTCATACACACCTTAGACAAAGTAAAGTCATAAACACCTTAGACAAAGTAAAGTCATACACACCTTAGACAAAGAAAAGTCATACACACCTTGGACAAAGTATAAAGTCATACACCTTAGACAATGTAGTCATACACACCTTAGACAAAGTAAAGTCATATAAAACATAGACAAAGTAAAGTCATATACACCTAAGACAAAGTAAAATCATAAACACCTTAGACAAAACCTAAGGTTAAGTTGTATGCACTTAGGCAAAGTAACCTTAGACAAAGTAAAGTCATAAACACCTTAGACAAAGTAAAGTTATATACCTTAGACAAGGTAAAGTCATATACACCTTAGGCATAGTCAAGTGTGTGTGTCTGTGTGTGTGTGATTTGGATTTTTAATGTAGTGTCAACAAATTTTCAGTCATATCGCTATGGTGTCTGCAGTGTGGCAGTTTATAATGATGTCTAACACTGGGGCATCATGCTGCAGACATGTAGCATGATGTCGCATCAAGTCCCATCCTGACACCAGGATGACCAGTCCTAACACTAACCACTTAATGCTGAGCTCCAAGCGAGGCAGCTGTTAGTACTATTTTTGTAAGTCTTTGGTATGACTCAGCCAGTGATCGAATATACAATCTCCTGCATCTGAAACAGATGCTCTAACCACTAGAACACTGGAGTGGTATAAAAGTAATGTCATACATACCTTAGGTAAAGTCATACACATTTTAGGTAAAGTCATACACACCATAGGTAAAGCCATACACATTTTAGGTAAAGTCATACACACCATAGGTAAAGTCATACACACCATAGGTAAAGTCATACACACCTTACGCAAAGTCATACATGCTTAATGTAAAGTGCCATCATTCACATCCTTGGCAAAGTAAAATCATGCACAGCTTCAATCAAATCATACACACTTTATGTAAAGTCCCACATAGTTAGGTGGTCACATACACCATAGGTAGTAAAGTCATGTACAGCTTAATATATAAAGTAATGCACGACTAAGGTCATGTAATACACACCGCAGGTAAAGTCTTACACAGCTTATATAAAGTCATGCACGACTAAGGTAATGTCATACACACTTCAGGTAAAGTCTTACACAGCATAGGTATAGTCATGTACAGCTTAGGTGAACTCGTACACAAGATAAGTAAAGTCATACATTACTTTTACGTAAAGTCCTGCATATCTTTTGTAAAGTTATACACATCTTCATATACATCTTCAGTAAAAATTAAACACAGTTTGAGGAAAGAACAGCTTAAATATAAAGTTGTACAAAACTATGGTCAAGTTGTACACACCTCAGGTAAAGTCACACACCATATAGGTAAAGTGATACACAACTTAAGAAAGTCATACATATCTTAGATAAAATGTACAATGCTCAGTCTAGTGTGGCTCTAATAAAAATAAATTGTACAATGCTCACTCCAAATGTAGTGTGGCTTTCATAATAATAAATTGTACAATGCTCACTCCTAGTATCATGTGACTTTGATAATAACAAGCTGAAAGATTCTCACTTCAAGTGTAGTGTGGCTTTGACAATAAGCTGAATGATGCTCATTCCAAGTGTAGTGTGGCTTTGACAATAAGCTGAACAATTCTCACTCCAAGTGAAGTGTAGCTTTGATAATAACAAGATGAATGATGCTCAATCCAATTGTAGTGTGGCTTTGACAATAAGATGAATGATGCTCATTCCAAGTGTAGTGTGGCTTTGACAATAAGCTGTACAATTCTCACTCCAAGTGAAGTGTAGCTTTGATAATAACAAGCTGATTGATGCTCACTATAAGTGTAGTGTGGCATTGACAATAGGCTGAATGATGCTCACTCCAAGTAAACTGAGGCTTTGACAATAAGCTGTACAATGCTCACTCATACTGTAGTGTGGCTTTGACAATAAGCTGAATGATGCTCACTCCAAGCGTAGTGTGGCTTTGACATTAAGCTGTACAACACTCATTCCTATTGTAGTTTAGCTTTGATAATAACAAGCTGAATGATACTCACCTCCAAAAGTAGAGTGGCTTTGACAATAAGCTGTTCAATGCTGACTCCAAGTGTAGTGTGAATCTGACAATAAGCTGAATGATGCTGACTCCAAGTGTAGTATGAATTTGACAATACGCTGATTGATGCTCACTCCAGGTGTAGCGTAGCTTTGACATCAATAATTAAAAACAAACATACACAGGTTCTCATTTTTCTAATCTTTCTTATCATTGCAGTTCCTGTAATACATTTGACCAGAAAAAATCAGCATCCATATCTAATTTAAAATATTTGGATACATTTTAAAATCTAATCACATCCTGATGCAATACAAAAATATAAAACTTCTCCTATTGACAATCAGTGTTTTTAACCTGCCTATTTCCTCTTTATTATAAGCTTTCATTGCCAATGATGAAGTGGAAGGATTGATAACTAGGTACATTTTTCCAACCAGTGAATTCCAATTAATGAACTTGCTGCTGGTGCTTTTCACATTAAGGGATGATTATCATGTCGTTTTCTGCACAGATGATGTCATGCAGGAAGAAAAATTGTTTTTCATTCATCATTTATTTTCAAAATCAAAGCTAAATTTTTCAAACTTGTTAGCATTAATATATGTTATTGTTCTATGAAATATTATTCTGATATTTATACCAATAATCTGCTGTGGATTCTGCAAGATATTTTCATGATCCGTTCGAAATTTTCTTTCTTTGGTACTGCAGGATTTTAGACAGGGTCCAATAATATTCAATCCCAGAAAATTGCCAGTGTCCAATAATATTCAATTCTACTCCGGTAACTGAATATGCATAGTGTTCGCAGGACTGTAATCTTGTTGGACAACAAGGCATAATACATTTGTAGACTGTCCTGTGTTGCACTACTAGTTTAAAGACAATGTCAGGTATATTCACAAAAATGTCCACAACCTGCTGGGCACTGTGGATCAAGTGATAACCAGTCTTGAATGTGCTGCATATGACCACCATGTGAGCATCCTTGACACCATACATACAGTCCCTTGACAGGCTGGTGACTGAAAGAGAAGACAAACAAAGTATAAATATGACACTAAACATGCAGTCCTTTGACAGGCTGGTGACTGAAAGGGAAGAAAAACATAAAATGTAAACATGACATCAGACATTTGACAGGCGTGTGACTGAAAGGGAAGACAAATATAATGTGCAAAATGATACCAGACATGCTGTTCTTTGACAGGCTGGTGGCTGCAAGGGAAGAACAAACCTGAGTTTAATTAATGATTATGTAGCTCAATTCTACTTTCATTAATCTCCATCTGCCACTTTAAAAACAAATATCCATTAGCCACTTGAATGACTAGTCTCCATTTGCCAATTGAAACACTAATCTCCATTAGCCACTCTAAAGACTAGTCTCCATTTGCCACATTAAACACTAGTCTCCATTAGCCACTCTAAAGACTAGTCTCCATTTGCCACATTAAACAATAGTCTCCATTAGCCACTCTAAAGACTAGTCTCCATTTGCCACATTAAACAATAGTCTCCATTAGCCACTTTAAACACTAGTTTCCATTATCCACTTTATACACTAGTCTCCATTTGCCACTTCAAACATTAGTCTCCATTAGTCAATCTAAAGACTAGTCTCTATTTGCCACATTAAACACAAGTCTCCATTAGCCACTTTATACACTAGTCTCCATTATCCACTTTATACACTAGTCTCCATTAGCCACTTTATACACTAGTCTCCATTAGCCACTTTAAACATTAGTCTCCATTAGCCACTTTAAACATTAGTCTCCATTAGCCACTTTAAACACTAATCTCCATTAGCCACTTTAAACACTAGTCTCCATTAGCCACTTTAAACACTAGTTTCCATTATCCACTTTATACACTAGTCTCCATTAGTCACTTTATACACTAGTCTCCATTAGCCACTTTATACACTAGTCTCCATCAGTCACTTTAAACATTAGTCTCCATTAGCCACTTTAAACATTAGTCTCCATTAGCCACTTTAAACACTAATCTCCATTAGCCACTTTAAACACTAGTCTCCATTAGCCACTTTAAACACTAGTTTCCATTATCCACTTTATACACTAGTCTCCATTAGTCACTTTATACACTAGTCTCCATTAGCCACTTTAAACACTAGTCTCCATTAGCCACTTTAAACACTAGTTTCCATTATCCACTTTATACACTAGTCTCCATTTGCCACTTCAAACATTAGTCTCCATTATCCACTTTATACACTAGTCTCTATTAGCCACTTTAAACACTAGTCTCCATTAGCCACTTTAAACACTAATCTCCATTATCCACTTTATACACTAGTCTCCATTAGCCACTTTAAACACTAGTTTCCATTATCCACTTTATACACTAGTCTCCATTAGCCACTTTAAACACTAGTCTCCATTATTCACTTTATACACTAGTCTCCATTAGCCACTTTAAACATTAGTCTCCATTAGCCACTTTAAACACTAGTCTCCATTATCCACTTTAAACACTAGTCTCCATTATCCACTTTAAACACTAATCTCCATTAGCCACTTTAAACACTAGTCTCCATTAGCCAATCTAGGACTAGTCTCCATTAGTCACTCTAAGGACAAGTCTAAAGCAGCCACTATAAATACTAGTTTCCAGCAGAATTCAAAACACTAGTCTTAAGTAGCCACTATTAATACATGCACCAAAATTATTCCGATTAAAGTAATTTTGGCCCCTTTTCCCTCAAAAAAGACTTTTTTGGCAAACATTACATCTTAATCCTTGTATTCATTTTAAAATCTGAAATTTGAACTTTTAATGGCGTGATTTGGCCAGTATTGTGCTGACATATTGTGACACCAAATACATAGTTAGCCATCAATCTACCTCCTTATCTACTGTGACAGGACAATTAAAGATATAAAAAAAGGAAACATTGTTTCTACCACATCAAAGTAGACATAGTAGGTTGATACTAAACATATTAATGTCAATTTGTTTATATTACTTTTTAAATCAGCTTCAGAATCTATAGTTGTTATCATTGTCCACCTGCTTTAACAGCAATTATCAATGTCCACCTGCTTGAGTAGCAATTATCATTATCCACCTGCTTGAATAGCAATTATCATTGTCCACCTGCATGAGTAGTAATTATCATTATCCACCTGCTTGAATAGCAATTATCATTATCCACCTGCTTGAGTAGCAATTATGACTGTCCACCTGCTTGAGTAGCAATTATCATTGTCCACCTGCTTGAGTAGTAATTATCATTGTCCACCTGCTTGAGTAGCAATTATCATTATCCACCTGTTTGAGTAGCAATTATCATTGTCCACCTGCATGAGTAGCAATTATCATTGTCCATCTACTTGAATAGCTATCACTGTCCACCTGTTTGAGTAGCAATTATCATTGTCCACCTGCTTGAATAGCAACTATCATTGTCCATCTACTTGAATAGCTATCACTGTCCACCTCTTTGAGTAGCAATTATCACTGACCACATACTTGCATAGCAATTATCATTGTCCACCTGCTTGAGTAGCAATTATTATTGTCCACTTGCCTGAATATGAATTATCATTGTCCACCTGCTTGAATAGCAATTATCATTGTCCACCTACTTGAATAGCAATCATTGTCCACCTGCTTGAATAGCAATTATCACTGTCCACCTGCTTGAACAGCAATTATCATTGTCCACCTGCTTGAGTAGGAATTACCATTGTCCACCTACTTTAATAGCACTATCATTGTCCACCCCTAGAAGTCAGATATTACTAGGTGAAAGTCAGACTTCCAGAAACTTTAGAGTGACTGCCTGTAGAACAAAGTTAATATATCAATATCTAACATTATTGACCACTACAGGCAAGGTTTAACATGAAACACATGTTGCATGCAGTTCACTCACATAGTTTCTAGAATCATACAAATGTACAATACCCAGTTAACCTGCTGAAGGTTGTCATTTTGCTGTGGCTTAGGAGTTAATGCCATTTCTCAGTGCAATATAGGTTGTACTGTATAACTGGTTCAGGAGGAATATGGGAAATCCCAGTAAGAACCAATGACCCATGGGAAGCTAATGGCAGCATTTCTCACATAACCACATTGGCTGAGACCAAGATTCAAACCCAAGCAGATGGCTTATATGGTAGTGATAGGTAAAGGTGAGTACATTAGACCACTGGTCAACTCTTGCTGCAGGTAAGAGAGTTTACTATACAATGTATAGCATGAATACATATATATATATATATATATATATATATATAGAGAGAGAGAGAGAGAGAGAGAGAGAGAGAGAGAGAGAGAGAGAGAGAGAGAGAGCATGGATGAATCTATGTGATCATACATATAAAATCTCATGTTAATAAAGCATAAAAATGTACTTCACATTGACCTTCATTACTTAAAAAGATAATTTAGTAATAGAGATGCACCCAATTATAAAGTTTCATGACTAGAACATGAACAGCCCTCCAGAAATTAACTTTTTTAAACGTTTTTAATACAATTTGAACAAAGTTACTGAGCATGCAAAATAGGTCACAAAGACTTTTACTGGCAAACCATATATAGAACCTATCAAGACACATCCACATGCCAAGTTTCATGATTCTCAGAAGGATATATATATATAATGTCAAAAATAATGTTAAAAATAACATGTCAAAACCTCACATAGCCATGGGCTAAATATAAAAACACACCACCAGCAAAAATTAAAATATTGTTCATAAGAAGCATTTTAAAATCTGAATCAATGTGATCATACACATACACAAACACATATTTCATCAATTTCACAATTAAATCAAGACATACAATTTGGTGGCAATGAGCTCAATACAAGTACTTATATAAGGTAATATTTCAAGGTCACAGTGACCCGTTTCGTGTGATAGGTGCGATACTAAAGAGATATGTATAAATCAACTAGCTAAATGAATATAGTGTGAACAGTTACAATGTCAAATTGAACCAAAGTCAGTGATACAGACTTACTTTTAAGATCATGGTGTAGTTCATTATCAAGATGCACTCTCTCACCAAGTTCGTGAATCCAGGTATAACAATATTATCAAATAGTTGCTGTTGTTGTTGTTGAAGGGTTTAATGTCATTTATCAGCACAAGATAGGCTACACATGGCAACCAGTAGAAATGGTGGAGAAAGAACCCGTGAAAACCCTGAAAGAACCACTGACCCATAAGAAGCTGCTGGTGAGTTCTTCACATACCCACATTAGCCGAACCTTAGACTTGAACCCATGTAGAGGTGAGATGGCAATGATCCACAACAGTGAGTGCTTTAGACCACTCAGCCACTCAGGACACCATCATCAAATAGTTGTAACACCACTGTGGTCATAAGCAAAATGCAAAACCATAAGCCAGTGAAATATTAAATGTAGGTCACAATGACCTGTTGTACAGGTGTGGTACTAATAGTTTTATATTTTGGGCATAAACAGTGTTTGAGACTGGAACCAAGGCAGTGAAGGATGAAATATGGGTCACAGTGACCAATGTCTGTCAAAAGTGTGTATCACTCATTAGTATAAATTTCCTCATAATTTCATGAATCATGATATACTTACTTATCCAGTTTGATCATTGTAGGATATAGAGAGCTAAAGAAAAAAATTTGAAACAAAACTTAACAAAAGTCAATGAAATATATATAACAGTTAACTACTTTCATAATTTGGATGTAGAACTCATTAAGGTGCATTCCTTCATCAAGTTTTGTTTAACCAGACATTAATTAATTCCCAAAGTAACCACCAAATTCAAGTGATATTTCATACTGTGAACCCTCAGCCTAAGCATACTAAGTATAAAAACACAAATTTGGATGTAGTTCACATTGGTCTGTGGGTCCTGTGTTATTCTCACCACCACCACACCTCACACAGAACAACAAGGGGGAGTGGGGGTGAAGGAATATGTTTGACAAGTACTCCTAAGATTAAAACTGTACCAAAATGATGAATTATTGTTTGTGAATATCACACCTAATGTACAAAGTCTAAAATAAATGATGTTTTGGAAATAGTGCTAATGTTTTTGCATAAAATGGAATATAACCTTCAGAAAACACAAAATTCATTTTTAGAAAGTAGGTAGATAAATTCTTTGCCCAAAAAATGAATCAATGAAACGTTTCAGAAGCATTACACAGCTTCTAAGTATTAACTATATTCAACTTCTAATCTTACTAAAAATATTGGGACCAATGAAAAGGCTAAATTTGTTGCTTTTGAGTACCACATTAAAGTCTACAGTAGCATTTCTTAAAATGGAATTACAGTAAAACCTGTTATGAGAGACCACCCCTTCTCCCAACAAAAAGTGGTCTCTCAAGACAAGTGGTCTCTCATAGAAGGTTTATACAAAATAGCCAGTTTCCAAGGTCCAGTTTCAGAACAATTTCAAGAAAAATAACCACATTGACTGTACATATATTCTATTCTTTATTAATAGTTCTTGCTAAAATATTGTATGCCTTCATCTAAAAACAAAATTATACAGCAATAAAGGTATACTTCTATCATTAAACATGAAATCACATTTACATTTGAAGATCACATATATTAGCATATGTTTTTAAATTACTTCTTTTCCTTTATAACAACCTTAATTTGTTTTACCAATGTTTAAACTACATTTTTGTGAGTGGCCTGATCTTTTTCACTTCTTTCAGTTACAATAATTATTTTCTCCAGCCTTAAAATTTGTCTCTTTTTAGCTGGAGATTCATCCATTGTTGTTATGGTTCTAGGTTTTAAAATTATTAGTGCTCATTATTAATATCAAATGTAAACACGGTTTTGACTGGACTGTGGGAAAATATTAAAAATCTATACATGTGCATTGCATATCTAACAATTAATCAAATAAAACGAAACAATTATCTCATCCAGAAAAAGAATCCTTTACTCCGAGATGAAAGTCAATGGCTTTATTCAACGATGACATAGAAGAATTAACTTTATGAGCAAAGTAAGTAACCCAGTCACACCAACTTTAATAGATGAAAGCTTTGTGATTGGGATGTAATCAATTACATCGGTGGTGGGGGTGGGGGGAAATACAACAAACATCCCAAATCTTGACCACTTTCAACTGAATCCCACAAAGGATTCTCTCTTGCTGGTTTAATAGACAATGACCTTATTCACCCCACCCCACTCCTTGTCAATTTGGATTAACTCTAAAGACAATATATGCAACTACTAAATCAACTTTGACACTACAACGCCAATTGCTGACATGTACATTAGCCTGGTTTACAGACTGTAGCATCTATCACCTGTAGCAACAATTCCTTATTTTAATAATCCTTTAATGTTTTTTTGTTTCTGATCAGAGCAATCATTACTACTCAAGCATTTGTTGTAACAATTGATTACATATAGGTCAGTGGTGTCTGTCTGTTCTTGCAATACGGGAAGCAGGCTAAGTGTGGGAATAATTAGTCTGGTTCCTTGCTTTTTATGCACCCTGAGTTACTGACCCATATAAGAATAGCAGAGAACAACACAGGGAGCATAAGAAGCAAGGAACCAGACTAAAAAATAATCTACACTACTTTAGTCTGGTTTACAACAGAAACTATAAAACACTATTTGCATAGCTTAAAATAATAAACTTTACTGACAAAAGAGCCTGGCGCACAGGCAGTATCCGACATAAAGTTGGCTTTTAAAACAGAATGTAAAAGAAAATGAGAAGGTAAAAGTTCTAAGGATTAAAAACATTTTGAAATTGAAGTTTGTGGATTTTACACATTTTGGTCTGATTTATTTAAAGCAACAAGAACAATTCTGAGTCTAATAAACACCCCACTCCCCATAAAAGAAGTCCAATTTTCAACATTCTACACATGTGTGTGAGAAGTAGCCAATCAAAAATATTCATACACCTAAGCATCCAGCTAATGGAAAATCTCTTGAAAATGAATGTGTTTTAGATGCATACAGTAGTGACCCACATTTCAGGAAAATAATTAAAACTTAGAAAAACAATAAGTGAATGTTGATAAAATGCATCTTTATTTAGTACCATGTTACATTTACCAAATCCTGCTGAGGTGACTGACTGATTTACACCTTTGTCAGCTCCAACCTGAGTTGCAAAACTCTGTTTCACATGTTAAAACATATCGATATTATATATTTGATATAATGTTACTGAATTCATATCATGTTTAACTTACCAAATGCTACAAAGGTTTGTGACTGATTTACACCTGTCACAACTCCATCCTGAGCGTTGTAACTGTCTGTTACACTTGTTACATGTGACATGGACAGTAGTTGACTGCTGGTTTAGGTGACTGACAGGTGAGGGTTGACTCAACTTGATCACTTCATTAGCAATGCTCCACAGCTTAAACCTGCCCAGCAAGTCTGGAAATAAAACTAAATATAAACTTCTTAGTTTTAACGTAACTTAACCTGCCCAGCAAGTGTGGAAAACAAAACTAAATATAAGCTTCTTAGTTTTAAATTAACATTCATATTTTGCTAAAAAAAATGAAAGCTTACATTAGAATAATCACAGAGAATTTTAAAAAAAATAAAGGCTTGATTAACAAAGAATCTACCTGCAAGTAAATAAAGAAATATTAGGTGGACTGCAATAAGTCATTGTGTTAATGTGTTCTCTACACCTGTACTGTGACTGTGAAGGAGGTGATTTTTTGAAGATAATGTAATACTTTTGTATTATAATGTTCTCTATACCTGTACTATGATTATGCAGGAGATAATTAGGGGGGTAATAATTTTGTGTTAATAGGTTCTCTACACCTCCTGTACTGTGACTGTGCAGGAGATAATTTGGGAGGTAATAATTTTGTGTTGATATGTTCTCTACACCTGTACTGTTTTTATGTAAGAGATGATTTGGGAGGTAATAATATATTTATGCCACCAACATTACCAATATGTAAGCAAGACATATGCTAACACCTTTATTATTTATGTAAACCTTTAATTATGAATCTGATAGATGTTTACAGAATAAAAGACCTAAGTGGATCAAATATTGCTCATCTGGCACACATAAATTAAAAAGCCAAATGCAGTAATAAGACCTGTGACTTAAGTTAAAATATTGGTGGTTTCCAGCTGTTTGGTTGAAACTGGTGGTTTCTAGCATGCTGTTCAACTACTTCTATCTTCAAATGGACTAGGTGGTACAAATACGTCTTTCCTGTCTATGTACGTCTAGGTGGTACGTCTTTCCTGTCTATGTCATATAGACAAAGGGCAATAACTCTTGCCCATTACCTCCCCTTGTATAAACATGAAAGGTGTTCATTCAAGGATTCTGATACATAATTCTGACATAGTAAGGCAGATTTGTAAATAAAGTCAATCTATGATAGTTTTAAAAATTGTGTGACAATATTGACACCTGATGTGAGGTAAGTATTTATTACAATACCGACACCTATATTGACACCTGATGTGAGGTAAGTATTTATTACAATTCTGACACCTAATGGGACACCTAATGGGAGGTAAATACATGTGACAATATTGACACCTGATGGGAGATATGTATCATTTGAAGGTATTCAACCATATGCTATGGAATCAGACATAATAAAACATTTATACCAAGCAAATGAAAACTGATTCAACTATCCTAAAACAGATGCAGACAAAATGTTTTCAACATGGTCACTATGGAAGCCTAACTGTAGTTAGGGGTACCACCTTGGACATAGTTTTCATAGATACTGTTGTAAAGAACATTCCTACCAAGTTAGATCAAAACTGACTGTTCAAGATAAAAGGTTGCAAATAGGATTTCCATATGGTCACTATGGAAGCCAAACTGTAGTTAGGGGTGCCACCTTGGACACAGTTTTCATAGATACTGTTGTAAACAACAGTCCTACCTTGTTAGATCAAAATTGACTTGCCTGTTCTATATAAAAGGTTGCAAACAGTATTTCCGTATGGTTGCTATGGAAGCCAAAACATTGTTAGGTGATCCATCCCTGACAAAATTGCAATCAAGAACGCTCCAAGAAACACTGCTGCTAAGTTATAAAGAAGTCAAATATATTTTTCAAGTAGTTGCAAAGAATGCTACACTGATATTTGAGTAAACACCCGAGATGCAACGTTGATAAACCATGTGTCAAGTAACAACCCTAGACACAGCTTTCACAGACCATGTGTCAAGTAACCACCCTTGATATATCTGACAGACCATATGTCATGCAACCACACCATATACAACTTTGACAGATCATGGGCCAAGTAACTACCCCAGATATAACTTTGACAAACCATGTGCCAAGTAAGTACCCCAGATATAATTTTGACAAACCATGTGCCAAGTAAACACCCAGATATCTTTGACAGACCATATGCCATGTAAGCACACCATATACAACTTTGACAGATCATGGGCCTAGTAACCAACAAGATTACTAACTTTGACAAACCATATGCTATGTAAGCCCCCTGGATACAACTTTGACAGATTATGTGCCAAATAACCACCCCAGATAACTGTAGACAGATCATGTGTCAACTAACTACCTCCAGATACAACTGTGAAAGACCATGTGACGACCATCAACCCAAGATATAACTTTGGCAAACCATGTGCCAAGTAACCAAGCTAGATATAACTTTGACAGACCATATGGTGAGAAACAGGATCATTAGGTAGTGGTCCTTATACATCATAATTGTGTAATGTATTTGAAAAAGGTGACTGCAGTGACTATTTTTAATATCAATATACAGCTAAGTGACTGCAATGACTATTTTTAATATCAATATACAGCTAAGTGACTGTGATGACTATTTCTAAAGTTAATATACAGCTAAGTGACTGCAATGACTAATTTTAATATCAATATACAGCTAAGTGACTGCAATGACTATTTTTAATATCAATATACAGCTAAATGACTGTGATGCCTATTTTTAATATCAATATACAGTCAAGTGACTGCAATGACTATTTTTAATATCACGATGACTATTTTTAATATCAATATACAGCTAAGTGACTGCCATGACTATTTTTAATATCACGATGACTATTTTTAATATCAATATACAGCTAAGTGACTGCAATGACCATTTTTAATATCAATATACAGCTAAGTGACTGCAATGACTATTTCTAATATCAATATACAACTAAGTGACTGAAAAATGACTATTTTTAATATCAATATACAGCTAAGTGACTGCAATGACTATTTTTAATATCAATATACAGCTAAGTGACTGCAATGATTATTTTTAATATCAATATACAGCTAAATGACTACAATAACTATTTTTAATATCATATACAGCTAAGTGACTGTGATGACTATTTTTAATATCAATATACAACTAAGTGACTGAAAACTGACTATTTTTAATATCAACATACAGCTAAGTTACTGCAATAACTATTTTTAATATCAATATACAGCTAAGTGACTGCGATGACTATTTTTAATATCAATATACAGCTAAGTGACTGTGATGCCTATTTTTAATATCAATATACAGTCAAGTGACTGCAATGACTATTTTTAATATCACGATGACTATTTTTAATATCAATATACAGCTAAGTGACTGCCATGACTATTTTTAATATCACGATGACTATTTTTAATATCAATATACAGCTAAGTGACTGCAATGACTTTTTTTAATATCAATATACAGCTAAGTGACTGCAATGACTATTTTTAATATCAATATACAGCTAAGTGACTGCAATGACTATTTCTAATATCAATATACAACTAAGTGACTGAAAAATGACTATTTTTAATATCAATATACAGCTAAGTGACTGCAATGACTATTTTTAATATCAATATACAGCTAAGTGACTGCAATGATTATTTTTAATATCAATATACAGCTAAATGACTACAATAACTATTTTTAATATCATATACAGCTAAGTGACTGTGATGACTATTTTTAATATCAATATACAACTAAGTGACTGAAAAATGACTATTTTTAATATCAACATACAGCTAAGTGACTGCAATAACTATTTTTAATATCAATATACAGCTAAGTGACTGCGATGACTATTTTTAATATCAATATACAACTAAGTGACTGAAAACTGACTATTTTTAATATCAATATACAGCTAAGTGACTGCAATGACTATTTTTAATATCAATGTACAGCTAAATGACTGCAATTACTATTTTTAATATCAATATACAGCTAAGTGACTTAAATGACTATTTTTAATATCATGATGACTATTTTTAATATCAATATACAGCTAATTGACTGCAATGACTACTTTTAATATCAATATACAGCTAAGTGACTGCGATGACTATTTTTAATATCAATATACAGCTAAATGACTGCAATTACTATTTTTAATATCAATATACAGCTAAGCGACTGCAATGACTATTTTTAATATCAATATACAGCTTAGTGACTGAGCTTATCACTTAAAACATTGCTGCACACATATTGACCTAGAGAGAGGGGTATAACCATAATTTGTGCTAATTTAAGTGGCAAAAAGGTATAATCTGAGCATAAAAGTGTAATTTATATATTACAAGCCATAATTACAGAACACTGTATGAAAAATATTTGTGAAGTGATGTTGATTTGTCCTTTTTTGGGTCTGATATGTTTCAAATTTTAAAAAAAACATCTGCTCTAACAATTTTAAGTCAAATAACATGACATGTTACACTGTAAAAGACTCTTTTGCTTAACATCTGGCACTATTTTCTTGTAACAGTATTGACTGGTCAGCTACCTAACTATATTGACAATATAATGAATCTGCGGGGCAAAGTTTCATTTTCAAGAAACCCATGTTTTCTGGAAATATGTAACAAATAGTTGCTATAAAGAGAAAATCAGGAAAGTGCATGTAAATCTTGGGCAAATTTACTCTTATTCTATTCTTCCTTCCTTTTTAGAATATTCTCAAATTTATATGATGAGTATGATTAAAGAGATGATAACAAAAAGGAGAAACACCACAATTTTGTGCTTTATTTTTAAATTTACCAGAAAAGCATAATTCCTATACAAGCATGTTTGAAATGTAATTAGGTTAAAAAAATAGGATAATGATTACACCAAAAGTGTAATGGGTGACATCCATGGTGCTGAGCACAACTGTTTAAGAGAATTGGGGCACTTCCCCCCTTAAAAGACCTATGATATGACCAAAACAGAATATATATCTGCATGTTTCCAAACACCTATATTACACAAGTGTTCAACATTACACCTACTGTCCTATTATGAACATTTGCCGTATCTTGACATCTGATTGATCCTAAATACCTGTATTGTCAATATTATTGTTCAAAATCATGTCTTCTCCTTGATTGTAAACACCTGTAATGCCTATATAACTAATGAAAATTAGGCCATCTGCTTGATTCTGAATACATGTCTTACCAATGTAAGTGTTCAAAATCAGGTATAATGCTTGATTCTGAATGCATGTTTTATCTAAATAAGTGTTCAAAATCAGGCCTAATGCTTGATTCTGAATACATGTTGTATCTATATAAGTGTTCAACACCATGCTATATGCTTTAACCTGAACACTAATTTACCTATGTATGACAGGAGCCAGTTTTCTTGTATCTGATGGTCAATTTCAGATTTGATTCTATTGCCAAGTATGATCAGCATACAGGCTGGAGTCTGCACATCAAACTGAAAGCAGCAGAAGTAACTATTATTATCAGTTTGAATTATCAAATTGATTATACGCTGATATGAAGATGAGACTTAAACCTGACCTATTAAACTCTGGCTTGGTCTATTTACAATAAACCTTACAAATGTTCAAGTTGGCAATAATATTAAACTTGATATACAAGATGGAATAAAATTACAAATTTACAAAGTCAGCGAATATCTCTAGCAACTATTAATTATACCAATTTTGGGTGGATAAAGCTGTTTGTATACATGCCAACCTCTGGTGTGGAAAAAGTGTAATCCAAGTGGACAAAAAGAGTAATCCAAGAGTAATCCCCATATAACATGATAAAAATTCAATAAGCACACGTACAAAATTATTTATTTATCCCTTTGGTCTTTTAACATCAATTACTGCTTCATGTTTTTGTAAATAACACTTTGAGGTTTAAAAAGTAATAGATGCTCATGTTGCTTTTCAAAACACTTTGTACAAGCTGAGACTATGAATGTTTTGCACACCAGTGGAGCTCAATGTCATGGGTTACAGAGCCTGGATCTCAATTTAGTTTTATTTTTGTTAACAATACTGAACAATCTCTCGCAGTAAGCATTTGAATGGTAAAGAACCAATATTCTTTTCATAGCCTGACAAAGAAGAGGAAATTTATATCTTCCAGTGATTGGGTCTTTTAGCTGGCAAATATGATGAAGAAAAAAAATAAACTCTGTCCGCATGAAGTACATTGTCAGGTCGAGTACCAACTTGATACTTCAGGAGTTCTAATTTATCAGCTAATTTAAGGTTTCTTTGTTTTACCACCATGACCAATATTAAAATGCTTTCTACACAGCCTGCAAAGGGATGCGAGGCTGCCCTAAAATGGAATGCTGTATTGTGCAATTCATGTATTCATCTCTGAATCAATTTTTCGTCTTCCCTATACCATCTATGAAATGTTTTAAAAAACAATTTTGCTCTAACATGTGCATTGACTAGAATAAATCTGACATGACTTTTAGCACCAAATACCTTACAGACTGGTTCTGTACCAGATATGAATTAGAACAAAGAATTTGCAAGCAAAGATTAAAAGTTACAAAACTAGTTTGTTCTCTCCAAATTAAGCCTTACAGCTGCTATAAATAGAAACCATGGTCAAAAGTTTTAAAGTTGTTTCATGGAAATAGGGCTGCTTCTCTAAATTGAACATAATACTGTTAGGAAAGTGCATGCAAGTCTCGGGACAAGCGTACTCTATGTCATAGTTACTTAAAAGCAGTCTTTTCTACAATACAGTGTGGGATTGTGGAATTACAGGATTTAATGAAAATGAGAAAACAAATTATTCATTTTTGGGGGGAGGGGGATATACAAAAAATGTGTAATCTGAATACATTTATGCATAAGACATAATTTATTGAAAAAAGTGTAATGATTATGCCAAAAGCATAGTGGTTGGCATTTATGTGTATGCAGTAAATTAAAAATACTTTCTCAATGAAGTTAAGAAATAAACAGAATACATATGAAAAGACAATTAAAATAAAAATATATCAATCTAAGAGATATGAATGTCAAACAATATGTTTGCACTGTAACTTCTCTCAAAATCCCACAGACACCAAACTGATCAAAGTTGCTACTCTAACTTCTCTCAAAATGTCATTGACACCATGAGCTGAAATCAAGCAATTTCTTGTTGTACCACATTTTTCAAGAAATTTAAAGAATAGCATAAAATCCAGACATTTTAGGACTTTACCCAGTGACTCTAGCACTTTTACTGTCAACTTTTTATCCTTATTTCACCTAAATTCAATGCCAAATTAATGCAATTATATTTCAAAATGGGGATGATCACAGGGTCAAATAGTTTTTGTAGGCAAATGTTTTGGTAATTTATGCCACTGTCAAATAGTCTGACATGTGTAGATAATGTTTTAATGTATTTTTTTTCCTTCTAATCATAGATCGACTTACCTCCCTTGCATGATATTTCATCATATCAACCACAATGTTCTTAAAGTTCCATTCTGGAAACTTCAATGCTAGTGGATCAGCTGTTAGTATGGGGAAACTGGTTTCCTTATCTGAGGCATATGGATTGGCACTTCCATTTCCAGTTGAAGTTTCCCCCTCATTACCACTGGCTGGAGAGTCAGTTCCATTTTGAAAGTGTTCTAGAGACCGAGTCTGACTGGCGATTTCATGGCGAGGGTGAAAAGCTTCTGTGGGTAGTGTTAATGGCTGCAAGATATTGAAATGTTTTAGTGCACTTATGTTACTGACAGAAAGATAGCAGTGGAAATGCATGCACACGGCACCACTTCTTCTTGCATTAACAGTGCATTGGTATGTATATGGCACCATTTCTTCCTGCATTAGCAGTGCATTGGTAAGTGTAAAACACCACTTCCTACCTTATCTAAGATTTTTCTGCCATGCAGGACAAAAATTCTTGGTATCTACCTCTGCAAATGCAAATGAAGTTTTTCAATGCTTACCGATATAGAAAACAAAAAAAATTTAGAGGCAATTTTAACCAAAATAGTGTTGAAGTGTCTTATAAAAAATGCATTACTTGACAGTATGAGCTGTTTTCCACTACCATTCTTTGTTCCATACAAAGTATAGTGTGGGTTTTATTATTTTGAAATTTTACAACTGCTTTTTTATGCCAAGCTTTGGAGGAATGAATCTCTTATAATTATCAATACTGAAGTTCAGTTTTTCATGTGGATTTTGGATGTGCATGCATTCCAGGAATCACTACAAAGAGTTCTGATTTTTACATGGGTCTGTGGTGTAGATGCCTTCTAGCAAACATTATCAATGAAGTTTAGTGATGTGCGCATGCCTTCTAGCAAACATTATCAATGAAGTTTAGTGATGTGTGCATGCCTTCTAGCAAACATTATCAATGGAGTTTAGTGTTGCAAGTATGAGATGCTAATTATGTGACTATATTTTTATAAAATGCAAAATCCCCAAATCTTGCATATCTAGCCTTGTTGTTATTTTTGCATGCATGTTATGGTGAGTAAAGGCACATCGAAATCTAACCCTCTTATTCAACCAAATATGTGCTCAACACAGATATTTTAGAAAAAAAGCAACAGCTTTAAAGTTTTAAAGATAATTTTGATTGCTTAAAATTAAGATTTTAAACAAATGGGTAAGGCATGAAATGCTGGATGATGTATTACATGGTAGCAGTAACACATATTAACAACATCATTCTAAAGGTTAATAAGTATGTTACAATTCAAAAGTATGTCAAAGTCAGCACACCATGTAATAAGTTCCAATCACCAAATATCATTTTCATAGGTCTGATACCAAATATGTAATTTTCATATCTGATCAGCAAATAAGATTTTTTTCATATGTCCGATCATCAAGTATGTAATTTTCATATGTCCGATCATCAAATATGTAATTTTCATAGGTCTGATCACCAAATAGGTAATTTTCATAGTTGGATCATCAAGTATGTAATTTTCATAGTCTGATCATCAAGTATGTAATTTTCATAGTCTGATCATCAAGTATGTAATTTTCATAGTCTGCTCATCAAGTATGTAATTTTCATAGTCTGATCATCAAGTACGTAATTTTCATAGTCTGCTCATCAAGTATGTAATTTTCATAGTCTGCTCATCAAGTATGTAATTTTCATAGTCTGATCATCAAGTATGTAATTTTCATAGTCTGATCATCAAGTATGTAATTTTCATAGTCTGATCATCAAGTATGTAATTTTCATACCGATCACCAGTTTATTAACTAGTTTGTATTATTGAAGAGTCTTGTTAAGCATTCTTTTGACTTGTTAATTTACTACTCAGTTTTCAAGTACAAGAACATGTGCAATTAAAATTGTACAATGAATAATAAAACACATTTGTATTCAGTGATTGTAATTCAGGAGTTAATCAAACCAATGTGAATTCTAAAATGTACCATTGGGGATGATTTTCCCAAATTACCTAGATCAGAAAAAAATGGGGATACATATTTTCACTGTGACTTTTTAATTCACTTGAGAAAATGTTGGAATATCACAAGATTTTTTAATTTTTATTTAGTTTATGGTATTATAAGAAATGCTGTGAATTTGGAAATTACCCTTTGTAGAAGAAATCAACAGCTAAAGTTTAAAATTTTGATTATATGCTATTTATAGATTTCAACTTTTGATCAGCTCCTGACATACTATCTAAAAGTTTCTATGGAGGGAAACAAAAATATGTAGTAAAGAAATCCTTAATATTATTCTCCAAAAATGCATATATCAAAATACCTTGAGCATAGCTAGTAACATCCTATACGTATTATCTACCTGCATGTATCATCCCTTATGGATTATCTACTTGTACAAATCATCCTACATGCATTATGTACCTGTATCATCCGTTATGGATTATCTACCTGTACATATCACCCTCCTTGTATTAGCTACATGTATGTATCATCCCTTATGTCTTATCTACCTTTATGTATCATCCTGCATGTATTATCTACCTCTCTCTATCATCCACATCATATTTTCTACCTGTTTATTATTCTCCATGTCAGCGAGGGAATCCAAATCCAGGAAGGAATTTTCTCCACCACCATAATAAATATCCCAGTCAGTGGGGGGATTTATCTGACCACGAGCAATATTAGACAGATTTCTTTCATTTATCTCCTTGTCTGAGATTTCCTCATCACTACCCCCTGTCAGAAGAAGAAAAGTAACTTTACCAAAAAAATAAAAAGTATTGACAACAAAAAAATTGCTTAGCATGCTCTAAAATATCGTTTTGAATATATAAAAAACAATTTGTAGTTATTGACGTGTACAAGAAATAATTAACACTGGACCTCCTTTTTTAGCTCAGTGAGTGGCTGAACTCAAAATGATTTCACCTATACAGACTCATGTAAGTACATGAAACAAAACAGGAAGAATACAAAAAAATAACACATATCACCATAGTGTTGCTGCTGGTGTTGTGAACAGTAACAACAATAAAAATATGTATATGTAATAAAAAGATTTGCTGTTGTTGTAGGGTTTAACACCATTTTTTAGCACAAGATAGGCTATATATGGCAGCCAGTATAACTGGTGGATTAAAAACACAGGAAAACCCTGGAAAGAGCCATGACCCACAAGAAGATACTGGCAAGCTTTCTCACATATTCACACTGGCTGAACCCAAGACTCAAACCCACATAGAGGTGAGATGGCAATGATTCGTTACAGTGAGTGCTGCTTAAAAATTTTGCACACAAGTTTTGTAGCAAATACACATGCCACACAGCAGTTTCAAAATTCCATGCACACAGAAAAAATAATAGAAGGAATAATGCCTCTGAGCTAGTTTTTAAAAAAGGCATAAGTCATGGTTGGCAATTATGAATACAAATTCTCAAAAGAGTTCCCATACATACAAAAAGAGATTCATCATCTCTTAAAAGTATGATACACAAAGAGGACAAGATTTGTCAATGATTACTGGTTTCAAAGGTCCTACAATGATATTCATGTTAAATACCATACTATCTTAAGCCTGACATGTGATAAACCTGTTCTTGAGTGATTTTCACTGAAATAAAAATATGTCAGACTTGTCAACTGTTCAAGTCTTCGTCCAGTTATATTCCAAAAAAGCAATAAACAGTAACTAATCAAGCTCACAGAATAGTATTGACATATATCCTTTTCTATTCAGATTTAAAAAGTGGCTATGACATCCACCAATCCTTGTCCACAGCTTAGTTAATCTCTTGGAGATGTATCCACAACCTAGTTTTAACAATAGATTCCAAGACGATGAGTATGGTATTAATGAATATCTGAAAATACAAAAGTCACTCAAGCATTAGAAGAAAGTCATGGTGATCAAGATTTTATATAACTGAGCTACTATTCCTAACACGTACCCAATATAATAATTGTTAAAGCTTACTTGAAATAGGGTGCAAAATACTGAAGGTGACACAAAATACAAAACATATTCAAGCATACAAATGACACCAAAGCATGCTGGGTTCTATTACTTGTGAGACAGCAGCATATCAATATGCTGGTGGTAAAGCTAGGAAGCGAATGGATCAATGAACAGAAGAATAAATAAATTAAGAATGGGCAAAAGACTATTTCCCATCTCATTAGCAAAGGAATAATAAACCAGCTTTGATTATTTTACAAGTACATGAATATTAAGTGGCCCATCAAATTTGTTGCTGGTCTTGTGTGATAGGGAAGAGGCTGACTGTGACAAGGATAACAATGTGACAAGGATAGCAATGTGACAGGGATAGCAATGTGACAGGGATAACAATGTGACAGGGATAACATTTAATTTGAATCAGTGAAATGCTAAATGGTACTAGTGGCCCATTAAATTTGTTGCTGGTCTTGTGTGATAGGGAAGAGGCTGACTGTGACAAGGATAACAATGTGACAAGGATAGCAATGTGACAGGGATAGCAATGTGACAGTGATAACAATGTGACGGAGATAACAACATTTAATTTGAATCAGTGAAATGCTAAATAGTACTAGTACTAAGCTGATACCTGAAGTACCATCAAGTGTCTTGTCTTCCGGGTCAGCTTTACTCTTGAACCTTGCATCCTTTCTCACCTTGTCACCTGAAGAAGGAATATTTCATATGAACATGTTCCAAGAACACTCAGCAATGAACTTAGGCTTCGTTACAGTGAGCACTAAAGACAGACAGACAGAAATGGGTACAATACTGCTCCAACCCCAACATCAACTGAATCATAGCTTTCAATTGATCATTTATCTAAATCCTGTTGTCAAATTTTTGAAAGATTTGGTCTCAACCATATGTTTGCAAAGCACTCACTGGATGGTCCTTGTAAATTTTAGTGTAAAGTATGCAACACAGGAACGTTTTAAAATTCTGCTGATTCACTATGGTATTTATGTACAGAATGAGCTGCTGTAAGACTGGATCATCGTGGTTGAAAGTTACCATGAGGGGGACACGCTTGTTTATTTTGTAGATTTTTATATTTCATGACCTCTAAGAACAGGTGCAGTCCTAAGCATGACCTTATACTAATCAAAAGCCTCCAATGAAACTTGGTTTTCTTGCGCAATAAATTTGTCAGGGGTTCAGCAATTATGGAAAAATTGGAACAAAATTTCCGATAGTATCCAGCCATACTTAAAATCAAATTTTTACTTTTGACCTTGGCATCTATAGGTTTAACTTGTCTTTGTCCCACTATACATCCTAGAAATGTTACACATTCAAAATTCACTTTTGGGTAAATTGGTTGTCAAACTTGCATCAGTAAGTATGTCAAAAGAATTTCCAAATTTTTTTTTGATAAATGTTCTTTTAGGTGTCACTGTAGATGATGACATAAATGATGTAAGCATACAATTATCTAGACCAAAGTAATCATATTCGTTAGACATTTAAAAGTACTTGGTGAACCTTTCATCCTAAATGGCATCAAAGTAACCATCTTGAGTCATGATTGTCATAATTTCTTTTGCCATTCCATCAGTGGAATTTGCCAAAAAAATCCTTTCAGAAGGATCAAATTTGGTGACAAACTTTGCATTTCTAATTTTATTAATGCAGTCATCGATTTATTGTTAATGAAAATTAATCTGTTTTAGCCACCCTCCAATAATCAGTGCACTAATGGAAAGTTTTATCTGGTTTCAAAACTTTTACTGGGCTCTACAAATTTTTTCCCTAGAAAATACTGATAGGATTGGCCAAATCACCCAAGGGTGATTTAAAACCATTTGACATGAATTGTTCATAATTATCCATAATAAAATGAGACGGGTTTATTAGACCAAACAAATGTATTGCTTTCAATACATGATCATGACCTTGACTTCTTACAAATAACAGCATTTGGAATAGAAATATTCATCAGCAGTACAAGCAGCATTTTCCAAGCTTATGCTCATCAAGATAAGTCTGAATATCACAGTTATTGAACTCTTTAAGTAATATAATTTGTCTGAGATTTTCGTAATCTTGATCCATTCTTGGCTAAGCACCATCAATCAAATAATTGCACTTTTTCTCTTGCAAATTCGACATGAATTTGTTCAGCTGCCTTTTTAAAGTTTTGTTTTGAATTTTGTTGATAAGAATCAGGGATAAACTCATAACCATTTAAGATGCATTCCAGATCAGTCTGTTGCTGTAGTGACAGTGAATTATAAATAACACTAGCTTTATCAATAAACACAAATTGTAATAACTGAGTCCACTGATCCCTTGGCTATTCAAATTTTTCAGCAGTTTTTTCAAACTCAGGTAAATATTTGTCCTCTTCTTGTTCTCTACAAGGGGCACTAACCTACTAACCTAATATTCTTAGTAACATCAAAACTTGAATTTGTATGTGAAGTGGAAATATGCATTACACTTGCCAGCTCTGTTTATTTTA
The DNA here is from genome assembly GCA_029339505.1 of Unio delphinus. Classification (NCBI taxonomy): domain Eukaryota; kingdom Metazoa; phylum Mollusca; class Bivalvia; order Unionida; family Unionidae; genus Unio; species Unio delphinus. The sequence continues at coordinate 11,593,423 of JAQISU010000035.1, read as the reverse complement.
TTCTGAATTGATATTTCTTCTCTTCATTCTCTTTTTGTGTTTGTAACCACATTTCTTTTTCTTCTTTGTGTTACTGCATTTGTATTTTTCTGTAACTGCATTTGTTCTTTCCGTACTGCATTTGGTGTAACTGTATTTGTTCTGTACTGTAACTGCATTTGTTCTTTCTGTAACTGCATTTGTCTCTCTCTTCTCTTTCTCTGCTTGTAACTGAATGTTTCTCTCTCTCCTCGTTTTTCTTCTTTTTGAAGTTCAAGGTTTCTTAACTAAAGATTTCTAAAATGTGAAATAATTCTTGGGATTTAAATTGTTTTCCAAAACTAGTTTTCTGAAATATTTTATTCAAAATTCGTATACCCCAAAGACAAGCACCCCAATTTTTCTGTTTTGAGTCTACACACTTAAAATAAGTAACAAAAAGGAGTGAAGACAACAAGCTTTGTAAAATTTAACAAATAATTTATTTCCCTATAATTTCAAATGAAAAATAAGAAAAAAGAATCTATGGTTTTACAAACTGGATCAAAAAATAATCCAAGATTTAAAAAATAGAAGTCCTAGTAATAAAATGTTTTAGGTTCGACTGAAATCCAAAATAAAAGCAGATGAAGTCTGTTGTAATCTGTAAAGTGCTGCTATATCAAGTTTCTTGTTTAATTGCAGAAAATAGTATTTCAGTTCTGAATTCCATACAATTTCAGTGAGTGTCTTTTTTCCATGAATCTTGAAGGAGCACATATGTATTTCCAGGAAAAGAATCACTTGAAATTCATTTAATTTGAAGAATTTTTTTTTACCCCAAACTGGACACAACATAAAAAAACTTGACTTTTTAACCCTTTGAACCCTAATCTCCCCCATATTTCGGCACAATAACCCGGGCCTCCCCCAGCAATTTTTGAAAATTTTATAAAAAGTAAAATTTTGCACATAATACAGGCCTGTATACCGGCCTGTCGGGTTATGACGGTAGAGAGCTAGGCTGGTATACCGGCCTTTCAGGTATATACACCATTACAAAAGGCCGGTAAACCGGCCTGTAGGGTTAAAAGGGTTAAGTGATAAGGCACAACTAATGGAATTTTATCATAAGTTATAAGATTAATATGTACAACATATTCCCAGATGGGGTCAAGAGTTCATATTCCCGAAAGAATGTTAAGTTTGTTACATGATAATTACCATGTCATCCAGGAATGACCTTGACTTAATCCTTACTCTGAGAAATAATTCTAATTTTTTTTTACAAAGTTGTCACTAGGTTTGAATCAAGGTCAGAAACTAGATCCAGTTTCTATTATTAGTTGTTTATATAAACAATTTGAAATATGTCAAACATGAATTTCTGGACAAAGCCAAGCCTAGTAAATAAAGTTACATTACAATAACATGTAATGGAATAAAATTATTTTAAAACTAATAAATAACTATTTAAATTCAATCAAATATGCATAACAATACAATGTACCAATTCTGCACACAGGCATACCAAGTAGCACATCAGCACACATACATATATTATACCTGATCTGTACACAGACATACAATCTACCACTTCTGCACACATACATATATTATACCTGATCTGTACACAGACATACAATCTACCACTCCTGCACACAGGCATACAATTTACCTGATCTGTACACAGACATACAATCTACCACTTCTGCACACATACATATAATATACCTGATCTGTACACAGACATACAATCTACCACTTCTGCACACAGGCATACAATTTACCTGATCTGTACACAGGCATACAATCTTCCACTTTTGCACACAGGCATACAATTTACCTGATCTGTACACATGCATACAATCTTCCACTTTTGCACACAGGCATACAATTTACCTGATCTGTACACAGGCATACAATCTACCACTTCTGCACACAGCATACAGTGTACCACTTAAGCATACTGGAATAAAATGAAACCACTTCTACACAGACATATAATAAACATCTTCAATCTGATTAAAATCAGTTCTCTGCTGTTCTGTGCGAAGATCTGATAACTGCTTAAGGGTCATGTTCTGGTGACCATTACATTGGCCAATGGAAATGCAGCTTTTAAAAATATGAAAGTAAATTAAATCATTTGGTACACATTCATGCTCTTTATCCACAGTGCTCTGTCTCCAAATTCGAAGATACCGGTACCAAAATCTCAAAACCTTTACACTGCAAATAACACAAACACAGTTATTACTGGTACCAAAATCTCAAAACCTTTACATTGCAAATAACACAAACACAGTTATTACCGGTACCAAAATCTCAAAAACTTTACACTGCAAATAACACAAACACAGTTATTACCGGTACCAAAATCTCAAAACCTGTACACTACATATAACACAGTCAAAACAATTATGTATAATCAACAAGACTTTCTCAAGGAACAGGCAATCTACTGAATAAAAGCAGAAATTCTTAAAAGATCAATTTATTCTATCTTTTCTTTCTAATTCCTGAGTGTTGAAATCATGTGGAATATGTTTGTTAAAAATATCCAACTTTGGCATAAAAAAAATATCTGCAATCATGTTTCAGTCAATATTTGCAGAATACAAGTTAATTACAAAAATGTGTCATGACCTTTCATTTCAATCACTGATATCACTGAACCTGTCTAACATAGTGTTAAGATTTCCCACACTGATATCACAGATCACTGAAGTTGTCAAGATACTGTCTAGATATACCCACACATATCACATATCACTAAAATTGTCGAATATACTGTCTAGATATACCCACACTAAATTTGTCAAACAGACTGTCTAGATATACCCAAAATGATATCACAGATCCCTGAACTTGTCTAAAATACCATCTAGATATACCCACATTAATATCACAGATAACTGAAGTTGGTAAGATACTGTCTAGATGTACCCACATTGATATCACAGATCACTGAACTTGTCAAACATACTGTCTAGATATACCCACACATATCACAGATCACTGAACTTGTCTAACATACTGTCTTGATATACCCACACCAATATCACAGATCACTGAACTTATCTAACATACTGTCTAGATATACCCACACTGATATCACAGATCACTGAACTTGTCAAACATACTGTCTAGATATACCCAAAATGATATAACAGATCACTGAACTTGTCTAAAATACCATCTAGATATACCCACATTAATATAACAGATCACAGAACTTGTCTAACATACCGTCTAGATATACCCACACTGATATCATAGATAACTGAAACTGTCAAAGATATACTAACATTTGATGTCACAGATCAGCTTTTGACCTTTTATAAAACCAGGAAGATGATCCAAGAATAGAAAGCTGGAGTCTGGTCATGTTCTGCGCTCCTAACCGAACCCTTTTGCTTTTGGGTTTAAACCTCTTCCAAGAATTGGCTCAGTTTGGACTGGTGAAACTGACAAGTACAGCCATTCCTGGAAATGACGTTAGTAGCCATTCTTCTATTCATCCTCCCAACTACCCATATGTTCATCCTTCCAACTGTTCATCCATCCTCCCAACCACCCATACATCCATCCTCCAACCACCTATCTGTCCATCCACCCAACCGCCCATCCTCAAACTACCCACCTGTCCATCCCCCAACCATCCTCCCAATTACCTATCTTTCCATCCTCCCAACCACCCATCCTCCATACTACCCATTTGTCCATCCTCCCAACCATCCATCTGTCCATCCTCCAAACCACCTATCTGTTCACCCACCCTATCTACCCATCTGTCCATTGTCCCAACCACCCATATGTCCATTCTCAAACCAACCACCTGTTTATCCTCCCAACCACCCAACTGTAAATTTCCCCCAATAACCCATCCTGCCATCCTCCCAACCACCAATCTGCATATAAATAATTTGTTTCAACTGAACAAAATCTTACACAGTGTAATAATGAAAATGAATGACTGTAAACTCTTGCAAAGAAGCAATAAAGTCAATGATAAACACATGCACCGATCCATCTAGTATCTCAAATTAGCAACATACACTTTGATCTACCAATGCATCATGGGATATGGATCTACAAAGATTACAGTTGACTGAATTATGTATACAAACAATTATACTGTACTTTTGTCCTTAACGACAGTGGTGTCCATTTTGTCACTGCTAACAGAAGTGGTTCTCTGCTGGTGGAGGTTAGGATTTCCTGTCACCCCAGTACTTGGGAGATTTGTGCAGTACAGTGTCTTCAACATTTCCCATGTCTGTGCCACCTGATATGAGATTTCAAAGTTCATGTACATATTGTTTGGATTCAATAATTGTCACAAATTTCAAGCAGTAAAATATTACAACTACTAACTTGTTCAGCATCAAAGTGTATTACAAATTTAAAAACTTTGCAATGGATAAACTCAGAAATACTTTAAAATATTGAAAATTACAAAGTATTCTATAATTGATTTCAATTGGAAGTATTGTGGATATTGAATTTAAAAACATCATCATAAAATATAGAAAATAATTATTTACATTAAATGCTGAATACTGCATTATCACTAATTTTCATGGGGTACCAATTTTTGTGGATTCTGTTATTGCCTGAACATCGAAAGCAAAGACTCAACCAAAAGTTAGCAACAAATGATGAAGAAGACCCTTCTTTCTGTTTCATTCATAGAGATAAACACTGCTATTTGATAAATTAATGTCATTTAGCTTTTACTTGTTTTTGCTTTTTTTAAACCTTTTAAAAAGATTTTATATTGCTTCAATTTTCACATATCAATAAGATTGCTGGCTGATTCAGCTTTTTGAGGTTAAGTGTAAGTGACTGATTCTGACAGTTGCTGATATTGAATGTCAGTGATTAACCTGACATTTGTTTGATTTTGAGTGTCATTGATTGATTCTGACAGTTGTTTGACATTGAGTGTCAGTGAATAATCCTGAAAGATATTTAATAATGTGTCGGTGATCAATCCTTACAATTGCTTGACACTGTGTGTAAGTGATTCATCCTAACAGTTGCATCAGTAATTAATCCTGACAAAATATTCATACTGAGCATCAGTGACTGAGCCCGACAGTTGTTAATTTTGTGCATTAGTGATTAATCTTGACAGCGGTTTGATATTAAGTGTCAGTGATCAATTCTAACAGTTGTTTGAAATTGTAAGTGACAAATTCTGTTACAGTTGTTTGAAATTGTAAGTGACAAATTCTAACAGTTGCTTGATTTTGTGTATCAGTGACTGAGTCTGACTGTTTTTTCGATTTTGTGCATCAATGATTAATCCTTATAGCTGTTTAATTTTGAGTGTCAGTGATTAATCCAGAGTTGTTTGATTTTGAGTGTCAGTCTATGGTCCTGACAGCTATTTGATATTGAGTGTCAGTGATTGGTCATGACAGCTATTTGATATTGAGTGTCAGTGATTGGTCCTGACAGATATTTGATATTGAGTGTCAGTGATTGGTCCTGACAGCTGTTTGATATTGAGTGTCAGTGATTGGTCCTGACAGCTGTTTGATATTGAGTGTCAGTGACTGGTCCTGACAGCTGTCTGATTTTGAGCATCAGTGATTGATCATAGCCATTGTTTTGATTTCTGCTCAGTTGTAAGTATTGATTTAATCATGGTAGCTGCCATCGTTTCTTGTCAGAATGGTTTTCTTATTTTGTAGTCTTTATTTTGGGCTCTTGTTAGAAATTATTCCATGAAATTAAATACCAACAAAATATAAACATGGAGAAGCAAATCACAGAAAAATGTTTTTCTTTATTAAAAAAAAGCTACAACAATTGAGACCCACTAAAATAAACAATATTAAGGTAAGTGAAATCCATATATACTTATTTTCAAAATGTTTTTGTTAAGGGCTGTTCCAGTCAAACATACCTGGGACCCATGGATGGGAATTTAATGAGGAGTACTCACCTACACATGCAATTTAGAATTCTCTTATCATTGTAATATGAACTATAGGTGCAATAAAAATCACAGGCATATATTTGTTTTTAAAAACTTCCTTCCTGGGCACCATGTGTGTTTAAATGAAACAGTCTTAATAACAAAATGTTCTAGTTAATGGCAAAATGTTCTTGTTACTGGTTAACTATTCTTGTTTTAAGTTCAAATGTTCTTGTTACTGCCCATATTTTAGTTAAAAGTACAATGTTCCTGCATAACAGTAAAATGCTTTAGTTAATGTAAATCAATTTTGTTTAAGTTCAAATGTTCTTGTTAATAATAAAATGTTCTAGTTAATAATAAAATGTTCTAGTTAAAGGTAAAATGTTCATGCTAAAGGCAAGATGTTCTAGATGAATTTGAAACATTCTTGTTAAATGAACAATTTTTCTGTTAATGATAAAATGTTCTAGTTAATGATAAAAAAATTTAAACTATGCAAAGTTATGAAACAATTTAGTTTTTGATCCCACAGGTGTTTAAATAAGTATACAAAATTAAATTTAAATAAGTATACAAAATAAAATTAAAATAGTGTGATGAAATTAGATATCTGGGAAGAGTGATGCTACAATGATAAGGGCATTCATGTTTTCCTTATAGCACTAGTTGAAACAATTAGAACTGTTAATTATAACAGAACAATCTGGTTGAGGGCATTGACCCTAGGGTGTGAGAAACCATATCTGCTTATATGTGTCAAGTATCAGGTTTTGGAACTAGATTTAATTATGGGCTGGGAAAGTGGTTTTAAGAAGATTCACAGACTTGAGAGAGAGAGGTTTTGTAGCTTTCAGTGTGAAAGGATCAATTAGATTCTCTCTCTCTCTCTCTCTCTCTCTCTCTCTCTCTCTCTCTCTCTCTCTCTCTCTCTCTCTCTCTCTCTCTGTTCTAACAGACAGTTAGATGGTAACTCTACAGAAAGTAGGGGTTTTCTTGTGTAATGCAACACAAGGCTAAAGGAGTGTACATAGTGTATATTGTAAATAAACATGTAAATAGCAGAATTATTTTATGGATTTATTTCGGAACCCATCACGTTACAAATTTTGGTGGCAGCGGTGGGATATTCACACACTTGAGGATTATTCTGTCAGTTGTGTGGGTTTGTTTTAGTATTTCGGAAACGAAATGTATAGTATCTAGTGTATTTCTTTTGGACTGATTCTCTTACAGTTGACTTCAGGACTTAAATTGCAGTGAACGCCCGAAATGGCATGAAATCTCTATGGAAAATACAGCAGTGAAGGCTTTATGGAGTCAGTGGGACAGGTTGGAACTCCGGGGTGGGGTTTTGTACCAGATTGGAAGATATGACGGGCAAGCACATTTCCTGGCAGCTTGTGGTCCCGGCGGTATTTCGGGATGATGTTATTGCAAACTTGCATGATGCCGTTACTGCTGGTCACCTGTGAGTGAACAAGACTCTTTTGAGAATACGGGAGTGATTCTACTGGCCGGGTGTAGGAAATGGAGGAGGAAATGTTAAAAACTGGTGTCGTAGTTGTGGTCAGTGTTCCGCACGAAAAAGGCCATATAAAGCTAACCGAGCCCCAATGAAAATTTATAATGTGGGTGCACCAACAGAACGAATCGCCATAGACATTTTGGGACCCTTCCCTGTGTCAAATCATGGAAACAAGTATGTCGTTGTGATAGGGGACTATTTCATGAAATGGATAGAAGCCTTCGCGATGCCAGACCAGGAGGCAGAGACTGTGGCAAAAATTCTAGTAGATCAGTTCATCGCTCGATTCGGTGTACCGATGCAAATTCATACAGATCAGGGAAGAAATTTTGAGTCGAATTTGTTCAAGGAGCTGTGTAACCTTTTAGGGTAGATAAAACGCGGACTACTGCTCTTTAGCCACAGTCAGATGGAATGGTCGAACGTTTCAATCAGACTATCGAGAACATTCTGGCTACCCTTGTGTCAAAAGATCAGAAAAACTGGGATGATATACTGCCACTGGCACTCATGGCATACCGTAGTGCTGCTCATGACTCAACAAAATTCTCACCAAATGAAATGATGCTTGGTCAAGAAGTGCGGTTACCCATTGATTTGATGTATGGAACTCTCAATGAAAAGTCTTTGGAGTCCAGGAATTCTACAGAATTTATATCAAAATTAAGGACCTACTTGGATTGTGCCCATGACTTAGCTAGGGAACACATAAAAAATGCAAGCGAAAAGCAGAAATGGTACTATGACTACCGGACACACATTAAAACGTATAAGACAGGAGACGCTGCGTGGCTACATGACCCCAAAAGGAAAATTGGGATTAGCCCGAAATTACAGTCAAATTGGGATGGACCCTATCTTATTCTAAAATGTATCAGTGACCTGGTATATCACATTAAAACATCTCCAACACATAAACCGCGAGTGGTTCATTATAATAGACTAAAACCATTCTATGGCGACATTACAAACTGGTTGAAGGACAATGTTAACACGAAGAAGGAAATTCCTAACAGTGGATCTAGTGATGAAAATGAATCCGACCAGTTGGACAGTGAGACTGGCATTCCGGATGTTACGGAGTATGGGAGCGGCAAGCGGGTGCGACGCCCACCGCAGAGATTTGACCCTGGAGTGTAGAGTGAACTAAAACATGAACAGGCTCAATAAAGTGACTGTGTTCTGTGTCTATCAAGTGACTTAAATTAGTATAAATGTGTAAATAACTAAATTGCCTTACAAATACTCGTGGATTATATCGTTAAGCATAATCGTGGATTATATCGTTAAGCATAAGTGCTTAGTGTGTAAATAGTATTTAGCTGACATGAGTAGGAAAATGTTTTCAAACTTTTATCTCATTTTATTTTAGATTTTGTGAACTTGTATAGCACATGGCTTCATAATTAATGTCTTAAAATACTAATACAATGGTATACTTTCTGCCAAAACAAAAAGTTCATTGTAATTTATGTAAAGAAATTGAATTGAACCAGACAGTAACATGTGGGACACGTTTTCAAAGAAGGGGGCAGTGTGATGAAATTAGATACATGGGAAGAGTGATGCTACAATGATAAGGGCATTCATGTTTTCCCTATAGCACTAGTTGAAACAATAAGAACTGTTAATTATAACAGAACAATCTGGCTGAGGGCATTGACCCTAGGGTGTGAGAAACCTTATCTGCTTATAAGTGTCAAGTATCAGGTTTTGGAACTAGACTTAATTATGGGCTGGGAAAGTGGTTTTAAGAAGATTCACAGACTTGAGAGAGAGAGGTTTTGTAGCTTTCAGTGTGAAAGGATCAATTAGACTCTCTCTCTCTCTCTCTCTCTCTCTCTCTCTCTCTGTTCTAATGGATAGTTAGATGGTAACTCTACAGAAAGTAGGTGTTATCTTGTGTAATGCAACACAAGGCTAAAAGAGTGTACATAGTGTATATTGTAAATAAACATGTAAATAGCAGAATTATTTTATGGATTTATTTCGGAACCTATCACGTTACAATAAGTATATAAAATAAAATTAAAATAAGTATATAAAATAAAATTAAAATAAGACAAATGATACCATTAAGCTAAGTAATTAATCAATTACTAGTTATTCTTTCGGTTATTCCTTTACTCATTCTATTATTTATTCCTTCATTCATCTTGCCCATTACATTTGTACATATATACATTCACCTGATGCCGGCCAAGATCACGAGCCACATTAGCATTGTGATCCAGCAAGTCCTCCAGAGGGCACCCTGTCAGCAGGTATCTCTGAGCTGATATCACAAACCAGTCCATTGATAAACTCTGGAAAATACACAAAGCTAGTAAAATATAGTATAATGAATACTGACAATATGAACAACTTAGAGAACACATGTAACACTGTCATTAACACAAATGTAACACCATCACATAAAACACATTTAACATTGTCATTTACACACATGTAACACCATCTTACAAAACATATTTGATGTTAAGACACATGTAACACCATTCTGCAAGACAAATCTGATATTATCATTAACACACATGTAACACCATCCTACAAAACACATATGATATTGTCATTAACACACATTCTCCTGACTGAGACCTAAAATTGGGGAAATTTGTAATTCCAAATATAAATGAGCAAGTTTTCAAAAATCCCAATAACATTAAACTAGATTTCTCAGAATGGGATTCCCTTCTAGGACACCAATACTCTCAGCTGATACCTTTACTGTAAATTTAGAATAATTGAAGAAAATGAAAAGCTACTGAAAATAACTTTGCTGATAATTGATACAGATGTGGGCTTGTAAACAGAGAATACTTTTCATGTCATAAGGATGATGATCAAGCATCTAGTTCATAACAAAAGAGTTTCATTATAAACTTTTAGAGTGACATAAACATTAAGTGCAACATAAACTTTAAGTGTGACATAAACCATAAGTGCTATATAAACTTTAAGTGTCACAAACTTTAAGTGTAATATAAACTATAAGTGTGACTTAAACTTGAAGTGCGATATAAACATTAGGTGCAACATAAACTTTAAGTGCGATATAAACTTTAAGTGTGACATAAACTTTAAGTGTGACATAAACTTTAAGTGTGACACAAATGCTGACAAAATCTGTTTTTCCATTATTCACATTAACAATTTAACAATGTAATCGGTGTCAATGACAAAATAAGCATCATGGAGTTCACATAAACAAGGATACAAAGATGAAACTTAATAAAGTCATGGTGTTCACTGAAATGAGGAAACAAGAATGATGATGATGGTAAAATCATGGAGTTCACTTTTACTTCATGTGAGCATGCATGTAAGTGGACACCTCTACCCTATTCTATAGAAGCCCTCGGCTAGTAGATGCCTTTACCCTATTCTAAGCTTGTAAAAGCCAGAGTGAACATCTCTATCCTATTCTCATGGAAGCCCTAGTGGACATCTCTACTCAATTCTCATGGAACCCCAGGGGATATTTATACTCTATTTTCATGGAAACGCAAGAAGACATATCTAACCTATTCTTATAGAATCCCTAGTGGACACCTCTATTGTATTCTTATAGAAGCCCTAGTGGACATCTCTACCCAATTCTCATACAAGCCCTAGTTGACATCTCTACCCTAGTCTCATGAAAGCACAATTAGACACCTCTACCCTATTCTCATGGAAGCTCTAGTGAAAAACCTCTGCCCTATTCTTATATAAGCAATAGTGGACATCTCTACTCAATTCTCATGGAAGTCCTAGAGGACATGTCTACCCTATTCTCATGGAAGCCCTAGTGGATACCTTTACCCTATTTTCATGGAAACCCTAGTGGACACCCCTACCCTATTCTCATGGAAGCCCTAGTGGACACCCCTACCCTATTCTCATGGAAGCCCTTGTGGACACCTCTACTTTATTCTAATGAAGTCCTAAGGGACATTTCTACCCTATTCTCATGGAAGCCCTAGTAGACACCTGCACCCGATTTTTCTCTTAAACATAACACATTGTCAGGATGGATGAAACCTGCTGAGTCTATAAAGAACGACTACATTGAAGGTCGAAGCAGGACATTTTGGCGCCGCTGATTTGGCACGACCGGTTTGGCACCTGCCGTTTTGGCACGGGCCGGGTTGGCACCGGCCACTTTGGCGCTGAGCAATTGTTATTCCTGTTGAGAGGTAACCATATATTAGTGGAGCAGGTAAGGACAACATTGATTACCTCAGCGATCAAAGAGATGTAGTGCGTAAGTGAAATATAAAGTGAAAAATGAAGGGTGTGAGCTGCTGATACAAGTGTGAGCCAACCCAAGAATTCGTGATAACTGTGTGGTTTGTGAAAAATAAAAGTAAAATTATTCAAATTATCAGCATGTGTGTTGTTAAAATAACTTTAACTAAACCTATGTTATGTTCATTCATCAGTAGAATGAATTGGACGTCATCTGCAGCTGTGTGAAGACGGGCTGAACATTTTTTTTTCAACTCGCATCGCCAAAATCTTTGAAGTTTATCAGCACTGTATTTATCAAAAAAGTATTGATATCCAAATATGAATAACATGTTAGACATCAAAATATTAAATTGTTAATCTTTAAGTGGTCATGATTCACAGGACAATATACCAATAGAGTCAATTATCTTAAGCATCCTGCTTATATTGTTATTTCTTAATCCTTTTGTAAATGCTGACATGGCCTCTAATTATCTTAAGGATAATGTGTAATCTTTTGATGCTAATCCTTTTGTCAGTGCCAAAACTTCCAGCGCCAAAACATCCTAGCGCCAAAACGCTCGCACCAAAGAGGTGACGCCAAAACATCACGGACCGTTGAAGGTAATTGCACTCCTAAATTTGAAGATATGAAGGAAGCCACAGCAAAATGGTTCGATGAAACTCATATTGCACATTCCGCCTTATCCATAGATCATGATAATGATCAAAAAAGTGAAAGAATTTGCAAAAATACTTAGTGTGGAAAACTTCGCTGCAACAAGTGGTTGGTTCAGTCGCTTTAAATTTCATCATAACATCGGATAGAAAAGGATTTGTGGAGAAGTCAACTCAGCAGACACATCACAGCTTGATGGATGGAAAGACCAACTTAAAGATATATTTCAGAATTATTAGTCTGAAAATATATACAATTGCAGATGAAATAGCTTGTTTCTTTAAGTGTACTCCAAACAAGACATATTGCATCAAACGTCCATCATGTGTTAAAGACCGCATATCTGTTCTAGTAACATCAAATATGATTGGCAATTATAAAATGCCACTTCTAGTTATTGGCAAATCTAAGAAGCCTCATTGTTTTAAAAATGTGCACCATTGTCCTGTGGATTACGATGCAAACACAAAAGCATGGATGACATTGGACATTTTTATTGAGTGGATAAAGAAACTTGACAACAAAATGAAAGTGCATGGAAGAAAAATTGCCTTACTTGTGGATAAATGTTGAGTGCACACATGTGTGGACAATCTCCAGAGAGAACAACTATCAAGGCTCAAACAGAAGAAACTTGCATGAAGTTTAGAAATACATGTACTCTCCTTATCTCCTATGCCAATTTGTTGTGCAAACAACATTTAATTTAAATTAAATTAAATTTAATTGTAATTTTATGCATCGATAATGCTATAGATAATAATCTCAATTACATGTATATGTACGTGTCATTAAAATCTTTTACTGTTACATGTATTTGTATTTTGAGAGAATTCATAACTTGCTCTCTCCAGGACGTATTTTAAATGTATACCACTTGAGCTGATATTGTTACAGTATTGTATTATAAGAATCTATTTCTTTTAATAACTCATTAGCATGTGTCAGTGTATACAATATAATTCCTTCATTAATAGTATCAGCTGCATATCTCTTGTTCGCTTTTATGTACTTTTCTCAACGACTTTAGTAACTAAATACATGTACTGTTTAAACCAACTTGTTGACAGGTTTTCATTTCCCCGTGAATAGCCCCATCCCCTTGGTAGCCTCAATAAGATGGGAACAAACTGACCAAAAATCTATGCCAATTTAAGTACATGTACTTGAAGCATGTAAATAACAACTATGCAACCAGATGCTAATGCCGACATAAAATATTGAAGTGAATGTTTTTCTTATCAGGATGTGACCAATGCAATATTTTATTATGGATTTTATTACACAAAGGTAACCAAAATGTAATTTGTCAATATGCAAGTGTATTTCACACTGGTTTTGTCTTCATGTACTCAAACTTTCAATTGTTTTCTCAAAGTGTAGGGGCCCGAGTGGCCGAGTGGTCTAAAGAGCTGTCTGTTACAGATCATTGCCATCTCACCTCTGTCTGCATGGGTTCAAGTCTAAGATTTGGCTAATGTTGTTATGTGAGAAAGCCTGCCAGTAGCTTTTCGTGGGTCGGTGGTTCTTTCCAGGGGTTTTCCGGGTTCTTCCTCCACCATTAATACTGGCTGCCATGTATAGCCTATATTGTGCTGACAAATGGCTTTAAACCATAGAAAACAAACAAAACAAACAATCTCAAAGTGTAAATGCTACTCACTGATGACAGGTCACCCGATACTGACAAATTTAACTTGTATCTTTCTTTCAGATCCCACCCCACTTATCTCGACGTCCACCTATGTCAACAATGTTTCCTCAGGCCCAAAGATGTCAACATAAACGGGTAGGACTGTATAAAGATCCGTTTGCACTCTTAAATATTTTTAGATAATTGACATGTACCAAAATGGTAAAATGGTTCAAATTGATGCTGAACTTAACACATGCTCCACTGCTGTAAACATAACAGGCAGACCTATGCTATCAAACTATATAAGTAAGATGGATTCTATTTACAGCACACTGGACTGTGTGACTTAGGTACATGTATATCAACTACCTACACAGATTCCATGACATAAAGGGTTAAGTAACGATAGAAAGGTAACGATACATGATACTGTCATGGAGTACACTGATATGATGATACAAGATGATACAAGAGTTGCATTTGGTAAGCATTGGGTTTTATCATACCAACCTCTTCAGGGTGAGAAAAGGTCAATAGGTAACTTGTGGCATCCAGAAACTTTTCACTGCGACCTGGGTTTTTCTTGAAAAATGGGCGACCACTAGATGTCTGCGTCTTCTCTATATGCAGAAATTTGAAAAGAAAAATTGTCAGTTTAAGTACAAATTTAGCAGTAGGGAACAGCTATTAGGGAACAAAAGCAATTAGGAGAGCAATAGTTCAGTATGTCAGTCAAGGATCATATGTTAGGGAACAAAAACATTGGAGATAGCATTTTTACGGTAAAATAGTTCAGTATAACAGTTCCTTGTATCAGATGTTAGGGAACAAAGTATTCCATAGGAAACAGTTCAGTATCTCAGTTACATACATCAGATGTTAGGAAACAAAGTATTCCAAATTAAACAGTTTAGTATCTCAGTTACATACATCAGATGTTAGGAAACAAAGTATTCCAAAGTAAACAGTTCAGTATCTCAGTTACAACATCAGATGTTAGGAAACAAAGTATTCCAAAGTAAACAGTTCAGTATCTCAGTTACATACATCAGATGTTAGTCATAATATTTAAAAAAATAGTAGCTAGTTAATTAAGAAACAGTTCAGTATCTCAGTTACATACATCAGATGTTAGGAAACAAAGTATTCCATAGTAAACAGTTCAGTATCTCAGTTACATACATCAGATGTTAGGAAACAAAGTATTCCAAAGTAAACAGTTCAGTATCTCAGTTACATACATCAGATGTTAGTCATAATATTTAAAAAATAGTAGATAGTTAATTAAGAAACAGTTCAGTATCTCAGTTACATACATCAGCTGTTAGGAAACAAAGTATTCCATAGTAAACAGTTCAGTATCTCAGTTCCATACATCAGATGTTAGGGAACAAAGTATTTACAAAAATAGTAGATAGTTAAGTATTTTTGTTAGTCAGCATTGTGGACTGCGTATTCTATAAATACTTCAAAATCAAAAGAACACTATAATTTAAACAAAAAAACAGCTTTGGTGATATGAAACATTATTAGCTGAAAGCTAAACCAAATAACACCTTGCATGAAGATTTATTATAAATATTTGTTCAACTAATAGTAGTTCAATAAAGCCTAACAAAAACAAAACGTTTTACTCTTTTCTTTCCTTCAATAAGCACTTTTCCTGTCTGACCCTTCAATATTTTCAAAGTGTTTAAAACTTATACTAAAAATCACCATGCTTATCTGTACAGGCATGAGAAATCATGCCTTGTGTGCTGACATCCAGGCCAGCTGGAACCAGAAGATCTCCTGGTCGCTTGGCATCTTTGAACAGGTGCTGGTAGATAAAACAGTCTTTGCTGCCACTATACAACATATGGGGGTCATCCTTCTTCCAAACAATGCCTGAAAATTAGATTTACATTTATCTGAAGTGGCTAACAACAAGAAATCATCACTGGAAAGCATGGCATTCTGAAAAAACATTGCAGCATCATCCATCATTAAAGGAGTAATTTCTTGTGGTGAAGATAGTAAATCCACTTTTTATCACATAATCTAAATAAAGCAAAATGAAGACAAAATAGTGTTCATTCACCTTTTTTTCTGTCATTATCTAGCAATATTGTATTAAATGCAATTGCAGTCTTTATTTTCACACCCTTGATTGGTATATTTCAACAGAAACATTTCAGTATAGAAATGTGATTCACATGCAGTGACAATTTTGTCAAAACAAGATTTTCAAAATAGCAATGTGATTCATGTCTAGTGACATCTTTTTCTTGGTTGTAATCCATGGTTTGTGTTATTTGCTGTAATCTAGTGCAACAGTTTATGAAATTTGTACTGACCCCAAACTCTACATTTAAATAATGTAATCACATGCTAATGTACTATGAAATTTGTACTGACCCCAAAGCCTACTTTTAAATAATGTAATCATGTACTAATATACTATGAAATTTGTCATGACTTCTAAACCTAAATCTTGATGCCACATACACAAACCGTAGGTGTGCCTACTAATTTTTATGTACTAAAGTACTATGAAATATTTCCAGACTTCTAAACCTAAATCTTGATGTCACGTATACAAACCATAGGTATGCCTACTAATTTTTTTGTACTAAAGTACTATCAAATATTTCCAGACTTCTAAACCTAAATCTTGATGTCACGTACACAAACCATAGGTGTGCCTACTAATTTTTTTGTACTAAAGTACTATCAAATATTTCCAGACTTCTAAACCTAAATCTTGATGTCACCTATACAAACCATAGGTGTGCCTACTAATTTTTTTGTACTAAAGTACTATGAAATATTTCCAGACTTCTAAACCTAAATCTTGATGTCACGTATACAAACCATAGGTGTGCCTACTAATTTTTTTGTACTAAAGTACTATGAAATATTTCCAGACTTCTAAACCTAAATCTTGATGTCACGTATACAAACCATTGGTGTGCCTACTAATTTTTTTGTACTAGAGTACTATGAAATATTTCCAGACTTCTAAACCTAAATCTTGATGTCACGTATACAAACCATAGGTGTGCCTACTAATTTTTTTGTACTAAAGTACTATGAAATATTTCCAGACTTCTAAACCTAAATCTTGATGTCACGTATACAAACCATAGGTGTGCCTACTCATTTTTTTGTACTAAAGTACTATGAAATATTTCCAGACTTCTAAACCTAAATCTTGATGTCACGTATACAAACAGTAGTTGAGACTACTAATGCTAAGCACAGAGGTTCGAAATCCACCAATAGAAAGATGTTATATGCAAACGCATGTTAGCCCTGATATGAGTACTACTACATAATGTAATTGTACCTTGCACAAGACAAATAACCCAGCTAGATAAAGTCAATACAGCTGGAGTACACTGCTTTTGTGCTGCAGTCAACCCAATTCTGATGAGTAGCATAAATGGCGGTTAATCAGTGATGGAATAATGCCCCCATTCAACCAAATCCTGAGCAGCAATGTCAACGTGGGTGGTGGGGTGGGAATGGTGGTGGTAGTGTCTTAAACTGCTTAATCTGTGATGAAATAGTGTCCCCAGTCAATCCAACTTTGATGAGTAGAATCAAGTGGGGGTTTAATCTGTGATGAAATATTGTCCCCAGTCAATATAAACTTTGATGAGTGGGGGTTTAATCTGTGATGAAATAGTGTCCCCAGTCAATCCAACTTTGATGAGTGGGGGTTTGATCTGTGATGCAATAGTGTCCCCAGTCAATCCAACTTTGATGAGTAGAATCAACCGGGGGTTTAATCTGTGATGAAATAGTGTCTCCAGTCAATCCAACTTTGATGAGTGTGGATTTAATCTGTGATGAAATATTGTCTCCAGTCAATCCAACTTTGATGAGTAGAATCAAGTGGGGGTTTTAATCTGTGATGATATAGTGATCAGTATATTGGAAATAAAGTACTCTCATTAAACAATGGAGGCTAAGACAAACTCCTGCCTTATGACCATTTGTATACTCCTCAATACTTTACCTTTCAACAAAATTTAACCCTAACACTAACCCT
This sequence comes from Unio delphinus, assembly GCA_029339505.1. NCBI lineage: Eukaryota > Metazoa > Mollusca > Bivalvia > Unionida > Unionidae > Unio > Unio delphinus. The sequence goes on along the minus strand of JAQISU010000035.1, from coordinate 11,575,442 downwards.
AACTCATTTGTATACTCCTCAATACTTTATCTTTCAACAAAGTTTTCCCTAACACTAATTCCTCAATGCTTTAACTTTCAACAAAGTTTAAGTGCTTACTTGTTGTGACATCCTTGTGGTTCTCAAAAGTTGCAAAGGGGATAAATGGTCGACGGATGTCCCAGATGTTGATGCTAGAGTCGACAAGCAGTGAACAACTGGCAATATAGAACTCTCTCAGTGGCCTCCAGCGTATCTTAGATACTGATGCAATTGTTTGGATGAAGTGGGTCAGCTTACACTTAGCAGTGTCCCACACCTGTTTGTAAAAAGAGAAAAAAGAAGGAGTCAAACATAATACATGGCCTAAATGGTATTGTACAATACCTGTGAATAGAATTAAATGAGAAAAGAAACTTAGTAAGGGTTATTTGAAAACCATCACACCTGTATGAACAAGAATACATAGAGAATTTTGGTATATAGGATAAGAACACAACCATACCTGTGTGAACAAAACTAAATAAGAAAGAAAACAAAATACAAAGGTTCCCTAGAACATCAACACATCTGTGTGAACAAGAATACCTAAAGGATGAAACTTAGCACAAGAATTATTCTGAACATCACAATGGTGTGAACAGGAACAAAGGCAGAATGAACTTTGTACATGGGTTCATTGGAACAATGCCATAGTACCTAACAATGGGCTTAAACATAGTCCAATGGAACACCATACACCTGATTACAAGAAAAATTAAGAGATTAAACTGAGTATAAGGTTTTGTGGAAAACCACACATCTGTGTGAACATGAAAATTTAATGAAAAAAACTCAGAAAAGGGTTTGTTGAACACCAAACACCTGCATAAACAAGAGACAAATATGGGATGAATCTTAGCACAAGGATTCATTGAACGCCACAACCATGTGTGAACAGGAAACAATATTATGAAACTTAGTACAAAGGTTCATAGAACACCACACCTGTGTGAACAATAAATAAGGAATTAAACTTAGTATACTTCTGTATCACTACTCCATCATTATTGAGGATCTGGTAAACTTTTTAACCCACTTAAAATGTGCAGGCAGGTGTGGATCCCAGTTAGAAAACAAAACAAATAGGCAACAATTTTCTGAATAAGAATAATGTAAATATCAAAATTGGTAAATTAAACCTTACATATCACTTATTTTATAGCTGAAAACAGTGGCTAGTACCCTGGATTTTGAATCAACATCAACACTTTAGGAATTAAATAACAATTAAAAGTTTTGCCAAGTGAAATTTGTGTTTGAGCTTAATCTTTAAACTTGGTTTCAGTGTTATCATTATAGATGTGATATGCCCATTTTATTCCAACACAATGTCTATATTAACGATCAAAGCGATGCCCATTAGAGTCACTGTGAGAACCTAATTAAGTAAGAGCTAGCAGTCATAGTTTTAAAAATCCTACTGTGTAAGAGCTAGCATAGACTTAAAAATCCTACTGTGTAAGAGATAGCAGTCATAGACTTAAAAATCCTACTGTGTAAGAGATAGCAGTCATAGACTTAAAAATCCTACTGTGTAAGAGCTAGCATAGACTTAAAAATCCTACTGTGTAAGAGATAGCAATCATAGACTTAAAAATCCTACTGTGTAAGAGATAGCAGTCACAGTCTTACAAAACCTACCTGTGTAAGAGCTAGCAGTCATAATCTGAAAAATCCTATTGTGTAAGAGTTAGTAGTGATATTCCTAAAAATCCTACTGTGTAAGAGCTAACAGTCATAGTCTTACAAATCCTACCTGTGTGAGAGCTAGCAGTCATAATCTTAAAAATCCTATTGTGTAAGAGATAGCATAGTCTTAAAAATCCTACTGTGTAAGAGCTAGCCGTCATAGTCTTACAAATCCTACCTGTGTAAGAGCTAGCAGCCAGTCTTAATAATCCTACTGTGAGCTAGGAGTCAGTCTTAAACATACCACTGTATTAGAGCTAGCAGTCATAGTCTTAAAAATCCTACTGTGTAAGAGCTAGCAGTCATAGTCTTACAAATCCTACCTGTCAAAGAGCTAGAAATCAGTCTTACAAATCCTACCTGTCTAAAAGCAAGCAGTCATACAAATCCTACCTTTGTAAAAGCTAGCAGTCATAGTCATACAAATTCTACCTGCGCAAAAGCTAGCAGTCATAGTCTTACAAATCCTACCTATGCAAAAGCTAGCTGTCAGTCATACAAATCCTACCTGTGAAGAACTCTTGAGATCCTCTCTACAATTGAAGGTCTAAATATATTCTCTTGCAAAGTTGTCCTGATAGAAGCTAAGTGGGAGGGAAAGAATGGTTCAGGCAGAAGGATAGCACTTGTAACCTTTGTTGTTTAAGAAGATTTGGTTTATATTCAATCTTCCAGGTTAGGTCTATTGCTAGTTCAAGTAGATCATTCACCCAGGACTTTACCCATCTGGGAGTATCAGAATTATCTTTATAATTTTAAATATTAATTTCCATACTATGACAATGCTGGGGTGGGAGTAAGCAAAGGCCTATAAACCCCTCCCAACTGACTAAAAGTATATCAATGGCTCAAATCCGGAGAGAAGATCTGAAGGCAGCTGGACAATATACTACATCCCCATTGTCTGGAGAGGGATGGGCTCAGCCAGATGACATTTACCCAAGACACACTGATAATGCTGGACAAATCTGAAGTTACCATACTGGATTGGTCATTGCCCAGGTCAACAAGGACATTAAGAAAAACAGGACATATATTATTTCAATCACAAAGTGCAAGAAGACATATGAAATGGAATACATATGTCCATGGCAAGATTATTCCTTTTCCAACTTGTCTATGTCAATATCCGTGTCATGAAATTTAGAAAGGTGTAGTAGTGCGTGCTGCTTTAGCACAATTAATACTCACAATTAGCACAATTAGGTCTGATGCATGAGAATTTAATACTCACAATTAGCACAATTAGGTCTGATGCATGAGAATTTAATACTCACAATTAGCACAATTAGGTCTGATGCATGAGAATTTAATACTCACAATTAGCACAATTAGGTCTGATGCATGAGAATTTAATACTCACAATCACAAGGATATTTTAGAATCCTTCTCAGTGTCAGCTATTTAATATTTCATACACAATTATCTTTCCTAACATGATAATTATTTGTATGCATTATTCTTCATACTTTGAAATAGAAAAATAGTATTCTTGTAACTATATATAAATAGTATTCTTGTAACTATATATAAATAGTACTCTTGTGACTAGATAAATATTATTCTTGTGACTGTATATAAATATTATTCTTGTGACTGTAGATAACTAGTATTCTTGTGATAGCACATAAATAGTACTCTTATGGCTGTACATAAATAGTATTATTGTGACTGTACATATATAGTCTTATTGTAACTCTACAAAACAAAATCCAATGACTATACATAAACAGCATTCCTGTAACTGTACATAACTAGCATTGGTGTAAATGTACATGTATATTATTCCTGTAAATGTACATATATATTATTCCTGTAAATATACATATATATTTTAGTACTGTAAATGTACAGATATATTATTCCTGTCACTGTACATACATAGTATTATTGTGACTGTACATATTATTCCTCTGACTGTACACAAAGTCCTTTAAAATTATTGAATTTTCAAGTATTAAGTATCATTTTATTATACTGGTTAGGATGGCTGTCTGACTCAAGATCATTAGTGGACTGTTTTCTATATCAAAGATCCACCTATAACATTAGTGGACTGTTTTCTATACCAAAGATTCACCTAGATCATTAGTGAACTGTGTCCTATACCAAAGATCCACCCAGATCTTTACTGGACTGTTTTCTATACTATACATGCCAACCCCTGATGAGGAAAAGGCATAATCCAAGTGGTCAAAAAGCGGAATCCAGGCAGAAAAAGTGTAATCCACAACATGCTAAAATTTCAATAAATAATTATTTATTTGCCCCTCTCCTCTTTTAACATCCTTTATTGTTTCAAGTTTTCATATGTAGCACTTTTAGCTTTATGCACACATTGAGTAGAATCCATCTTAAGACTTTCAGCGCCAAATATGAAAATTCTTTCCACATGGCCTGAAATAGATGTCACGTGATGCTGCATTCGTGTCGTCATATTTAGAGAATTGTTATTTTATATAAAATTTTTTTGCCTTTTTCTAATCCATCTACGAAACGTTTGAAAGGAAATATTTATGTTCTCATCAATGCATCGACTAAAATAAAATATACTTTTAGCGCTAAATACCTTTAGACTGGTTCTGCAGTAAATGTTAATTAAAATAATGAATCTAAGATTAAATATTAAAATTAGAAAACCAGTCTGTTCTCTCCTTACTAAGCCATACAGATGCTATAAATAGAATTTGAGGTTGAAAGTTTGAAAGCAGAACAAGGTTTGCTATAAATAGAACATGATACTGTTAGGAAAGTGCATTCAAGTCGATGGACAAGCATACTCTTATTTTGTAGTTATGTAAAACGGTCTGTGGGATTAAGGGGATGTTAATAAAAACGGAAGAAGAAAAAAAAATTGATTTTTCGGAAGGTGGATATCCAAAAAAAGAATAAACTATATACATTTACGTGCAACGCATAATTTAGTGAAAAAATAGCATAATGGTTGGTATGTATGCTATACCAGAGATCTGCCTAGATTGTTAGTGAACTGAATTCTATACCAGAGATTCACCTAGATCATTAGTGACCTGTTTTCTATACAAAAGATCCACCTAGATCAATAGTGAACTGTATTCTATACCAACGATTCACCTAGAGCAATATTGGACTGTTTTCTATACCAAAGATCCACCCAGATCATTATTGGACTGTTTTCTATACCAAAGATCCACCCAGATCATTATTGGACTGTTTTCTATACCAAAGATCCACCTAGATCATTATTGGACTGTTTACTATACCAAAGATCTACCTAGATCACAAATGAACTGTTTTCTATACCAAATATCCACCTAGATCGTTAATGAACTGTTTTCTATACCAGGATCCACATTAATTTGTTCGATTCAGATTAGCTCTTAATGTTACCTTTATCATTTTATCTCGTCCTGCGGTGGCTAAACGAGTGCGGTCCTCAGGGTGCCAGTCTAGGGTGAATACAGGTCCATTGTGAGCTGTAAATTGCCTTTCTACACGGTCAGGCTTTCGCATATCCCAAATCTGAACAAAAGAAGAAAAAATGACAGAACAGGTTTTTCTGCTAAAACAATTAATGGATCTTGCACATTATTTCTAATATTATTGATTCACTGCCCAGGTGTCCTAGTGGTTAGAGCAGCTGCCGCAGAAGCGAGAGGTCGTGGGTTCAATCCTTAGTCAAGTCATACCAAAGACTTACAAAAATGGTACTAAAAGCTGCCTCGCTTGGTGCTCAACATTAGGAGGTTAGTGTTGGGACTGGTCGGCCTGGTGTCAGGATAATGTGACTGGGTGGACATCATGCTACATGTCTGTGGCATGATGCCCCAGAGCTAGACATCACTATAAACTGCCTCACTGCAGACATCATAGCGATATTACTGAAATTTTTTAAAGCTACATTAAAACTCCTAATCACACACACACACGTTATTTGATTCAGATTTCAAAGTGATTTCTTTCATTTCATACTTGCTTTAACCTATCTACAAGCATAAATGTTCAAAACTCATGTCCAGCCCCTCTTGGTAGTGTCTACCACTTACACCTCTACACAACTATGATCATAATAGTACTCAAGCAAATATGCAAATGAAGTGGGAACTGGAAGAGATGAGACAAAAGTGCAAAAAAGGGGAGACAGAACAAATGTTGAATCCAAGACACATCCATGCTTCTTGATCTGGACTGAAACAAATTTATAACTATTTCTACACCTAATGGCAATTCCACCCAACCCAATTATGTAATAATGAGATTTATGAATACTTGTAATTGTGATGCAACTCACTAGCACATTTCCGCTTTCATCAGCAGAGGCAAATGTAAAGTAGCTGAGGTGACATGGACAGAACTGGACATCTCGGACACTTGTGCTACCAATACTAAACTCCACACCAACTTCTTTCTTCCGGATATCCTGAAAATACATGCATACAAACAGATAACAACAGACCGAGCTTAACTCAAAATGGCTCTTCCCAAGATCTTAATAATAGTCAAATTCTGATTATGAACTTGTCAACTTTACAGCAGTTTTCATTTCATTTTAAATAGGACTTATCCATATATGTTTCATCAAGTGCTTGATTTTGAGAAGGGCAGTTTGCTGAATGGCAAGATATACTTATTTCTGACAGCATAGTGTATGTTTTATTCTTTTAACGAAGAAGAGGGTTTGACTGACTTACTGCTTGTCCTCCCCATCCTGATGCCCTCTGGATTTACCATTGTCAATACTGATTATCAAATGACCAGGCATATGGACACAAACTGGTCTACAACGAGTTTTCCTCCACCACCAAATCAGCCATAGGGATGGCAGTTTTCTTTGGATTTCATGGTTTCTTACATCCTGAAGCTGCATAGCTCACTTGGAAGAGCACCAGATTTAAAGGGTCATGGGTTTTATTCCCACCCAGGCAAGCCAGGGTTGACTGCATTGGGGTGTCCATGGTAACCAAAAATGTGCTAAATGTGTCATCCCACCAACCAGATATTCCTCCATCCAGAAGACAGCAGTCTTATCACAGAATCACATGACCCAATCACTAAGCTGTCTTAGAAGACAGCAGTCTTATCACAGCATCACCTGACCCAGAGTCACCAAGCTGTTTAAGCACAAAAATTGCACATGTGCCCAAACTTAAAACATTATATCTATAGCCTCACTGTGATTTTATTTACTTTGTCTCTAGATATATGTAAAAAGTTTACAATGATACTGACCAATTCCAAGAAGTGATTTTAAATTTTAATTTTAAGTCTAATTTTTGTGCTCAGTAAGTTTTATGACCACTGGGCCCAATGACTGTTGCATGGAAGAAAGCTTTTAAAAGTAATTTATTATTGATCAAAATAAAATCCCAAGCTCAATGAGATAGTTTCCACTAACTGCCAATCAGAAACAAGCTTTTAAAAGTCATTTATTATTGATCAAAATATAACCCCAAGCTCAATGAGATAGTTTCCACTAACTGCCAATCAGAAACAAGCTTTTAAAAGTCATTTATTATTGATCAAAATATAATAACAAGCTCAATGAGATAGTTTCCACTAACTGCCAATCAGAAACAAGCTTTTAAAAGTCATTTATTATTGATCAAAATATAACCCCAAGCTCAATGAGATAGTTTCCACTAACTGCCAATCAGAAACAAGCTTTAAAAATCATTTATAATTAATTAAAAATAAAATCCCAAGCTCAATGAGATAGTTTCCACTAACTGCCAATCAGAAACGAGCTTTTAAAAGTCATTTATAATTGATCAAAATATAATAACAAGCTCAATGAGATAGTTTCCACTAACTGCCAATCAGAAACGAGCTTTTAAAAGTCATTTATAATTGATCAAAATAAAATCCCAAGCTTAAGCCCAAGAGTTTGATGATTCCATGACCGAGTCCTCCATGTTTTGTGCAAAATAAAATTAATGAATCCTGTTTTCATAAATATACTGAAACCTGTTTCTTTACTTACAAAGGTTTGAACATCTGCAACCTTATTTCAGTTATCTTGACTTACTAGGACTATCAACATGACTCTTGTAAGTAAAGAAAAAGGTACCTGTCCTTTGTAAGTAAAGAAAAAGGTACCTGTCCTTTGTAAGGAAAGAAAAATGTACCTGTCCTTTGTAAGAAAAGAAAAATGTACCTGGCCTTTGTAACAAATGAAAAAGCTACCTGGCCTTTGTAAGGAAAGCAAAATGTACCTGGCCTTTGTAAGGAAAGCAAAATGTACCTGGCCTTTGTAAGAAAAGAAAAAGCTACCTGGCCTTTCTAATGAAAGAAAAAGGTACCTGGTCTGTCAGTAAAGTATATCAGATTAATGTACATGTACTAGGAAACTGACTCACAAACAACTTCATAGACCCATCCTGAGATCCACTCAAAAGCATGTTGTGTTCTTTTTCATGGAATGTCACTCTGTTTACCGTTCTCTTGTGTTCTTGAAAAACAAACTCTGAAAGATATTAATTATGTTGAAATTAAATACAAATTAATTGTGGGCAATGTGCATGGAAACACTAATGTATCAATTTTTATAGATTATACGCTCCAGTCAGTGTCATTCAGAATGGCAGTAATTTCCTTTCACAGCCTGGATCAGCTGTTTGAGTGAAAGGCATTTAGCTTCTCTCTCCTTGGCATGATTATAGCCAGTAATGTGCCATTACAACCCAACCAACAACAACAACAACACCACAGTGATGTGCTTAAAGTACCATTACAACCCAACCAACAACAACAACATTACAATGATGTGCTTAAAGTACTTTAACAACCAAATTAAGCACAACAACATATATATATACATATACATATACATATACATACATATATATATACATATACATATACATATACATATACATACACATATATACATATATACATTTATACACACACACAGAGAAAAGGCTTGCTAGGATTTTAAATCTAAGGAGTCCAGGACTCAGATTTTGGTTAAAAAAAGGAAAAGTTGCAGTCCTCTCTCAAAAAATGTTGAACTTTGCTGATCAGAAGAACTGTTGGTTGCCATTGAGTTTAATTTCCACTTTCTTTATAACACCAACATGTACCACCATGTCAGCCTATTTGACACGTCTGGTAATTCTGCTCAACGATATGTCATTTCTGTAAACATTGGATCACGTTTTGGTTGAAAATTAAACTTTTGGCTGAAATGCAGACAGAATGATCCCAAAGTAAAGTATTCCATTTCTATAGCCTGATGAATAAACATAACATCTTTTCAAAGCCATGCGCAGAATAGTCTGACATATATGGAGTTGTGAAAACATAGGGGTGGTATCCCGTCTGTCCAAAATTAATATTTTTTTAAAAAGAATATTTTGGTGACAACTGCCACTTTCAACTGGTAAGCATTGCAGAATTTGATTTATGTCCATTGAAGTCGGTATTGGTTTTGCACCAATATTGGTGACCTTAGATGCCAAGAATAGCCTGACAGTGGTGTAACTCTTGTTAGTCCCTCACCTTCAGGGTGACACTGAATTTTGTCAATCGAAGGAATGATCTTATTCCAAACACTAAGCCAGGCATCACACACTTTCTTACACTTGGCTATTGGGGGGCCCAGAGTGGCTGAGTGGTCTAAAGCACTCTGTTACTGATCACTGCCATCTCACCCCTGTCTGCAATGGTTCGAGTCTCAGATTCGTCCAATGTGAGTATGTGAGAAAGCTTGCCAGTAGCTTCTCATGGGTTGTTGGTTCTTTCCGGGGATTTTCCTGACTTCTTCCTTTACCATTAACACTGGCTGCCATTTATAACCTATTGTGTGCTGAAAAATGGCATTAAACACCACAACAACAACAACACTTGACTACTATCCCATTCAAACTATCGGTTCAATCAACTTTAGCACTCTTCTGAATCTCATTTAAATCACTGTCAGATTGCCATTTAACTTCAAAATACTCATCCAAATTTCCAAACAACATTTTGTCCAAGTATTGATGTGTCTTGATTTTGAGGTGGCTTCAATCAGAAATGAATACAATAATGTAAGCTAAGTTCTGATGCATTCTTATAACAACCAGATGTACATCTCAGGGTATTTCTGCCTCTGAATTCAGTTGTTGTAAATACCAGCACATTTTCTGACCCAAGCTGCAGGCCAAAATTTTTTAAATTGCTGCCCAGCTTTTGCATCATGTTCTTTTCATGTACTCTTATAAATACAGCAAGCACATCTGGGGGTAATTTAACCACTGACTTCTGTCAATGTAAATATCTGCACAGCTAAAATGATAAAGTAATCAACACATTCTCCAACTCAGTAGGTTGCTGAAGTAAGACTAGCAAGCCTTTGAATTTGCCACTCATCTATTTGCATGTGTACATAGGACTCCTGCATGGGTAATTTTCTTTGGAAGGTCCTATAATATAACCTTCAAGTCTGAAGAATTATTTACCTCAAAAAATGTGGAAAGTGCTACAATGGAACCTTCAAGTCTGAAGCATTATTTACCACACAAAATGGTGTGTAAAGTCTAACAATTGAACCACATGATAAGTAAAGTATAATGATAGAAAGGCCAAGTCAAATAAACATTTGCAGTACTTGCCTGAGTGGGAAAGTGGAATTTTACATATTTTTTATTCCCAGAGTTAACATCTAAATGAGGAACAATCTTTGAATATATATCTGGGCATGATGTCTAAATGAAGTGTGCATGTTGAACTCCTGTCTACACTGCAAACAAAGTCTTAGTTCAACATTTTATTGATGATGCATGCATGCATGCATACACAGACACACACACACACACACACACACATTGTCATGGCACAGGAGGCCAGATGTTAGCATGAGTGTGTAAAACCCTGAGGCTATTATTTCTCGCCAGCAAAATGTCTTAGGTGTCCAGCAAGCTTAATTGAAACAGCCATAAAATGCAAGGCACACGGTCTATTTTGCCAAAGTCAGTTACGTAACCTTGTTCACAGGTAAGTAGCGATTTCTTGTTCAAACAAGGCATCATCCAAAATTTTATTATAAACATCTTTGACAGAACGTGGGGAGGGGCGATGTCGGATCATTAGGAACCAACCTCCAATCAGAATTGAGTTAGGTGTGCAAGACATTAGAATCTTAAGTTTAAATATATCATCTTGAGCATCAAAAGTTAGTAGTGTTTCAAATTTGGCGGGACAAGGCAAATAATAATCTACTCCGTGCGTGACCATTCATAATGGCAGAATTATTCAGTGAATAATCAGAAAGTTTCAAAACAGGTCAGTTATTATTTGCTCAACTGTTGTGAAATATTACTGCAAAGTAATTGTACTTTAATTATTGCAGTATATCTATATATTTGAGTATCTATAAAATCACCATTGTAGTTTGATTCATTCGTAGTGTTTGACATACATGCGTATTTTGAGATATGAGCAACGTGATGTGTAGAATTAATATTGTAGCTTGTTATTGGGTTAATTCGTAGTAACCCCATGCCTGTATTCATTTGATATTATAGATTTGCAAATGTTTAATTGAATTATAAACTTTGTATAATGTTATTGTGTGCAACATTAGTATAGGAAGTAGAAATATTTTCATTAAATGGACATCTGACAATCTTATGGTAATAACAAGATTGTCAAGATTTTTATAATGACTGTCCAAGTAGAAATATTTTCATTAACTGGACATCTGACAATCTTATGGTAATAACAAGATTGTCAAGATTTTTATAATGACTGTCCAAGTAGAAATATTTTCATTAACTGGACATCTGACAATCTTATGGTAATAACAAGATTGTCAAGATTTTTATAATGAATGTCCAAGTAGAAATATTTTCATTAACTGGACATCTGACAGTCTTCTGAAAAAACACTTTGTTGACATAACTTTCAGAAGTAATACTAATAACAAGATTATGAAATGGCTGCAATGGTGTCTATATTAGTCAGCACAATTTTTGTTAAAGACCTACAATACATCATTAGTATTTTTTTTAAAAACTCCATGTTGATTTCCATTCAGAACTAAAGATAAAAAATATTCAAGATGGCTGCCATGATGAACATATTTGATGTCACCATCTTGTACTTAGGACCAACTAGACCTTGAAATGAATGCGTGTGTAAAGTTTCATGGCAATCCTCTATGTCGTTTAGGAGAAGGAGTAAGGAAAACAAATGTGCTAATGGATGGACAATGGATGTGCCAGATGATGGATAACAGGCCTGATGTGTGACCAGCAGTGTAGAAAATGGATCAGAGCATTAAGGCAAAATGACTGTTGTCACTATGTAAGTAATATCTACATTGCTTCTACACAGTCCAAGGAATGCCAAACCTAACACAGTACACGTAAATACAGGAACAGAATGACAAACCTAACACAGTCCATCTAAAGACAGAGACAGAATGACAAACCTAACACAGTCCATGTAAAGACAGACAGAATGACAAACCTATCACAGTCCATGTAAAGACAGGGACAGAATGACAAACCTATCACAGTCCATGTAAAGACAGACAGAATGACAAACCTATCACAGTCCATGTAGAGACAGGGACAGAATGACAAACCTATCACAGTCCATGTAAAGAAGGGAACAGAAAGACAAACCTAACACAATCCATCTAAAGACAGAGACAGAATGACAAACCAAACACAGTCCATGTAAAGACAGGAACAGAATGACAAACCTATCACAGTCCATGTAAAGACAGAGACATAATGACAAACATAACAGTCCATCTAAAGACAGAGACAGAATGACAAACCTAACACAGTCCATCTAAAGACAGAGACAGAATGACAAACCTAACACAGTCCATCTAAAGACAGAGACAGAATGACAAACCTAACACAGTCCATCTAAAGACAGAGACAGAATGACAAACCTATCACAGTCCATGTAAAAACAGGAACAGAATGACAAACCTAACACAATCCATCTAAAGACAGAGACAGAATGACAAACCTAACACAGTCCATGTAAAGACAGAGACAGAATGACAAACCTATCACAGTCCATGTAAAAACAGGAACAGAATGACAAACCTAACACAATCCATCTAAAGACAGAGACAGAATGACAAACCAAACACAGTCCATGTAAAGACAGGAATATAATGACAAACCTAATACAGTCCATCTAAAGACAGAGACAGAATGACAAACCTAACACAGTCCATCTAAAGACAGAGACAGAATGACAAACCTAGCACAGTCCATGTAAAGACAGGAACAGAATGACAAACCTATCACAGTCCATGTAAAGATAGGGACAGAATGACAAACCTATCACAGTCCATGTAAAGACAGAGACAGAATGACAAACCTATCACAGTCCATGTAAAGACAGGAACAGAATGACAAACCTATCACAGTCTATGTAAAGATAGGGACAGAATGACAAACCTAACACAATCCATCTAAAGACAGAGACAGAATGACAAACCAAACACAGTCCATGTAAAGACAGGAACAGAATGACAAACCTATCACAGTCCATGTAAAGACAGAGACAGAATGACAAACCTATCACAGTCCATCTAAAGACAGGAACAGAATGACAAACCTATCACAGTCCATGTAAAGATAGGGACAGAATGACAAACCTATCACAGCCTATGTAAAGACAGAGACATAATGACAAACATAACAGTCCATCTAAAAACAGAGACAGAATGACAAACCTAACACAGTCCATCTAAAGACAGAGACAGAATGACAAACCTAACACAGTCCATGTAAAGACAGAGACAGAATGACAAACCTATCACAGTCCATGTAAAAACAGGAACAGAATGACAAACCTAACACAGTCCATGTAAAGACAGGAACAGAATGACAAACCTATCACAGTCCATGTAAAGATAGGGACAGAATGACAAACCTATCACAGTCCATGTAAAGACAGGAACAGAATGACAAACCTAACACAGTCCATCTAAAGACAGAGACAGAATGACAAACCTAACACAGTCCATGTAAAGACAGGAACAGAATGACAAACCTAACACAGTCCATCTAAAGACAGACTAGACAGAATGTCAAACCTAACACAGTCCATCTAAAGATAGAAAGAATGACAAACCTATCACAGTCCATCTAAAGACAGACAGAATGACAAACCTAACACAGTCCATCTAAAGACAGAAACAGAATGACAAACCTAATACAGTCCATGTAAAGACAGGAACAGAATGACAAACCTATCACAGTCCATGTAAAGATAGGGACAGAATGACAAACCTATCACAGTCCATGTAAAGACAGAGACATAATGACAAACATAACAGTCCATCTAAAAACAGAGAAAGAATGACAAACCTAACACATACAGGTGAGATACTGGTATTAGAGGAGAATGAGAACATATTCAATACCTTGTTTATTTCTCTGATGTCTATTTATGTCCCAAATTACAACAGCACCATTGGTGGCTGCAGATGCCAAAATATTATCTGAAAGTAGAAAATATTACTTTTTAATTAATTTCTAAATATTGATTGTCAAATGTAGGAGATGAGATTGCAATACTACCTAAATGGTCAATCTTAAACTTTACCAGATTTAACTCACAATATACTGTAAAAAACAGTAAAGGCAAATTCAATTGCTCTTCCATGCACTAGGCAACATGATCACATGACCTGTCACTGGAAAACTAACCGGGTAGGCTAAATAAGATTAAAAAGACATTATGTGCAATATAAACTTCTTGTAACATTAATAACAACCAGTACTTGTATGGCAATAATTTGCATTGACAATAAAATCATCCAATTTATTAAACACTGTTCAGTTTTATTCATTGCTTTCCTACACAGATCATATATTCTGCAACATCCACAATGGTAGACTGCTTCTATAGCTTAGTGGTTACAGCATCCGCCGCGGAAGCGAGAGGTTGTGGGTTCGATCCAGGTCGAATCACACCAAAGACTTGCAAAAATGGTACTAACAGTTGCCTCGCTTGACACTCAGCATTAAGAGGTTATTGTTTGGTCTGGTCGGCCTGGTGTCAGGGTAATGTGACTGGGTGGGACATCATGCTACATGTCTGCAGAATGATGCCGCAGTGATAGACATCACTATAAACTGCCTCACTGCAGACATCATAGTGATATGACTACAAAATTGTTAAAGATATGTTAAAAATCCTAATCAAACAAACAAACCACAATTGTAGTCATGTGATATCAACCCTGTCATCTTGTGGCTTCCAAAATGGCAGTTCTATGATGTCATCCTTGTCCAAAATAAACAGTCCAATAAAATATTGTCTCCTGTCATAGTTCTAAGCTTCACCTTGAATACCTTTATATTGAAATGGGAAGTAACTCCTATATGTTTGGTAAACTCTGAGGTAAATAAATAAATAAATAAATAAACAGTCCAATAAAATATTGTCTCCAGTCATAGTTCTAAGCTTCACCTTGAATACCTTTATATTGAAATGGGAAGTAACTCCTATATGTTTGGTAAACTCTGAGGTATGAAATTAGACCCATGAGTCAAAAATTATAAATTGGTCTTTTAATGTCAAAGATAAGCTGCGATTCAGAATTTTATCTTCCATGTCTGTGATTGTGTAATGGATCTCAATTCTCCATTTCTTTGTGTATCAAATCTTGATGCTACATGTTTCTTTGTATTTGCTGTGATTGCTCCTTGTTCCTAATTGTGTAAAAGACCTCAATGCTCCATTCTCTTACTGTGTATTGGATCTCAATGCTCAATGTCTCTGACAGTCAGTTAAAATGCCCAAACCAAAAACTGTGTCTAGTTTGATCCATGAAACTCATCAGTACTCTCAATGCTGAAGCAAAGACTATCAGGAAGAATGTCTTGTATGATAATTGCTTCAGTGGGACTGTGGACAGATTTTCCAACTTAGCAAGATGAGCCATGTCAATACTTATGAGAGTTCTGTCAGGACCCATGAGATCCTTCACCAGACCCATGAGAGCCATGTCAATACCTATGATATCCATGTCAAGATCCATGAGAGCTATAACAAGACTCAGGAGAGCCATGTCATGACCCATGAGAGTATTTTCAAGACCCACAAGAGCCATGTCAATACTAATGATAGCCATCTCCAGATCCAGGAGAGCCATGGCAAGACCCATGAGAGCCATCTCCAGAACCATGAGAGCCATGTCAAGACCCATGAGAGCCATGTCAAGATCCATGAGAACCATGTCAAGACCCATGAGAGCCATGTCAAGACCCATGAGAGCCATGTCAATACTCATGAGAGCCATGTCAAGACCCATGAGAGCCATCTCATGACCCATGAGAGCATGTCAAGACACATGAGAGCATGTCAAGACACATGAGAGCCATCTCCAGCCCCTGGAGAGCCATGTCAAGACCCATGAGAGCCATCTCAAGACCCATGAGAACCATGTCAAGACACATGAGAGCTATCTCCAGACCCAGGAGAGCCATGTCCATACGCATGAGAGCCATGTCAATACATATAAGAGTCACGTCCATACCCAGTAGAGCCATGTCCATACCCAGGAAAGCCATGTCAATACATATAAGAGTCATGTCAATACCCATAAGAGCCATCTCAAGACTCATGAGAGCCATGTCCATACCCATGAGAGCAATGTCCATACCCAGGAGAGCCATGTCCATACCCAGGAGAGCCATGTCCATACCCAGGAAAGCCATGTCCATACCCATGAGAACAATGTCCATACCCAGTAGAGCCATGTTCATACCCAGGTGAGCCATGTCAAAATATATATGGGTCATGGCAATACCCATAAGAGCCATCTCAAGACCCATGTGAGCCATGTCAAGACACATGAGAGCCATCTCCAGACCCAGGACAGCCATGTCAATACATATAAGAGTCATGTCCATACCCATGACAGCCATGTCCATACCCATGAGAGCCATCTCAAGACCCATGAGTTTCCAGATTAGGTTAGTATAAGGTCAGCACTGATCAAACTTGGTTAGCTAGTATGAGAGATAATAATAATAATAATAATAATAATAATAATAATAATAATAATAATAATAATGAGGACTTTGTATAGCGCCTAATCTTTCAAAGCTCTAAGCGTTTTACACCATCAATAATGATACGACTAAACTACAGAAAAACAAATGACAAAAACAATGAAATTGGAAAACATAAAAACATGCTGAAAACATATAAGATACAAAACACAATTAGGTCTCTAAGTTTGTCCCTGCAGTTGAAACAGGTGAGTTTTAAGAGCACTCTTAAAAGAGACCACTGTCTTTGTGTCTAATTTCAATGGGCAATTTGTTCCAAGTCACTAGGCCCTGGTATGATGCAAACAAATGTTGTCCATATGACTTTGTTTTCACTGTAGGAACAATGAGTATACGATTATCAGAAGAAGAGCGTAAGGATCTAGCTGGTGTATACACATGGGTGAGGCTGGATAGGTATGTTGGACTGGAGTCTGTCATTGAAACATAGCACGGAGAACAAATTTTGTGTTTGATTCTGTATTGAATCGATAGCCAGTGTAGGGTAAAGAGCAGTGGTGAGGTTTGCTCTGATCGAGGTACTTTAAAGATGATCCATGCAGCTGTGTTTTTAACTTTTTGAAGTTTCTAGAGTAAATATTGTGACGAACCAGACAGAATTGAGTTACAACAGTCCAGTCTTGAAAGTACTAATGAACACACAAGTGTTTTAGTGGCATAAACTGAAAGATATTTACAAATGGAACTGATGCATCTCAATTCAAGATATGCAGCTTTGCATATGTTCATGACATGTTGGTGCAATGTGAGAGTACTGTCTAGAGTAACGCCTAGGTTTCGTACTGACTGTGAGAATTTATTGATGGTGTTGCTGATATTTATTGTCTGAGGTAAAGGGTGCGAATGAGAAAGTCTTTGTGTTGTGATCAGAATAGCCTCAGTTTTATCATCATTCATCTGCAGCTTGTTACATGTCATCCATGATTTCACATCAGAAATGCACTTCTCTACTCCATGGATGGTAGCATCAACTTCAGTTGGGTGGCTAGACTTGTATATTTGGGTGTCATCAGCATACAATTGGTGCAACACTGGGTGATGATCTATGACACTTGAGAGCAGCTGAGTGTATAGAATGAAGAAAACAGGTCCAAGAAAAGATCCCTGTGGAACACCACAACATACGTCAACTGGGTTGGAGTGTATTCCATTTGCAGATATAATTTGTGTCCTGTTGACTAAGTAGGACTTGAACCACTATAAGGCTACATTCTGAATGCCAAATACATGCTGGAGACGGTGAAGTATTATATCATGGTCTATTGTGTCAATTGCTGCAGATAACTCCAAGAGAGTGAGGACTGTAATCTTTCCGCTATCCAAAGCAGAGAGAATGTCATTAAATACTTTCAGAAGAGTAGTTTCCGTACTATGGCAAGGGCTATATGCAGACTGTACATTGCTAAAAAGACTGTTGGAATTCAAATGCGATACAAGTTGGGTTAGAACAACCTTTTCTAAGATTTTTTATATGAATGGGAGATTAGAAACTGGGCGGTAGTTCTTTAAATCATTATGGTCAAGTGTTGGTTTCTTCAGCAGTGGCTTTATGACGGCAGTTTTGAAAAATGATGGGAATTCCCCCAATGAGAGAGAGATATTAATAACATCAGTTAGTGAAGGCAATATTGAGTCTAAGCATTCAAGCAGCAGTGATGTCGGCATCGGATCAAGTTCACAAGACTTTGGTGCACTTTTCATTATGATTGTCCGTACTAAATCAATAGAAACAGGTTCAAATACTCCTAATGGTTGTCGCTGAAATTCTGCATCATAACTGTATGGTGACGAGTCACTTGAAATTGTGCTGTCAAGTGAATCTCCAATGGTTTGAACTTTGTCACAGAAGAAATTTGCAAATTGGTTCGGAAGGTCTAGTGGAGAGAAGGTTGTTGGAAGTGGTGTACATTTGTTCCTTGTTAGTTATCTCGAAGAGCTCTTTGCAGCTGGAACTCTTCATGATCTGTGTACTGTAATGGGATAACTTGGCTAAATGGACTATGTTTGTGACATTCTTCTTAGTGGCTTCATACATTTTTTTATGAATAGTGAGTCTGGTGGAAAACCAAAGCCTCTCTGCTTTTCGGCGATGTCTTATAGCAGTGCGAAGCTGGTTCCTAACACTGCTATACCATGGAGAACACTTTTTTATTGATACTCTGCATTTGGTGGCTGGGGCATGTTTCTCAAGCAATGAACCTAGGCAGTTATCAAGTTGTTCCGCTGTTGGATGTAAGAAAGTTGTTAGGTTTTCTTGGATGTCAAGCATGAATTTGGTTCTATTTATCATACAGAGGTTTCTCTTAGTAGCAAATAGAGGTGGAGGGTTAGCGACTGATACGTCGAGATGGCATACAATGCAGAGGTGATCCGATGCAAGTTCGTTGGATACAAAGGTGGATTGCAGAATATTATCATCAGGTCTATAAAGAAACCAGTCTAAAATTTGACCAAGTTTATGGATAGGTTGGTTAACTGACTGTTTAAGATTGAAAGATCTTTTGTTGTGGCTGAGTGTGTGCTGCCTGTGTTGATTTCCTTATACGTCCCCTGAATAAGAGTTGGGACCCAAAACCTCAAAGTCATGTCTATGGTTTGAACAATGCTGAGTGAAATGAGTCTCTCTTTGAAACTAAATTCAGTTCTTTCCATTGTAAGATCAGAATTATCAGGAGACTCTAAGTTAAAACTGTTTTCTACTTGAGAATCCTCTTCCATCAGTAGATATGTCCCAAGATATTGTACAGTAAAGATGCCATCATATTGTTTGGTAAATATGCCGTCATCTCAAAAGCATGCATTGCAGAAAATTTCAGCACTGGATGGTTACTAGAGATGGAATGGGGACATTCTTGACTTTGTACATTACTATGATGGTCTGGCATGGCTTTGAAAGTTGGCTGAGACAGCACAAATGGATGTGGGGAGGGATGGACAGCTAGGTTGGAAAGTTCTAGTTAGCTTATCTGTTAGACTGTTGTGCTTGTATGTGTTGAACCAGCATTATTGGTGAAGTCAGGTCAGTAGTAAAGATGAATGGATGACTGGGTGTCTGGGCAGCAGTGTCAGCAAGGACATCTTTGCTGATGGTATGGATGAAAACGTTTTGAAAACTGAACCCATACCCTATTATATTGTGCCCAAACAGTTGGATGATTCTGTCAACAATTAGCACTACAAAAGCTAGAGTGGTAAATAATTGATGCAGGCTGGATTGGTTGTCAAAATCAGAAAACACTTCCATACATATGGCTCTGCTGCCTATATCATGTCTTGGCAGGGAGCTGGATTTGTACAAAGTGGGATGCCTAGATCTGTATGATGCAACTTTGTAGTATTCACTTTTTTGACATTCTAGTTGTCAAAGCTCATCTTTGATTCAAGATCTCTGTTGGCATAAATCTGCATTATCTCCTCCATACAAACCAATTCAACAGGTGGAGGGAGAGGCATTCCCATATCCAAAGTTAAGCTAGATAAAAAGTCAGAGGGAGAGTGGAAACTTGAAATGGTTTGATCACTAGATTAGTACTGATACTATCTTCCCTTGCATCTGACCATGCATTTTCTGCCTACAAAGAGCACACCTTACAGGTGTGTTTTGGATGACAGGCACTTAACGCAGGCAAGGCAAGATTCATGACATTTTTCACAATCGTTATAACAACTTCATTTATTACATTTAATATCAATGTTGTCACACACAATCGGAAAATACAATGAACAAAACACACCTGGTGTAAATAGAATGTGAGATAACGGCTATCGAATATGAACACATGATTTCATTAGACATCCTAAATCAACAATAGCCTGTAAATGGAAAAACAAAAACTGTTAATGATCAAATTTAACAAGGACTGAATGTAACTAAATATATACTGATAATATTATCTATGTTTTATAAATATATCAGAATAAAGTGACAATATGTGTGAACAGACAAGCTTATGAAAAAGAACAGCTACACTGCAGCATTACACTAAATAACTGCATTATGACTTTATTAATGTAAATTCTGATCATATGGATTGTTAACAAATTCAAACAAAAAGTTTGAAATTTCACAAAATACATAAGAATATAGTAAACAGTAAGATTGTTTGACTCTCTATACAACCAAATAAAAATGTTGGATGGCATAACAGAAGAAAAAAAAAACAACAACAGAAATCCTGATTCTTGGAGCCTATAGGCAGTTTGCACCAGAAGATAAAACTGACAATATCCAGTACATAGTGCTTGCCAGAGTTATTTCCCTTTGTCTATACAAACTATAGACATATTTATCAGTCTATTGAAGAGATAGATTCAGAATGTAACAAAAGTAATCCCTAATATTAATTTAATTGGGTAAATTATTTGATAGAGAAGTAACAATAGTTCAGCTCTAAAATTGGGCAATTTTACAATTTAAAACTTTCCATTCTGTCACTCTCCAATAACATCTGAATTAGATATTTGACAATGTAATAAACTAAAGAATGTATCACTAGTAACATGGATAAATACTGAAATTCATATAAATTTGCATGCTATTCTACATTGTCAAGTATACCCTGAGTGTGATATTCTATACTGTCAAGTATGCCCAGAGTGTGGTATTCTACATAGTCAAGTATACCCAGAGTGTGGTATTCTACATAGTCAAGTATGCCCAGAGTGTGGTATTCTACATAGTCAAGTATGCCCAGAGTGTGGTATTCTACATAGTCAAGTATACCCAGAGTGTGGTATTCTACATAGTCAAGTATACCCAGAGTATGGTATTCTACATAGTCAAGTATACCAAGAGTGGTATTCTACATAATCAAGTATACCCAGAGTGTGGTATTCTACATAGTCAAGTATGCCCAGAGTGTGGTATTCTACATAGTCAAGTATACCCAGAGTGTGGTATTCTACATAGTCAAGTATACCAAGAGTGGTATTCTACATAGTCAAGAATGCCTAGTCTGGTATTCTACATTGTCAATAATCCCCAGAGTGTGACAGTCTGTATTGTCAAGTATGCCCAGAGCGTGGTATTCTATATTGTCAAGTATGCCCAGCGTGGTACTCTACATTGTCAAGAATGCCAACTGTGTTATATTATACATTGTCAAGAATGACCAGAGTGTGGTATTCTACATTGTCAAAAATCCTCAGTGTGGTATTCATTATTGTCAAGTATGCCCAATGTGGTATTCTGCATTGATATAAGGTCCCCAGAGTGTGGAACTATGGTATTCTAAACTGTCAAGTATGCACAGTGTGTGGAACTCTACATTTTCAAGTATGCTCTTGAGTGGGGTACTCTACTTTGATAAGAATCCCCAGAGTGTTGTATTCTACTGATAAGAATCCCCAGAGTATGGTATTCTACACTGATAAGAATCCTCAGGGTGTGATATTATAAACTGTCAAGTATGCCCAGAGTGTGGTACTCTACAATGATAAGAATCCACTGAGTGTGATATTCTACATTGATAAGAATCCCCATAGTGTGGTATTCTACACTGATAAGAATCCCCATAGTGTGGTATTCTACACTGATAAGAATCCCCATCGTGTGGTATTCTACACCGATAAGAATCCCCATCGTGTGGTATTCTACACTGATAAGAATCCCCATACTGTGGTATTCTACACTGATAAGAATCACTTAGTGTGGTATTCTACACTGATAAGAATCAACTGAGTGTAGTATTCTACACTGATAAGAATCCCCAGAGTATGGTATTCTACACTGATAAGAATCCCCAGAGTGTGGTATTCTACACTGATAAGAATCCCTAGAGTGTTGCATTGTACATTGATAATAATACCTGGAGTGTGGTCTTCTAGAGTGTCAAGAATGACCATAGTGTGGTATTCTGCATTATCAAGTATGCCCAAACAGTAGGATTCAGTACTGAAAATTGCCCGATCAACTAGTAGAATTCTACACATTTAGAGAGATCCAATAGTGCAACTCACCACAAAGGTGTGCTAAGAGTGGTTCCAAAGTTTATTAACAATAATGTTGAACATGGTGTTACCAGTGCAAACTAACCAATAAGAACCAAAGATTTATCACAATACATTTCCATTAACTTTACTGATAAATTTTAATATTTTTCTCTTAAACTCATTAAAATAACATGCTGCAAACAACATGATGGCATAATGTAACACCATCAGACAGGGGTTTATACATTCTATATCAGAAAAAATACAGATATGGAACCGGCTATGGAGTAACCAATCAACTCGATTAATCTGATTGCCTGAGTGCTTAAACCATATAAATCTGTTAAAACAGTTTCTTCTGCAGTTAGTCAAACCTTTAATAATATCTACAATAGCTAGCATCAACCAATTTAATATTTAACATAGTTGGCATCAACGCATTTAATATTTAACATAGTTAGCATCAACGCATTTAATAATAACATAGTTCGCACCAACACATTTAATAGTATCTAACATAGTTGACACCAATCCATTTAATAATAACATAGTTCACACGAACACATTTAATAATATCTAGCATAGTTGTCATTAACTCATTTAATAATATCTAACATAGTTGGCATCAACACATTTAATATTTAACATAGTTGGCACTAACCCATTTAATAATATCTAATAAGAGTTGACACCAACCCATTTAATAATATCTAAGATAGTTAGCATCAACCCATTTAATAATATCTAACATGGTTGGCACTAACCCAATTAACAATATCTAACATAGTTGGCAACAACCCATTTAATAATAACAGTTGGCACCAACCTATTTAATAATAACAGTTTGCACCAACCCATTTAATAATATCTAGCATAATTGTCATTAACCCAATTAACAATATCTAACATAGTTGGCAACAACCCATTTAATAATAACAGTTGGCACCAACCTATTTAATAATAACAGTTTGCACCAACCCATTAAAAATTATTTAACATAGCTGACACTAACCCATTTTTTAAATTATCTAACATTGTTGGCATCAACCCATTTTTACTGTAGCACAATATACCCTTATTCCTTTTTACTTACTTAAGTTCCAGGCACAATATAGTAGTTAGGTTTTCAAAATATCTACAAATGACATTTCAGTTGACAGATGAGTGTTGATCGCCAAGGAATTCTGTAGTTGGTTAACTTACGTTAGATTTTCTTTATGAAACCATATGTCTAATATTCTTTATGAAACCATATGTCTGATATCACATCTGAATAATGTAATTAGCCACATTCATTTTACTCAAAATAATAAAATCTTTGTTCAACAGACTTGTATCTTTGCTCTATAACAAACTAATATTTCATTCACAGATTTTTAAAAACCCAACTGTTTGAATGTGCATGGATATATTTCAGTAAGTATAAAGGAATAATATGACTAGAGCAATTAAACTCCAACTTGTACAACACTGTCAATATGCAATCATATAACTAAAGCAATTAAACTCTAACTTGTACAACAGTGTCAATATGCAATCACATGACTAGAGCAATTAAACTCTAACTTGTACAACAGTGTCAATATGCAATCATGACTAAAGCAATTAAACTCTAACTTGTACAACAGTGTCAATATGCAATCATATGACTAAAGCAATTAAACTCTAATTTGTACAACACTGTCAATATGCAATCATATGACTAAAGCAATTAAACTCTAACTTGTACAACAGTGTCAATATGCAATCATATTACTAAAGCAATTAAACTCAAACTTGTACAACATTGTCAATATGCAATCATATGACTAGAGCAATTAAACTCTAACTTGTACAACAGTGTCAATATGCAATCATGACTAAAGCAATTAAACTCTAATTTGTACAACAGTGTCAATATGCAATCATGACTAAAGCAATTAAACTCTAACTTGTACAACAGTGTCAATATGCAATCATATGACTAGAGCAATTAAACTCTAACTTGTACAACAGTGTCAATATGCAATCATATAACTAAAGCAATTAAACTCTAACTTGTACAACAGTGTCAATATGCAATCATATAACTAAAGCAATTAAACTCTAACTTGTACAACAGTGTCAATATGCAATCATATGACTAGAGCAATAAAACTCTAATTTGTACAACAGTGTCAATATGCAATCATATGACTAGAGCAATTAAACTCTAACTTGTACAACAGTGTCAATATGCAATCATGACTAAAGCAATTAAACTCTAACTTGTACAACATTGTCAATATGCAATCATGACTAAAGCAATTAAACTCAAACTTGTACAACAGTGTCAATATGCAATCATATGACTAAAGCAATTAAACTCTAACTTGTACAACAGTGTCAATATGCAATCATATTACTAAAGCAATTAAACTCTAACTTGTACAACAGTGTCAATATGCAATCATGACTAAAGCAATTAAACTCAAACTTGTACAACAGTGTCAATATGCAATCATGACTAAAGCAATTAAACTCTAACTTGTACAACAGTGTCAATATGCAATCATGACTAAAGCAATTAAACTCTAACTTGTACAACAGTGTCAATATGCAATCATGACTAAAGCAATTAAACTCTAACTTGTACAACATTGTCAATATGCAATCATGACTAAAGCAATTAAACTCAAACTTGTACAACACTGTCAATATGCAATCATATGACTAAAGCAATTAAACTCTAACTTGTACAACAGTGTCAATATGCAATCATATTACTAAAGCAATTAAACTCTAACTTGTACAACAGTGTCAATATGCAATCATATGACTAAAGCAATTAAACTCTAACTTGTACAACATTGTCAATATGCAATCATGACTAAAGCAATTAAACTCAAACTTGGACAACAGTGTCAATATGCAATCATGACTAAAGCAATTAAACTCTAACTTGTACAACAGTGTCAATATGCAATCATATGACTAAAGCAATTAAACTCTAACTTGTACAACAGTGTCAATATGCAATCATATGACTAGAGCAATTAAACTCTAACTTGTACAACAGTGTCAATATGCAATCATATTACTAAAGCAATTAAACTCTAACTTGTACAACATTGTCAATATGCAATCATATGACTAGAGCAATTAAACTCTAACTTGTACAACAGTGTCAATATGCAATCATGACTAAAGCAATTAAACTCAAACTTGTACAACATTGTCAATATGCAATCATATGACTAGAGCAATTAAACTCTAACTTGTACAACAGTGTCAATATGCAATCATATTACTAAAGCAATTAAACTCTAACTTGTACAACAGTGTCAATATGCAATCATATGACTAGAGCAATTAAACTCTAACTTGTACAACAGTGTCAATATGCAATCATATAACTAAAGCAATTAAACTCTAACTTGTACAACAGTGTCAATATGCAATCATATTACTAACGCAATTAAACTCTAACTTGTACAACAGTGTCAATATGCAATCATATGACTAAAGCAATTAAACTCTAACTTGTACAACATTGTCAATATGCAATCATGACTAAAGCAATTAAACTCTAACTTGTACAACAGTGTCAATATGCAATCATATTACTAAAGCAATTAAACTCTAACTTGTACAACAGTGTCAATATGCAATCATGACTAAAGCAATTAAACTCTAACTTGTACAACAGTGTCAATATGCAATCATATTACTAAAGCAATTAAACTCTAACTTGTACAACAGTGTCAATATGCAATCATGACTAAAGCAATTAAATTCCAACTTGTACAACAGTGTCAATATGCAATCATATAACTAAAGCAATTAAACTCTAACTTGTACAACAGTGTCAATATGCAATCATATAACTAAAGCAATTAAACTCTTACTTGTACAACAGTGTCAATATGCAATCATATGACTAAAGCAATTAAACTCAAACTTGTACAACACTGTCAATATGCAATCATGACTAAAGCAATTAAACTCTAACTTGTACAACATTGTCAATATGCAATCATGACTAAAGCAATTAAACTCAAACTTGTACAACAGTGTCAATATGCAATCATATGACTAGAGCAATTAAACTCTAACTTGTACAACATTGTCAATATGCAATCATGACTAAAGCAATTAAACTCAAACTTGTACAACAGTGTCAATATGCAATCATATGACTAAAGCAATTAAACTCTAACTTGTACAACAGTGTCAATATGCAATCATATTACTAAAGCAATTAAACTCTAACTTGTACAACATTGTCAATATGCAATCATATAACTAAAGCAATTAAACTCTAACTTGTACAACAGTGTCAATATGCAATCATATGACTAAAGCAATTAAACTCTAACTTGTACAACAGTGTCAATATGCAATCATGACTAATTCAATTAAACTCTAACTTGTACAACATTGTCAATATGCAATCATGACTAAAGCAATTAAACTCTAATTTGTACAACATTGTCAATATGCAATCATGACTAAAGCAATTAAACTCTAACTTGTACAACAGTGTCAATATGCAATCATATGACTAAAGCAATTAAACTCTAACTTGTACAACAGTGTCAATATGCAATCATATTACTAAAGCAATTAAACTCTAACTTGTACAACAGTGTCAATATGCAATCATATGACTAAAGCAATTAAACTCTAACTTGTACAACAGTGTCAATATGCAATCATGACTAAAGCAATTAAACTCAAACTTGTACAACAGTGTCAATATGCAATCATATGACTAAAGCAATTAAACTCAAACTTGTACAACAGTGTCAATATGCAATCATATGACTAGAGCAATTAAACTCTAACTTGTACAACAATGTCAATATGCAATCATGACTAAAGCAATTAAACTCAAACTTGTACAACAGTGTCAATATGCAATCATATGACTAAAGCAATTAAACTCTAATTTGTACAACAGTGTCAATATGCAATCATATTACTAAAGCAATTAAACTCTAACTTGTACAACATTGTCAATATGCAATCATATTACTAAAGTAATTAAACTCTAACTTGTACAACAGTGTCAATATGCAATCATATAACTAAAGCAATTAAACTCTAACTTGTACAACAGTGTCAATATGCAATCATATTACTAAAGCAATTAAACTCTAACTTGTACAACAGTGTCAATATGCAATCATATTACTAAAGCAATTAAACTCTAACTTGTACAACAGTGTCAATATGCAATCATATTACTAAAGCAATTAAACTCTAACTTGTACAACAGTGTAAATATGCAATCATATAACTAAAGCAATTAAACTCTAACTTGTACAACAGTGTCAATATGCAATCAAATTACTAAAGCAATTAAACTCTAACTTGTACAACAGTGTCAATATGCAATCATGACTAAAGCAATTAAACTCTAACTTGTACAACAGTGTCAATATGCAATCATGACTAAAGCAATTAAACTCTAACTTGTACAACAGTGTCAATATGCAATCATATAACTAAAGCAATTAAACTCTAACTTGTACAACAGTGTCAATATGCAAGCATATTACTAAAGCAATTAAACTCTAACTTGTACAACAGTGTCAATATGCAATCATATTACTAAAGCAATTAAACTCTAACTTGTACAACAGTGTCAATATGCAATCATATTACTAAAGCAATTAAACTCTAACTTGTACAACAGTGTCAATATGCAATCATGACTAAAGCAATTAAACTCTAACTTGTACAACAGTGTCAATATGCAATCATGACTAAAGCAATTAAACTCTAGCTTGTACAACAGTGTCAATATGCAATCATATTACTAAAGCAATTAAACTCTAACTTGTACAACAGTGTCAATATGCAATCATATAACTAAAGCAATTAAACTCTAACTTGTACAACAGTGTCAATATGCAATCATATTACTAAAGCAATTAAACTCTAACTTGTACAACAGTGTCAATATGCAATCATATGACTAAAGCAATTAAACTCTAACTTGTACAACATTGTCAATATGCAATCATGACTAAAGCAATTAAACTCAAACTTGGACAACAGTGTCAATATGCAATCATGACTAAAGCAATTAAACTCTAACTTGTACAACAGTGTCAATATGCAATCATATGACTAAAGCAATTAAACTCTAACTTGTACAACAGTGTCAATATGCAATCATATGACTAGAGCAATTAAACTCTAACTTGTACAACAGTGTCAATATGCAATCATATGACTAGAGCAATTAAACTCTAACTTGTACAACATTGTCAATATGCAATCATGACTAAAGCAATTAAACTCAAACTTGTACAACAGTGTCAATATGCAATAATATGACTAAAGCAATTAAACTCTAACTTGTACAACAGTGTCAATATGCAATCATGACTAAAGCAATTAAACTCTAACTTGTACAACAGTGTCAATATGCAATCATGACTAAAGCAATTAAACTCTAACTTGTACAACAGTGTCAATATGCAATCATGACTAAAGCAATTAAACTCTAACTTGTACAACAGTGTCAATATGCAATCATATTACTAAAGCAATTAAACTCTAACTTGTACAACAGTGTCAATATGCAATCATATAACTAAAGCAATTAAACTCTAACTTGTACAACAGTGTCAATATGCAATAATATTACTAAAGCAATTAAACTCTAACTTGTACAACAGTGTCAATATGCAATCATATTACTAAAGCAATTAAACTCTAACTTGTACAACAGTGACAATATGCAATCATATAACTAGAGCAATTAAACTCTAACTTGTACAACAGTGTCAATATGCAATCATGACTAAAGCAATTAAACTCTATCTTGTACAACAGTGTCAATATGCAATCATGACTAAAGCAATTAAACTCTAACTTGTAGAACAGTGTCAATATGCAATCATATGACTAAAGCAATTAAACTCTAACTTGTACAACAGTGACAATATGAAATCATATGACTAAAGCAATTAAACTCAAACTTGTACAACAGTGTCAATATGCAATCATGACTAAAGCAATTAAACTAATTTGTACAACAGTGTCAATATGCAATCATATTACTAAAGCAATTAAACTCAAACTTGTACAACAGTGTCAATATGCAATCATGACTAAAGCAATTAAACTCAAACTTGTACAACAGTGTCAATATGCAATCATATGACTAAAGCAATTAAACTCCAACTTGTACAACAGTGTCAATATGCAATCATATGACTAGAGCAATTAAACTCTAATTTGTACAACAGTGTCAATATGCAATCATGACTAAAGCAATTAAACTCTAACTTGTACAACAGTGTCAATATGCAATCATATTACTAAAGCAATTAAACTCTAATCTGTGCAATTGTGTCAATATGCAATCATGACTAAAGCAATTAATCTCTAATTTGTACAACAGTGTCAATATGCAATCATGACTAAAGCAATTAAACTCTAACTTGTACAACAGTGTCAATATGCAATCATGACTAAAGCAATTAAACTCTAATTTGTACAACAGTGTCAATATGCAATCATATGACTAAAGCAATTAAACTCCAACTTGTACAACAGTGTCAATATGCAATCATATGACTAGAGCAATTAAACTCTAATTTGTACAACAGTGTCAATATGCAATCGTGACTAAAGCAATTAAACTCTAACTTGTACAACAGTGTCAATATGCAATCATATTACTAAAGCAATTAAACTCAAACTTGTACAACAGTGTCAATATGCAATCATGACTAAAGCAATTAAACTCTAACTTGTACAACAGTGTCAATATGCAATCATATGACTAAAGCAATTAAACTCCAACTTGTACAACAGTGTCAATATGCAATCATATGACTAGAGCAATTAAACTCTAATTTGTACAACAGTGTCAATATGCAATCATGACTAAAGCAATTAATCTCTAACTTGTACAACAGTGTCAATATGCAATCATGACTAAAGCAATTAAACTCTAACTTGTACAACAGTGTCAATATGCAATCATATGACTAGAGCAATTAAACTCTAACTTGTACAACAGTGTCAATATGCAATCATATGACTAGAGCAATTAAACTCTAACTTGTACAACAGTGTCAATATGCAATCATATGACTAAAGCAATTAAACTCCAACTTGTACAACAGTGTCAATATGCAATCATATGACTAGAGCAATTAAACTCTAATTTGTACAACAGTGTCAATATGCAATCATGACTAAAGCAATTAATCTCTAACTTGTACAACAGTGTCAATATGCAATCATATGACTAAAGCAATTAAACTCTAACTTGTACAACAGTGTCAATATGCAATCATATGACTAGAGCAATTAAACTCTAACTTGTACAACAGTGTCAATATGCAATCATATGACTAGAGCAATTAAACTCTAACTTGTACAACAGTGTCAATATGCAATCATATGACTAAAGCAATTAAACTCTAACTTGTACAACATTGTCAATATGCAATCATGACTAAAGCAATTAAACTCAAACTTGTACAACAGTGTCAATATGCAATAATATGACTAAAGCAATTAAACTCTAACTTGTACAACAGTGTCAATATGCAATCATATTACTAAAGCAATTAAACTCAAACTTGTACAACATTGTCAATATGCAATCATATGACTAGAGCAATTAAACTCAAACTTGTACAACAGTGTCAATATGCAATAATATGACTAAAGCAATTAAACTCTAACTTGTACAACAGTGTCAATATGCAATCATGACTAAAGCAATTAAACTCAAACTTGTACAACATTGTCAATATGCAATCATATGACTAGAGCAATTAAACTCTAACTTGTACAACAGTGTCAATATGCAATCATATTACTAAAGCAATTAAACTCTAACTTGTACAACATTGTCAATATGCAATCATATGACTAGAGCAATTAAACTCTAACTTGTACAACAGTGTCAATATGCAATCATGACTAAAGCAATTAAACTCAAACTTGTACAACATTGTCAATATGCAATCATATGACTAGAGCAATTAAACTCTAACTTGTACAACAGTGTCAATATGCAATCATATTACTAAAGCAATTAAACTCTAACTTGTACAACAGTGTCAATATGCAATCATATGACTAGAGCAATTAAACTCTAACTTGTACAACAGTGTCAATATGCAATCATATAACTAAAGCAATTAAACTCTAACTTGTACAACAGTGTCAATATGCAATCATATTACTAACGCAATTAAACTCTAACTTGTACAACAGTGTCAATATGCAATCATATGACTAAAGCAATTAAACTCTAACTTGTACAACATTGTCAATATGCAATCATGACTAAAGCAATTAAACTCTAACTTGTACAACAGTGTCAATATGCAATCATATTACTAAAGCAATTAAACTCTAACTTGTACAACAGTGTCAATATGCAATCATGACTAAAGCAATTAAACTCTAACTTGTACAACAGTGTCAATATGCAATCATATTACTAAAGCAATTAAAGTCTAACTTGTACAACAGTGTCAATATGCAATCATGACTAAAGCAATTAAATTCCAACTTGTACAACAGTGTCAATATGCAATCATATAACTAAAGCAATTAAACTCTAACTTGTACAACAGTGTCAATATGCAATCATATAACTAAAGCAATTAAACTCTAACTTGTACAACAGTGTCAATATGCAATCATATGACTAAAGCAATTAAACTCAAACTTGTACAACACTGTCAATATGCAATCATGACTAAAGCAATTAAACTCTAACTTGTACAACATTGTCAATATGCAATCATGACTAAAGCAATTAAACTCAAACTTGTAAAACAGTGTCAATATGCAATCATATGACTAGAGCAATTAAACTCTAACTTGTACAACATTGTCAATATGCAATCATGACTAAAGCAATTAAACTCAAACTTGTACAACAGTGTCAATATGCAATCATATGACTAAAGCAATTAAACTCTAACTTGTACAACAGTGTCAATATGCAATCATATTACTAAAGCAATTAAACTCTAACTTGTACAACATTGTCAATATGCAATCATATTACTAAAGCAATTAAACTCTAGCTTGTACAACAGTGTCAATATGCAATCATATGACTAAAGCAATTAAACTCTAACTTGTACAACAGTGTCAATATGCAATCATGACTAAAGCAATTAAACTCTAACTTGTACAACATTGTCAATATGCAATCATGACTAAAGCAATTAAACTCTAATTTGTACAACATTGTCAATATGCAATCATGACTAAAGCAATTAAACTCTAACTTGTACAACAGTGTCAATATGCAATCATATGACTAAAGCAATTAAACTCTAACTTGTACAACAGTGTCAATATGCAATCATATTACTAAAGCAATTAAACTCTAACTTGCACAACAGTGTCAATATGCAATCATATGACTAAAGCAATTAAACTCTAACTTGTACAACAGTGTCAATATGCAATCATGACTAAAGCAATTAAACTCAAACTTGTACAACAGTGTCAATATGCAATCATATGACTAAAGCAATTAAACTCTAACTTGTACAACATTGTCAATATGCAATCATGACTAAAGCAATTAAACTCAAACTTGTACAACAGTGTCAATATGCAATCATATGACTAGAGCAATTAAACTCTAGCTTGTACAACAATGTCAATATGCAATCATGACTAAAGCAATTAAACTCAAACTTGTACAACAGTGTCAATATGCAATCATATGACTAAAGCAATTAAACTCTAATTTGTACAACAGTGTCAATATGCAATCATATTACTAAAGCAATTAAACTCTAACTTGTACAACATTGTCAATATGCAATCATATTACTAAAGTAATTAAACTCTAACTTGTACAACAGTGTCAATATGCAATCATATAACTAAAGCAATTAAACTCTAACTTGTACAACAGTGTCAATATGCAATCATATTACTAAAGCAATTAAACTCTAACTTGTACAACAGTGTCAATATGCAATCATATTACTAAAGCAATTAAACTCTAACTTGTACAACAGTGCCAATATGCAATCATATTACTAAAGCAATTAAACTCTAACTTGTACAACAGTGTCAATATGCAATCATATAACTAAAGCAATTAAACTCTAACTTGTACAACAGTGTCAATATGCAATCATATTACTAAAGCAATTAAACTCTAACTTGTACAACAGTGTCAATATGCAATCATGACTAAAGCAATTAAACTCTAACTTGTACAACAGTGTCAATATGCAATCATGACTAAAGCAATTAAACTCTAACTTGTACAACAGTGTCAATATGCAATCATATAACTAAAGCAATTAAACTCTAACTTGTACAACAGTGTCAATATGCAATCATATTACTAAAGCAATTAAACTCTAACTTGTACAACAGTGTCAATATGCAATCATATTACTAAAGCAATTAAACTCTAACTTGTACAACAGTGTCAATATGCAATCATATTACTAAAGCAATTAAACTCTAACTTGTACAAAAGTGTCAATATGCAATCATGACTAAAGCAATTAAACTCTAACTTGTACAACAGTGTCAATATGCAATCATGACTAAAGCAATTAAACTCTAGCTTGTACAACAGTGTCAATATGCAATCATATTACTAAAGCAATTAAACTCTAACTTGTACAACAGTGTCAATATGCAATCATATAACTAAAGCAATTAAACTCTAACTTGTACAACAGTGTCAATATGCAATCATGACTAAAGCAATTAAACTCTAACTTGTACAACAGTGTCAATATGCAATCATGACTAAAGCAATTAAACTCTAACTTGTACAACAGTGTCAATATGCAATCATATAACTAAAGCAATTAAACTCTAACTTGTACAACAGTGTCAATATGCAACTTATATTACTAAAGCAATTAAACTCTAACTTGTACAACAGTGTCAATATGCAATCATATTACTAAAGCAATTAAACTCTAACTTGTACAACAGTGTCAATATGCAATCATATTACTAAAGCAATTAAACTCTAACTTGTACAACAGTGTCAATATGCAATCATGACTAAAGCAATTAAACTCTAACTTGTACAACAGTGTCAATATGCAATCATGACTAAAGCAATTGAACTCTAACTTGTACAACAGTGTCAATATGCAATCATGACTAAAGCAATTAAACTCTAACTTGTACAACAGTGTCAATATGCAATCATATTACTAAAGCAATTAAACTCTAACTTGTACAAAAGTGTCAATATGCAATCATATAACTAAAGCAATTAAACTCTAACTTGTACAACAGTGTCAATATGCAATAATATTACTAAAGCAATTAAACTCTAACTTGTACAACAGTGTCAATATGCAATCATATTACTAAAGCAATTAAACTCTAACTTGTACAACAGTGACAATATGCAATCATATAACTAGAGCAATTAAACTCTAACTTGTACAACAGTGTCAATATGCAATCATGACTAAAGCAATTAAACTCTAACTTGTACAACAGTGTCAATATGCAATCATGACTAAAGCAATTAAACTCTAACTTGTAGAACAGTGTCAATATGCAATCATATGACTAAAGCAATTAAACTCTAACTTGTACAACAGTGACAATATGAAATCATATGACTAAAGCAATTAAACTCAAACTTGTACAACAGTGTCAATATGCAATCATGACTAAAGCAATTAAACTAATTTGTACAACAGTGTCAATATGCAATCATATTACTAAAGCAATTAAACTCAAACTTGCACAACAGTGTCAATATGCAATCATGACTAAAGCAATTAAACTCAAACTTGTACAACAGTGTCAATATGCAATCATATGACTAAAGCAATTAAATTCCAACTTGTACAACAGTGTCAATATGCAATCATATGACTAGAGCAATTAAACTCTAATTTGTACAACAGTGTCAATATGCAATCGTGACTAAAGCAATTAAACTCTAACTTGTACAACAGTGTCAATATGCAATCATATTACTAAAGCAATTAAACTCTAATCTGTGCAATAGTGTCAATATGCAATCATGACTAAAGCAATTAAACTCTAATTTGTACAACAGTGTCAATATGCAATCATGACTAAAGCAATTAAACTCTAACTTGTACAACAGTGTCAATATGCAATCATGACTAAAGCAATTAAACTCTAATTTGTACAACAGTGTCAATATGCAATCATATGACTAAAGCAATTAAACTCCAACTTGTACAACAGTGTCAATATGCAATCATATGACTAGAGCAATTAAACTCTAATTTGTACAACAGTGTCAATATGCAATCGTGACTAAAGCAATTAAACTCTAACTTGTACAACAGTGTCAATATGCAATCATATTACTAAAGCAATTAAACTCAAACTTGTACAACAGTGTCAATATGCAATCATGACTAAAGCAATTAAACTCTAACTTGTACAACAGTGTCAATATGCAATCATATGACTAAAGCAATTAAACTCCAACTTGTACAACAGTGTCAATATGCAATCATATGACTAGAGCAATTAAACTCTAATTTGTACAACAGTGTCAATATGCAATCATGACTAAAGCAATTAATCTCTAACTTGTACAACAGTGTCAATATGCAATCATGACTAAAGCAATTAAACTCTAACTTGTACAACAGTGTCAATATGCAATCATGACTAAAGCAATTAAACTCTAATTTGTACAATAGTGTCAATATGCAATCATGACTAGAGCAATTAAACTCTAACTTGTACAACAGTGTCAATATGCAATCATGACTAAAGCAATTAAACTCTAACTTGTACAACAGTGTCAATATGCAATCATGACTATAGCAATTAAACTCTAATTTGTACAACAGTGTCAATATGCAATCATATGACTAAAGCAATTAAACTCTAATCTGTGCAATAGTGTCAATATGCAATCATGACTAAAGCAATTAAACTCTAATTGGTACAACAGTGTCAATATGCAATCATATGACTAAAGCAATTAAACTCTAATTTGTACAACAGTGTCAATATGCAATCATATGACTAAAGCAATTAAACTCCAACTTGTACAACATTGTCAATATGCAATCATATAACTAAAGCAATTAAACTCTAACTTGTACAACAGTGTCAATATGCAATCATGACTAAAGCAATTAAACTCAAACTTGTACAACAGTGTCAATATGCAATCATGACTAAAGCAATTAAACTCTAATTTGTACAACAGTGTCAATATGCAATCATATGACTAAAGCAATTAAACTCTAATTTGTACAACAGTGTCAATATGCAATCATATGACTAAAGCAATTAAACTCTAACTTGTATAACAGTGTCAATATGCAATCATGACTAAAGCAATTAAACTCAAACTTGTACAACAGTGTCAATATGCAATCATATGACTAAAGCAATTAAACTCTAACTTGTACAACAGTGTCAATATGCAATCATATTACTAAAGCAATTAAACTCTAACTTGTACAACATTGTCAATATGCAATCATGACTAAAGCAATTAAACTCTAATTTGTACAACAGTGTCAATATCCAATCATGACTAAAGCAATTAAACTCTAATTTGTACAACAGTGTCAATATGCAATCATATTACTAAAGCAATTAAACTCTAACTTGTACAACAGTGTCAATATGCAATCATGACTAAAGCAATTAAACTCTAATTTGTACAACAGTGTCAATATGCAATCATATTACTAAAGCAATTAAACTCTAATTTGTACAACAGTGTCAATATGCAATCATATTACTAAAGCAATTAAACTCTAACTTGTACAACAGTGTCAATATGCAATCATATTACTAAAGCAATTAAACTCTAACTTGTACAACATTGTCAATATGCAATCATATAACTAAAGCAATTAAACTCTAACTTGTACAACAGTGTCAATATGCAATCATGACTAAAGCAATTAAACTCTAACTTGTACAACAGTGTCAATATGCAATCATGACTAAAGCAATTAAACTCAAACTTGTACAACAGTGTCAATATGCAATCATATGACTAAAGCAATTAAACTCTAACTTGTACAACAGTGTCAATATGAAATCATATGACTAAAGCAATTAAACTCTAACTTGTACAACAGTGTCAATATGCAATCATATTACTAAAGCAATTAAACTCAAACTTGTACAACAGTGTCAATATGCAATCATGACTAAAGCAATTAAACTCTAATTTGTACAACATTGTCAATATGCAATCATGACTAAAGCAATTAAACTCTAATTTGTACAACAGTGTCAATATGCAATCATATGACTAAAGCAATTAAACTCTAACTTGTACAACAGTGTCAATATGCAATCATGACTAAAGCAATTAAACTCTAACTTGTACAACAGTGTCAATATGCAATCATATGACTAAAGCAATTAAACTCCAACTTGTACAACATTGTCAATATGCAATCATATAACTAAAGCAATTAAACTCTAACTTGTACAACAGTGTCAATATGCAATCATGACTAAAGCAATTAAACTCAAACTTGTACAACAGTGTCAATATGCAATCATGACTAAAGCAATTAAACTCTAATTTGTACAACAGTGTCAATATGCAATCATATGACTAAAGCAATTAAACTCTAATTTGTACAACAGTGTCAATATGCAATCATATGACTAAAGCAATTAAACTCTAACTTGTACAACAGTGTCAATATGCAATCATGACTAAAGCAATTAAACTCAAACTTGTACAACAGTGTCAATATGCAATCATATGACTAAAGCAATTAAACTCTAACTTGTACAACAGTGTCAATATGCAATCATATTACTAAAGCAATTAAACTCTAACTTGTACAACAGTGTCAATATGCAATCATGACTAAAGCAATTAAACTCTAATTTGTACAACAGTGTCAATATCCAATCATGACTAAAGCAATTAAACTCTAATTTGTACAACAGTGTCAATATGCAATCATATTACTAAAGCAATTAAACTCTAACTTGTACAACAGTGTCAATATGTAATCATGACTAAAGCAATTAAACTCTAATTTGTACAACAGTGTCAATATGCAATCATATTACTAAAGCAATTAAACTCTAATTTGTACAACAGTGTCAATATGCAATCATATTACTATAGCAATTAAACTCTAACTTGTACAACAGTGTCAATATGCAATCATATTACTAAAGCAATTAAACTCTAACTTGTACAACATTGTCAATATGCAATCATATAACTAAAGCAATTAAACTCTAACTTGTACAACAGTGTCAATATGCAATCATGACTAAAGCAATTAAACTCTAACTTGTACAACAGTGTCAATATGCAATCATGACTAAAGCAATTAAACTCAAACTTGTACAACAGTGTCAATATGCAATCATATGACTAAAGCAATTAAACTCTAACTTGTACAACAGTGTCAATATGAAATCATATGACTAAAGCAATTAAACTCTAACTTGTACAACAGTGTCAATATGCAATCATATTACTAAAGCAATTAAACTCAAACTTGTACAACATTGTCAATATGCAATCATGACTAAAGCAATTAAACTCTAATTTGTACAACATTGTCAATATGCAATCATGACTAAAGCAATTAAACTCTAATTTGTACAACATTGTCAATATGCAATCATATAACTAAAGCAATTAAACTCTAACTTGTACAACAGTGTTAATATGCAATCAGATGACTAAAGCAATTAAACTCTAACTTGTACAACAGTGACAATATGAAATCATATGACTAAAACAATTAAATTCCAACTTGTACAACAGTGTCAATATGCAATCATATGACTAAAGCAATTAAACTCTAACTTGTACAACAGTGACAATATGAAATCATATGACTAAAGCAATTAAACTCTAATCTGTGCAATAGTGTGTCAATATGAGCTTCCAATTATGTTTATATATTTTTGAAAATGTGGCCTCTACTCCCAACATTCATTGACTTTGGAATGAGATACAAAACACT
Source organism: Unio delphinus (assembly GCA_029339505.1). Taxonomy (NCBI): domain Eukaryota; kingdom Metazoa; phylum Mollusca; class Bivalvia; order Unionida; family Unionidae; genus Unio; species Unio delphinus. The sequence goes on along the minus strand of JAQISU010000035.1, from coordinate 11,535,856 downwards.
GCTTGTTGAGACAGTAAGATGTCAACCTCACCACCTATCATGTCAATCATTTTCAATGTCCTAAACTGTGATACCTTACTAAAACTGACGAATAACAAAAACATTGTATACCTTCAAAATGGTTCCAGGCAATGTCAAGTGTACTGTAGCTCAGATTCAAGTTCTTGCCAACACGAAGATTCAACCTTTCTATGAACTTGTCCTCATCCACACTAAAAATCTTGAAAACTGAAAGATTAAGGAATAAGTACTGAATTTACATGTCTTATAGATCAGGTCCTACTGAAAGATTAAGGAATAACTACTGTATATACATGTCTTGTAGATCAAGTCTACTGTATATACATGTTTTATAGATCAGGTCTACTGTATATATATATATATATATATATATATATATATATATATATATATATATATATATATGTCTTGTAGATTAAATAATAACTACTATATTTACATGTCTTATAAATTAAATAATAAATACTATATTTACATGTCTTAAAGATTAATGAATAACTGCTGTATATACATGTCTTGTAGATCAAGTCTACTGTATATACATGTTTTATAGATCAGGTCTACTGCATATACATGTCTTGTAGATTAAGTCTACTGCATATACATGTCTTAAAGATTAAGAAACAACTACTGTATGTACATGTCTCACAGATTAAAGAATAACTACTGTATATAAATGTATTAAAGATTAAGAAATAACTACTGTATATACAAGTATTAAAGATTAAGTAATAACTAATGTATATACATGTCTTAAAGATTAACGAAAAACTACTGTATATACATGTCTTAAAGAATAAGGAATAACTACTGTATATACATGTCTTATAGATCAGGTCCAACTGAAAGATTAAGGAATAACTACTCTATATACATGTCTTACTGATTAGGAATAACTACTGTATATACATGTCTTGTAGATCAGGTCCAACTGAAAGATTAATGAAAAACTACTGTGTATACATGTCTTAAAGATTAAGGAATAACTACTGTATATACATGTCTTATAGATCAGGTCCAACTGATATAGATCATGGAGTTTTTCTGATGAGAAAAATTCCACCTCCACAAAAGTGGCAGGGGAATGACTTGATGGAGTAACAGGTGGGTTGGGCACTTGGACTCGACTGATGTTTTTTAGCCATATTTCTGACAGGAAAAAGATGTCAATATTCTGATCGTTCATAAAATTAACTATTTCTGTGCACTTTTCTGGTGGTCCTACTGATCAGGCATTGAATAATGCAATTTGCAGTGGTATCTCTGGGAATGTTGACACAAAGATTGTCGATATAATAGGGATTTAAATTAGATTATCTAAGTTAATGGCCTAATTTTAAAATTCTTGAGCCAGAAAGGTGGAAGGGAGATAAATGGAATTCTTCTTCCTGTTCTATGCTGGCCAGCTTTATTCTGAAACCATGCTCTTCTTACATATATACTGTACCATGCCTTTGTTAAAGTTAGTGGTGCCATTTGGTACTCTGGTCCAGGGATTTACTTTGATGACTTTTGCTGCTAGCACCCACCAATATAAAGCAAATCAACAAATGCCTTTGATGCAAAAGAATATAAAATCCCATCCTATTATTGGGGGAAAACTCCTTTACACTAACATTTCTATTACAGTACACAGTGCATTAAGTCAATTTCCTGTTTAAAAAACACATTCACAGAATTACTGCATCAGAAACTCTGCATTTATTATACAATGTGAACAGGTGTTATTGTTGTGATTATCATGTGAACATGTGTTATTGTTGTCATTATTATGAACATGTGCTTTTGTTGTCATTATCATGTGACATGTGATATTGTTGTCATTATCATGAACAGGTGTTATTGTCATTATCATGTGAACATGTGTTATTGTTATTATAGGATTAAATGATCATGGTTGGGTATTTATTGATGTGTAAATTTTACCTAATCACTCACAAAGTAAATAAAGTCCGAAGGACTTTATGTTAACTTTGTGAGTGATTAGGTAAAATTTACACATCAATAAATACCCAACCATGATCATTTAATCCTTATAATTACATTTTTATCAATTCTATTGTCAAATTAACTTATTCCATCAATAATGCATTCGAATTTACGTAGCGCGTAGTTACCTTTCATTCGGCGTTTCACACCGCCCCGTAATACATAACCTGTACAGAATCACACAAAGAAATTGACTACAGCCAGTTACGTTTATTCATAAACTTCATCTTTTACATCATAGGCAATGGTTACCGTGGTTTTTAACACATTTTGTTTACTGACAACATTCTTGTTCAATTTTAGTCAGTCCCATCTGTTACGTCAGATGACCATGACCTTACATAATACATGTAACTGATACCGACTCAACAAGTGTGCTAAATTAAATTTCAATCAAACCTGAAATCATTATGGATTTTTTCAGTGAATACTTCCAATTTTTATGGAAATATGAACAAGATGATGCTATCCCTTACTATATAAAGGTAACAATGAAATAAATTCTATACAAGAGTAACATTTTATGTCATTCTCAGCAGCGTTAATACTTAACAAGACCCACTCGGTGATCTAGTGAGAAATGAAATGTAGCAGACGAATGCTAAATTGTATAGTAAACTATGCATTTGAATCAAAGAATATTGGAAAAGGTATAAAAAGTGTAAAAGTTATATTTATTTGCAGAATTATATATTTTACAGATGACAAAATCGTTTCACAATAACGTGTCTGCAATGTTTATTTATATTTCAAAAACCGAAAGTAGTCCCAGAATTTATCGAAGTGTAAACAATTCCCGATCAACATCACGTGACTGTTTACATCCAATCATATTACAGGAAATTAGTTTAATTCATAAAAATTGGAATTATTATCATGTAAACATGTTATTGTTGTCAATATCATGTGAACAGGTGTTATTGTTGTCATTATCATGTGGACATGTGACATTGTTGTCATTATCATGAATACGTTCTGCCACATATTGCTTTCATTGCAGTGTAAAGTTATATACAATTCTGCTGTTTAGCTTTATTTAGAAAGCACTGGTGAGTTATTTCTGATTTCATTTCAGACACCTAAAACATTGACTCATTAACAGTGGAGTATTTCAAATCAGTGTTTAAACTAATTAAGATTTTTGAAAGAAGGAGTGAAAATGTGCAAACGGTATTTTTGGTGGAGGAAGAACCCGGGAAAATCCCTGGAAAGAACTAAATGACCCATGAGAAGCTACTGGCAAGCTTTCTCACATAACTACATTAGCCGAATCTTAGACTCGAACCCACGCAGAGGTGAGATGGCAGTGATCGGTAACGGAGAGCGCTTTAGACCACTTGGCCACAAACAAATTGTAATGTCAACACAGCACTTTTATTCATTTTTAACCAGCTGTCATTTCAATGTCTCTCTTTGATTACACCAGTACTTGATAAACTGATCTTTGATTTCCAGCAACAAACGAATCCAGTTGCCACAATTGTTTAAACCCTGGTATTGACTTTTGCTACCAATACTAGTTACCATATTGCTTCATTGTTCTTTATCATTAATCCAGATCAATTATGATACCGGTTTTTAATATCAAGTGTATTAAAAACCACAGGAAATGATGTCCACTTCCTCCTCTGGATGTAAATAATGAATTTAGCCATGGGCATGGTTTTCATCGCTATAATATGGGTAAATTTTAAGGAGTTAGGTATGTTTTGATCAATATTTTCGATCATAATCATTCATATAAATATCCCCGTACAAATCATACAACTTATCTCACAATGCCTGCAATCAAATCATGCAAGTCTTACACAGTGGCTTTTAAGCTGGAAGTATAAAGTTCGTGGAAGAGAAAAGTCAGAATAATGGCTGCCCACAGGAAATATGGTGTAAGCAAAAAATGTGTCTGGGACTGGCAAATCATGGCTGCAAAGCATGTCAGATAAATATTGAGAATAAAAAAGAAGAATGAAGCAGGAGTAAAAGTATTCCTATGTTTTTATTTAAGATTATATGGGCAATATAAACTATACTAGTTTTTGGTTACCAATAAATATTTCAACAAAGATCCAAGCTATGTACCTGACCGTCCTGCAGCAACAATGAGTGTTGAATCTCTATTCACAGCAATGGAATTTACTTGTCCCTCTGTATTACAGTACATTGTTTTACTGCTATTGGAAGACACTGAAATGATATACATATTACTATATATATATATATATATATATATATATATATATATATACACACACACAGTACATAAAGTATTAAACATGTGACATAAAACAGGTCAGCTTATGACGATTCAGGAACTTTATAAAAATTTATAAGGAGTTCTGTTTCAAATGAGGGAGGCTATCAATGAGAATGGCATGTTTCTTTTTACTGAGGCGTGTCTTTGGCTTTTTTCTTTGATTTCTAAGACATGGAACATTAATTTGACTAGATCTGCTACAGGAGATTGTGTTTAAATATAATGTTACTAAACTGTGTCTTGGAACATATATCTTTATTATCCACATTTCATGCAAATTCAGAGTACACGAGTTTCAGCAATGGCACTCTATTTCAAAACCAGCTTTACAGAAGCACAAAATGCATATTCATGTCCACTGAACTTGATTCTAACAAGTGTCATTCCCGTGTCCAACTATTACTAATTGTCATTTTTTGGTTGTTTAGATTTTAGCATTTTGAGATCATACATGCTTATACATTCATTTAGCCACTACAATACTAAGAGCACGGAGAGTTCCAGTTGCAAAGAGCTCTTCCAGATTACTAGCACACTAATATCAATGAACAAATGTGCACCGCTTACAACTACCTTCTCTCCAGTAGACCTTCAGGACCTGTTTGCAAATCTCTTCCATCACAAAGCTCAAACCATGAGAGATAAGCTTAACAATACAATTTCAATTAACTCGTCATCATCCAACAGCTGCAATACAGAATTTCAGCGACAACTGTAAGCAGCATTTGAACCTGTCTCTGTGGATTTAGTACAGACAATCGTGATGAAGATTGCACTAATGTCATTTGAACTTGATCCAATTCCAACATAACTGCTGCTTGAGAGCTTAGATCCAATAATGCCTTCACTAACAAATGTTATTAATACCTCTCTCTCATCCAGGGAATTCCCATAATTTTTCAAAACTGCCATTGTAAAGCCACTGGTGATGAAACCAACACTAAACCATAATGATTTAAACAACTACTGCCCAGTTTCTAATCTCCCATTCATATCAAAAATATTTTTAGCAATGTACAGTCTGCATATCATCCTTGCCACAGTAATGAAACTACTCTTCTGAAAGTAGTTAACGATATTCTGCTTTATATAACAGAAATATTACAGTTCTTGCCCTCCTTTGTCTGCAGCATTTTACACAACAGACCATGATATATTACTTCACCATCTCCAGCATGTATTTGGCATTCATAATACAGCCTTAATGTGGCTCAAGTCCTACTGAATCAACAGGACACAAATATATCTGCAAATGGAATACACTCCAGCCCAGTTCATCTATGTTGTGGTGTTTCACAGGGGTCTGTTCTTGGACCTGTTCTCCTCAGTCTATATACTCAGCCGCTCTCAAGTGTCATAGATCATCATCATGTGTCTCACCAATTGTACACTGATGACACACAAATATACAAATATAACAACTTAACTAAAGTTGATGCTACCATCTAAGGACTAGAAGGGTGCATTTCTGATCTGAAATCATGGATGACATGTAACAAGCTGCAGATGAATGATGATAAAACTGATGCTATTCTGATCACAACACAAAGACTTTCTCATTCACTTCCTTTACCTCAAACAATAAATATCAGCAACACCAAACAAAATTAAATTCACACAGTCAGTTTGAAAGCCAGGTGTTACTATTGACAGTACTCTCACATTGCACCAACATGTCAAGAATATACGCAAGGCTGCTTATATTGATCTGAGATGCATCAGTTTCATTTGCAAATATCTTTCAGTTGATGATACTAAAACACTTGTGTGTTCATTAGTACTTTCAAAACAGGACTATTGTAACTCAATTCTGTCTGTTTCATCATAATATCTACTCCAGAAACTTCACAACACAGATGCTCGGATCATCCTTTGAAGACTACAATCAGAGCACACCTGTCCAATGCTATGTACCCTAAACCGACTACCCATTCGATCCAGAACCAAACACAATTCTTTTTCTCTGTGCTACGTTTCACTGACCGACTCCAGTCCAACATACCTATGTAGCCTCACCAATGTGTACACATCAGCAACATAATTATACTCCTCTGACAATCGTATACTTATTATTCCCACTATGAAAATGAAGTCATATAGACAACATTCTTTTGCAAACAAGGGCCCAGCAACGTGGAACGAATTGCCCATTGAAATCAGACACAAAGACAAAGTAATCCCTTCCAAGAGTGCTCTTAAAACTCACCTTTTTTGACTGCAAAAACAAACTTAAGACCTAATGATGTTTCCTAATTTAAATAATTTCAGCCTTTTTTTAATGTTATCTAATTACATGGTGTTTGTTTTGTTTTTTATTTTTCTGTAATCATATCATTAAATATGTTGTAATGCACTTAGAGCTTCAAAAGATTAAGTGCTATACATACTATTCAGTATTATTATTGGTATTATCTTGACAAATTTTAAACATGAAAGCTATATCACCAGAGCTCTTTGGTAATCCAGCCATAATCAATTAACATAATTTAATCCTGACCAAATTACTTTTGACAACATAGAATACAAACTCTAATCCATCTTAATAACTTAAAACACCATACCAGAACCTTTCCTGTGGAGAAACTCAAAGTAATGTCATGTTTTATGCTTATTGTGTAGCAATACAACCATGAAAATCTGTTGAAAACTACTTCTGGTCACATGTCTCAAAATTCAAACAGTGAAGCCAACTGACACTGCCAACAGAATCAATGGAATGTTAAATGTTAAAGGCTTTATTTGGTCAGTAATTAATGTCTTGCACTGCTTAGGCCAGTTCACAGTCACATTATCACAGGCAGGACACTATAAATATAATACACTGGCAACATGTAATAACAAAATGGAGAAGAAAAAAATATTCTTCAAATAATGAATTTGCAGATGCAGAAGATTTTAGTAAGTGACGGTAGAGCCTGGAGACATATATACACATTTTCTTAAAGACCAATCTTTCCAAACTGATAAAATTTGTTATTAAATCAAGCAATTCTGCATTCTCCTTTGTTAGGAAATATAGTTTCTCATGTATGCAACCTTTTAAATATTTCACACAAATGGTCATTAGTTGAAGGCAAATATCTACCATTATAAAAAAATTATTGAATCCATAAATATATTAATTTCCTTAAATGAATTAACCTTTAATAAGCTGATTGCCTATGAAAATATTAACGATTAATAATGCCAACAAAGAGTTTCCACATCTAGAAATCATACCCTAATTTCCTCATATTTGGTAGCTAGATTAAAGAAGTGTTATGTATGATTCAAAGTCTTGATAAATTGATTGTGTTATCTAGATCATATTAACTCTGATGTGGACATTATCCATTTGATCATGATGGTATGGAAATAATATTTATATACACAGAATATTAAGCCTGAACCAAACTTCATATTTTTGATATAGAATGAATCCAAAATACAAATTGTTGTAAATTTCGAAAGTGGCACTTTTTTCGTTAAAAGGCTGAATATTTTCAATAAGTTCGGTGAAAAATATGAAATATACAATTCCAAGTGGGTGAATATACCATAATTATAGTAGAAACTTAAATGCTTCGAAAAGTATTGCCATTTTCCATACTCTTATTTGGGTTTATAGCTTATATGTTAAAATGACAAAGATTTGGGGGATTAGATTTGACTACTGCATATATTGCATTTTTTTAATATTATTTTTTATCATCATCGACTGTGTTCAAAATATAATGAAACAATGGTGAATTAATGCACTTAAGCTCAAAAAAAGAATAAATCTTACTTATTTTCATCCAACTATCTAATGTTTACAGCACTGTGATGTGCTTTGCCACCACTGGTATTTCAACATCATATCTGGATTAGTCTGAAAACTGATGGCAATTATTTGCACTATAACTTCTCATATGAGCAATGCTATGCCATATAATTCGAGTGCCTGTATCTTAGTAAGTTTCTTACCCCTGTCTTGAACCATCTTTGACACACTTATCATCTTGCTGTGTTGTGTGCAAACCCTTTATACATCTATTTCCTTTATAATTGACCTAAACGTATTGTGCACATATCATTTTCACGTGTTGTGTGTGTGTACATCCTTTACAATGGTTCCTTTTGCTTCTCTGTATATGTGGAAACCCTTTATAAATTGATCTGCATGTTTTTTTATATTATTAACTATTAACAATTTTAGATAAAAGGATTCTAATCTACATTATTTATTCGTTACGACAGTGTGGAAGCCATAATGAATGTACCGTAGAATTGCTTTCATCTATGAAATTTAAATTGCTTTAAACCAAATTAAATGTTCCACAACAGTCGTTATCGAAAGCAAAGATCTATTGCTGCGGGAAAAACGTATTGTTTTAATACTTTTTAATTGATGAAGAAATTTATTAACTAATATGTAGAACTAATATGTAGTTATTTTAGAATAATCGAACAATCCCCTCGAAGGGCTGTGCGTAGACGTCATCAATTTTCGTGCTTCCTTAGACTGGGTTCCAATATTTTCATTAGCGTAAATCTAAGTAACATAAACTTAGGAATGGTATCCAGTCACGTTTTGTCAAAAGTTAGGCGTACAGTTATCGATAAAATACATTGTAATGTATCTTTTTAAATAAAGCTCTTAGTAATTAGTTTAATTAAGGCTTCTTTCGTTTTCTCAAAGGGAGATTATATTAGTCATGCTCGATGTTTGTTTAGTGCATCAGAAGGTGACGTTATAAGATGATTTCTGTATTCCTCCTTGTAGTGAACATAGTGAACCCTGTTTTTTTAAACATTAAAAAACTGGTATGTCTGATGTTTGTAATTTGCACATGACAACTGTATGTGGCTACCTAGGTTCACTTCTTTTATAAGTCAACATGCAAAAATAAAGCCCTACTTTGAGAATAAAAAATACTCAGATACCTTTTTTCTTATAATCGTACAAACATCTAATGATCACGTAGTTATCCACTTGTTTACTCTTATTTTCATGCATTCATATATTTTCTAATTCTGTTACATGTATTTGCCTATTTTCTTACTCATTCATTTGTTCGTTCTTATAGTCACTCTATCCCTTGGTGACTTGACGTCTCAGACAATAACAGAATCGGACTCGATCAATTATTACAGATTCGGCTAATACACATTTTTATTAAAGATAAGATTACTCTCAATTGTTGGTCCAGGGGCGCCATTTCATTTTTTTTTCGGAGAGGGTGATGGGGCAAAACCTGACGGGCTTGTTAATTTTGGTATACAGGTTACCGCAATTTTAAAGCACATGCAAATTCAGTGGGGGTGGGGGTGCAATGACGTCTCTGGGTTGGTCTAATCAAACGATGTGTCATTGCCTTTAACCGTACATGGATTCGTAGCACTTGTTATAATTCGGCAGTTATTATACAGATGGTATTTTGAAATTAGTTAATCGTTAGTGAGTGTACAAACTTTACCCTTCCTTGTAGCTTTAAATCACACCTAAATATGAGACTTGAAATATTCCCAAGGTGACATTTATTTAACGTCGACATGATTTCAACCAACAAGTCAAGATAAGCTTTAATGAGCTTTTTAATGACATTACATAAAACAAATAAATTTATTACCGTAAAGCAATAAGACTAGAACACCCTGCGCACTTAAGACGTCGATCTGGTTGTAGTTCATAACACTACGATCTTTTCAAAAACAATGTGTCACCTATCCATAGATGTTCATGAAGTGAACCAGAAATCACAAAAGTATTTACTCTTTAACTTTACAAAATATGTTTCCCTCAGAAATCGTAAAGCGCTTTCTATTCTACTGTACAAAATATTTTATCCTCATAAACAGAACAAAAGGAATATTAACCCATACTAAAAACATAATTTAAATTCTAAAGGGTTACTCAGCCGGTTGAGGTCATCTAGGTCTTCAATGAATTTTGTAAGTATATACGGTTAGGACTATATGGCCTTGAACTTAATTAACAAAATAGAATGCAATCATCAAGTTTGATAAAATACAGCAAATAATTTATTTCCCCAGAATACAAAGTGAAAATTAAAAAAGAACTCACAGTATTGTGAATTAAATCCCAAAAAGTCATAAAAGTTCTATCACAAGTCCAAATGTATGAGGTTCAATGCATTCCAGTGATGCTTCAAATAAATTCTAGTCTTAAATGTATTGATCTGCATGTAGCCTCGAACGTGCTAACGTGTCAATGGCATGGAGTGTAATGATGTACAGTCTTTTGATATATCACAATCCAAAAGTGTCCATGTCTGAATACACTATACTTCCAAATGAATTTTTCTTTCCATGAATATTTATTGATGGAAACTTTGTCTTTCCAGTGAATAATAATTTGAACAAATACGTCCAATCAAATGAAAAACTGAACAAAACAATTAGGCAGATTCTGCATCAAGATTTTAAGACAAGAATGCGTAATTTCAGAAGTAAACAGCATTATTTTAAAATCTAAGATACAAATAATGAACCAGGATGAAGGTGATAACTTCTCATCTAGAAATTCTCTCACCTCTGTCTCCGTGGGTTCGACTCGCGGGTTTAGCCAATTTGGGTACGTGAAAAAGTTTGCACTAGTAGCTCGTGGGTCGGTGGTTCTTTCCGGGGTTGTCCCGGGTTCTTCCACCACTATTTATACTGGCCGCCATGTATAGCCTATCTTGTGCTGAAAATGGCGTTAAAACCCTACAACAACTACAACATTTTGGATTAGGTCAAGTACAAATACAAATGTATATAACATATAATCATTAATAAAAGCCATTAACTAATAATATTAAATTTACACAACGTTCTCAACAACGTAATTTACTTCATCACCACTTATGATTTCACTTTAAGCTGTTATATCTTTGGTATATATTTTGGTACTATAAATATGTACTACTCCGTCCCCACAAACTCTCGATGCAAACATCTTCATTTCTGTAATAAGTAATTACAGGTGAGATACTTGTTCTTCCCAAAAGCCCGATTATTGGAACTATATGCAAGCTATCGAAGATTAGTACTCTTAAACTTTTGGTACCACCCACATGCTTAGCTCACAGTCAATCCATTATTGTTCATTCTATTTTTGGGTGATAGGACCATTAATACTGGGCTGAATTTGGTATGTCTTATTTCGTATTGGCCGAGAATGTTAGTGGACCGATTTTGCTATGGGCCCTGAACCCAGGAATTGTTACTTAATCTTTTGAAAACTCAAATTAAATTAAACGATGACGGATGAACTAGAAAACTCCAAATAATCATAACATTATGGAAACAAACAAATAGCAAAACCAAACATTCTTTTTCGATTGTGGAATAATTTCTCTGGTTCTTATTTAATTTACTTTAATTTTATTTTATAAAAACATAATAATAATAATAATAATAATAATAATAATAATAATAATAATAATAATAATAATTACAAAAGAAAACAAACACCATGAAATTAGAAAACATAAAATATGCTGAAAATATATAAGGTAGGAAACATTATTAGGTCTTTATGTTTCTTCTTGCATTTTTTATTTGATTCTGGATCGATTGTATAACCAGTGGAGGGTACAGAGCAGCGAGGAGGTGTGCTTTGATCGTGGTACTCCAATGATGGTCATGCCGCCCACCATGATGACGATGCAAGAATCACAAAGGGAAGAATTTCATTCCGTCTTGTATTTTACGCCATCGGTCCCAATATAATTTTAAATACAAGAACAAACCGAAGATTACATTTATCTGAATACCAGTTAATTATTTTTGAACGTCAAAGTCGTCGACTCGGACGGTATGGATTTAGAACCAATGACGTATTAGCTCCAGTCAACAATTTCAGGCATTCCTTGTTCAGCATACTTAAAGAATCTCCTGACGTACGGAAAAGAAGCAAAGAACGCACATCTGAATGCTTGCGTAATCTGGAAAACTGACGCGTCAAGCAAGTTCGACGATACAGATTTGAATAAAAAAGATAGTTCAGACCACAATGTGGGATTTAGGAGATTCTCTAAGTATGCCCGATAAGGCTAAATTTCCATGCTACTAATGAACAGGGGTTTTTTTTTTTTTTTTTTTTTTTAAATTCAAAAAGTACAAATCCACATCGCTGAACAAGGAATGCCTGAAATTGTTGACTAGAGCTACTACGTCGTCGGCTTCTAAATCGATACCGTCCGAGTCGACGACCATCCATGGAGTAGAGAGGTGCATTTCTGATGTGAAATCATAGATGACATGTAACACGCTGCAGATGAATGATGATAAAACTGAGGCTATTCTGATCACAACACAAAGACTTTCTCATTCGCACCCTTTACCTCAGACAATAAATATCAGCAACACCAACATTAAATTCTCACAGTCAGTACGAAACCTAGGCGTTACTCTAGACAGTACTCTCACACTGCATCAACATGTCATGAACATATACAAGGCTGCATATTTTGAATTGAGACGCATCAGTTCCATTTGTAAATATCTTTCAGTTGATGCCACTAAAACACTTGTGTGTTCATTAGTAGTTTCAAGACTTGACTATTGTAACTCAATTCTGTCTGGTTCGTCACAATATTTACTCCAGAAACTTCAAAAAGTTCAAAATACAGCTGTACGGATCATCTTTAGAGTACCTCGATCAGAGCACACCTCACCACTGCTCTGTACCCTACACTGGCTATCGTTCGATACAAAATCAAACACAAAATTTGTTCTCTGGGCTACGTTTCAATGACAAAATTTGTTCTCTGTGCTATGTTTCAATGACAGACTCCAATCCAACATACCTATCCAGCCTCAACCATGTGTATACACCAGCTAGATACTTACACTCTTCTTCTGATAATCGTATACTCATTGTTCCCACTATGAAAACAAAGTCATATGGACAACGTTCGTTTGCATACCAGGGCCCGGCAACGTGGAACGAATTGCCCATTGAAATTAAACACAAAGACACAATGGTCCCTTTGAAGAGTGCTCTTAAAACTCACATGTTTCAACTGCAGGGACAAACTTAGAAACCTAATTGTGTTTTGTATCTTATATGTTTTCAGCATGTTTTTTTAAATGTTTTTCCAATTTCATTGTTTTTGTCATTTGTTTTTCTGTAGTGTAGTCATATCATTATTGATGGTGTAAAGCGCTTAGAGCATCGAAAGATTAGACGCAATACAAAGTCTTCATTATTATTATTATTATTATTATTATTATTATTATTATTATTATTATTATTTAACAAGCGTCAAAGTAAAATCAATGTTTTGAACTGATGGATCATTTTGACTTCGACATGTATTTGTTAAACGAATTGGAAGTCCAATGAGGGCGACTCGAAGCAGTACATCCTTCCATGTAATGACTGCTGCTAACGAGCATAAAACCGTCATCCAAGTAGTCTGGTCCCCTGCTTAGTATGCTCCCATGCGTTGCACTCCGCTATACTATATATATATATATATATATATATATATATATATATATATATATATATATATATATATATATATATATATATATATATATATATATATATATATATATATATATATAATGCTTTTTCTCTGGACTGGTACTCCAGTTCCCCTCTAGTCGATCTAATTTCTGTTTACGTACTTTCCGTTTCATTGTCTCCCAGAGACTCGGAAACAAATGTACTAGGGTATTTTTCCTCTGTCTCCTATAGCTCATCCTGTCCCTAAAAGCTTCCTGTCTGAACACACAGGGACATTAGCATATTCACCTAGCTATCTAGACTCACACTAACCAACAATCTATCATCATTTAAGCCATTACCTTCTTTGGTCAGGCATTCGTGCACATCGAAATACCCATACGTTCTGATATAGTGTACACAGTATCAATTGCTTACCATGCATATATCAATAGATTTCATGAGATCGGTATATATATATATATATATATATATATATATATATATATATATATATATATATATATATACTCAATCTTATTATACAGAACAATATCACACATTAATCAGACACATTTCTGTACATTACACTTCTACAAAGTGTACACATATATACATATATCCATGTGCTGATCCTTACACGTTACTCCTACAAAGTATACACAAATAGTCAAATATCCAATGAACTAATGTTGCACACTACAACCATTATACAAAGTTATAATTCAATTCAACATTTGCTAATCTAGAATATCACATGAATAAATGCACGATGTTACTATGAATTAACCAAATAGCAAATTCCAATATTAATTCTTGACATAAATATTGCTCATATCTCAAAATGTAGATCAAATACTACAAATGAATCTAACACTACAAATGAATCAAACCTACAAATGGTAATTCTACGTACTAACGATTCTAGTAATAAAGTATACATACTGCACATAATTAAAGTGCGATTACTTTGCCGTAATAGATTACAACAATCAAACATATACGTCACTGACCTGTCCGATGCTCCTTTGTAATTCCCAGAATAACAAAAATTCACGCAATTTCGAATGACGTCGGAGTAGCTTATAGTTTCCCGCAAGATGGTTTAGCGAATATTGACGTTTAGTTATCAAGATACTAGATTTAAGCTTGCAATACCGATGGTGGCCACGCCTTGCTCAGCTCCGAATGGATGTCGCTTCACCCATGGTTTAGATAATTAGCAGGCATTCCCCCCTCCACAATAGTATGTCAAGGGTGGATTTTCGACACCCAGTTGATGTTCATTTGAGGCCAACATTGGCAATGCAACACGTACCTGTGAATCACGCGATGCCAAGATAAGGTGCCAGTAACCAAGTTCTTATGGCCATGTTACACAACTGGCTTTGACACCTCATTGTTCGCTTGGCTGACCTTCGTAACATTTATGACGCGAAATAATTAGGCTCACGGTCTAGCATATACATGTTGCAATCTGGTTATTGTTCCTTACAATGTTACAACCGGTGATTGAGAGTGAAGCAGGAAGGATAGATCGGCTGACGAAGATACGGTGTGCGTGTACTCTGATCCTGTTTGGAGTCTGTAGCTGAGTCGACTTCAGTTAATTTTGCAATGGGCTTGTCCTGCTTCACATCGTGTCCTGTCACAGTGCTGCCAAACTCTCAGATTATAGCTTCAACAGTTCTTGGGCCACATTTCGCTGAATTCTTCTCTTTATTGTCTAAGCTTCTGTAGCGCCGCACGCTTCTCCACAAATTCTCTGAGTACATCGTTACGCCGGAGGTTTGAATTTAATTTTCTCAAACGACATGTTTTTATCCTAACAGCAATATATATGTTTTTCTTTCGGAGGAGGAAAAATATAAAATTCATAAAAAAACCTATTTGATATTTATAGGATATAAATGCAGCGCCAACATGTAGTATCATGAAATTATAATTAGAGCTAGAGGTTGCTGAGTGATAGTACTCACTGGAATCTTTGGAAGTGATTTCGCTGCAATGATATCTCACAATTAAATTAAATTGATTAAATTAAATTGATATCGCGATTATCCAATCAGGTAAAATTAACAAACAACCCGTGTCTCTCCAGATATATTCAGAGAAACGACTGGGTTAAATAAATCCTATGACAATATTTATGGCGCCATAATGAAAATAATTCTAAATTTTAGTCATATTAGCGCAATCGATTTTAATATCGCCAAGCACGATAGTTTTATCCTCCACCGCAAAGCTCTTCTATTGTAACTACTTTGTCAGGTTCGATAATCGTAAACCCAGGGTCTATCTTGCCAGTATTCAGCGATAACGACTCGTTAAATTCGGATAACAATTAGTGTTTATCCTGCCGAGGGTGTATGTGTAAATCATCACCCGGTAGTCATTCAGCATGTTACTGAGTAATAAATTCATGAGCAAATTAGTAGGACCCGCGATCATGCAATGACAATCGGGGAATAAAAGCTATGATGTTATGCTTCTTTATTTTGTTTCTTTGATTAGGATTTTTAACGTAGCTTTAACACTATTTCAGTCTGCAGTGTAGCAGTTTATAGTGATGTCTAGCACTGGGGCATCATGCCGCAGACATGAAGCATGATGCATGAAGCATGATGTCCCGCCCAGTCACAGTATCTTGATACCTAGCCGACCAGTCATAACACTAACCTCCTAATGCTGAGTTTTAAGAGAGACAGCTGTTAGTACCATTTGTGTAAGTCTTTGGTGTGACTCGGCCAGGGATCGAACCCTCGACCTCCCTCTCCCTCGGCGGATGCTCTAACCACTAGTGTCATGAGAATCAAAATTACTGATGTTCATTTCCCCTTGGAACCTTTATAGGATTAGGAGGATTCTTGGATGATTCTGGGATCGATATATATTTTAAAAAATCGATGGAGGATACTATGACAGGAAATTTAAATACTGGAATCATTATCAGCGGATTATGCAGCCAGACGGTGACACGTGGATACGTTGACTACTAAAACTTATCTATAACCAGAGGCACCATGACGGGTAATTTAAATATGAATGGAAGATCATTATACGGTTTGGCGACGACCTCAGTTATACCCCAATTAGTATTTTCCGAGTTTCGTCGGTCAGCCATGTCGAAGTGGCTCAGGCGGACAAACTGAATAAAACATGAGCCAAAAGTTAAGAATTACCCACCTCAACACCGGGTCTGGATACGACCGTGACGATCTATAGAAACATTAAAATGTACGCTGTCGGTAAAGCAGGGGGTGATATGCTTGTATGAGAATTCATCATCGAACGTGATTGAACTAACAATGGGTAGTTACTCATGTTCACTGGGACAAAACTGCTCGTGACGGATTACCCACCCACAATGGTCACGGAACTGACTACTAAACAATACCCGTCGGTAACGGCTTTACTGCTATCGGATTGAACACACTAAAATGCCCGGTGCCATATATAGAGACAAAATATTTTTATGTTTAAACTTACGGCTGTAACAGCAGAACTACCAACTCATGGTAAAAAAAAGGATCCAACTGAACTTAGTCCCATCCGCCAACAAAACAGCGTGCGGTTTGCTTTTGTGACTTAAGGGGGATAAAGTTTATATGAACCTTTTGAAAAAGAACTCAGAACCGTCGGTGACATCTTGAGGGATTTTACACGCACGCACGCACACACACACACACACGCACGCACGCACGCACGCACGCACGCACGCACGCACACACACACACACACACACACACACACACACACACACATACATACATACATACATACATACATACATACATACATACATACTTCATTTTTAAAGTACACATGTGCGGATCAATTCGAATATTGGTAAGGGGGTTAAGTTCAAAATTTCAAAAGGGTCCTGGTTTTTTTTAAACGAATACCAAAGCAAAAGTCTAATGCTCTATTTACTCAAAATGTGCATAATTCACCAATAAACAGACTCAAGAATAAATGGATGATCCAATTCAAGTGACAAATGTGTGTGCTTGTGTGTGGGTGGTGGTGGTGTAGGAGTTGCTCTTGTTCTGGACCCCCCCCCCCTCCCTGACACATCCACATCCGATCCGGCCCTGGAACAACTCAGCCTTGGAACTTAATGAATTAATCTGCGCACTGTACGAGGTGGACTCTTCTTAAAGTGCGAACTTTAACATCAAACAGAAACATATTATTTAAAATAGTATTAACTCAGTTATCCCTAGAAGCTATGTTCATGACTAATTAGACACATAATATAGATATACTTAACATTATCTCAACATTTGAAGTGGATTCAGTCTTTCGGTTGTGTTTAATTTAATATTTGACAGTATATATTTACTTTAATTATTAACTGGAATTACAAAGTGCTCATTAATCCTTTAGGACTAAATCACTACTTTGGGTTATGCATTTAGGGTTATTTCATTCTGATAAATAAAGACTGTTAGCACATCAACACTATACTTGTACATTAAAACAACCAACATTGAAGTATTTGGAACACCATTGAAATTCATTCGGAATAGTGTGATCTTTTGGACTTGTAATATAACTTGTAGGACTATTTGGGATTTAACTAATAATGCGGTAAGTTTTTTAATTTTAAATTTACTTTTTATTTTAGGGAAATATTATAACTGTTGCTGGTTTCCGCTTTTTTCTGTTACTTAGTTTAAGACCATATAATCGAAACAGTTGTGCGAACAAATTGAACAATATGTATAGATATGCAGATTTCGACAGTGAGAATAAAATACTGTATATGCATGGCCTTCACAATGAGAAAATCTATGGAGATAGGCGTTGTTTTACTACGTCTAGTTTTAAAAATAATTCCTGTCTATATAAATAAATGTATAAAACAATGGGTTCTACGCGTTCTTTGTTTAGAAGTAATCCTTTTGTAAAAAAATGATTTCTAAAGGCGGTTTTTCCAGAGTGATAAAACAAATACAGAATCAGATTTGTATAGCGTCTAATCTTTAGACGCTCTAAGTGCTTTACAACATATATAATGATATGACTACAAAAACAATACACAATGAAACAAGAAAACATAAAAATGCTGAAAATATTTAAGGTAGGAAACATTATCAAGTCTAAGTTTGTTCTTGCAGTCGAAAAAGGTGAATTTTAAGAGCACTCTTAAAAGGGACCACGGTGTATTTGTGTCTAATTTCAGTGGGCAATTCATTCCACGTTAATTGGCCCTAATATGCAAAATAATATTGTCCTGTTCATATGACTTCGTTTTCATACTGGGAACAATGAGCATATGATTGTCAGAAGAGGAACGCAAGTATATTGCTGGTGTGTTCACATGGGTAAGGCCAGATAGGTATGTTGGGCTGGAGTCTGTCAGTGAAATGTAGCACAGAGAACAAATTTTGTGCTTGATTCTGGATCGAATGGATAGCCAGTGTAGGGTACAGAACAGCGGAGAGGTGTGCTCATTTCGTGGTACTCCTAGGATGCTCCGAGCAGCTGTATTCTAAACTTTTTGAAGTTTCTGGAGTAGCTGTTGAGCTGAATCAGACATAATTCAGTTACAATAGTCCAGCCTTGAAAGTACTAATGAACACACAAGTGTTGTAGTGGCATAAAGGGAAATATATTTTCCAATGGAGCTGATGCGTTTCAGCTCAAGATATGCAGCCTTGCATATATATATATTCATGACATGCTGGTGCAATTTGAGAATACTGTCCAGAATAACACCTAGGTTTCGTACTGACTGTGTGAATTTAATGCTGGTATTGCTGATATATATATATATATATATATATATATATATATATATATATATATATATATATATATATATATATATATATATATATATATATTGTTACGTGCTTAGGCTCGAATAAGCAGCAACACAGAAAGAGTGAAAACTAACAAGCTTGTATAAATTGAACAATGAATTTTTTAAGAACAATTATTTTCATAAAATAAATAAACTTACAGTTTTAGAGAATCAAATCCAACATTAATCCAATATAGAATTCACAAAAATAATCCACTAATGGAATTGCAAGAGTCCTGATAAATAAATGTTCTAATAGTTCCAGGTTCGAATCTTGACGATGTAATCCAAAATGGCTGACAATGTCACGTGATGCAGTTCTTGTTTAATTATCATCCAAATGAATTATGAGCACATGTTTTCTCCTCCAAATAGATAATAAATCCTTTTTCTTCAATGAATTGACACAATGTCCAGAATAAAATAATTAATATTAATACTCAAACATGAATTACACAACTGTTAATTTTAAAGCCCAAAATTCTACTGAATTGTTCTATCCCAAACAAGTCAAAATAACTTGTTTTTCTTAAGTAAACAACTGATCACGTGATCTTTCTAGAAATTCATGGAAGGTCACTACCTTCAGCAAGTCACGTATTCTAGATATGTCCTACACCCCAAGAACTAAAAATAAAAGTTATCCCTGAAATTAACTAATAGTATTAAAGACCTGAGTCTGTCAAAAATTTTCTAATTGTTGCTAGATGTTCTCTCCAGGTGTCGTTGTAGATGATGACGTCACAATTTTCTAGACCAGAGATGATCATTTTTATGAGAGTTTGAATTGGACTTTCTTTATATTGGTCGAGTCCATTTGGAGTCACAATATTGACATTTCCTTTGCTCTTTCCGTAGTGGAATCTTCCAAAATCCTTTCAGAAGGTAAAAATTTGGTGACATACCTGGCATTCCAAATTTTATCAATACAATTGTTAATTCTTGGTAATAAGAATGAATCTGTTTTTGTCACTCTGTTCACCTTCCTATAATCAGTGCACATACGGAAAGTTTTATTTGGTTTTGAAGCAAGTATGCATGGTGAACTCCAATCACTTTACTGGGCTCGATAAAATCATTCTCCAGCAAATATTGAATTTCCTTTTTCAAGAATTCCTGTTTGAGTGGACTCGTCCAGCATGGATGCTGTTTGGAGTTTTCAATTTCAACGTCATGAAAATTTTCTTTGTCCTTGTAAGAATATCTGGAAATAAGTGCTCATATAATAATAATAACTTTCAGTTCATTTCTTTCTTGTACTTGCAAATGTAAAAGTTTCTGGTCTAGATTTTTCATAATTTTTGAATTCCAACAATTCGTCGCTCCAATATCAGTTGAATCCTGATGATATTCCTTCACTATGTGGGACAGGTACCACTAAATTAATTATATATTTAACATGGCTATCTCTTTCAATATACTGGTACTCCTATAATGTATTTAGATCCCAGGAGCACTAATACTATAATTAACTAATTCATTTTCTTCTTAACTTTGTAAGGGCCGTAATATCTAATTTGAAGTAAAGTAAGAAGAATGAACAAGAGTAACACAACTCCATTATCAGACTCAAAAGTTCTCTCCCTTGTAGTTCTTTCAAACCATAGTTTCATTTTTAACTTGAATTGCTGAATTGGGCATTCATTCATAACTTGCTGAAAAATTCCAGACATGAAGTTTGAACCTTGATCAAACTGAATAGATTTGGGAAGGCCATACTGAGTAAAAAACTTTATCAAAGCTTTTACTGTAGTTTTAAATTTTATATTCTTCAACGGAATAACCTCTAGAAACCTTGTTGACGCACACATTATGGCCAACAGGTATTGGTTATCTGACTTGGTCTTAGGTAAGGGATCTACACAATCTACCATAATTCTACCAAATGATTTATCAAAGGCAGGAATAGGTTGCAGATGAGCCTTAGGTATCTTCTGATTGGTTTTTCCTACCATTTGACAAGTATGACAAGATCTACAGTATTTGGCAACATCACGTTTGATTTTTGGCCAATAGAATTGAGTCAAAATCTTGTGATACGTTTTATTAATCCCTAAATGACCAACCAAAGGAGTTTCATGGGCCAGATTAAGTATTTCCTGTCTGTAAGGTTCTGGAACTACTATTTGATAGTTCACTGACCACTCGTCACCAACAGGTACCTCGGGAGGTCTCCATTTTCTCATAAGAATTCCATTTTTAATGACATAACAGACAGGAACTTCAGTGACTTCAGTCTCATTTATGACCCTTTGAAACAAACAGGAGATCTCAGGATCTTTTTCCTGTTCAACGACAAGTAACTGTCGTTTATCACCCTAATTAAGAGAATGAGTTGTTAAAAGAGGATCACTATGATCAATGCCTTCTGATTGATCTAAACCAAGAGTAAAAGTGACCTCATCATAAACCTGACCTATACAAGGGTCAGTTGAAGGAATGCTGCCTACTGTAACATCATTCTCAAAATCATCACCCTAATTCAAATAAAGAGAATGAGTTGTTAAAAGAGGATCACTATGATCAATACTTTCTGATTGATCCAAACAAGAAGTAAATGTGACCTCATCAAAAGCCTGACCTATACATATGTCAGCCAAAGGAATACTGCCCATTTCAACTTCATTCTCAAGAGCTTTCTTTGCCATAGCTCTGGTAACTGTACAAGCTTGACATATATCAGGGATTTATTTTTCAATTGGATCAACTTTCTGATCCAAATTAGGCTTGTCAGTTACAAGTAGATTAACCATAACCTTGTCCCCAGCTAAGTCGTTGCCTAGCAATAAATCTATTCCCTCAACAGGTAAAGCCGAGACTGTTCCGATTGTCACAGATCCTGATACTAAGTCTGATGACAAATTTACACAATGGAGAGGAACATTAACAACGCCGCACTCCACTCCCTAAATAAGAACACTTTCATTAGAAGAAGACTTCTCAGAAAAAGGCAAAGTACCTGATAATAAAAGACTCTGAGAAGCTCCTGTGTCCCTTAAAAATTTAATAGGGGTGGGATTGGCTGAATCACTCAAGAGTGATATAGAACCCTTCGATATGAATGGTTCATAATTCTCCATATCAAAATCAGACTGGGATTTATTAGACTCAACAAATGTATTGCTTTCAATACATGACTGTGACCTTGACCTCTTGTAAATAAGCGCATTTGGAACAGGTCTATCTTGATTCTGATGCCTATTTTTCAATTTGTAGCAATCAGAAATAACGTGTCCTTTTTTCTTGCAAAAGTTACACGTCGGAAGAGACAAGGATCCAGAATCAAACTTCTCTGAAGTCTGATTTTTGAAAGTTGTGTTAGTTTGAGTTTTAGAAGGGCTTGAATTAGGCGGAAATACTTTTCTGCCATTAAATTGTTGAGTAGAAGTCTTGTTAACAAAAGGAACTTTATGTGTCAAAGAATATTCGTCTTCAGCTCGAGCAGCATTTTCCAAGGTTTCAATCTGATGCTCCTCAAAATAAGTTTTAACATCACTATGAACACAGTTTTTGAACTCTTCAATTAATATAATTTGCTTGAGAATTTGATAATCTTGCTCGACTTTCTTGGCTAAACACCATCTATCAAACAACTGCTCTTTTTGTCTAGCAAATTCGACATGAGTTTGTCCAGCTTCTTTTCTGTAATTTCTAAATTTTTGCCTATAAGCTTCAGGGACTAACTCATAACCTCTTAAAATGCATTCTTTAACTACGTCATAATCACTGCTTTGCTGAACAGACAGTGAAGTGTAAATCTCACTAGCCTTACCAGTAATTACACATTGTAGTAACTGAGTCCAATTCTCTCTTGGCCACTTTAAATTTTCTGCAACTTTTTCAAAAAGAATGAAATATTTATCTACTTCTTTTTCTTTGAAAGGGGGCACTAATCTAATATTCCTTGCTAAATAAAAATTTTGATTTGAAGTATGATGGTGATTCTCACTTGCCAGCTCTAATTCTTTCATTTTACACTGATATTCCCTTTCTTCCTTCTCTCTCTCTCTCTTTCTCTCTCTCTCTCTCTCTCTCTCTCTCTCTCTCTCTCTCTCTCGTTCAATTTGTTTTTCTTGTAACCTTTCCTGTCTCTCTCTCTCCTCTTTTTCAAATTGTAATTGTCTTTCTTTCTCCTCTTTTTCAAATTGTAATTGTCTTTCTTTCTCCCTTTCCTGAAATTCCAGTTTCTTAAACTCTAATTCAGATTGTAATTGTCTTTCTTTCTCTCTTTCTTGTCTCTCTCTCTCTCTCTCTCTCTCTCTCTCTCTCTCTCTCTCTCTCTCTCTCTCCTCTTTTTCAAATTGTAATTGTCTTTCTTTCTCCCTTTCTTCTTTTTCATATTGTAATTGTTTCTCTTTCTCCTCTCTCTCTCTATCAATCCGCATCTGCTCTTTTTGTAATTCAATTTGCTTTTCTTTCTCCCTTTCCTGTCTCTCTTTCTCCTTTTCCTGAAATTCCAGTTTTTTTAACTCTTATTCACTCTCTCTCTCTGAAATTCCAGCTTCTTTAACTCTAATTCCATCTTGAATTTTAATTCTAATTCCTTCAGTTTAATGTCAGAGTCTGGTGTAGACTTACTGACTGGAATCAAAGCACTTTGTTCCAAAACATCCTGTTCTACCAAATACTGGACCAAAATCTTTTTGATATCTTGCTTCGTTAAAGAAGCCTTGACTTCAGAAAGATCGTATTTTCTGGCAAGTTGAACCAACTCGTCTTTTTTGAAAAGATCTAATTGCTCCTGGGTAGGATTAGAAAGAAATATTTCTACCTTAGATGTTATTTTGATACAAACGTGTCAGTCTCACTAAAGATTTAAAATCTTCAAAAACTAGGGGAAATTCAAATTTAAATTCAAATTTATCTCAAATCTCAATCCGGACGATAGGCTCGAATAAGCAGCAACACAGAAAGAGTGAAAACTAACAAGCTTGTAAAACTTAACAATGATTTATTTAAGTACAATTATTTTCATAAAATAAATAAACTTACAGTTTTAGAGAATCAAATCCAACATTAATCCAATATAGAATTCACAAAAATAATCCACTAATGGAATTGCAAGAGTCCTGATAAATAAATGTTCTAATAGTTCCAGGTTCGAATCTTGACGATGTAATCCAAAATGGCTGACAATGTCACGTGATGCAGTTCTTGTTTAATTATCATCCAAATGAATTATGAGCACATGTTTTCTCCTCCAAATAGATAATAAATCCTCTTTCTTCAATGAATTGACACAATGTCCAGAATAAAATAATTAATATTAACACTCAAACATGAATTACACAACTGTTAATTTTAAAGCCCAAAATTCTATTGAATTGTTCTATCCCAAACAAGTCTATATAACTTGTTTTTCTTAAGTAAACAAGTGATCACGTGATCTTTCTAGAAATTCATAGAAGGTCACTACCTTCAGCAAGTCACGTATTCTAGATATGTCCTACACCCCAAGAACTAAAAATAAAAGTTATCCTTGAAATTAACCAATAGTATTAAAGACCTGTTTATCAATCTAAACCAAGGTCAGATAAAGAGGTAACCAAGCCAAGGTCAGCCTGTTTACAACTAGATTCTAGGTCAACCTGAATTTTCTAGAAAAAAATCAAAAAATCTTCCAATTAATGAATATTAAACCCTAAATGACAAGTTTGGATTTAACAATAAAAAATAAATAATTTAAATCCAATAGCCGTAGCAATATATATTTATATATATATTGTTTGAGGTAAACGATGTGAATGAGAACGTTTTTATGTGGTGATCAGAATGCCTCAGTTTTACCATCATTCATCTGCAGCTTGTTACATGTCATCCATGATTTCACATCAGAAATGTACCTCTCTACTCCATGGATGGTAGCATCAACTTTTGTAGGGTGGCTAGATTTGCATATTTGGGTGTCATCGGCGTTCATTTGGTGAGACATATAACATATATGATGATCTATGACACTTGAGAGCGGCTGAGTGTATAGAATGAAGAGCACAAGTCCAAGAACAGACCCATGTGGAACACCACAACATTGATCAAATGGGCAGAATGCAGTCAGTTTGCATATACAATTTGTGTCCTGTTGACTAAGTAGGACTTGAACCACATTAAGGATGTATTGTGAATGCCAAATACATGTTGGAGACGGTTAAGTAATATAGCATAGTCTATTGTGTCAAATGCTGCAGACAAATCAAGGAGGGTGAGGACTGTAATCTTTCCGCTATCTAAAGCAGAGACAATGTGATTAACTACTATCAGAAGAGTAGTTTCAGTACTGTGGCAAAGGTGATATGCAGACCGTACATTGTTGAAAAAGACTATCTGAATTCAGATGATATACATGCTGGGTTAGAACAACTTTTTCGAAGATACTTTTTAATGAACAAGAGATTAGAAACTGTGCGGTAATTCTTTAATTGTTGAAAAAGACTATCTGAATTCAGATGATATACATGCTGGGTTAGAACAACTTTTTCGAAGATACTTTTTAATGAACAAGAGATTAGAAACTGTGCGGTAGTTCTTTAAATCGTTATGGTCAAGCAGCAGTGATATTATAATTCTATCACGGTCACATGACTTTGGTGCACTCTTCAACACCACTGTCTGTACTAAATCCATAGAGACAGGTTCAAATGCTGCTAACGGCTGTCGCTGAAATTCTGTATCGCAACTGTATGGTGACGAAGAGTATATTGACATTGTGTTGTCCAGCTTATCTCTAATGGTTTGAACCTTGTCACGGAAGAAATTTGCAAACAGGTCCGGAAGGTCTACTGGAGAGATGGTAGTTTGAAGTAGTGTACATTTGATCCTTGACATCAGTTTGTTAGTGATCTTGAAGAGCTCTTTGCAGCTGAACTCTCATTGATCTTAGTATATATAATAGTAATAATAATAATAATAATAATGAGGACTTTGTATAGCGCCTAATCTTTACAAGCTAGCGCTTTACAACTTCTATGATATGAATACAAAAGACAGAAGAAAGAAACACCACCCTGAAATTGTGTGTGTGTGTGTGTGTGGGGGGGGGGAAATGCTGAAAATATTTAAGGTAGAAAACACTTTTTTATTATATGGCTTTAAGTTTGTTCTTGCAGTCGAGAAAGGTGAGTTTTAAGAGTACTCTTGACAGGGATCAGTGTGTCTTTGTGTCTAATTTCAATGGACAATTCAGTTCATGTTGCTGGGCCCTGGTATGCAAAAGAACATTGTCCATATCACTTCGTTTTCATAGTGGAAATAATGAGTATACGTTTGTCAGAAGACGGTCGCAAGTATCTTGCTGGTGTGTATACATCGATGAGGCCGGATAGGTATGCTGGACTGGAGTCCGTCACTGAAACACTGTAGTGCAGTGAACACATTTTGTGTTTGATTCTGGACTGAATGGATAGCCAGAGTAGGGTACAGAGCAATGGGAAGGTGTGCTTTGATCGTGGTACTATAAAGATGATACGAGCAGCCGTGTTTTGAATTTTTTTGCAGTTTCTGCAGTAGATGTTGAGAAAGAATTGAGTTACAATAGTCCCGTCTTGTAAGCACTAATGAACACAAGTGTTTAAGTGGCATCAACTGAAAGATATTTGTAAATGGAGCGCTGATGCGTCTCAGCTCACGATATGCAGCCTTGCATATGTTCCTGATATATTGGTGCCATGTGAGAGTACTGTCCAAAGTAACTCCTAGGTTTCGTACTGACTGTGTGAATTTAATGTTGGTGTTGATATTTTTTGTTTGAGGTAAAGGATGTGAATGAGAAAATCTTTGTGTAATAATAATACAATTTAATAAAATTTAATAATAATAATAATAATAATAATAATAATAATAATAATAATAATAATAATAATTCTGCTGTATACATTGCTCAAGTTTGATAGAATATGGATGGGTTCAATCCTTTTTTGTTAAATCCAGTAATTTTGCGAGACAATAAATATGAAAACCATTCTCCCGAAAGGCTAAAAGCATTTCCTGTTGCGAACCAAGCGACTGCGTTTTATTTGGTCGTTTCCTTCATACGTTTGAAACTAAAATCTTCAACAACTGATAATTTAATATTGCATTTTTATATTTGTATATCAGATCTAAAATGAATGAGTCTAAACAAGAGTCTCCCCCGGCATGGGGTTCACCAGCAGCTTGGGGTTCTCCTGCTATTTCTCAGGCGAAACTCCCCAACCCCTCTCCTCGACAAAATGCAGTCCGTGAGACGCCACCAAAACGTTTTCACTCTGATCCCTATCCGTATCATGGAGCTGCCATACAGAAACATAGTTATGAATTAGGACAGAGTTCACATTCACATTTCAATAATTCTGGAGTTGTGCCATCCATAAGTCCAAAGACTGCACATTTGAACAATCCAGGCCAGAATTCATCCACACGATTTCGACAGCAAAGGAGCCATTTTTCAACCCCTCCATACCATTTTGGGCCAAACAGCGGACACAGTTTCAGAACTCCAAATCAGTTGTTCAATTCTCCAGTAAGATATAACAGTGGTAGAGAGTCATTTGGAAATGTTAGCCATAAACAGGTAAGTGGGTCAGCAATTTATATCTTAGAAGATTTAGTAAAAAACTTTTGGCTTTTAATTCGCACAGAATATAAGTAGTATGACTTAGGTCGCACATATATGAAGGTCACACATAGAGACTTTACAGGTTTAATGGAGACAGAGGTGAGATGGCAGTGATCCGTAACGGAGAGCACTTTAGACCATTCGGGCATTCAGGCCCTGTATGCTTCAGGAACTCAGACTCTAGATTGCGTTTTTTCATGTATTTCATGTCATTGGTCCATTATAATTTGTACCCAACCTCAAATCTTTATAAGTATTTATTGGACACAGTTTAACTGAGAATTATTTAATACCATCATATTTTAAAATTCAAACCCTAACTTGTTCCAAGAGCACAGACTTGCTTAATTTGGAAAAAATAAAAAGTCATCAGCATGAAGTGCAATGTTAAGAAAATGCTGTTTTCAATGTATTGAGCAGTACATTGCGAGGCGGACAGTTTTTGATGTTGATAATCATGTAGGTAAAAACAGAAGTCAATATAACTATCCCAAATATCACGTGCAGGATACTTATGACTGTAACTTACCACTTTTGAATTAGAATTTTAAAATATAGGATGAAATTAAAGTGACATTTCTTTTAATCATAAAACTGTACTTTACATGTAAGTCGACTTGATCATTTTTGTTTTTAAATATATGCCACACATTACAAAATCATGTCGAATCAAATTAAAATGGCTTTTATATTTTTGTACAATTTATAATTAAGTAGTATGCAGTACTTTGTCTGCAGTTGAAAGAGCAAGTCATTTATTCATGATCATTAATATATAAATGGATCTTTGGATGATAGAAAGAACAGTATGCAAATGCATGTAAGAATTAAAATGTTTGGATTACAATAATTGGTTAACCAGTTCAGTGGTGAATACAAATAAAATAGAAATATTTTGTCCTATATATATATGAATAAAAAATTTGTATAAGATTTAGTTATTTATTAATCTGACATGAAAATATGGAAAACAGAAGTTTAAAATATCAACACTCACTTTGTGCAATACTTTTTTTTTCACATTTTCCAAAGTCCAGCAACAACCAAGTAATACAGTTTTTTTACTTTCTTATTTTGAAATGCTCACATTCATTATTTGTACTCTAACTTTTGTGTAAGTTTTTATTTCCTAGTATTATCTTTTCCCTTCTTCAGAGTCCAAGCTTCAGTAAATCATGTAATCCAGGTGCAAGCAATCAAGTAGAGAACTATTATCAACCAAGTATGGTCACAGATCCATGGAAATTTTGCAAGCCGGTTGTAAGATCATAAAAGTCAACCTGATGTTTGTGATAGTAAGGAATTTTCATTTCATTGCAGTACATTATTTGGATGGATCAGTTTCTGCTTGAAGATTTTTAAACATTTAAAAATTGTGACAGTGTGTTGTCATTTACTTCATCTCAGGTTACACATCAGTAGAAAGTATTGTATTTAAAAAAGGACTACTGTTGTAAAAAAATGGACTACTGTTGTTACTTTTCAAAATTTTAGTTTTTTAACAGAAATAAATTGAAAACTGTTAGTGCCATTTACTTAATATATCATGACATCATTTGTACTGTAACAATGGATGCAGACAACTGCTTCAAATGGACATACTTGCAAAGACCAACATATTTTGTGAATGATATTATTGTAGACTTTGGGAAATGTCTTATTTAGCTGTGATCAGTAAGACTGTTATTTAGCTGTGATCAGTAAGACTGTGAGGTGGATTTTGTTGGACTTTGAAACTTAATGTACAACTTGATAAAATCAAAATGTAGTCAATAGAAGCATTTGAATCTGTTCGTCACACAGTTCTCTGTCATTTAGAAATTTAGTCTTTAAGAATAATGATGGGCAGTTTCTTCTCAGATAATAATCAACACTTTCAGAAACAATTCTATATTAAGCTCAGGGAAGACAACCATTGCAGGTTCATTATTGAAAAATGTTTGAAAGATCTATTCAGTCTTGTATTGATATTTATTTTTATCATTGGTCACTTTTTATGGAGAAATGTTTTCGCTAGAATTCTGAAAGCTGTATGGAGCAATTTAGAGAGAAAAAATAAGCAATTGGATTTTTATTTTTAACATAGCAATGTTCGTTACAATTTTTGTATTTGAAGATAGATTAAATGTATTTTTGACTTGTTAGTTAAATGTAGGTTGCACATAAGGAGCATTCTGTTATTTTCTTCAGCCCATAAAGGCAGTAAATTATCTTCAAAACTGAGCACTTGTATGGTGTTTTCTTTTTCGTGAATGTCAAAATTTTAATCTATGCAAATATTTTTTTAACTGTCCAAGAGGAGAGGTTTGTCCAAAATGTCTCTAAATTGTCACAGTTAAGACCAGTGCATTTAGCCAGCGTATAATGATTGGACACAAAAACAAAATGCATGGTCTTTTTAGGACCACAATATGTGGCAGTCAAGGCTGCATTGAGAGAAATCCAAGTTACAATGAAGTTTTCTTATACAACATACCTTTGTTTGTTGTTGTTATTGTAGGGCTTAATGCCATTTTTTAGCACACGATAGGCTATACATGGCGAGGAAGAATCCGGGAAAACCCTCTGAATGAACCACCGACCCACGAGAAGCTACTGGCAAGCAGTCTCGCATAACTACATTAGCCGAATGTTAGACTCGAATCCATGCAGACAGAGGTGAGATGGCAGTGATCTGTAACGGAGAACGCTTTAGACCACTCAGCTACACAGGGCCCCTCCTTTGTTTCTAACAAATGAGATAAATATTAGCCGTTCTCTTTAACTTATATTAATGAATAAAATATAAACAGAATGTAACAAAAGAGAAAAAGTTAAAAACATATATATCTTCTAATATTACTTTCTGTATTTGCAGTGTATCTATTAGACTAAAATCACTGTACATGTACTACAGTGTAACATCACTTACTTGCAGTGTAACTATTAGACCATGATCACTGTATTACATGCATTGTAACTATTAGACCATGATCACTGTATTACATGCAGTGTAACTATTAGACCATGATCACTGTATTACATGCAGTGTAACTATTAGACCATGATCACTGTATTACATGCAGTGTGACTATTAGACCATGATCACTGTATTACTTACTTGCAGTGTAACTATTAGACCATGATCACTGTATTGATTGCAGTGTAACTATTAGACCATGATCTTTGTATTACTTACTTGAAGTGTAACTATTTGACCATGATCAATGTATTACTTGCAGTGTAACTATTAGACCATGATCACTGTATTGATTGCAGTGTAACTATTAGACCATGATCACCGTATTACTTGCTTGCAGTGTAACTATTTGACCATGATCAATGTATTACTTGCTTGCAGTGTAAGTATTAGACCAGGATCACTGTATTGCTTGTTTGCAGTGTAATTATTAGACCATGAGCACTGTTTAACTTACTTGCATTGTAACTATTAGATCACTGTATTCAGATGTCTCACTAGGATTTTAAAAGTAGGAGTCAATGACTTATTTTGGTAAAAATAGGAGTCCCACCTGCAATCGTTGCAGTCTCCATAAGCATATTGGGCATGCCTGAAGTGTCTAAATGTCCAGATGAGAATAACCAGTGGTTGTAATTGAGTTTAATTTTTCAAATTCTTTACACCACTGACATGTAACTCTTATTTGGCAATTAGGGTGGGACTGAATTTTGTCAATTCAAGCAAAAGCCGTAGTCCAAATTCTAAGCTAGGCTATCACACACTTGGCTACTGTTCCACCCAAACTATTAGTTCTAGCAACATCATCACTCTTCTGAATCTTATTAAATCTTCATCAATTTACCATTTAACTCCAAATTACCAAAGTTTGCAAACTACATTTCATCTGAGTCACAATGTGTCTTGATTTCGATGTCACACACACTACTTATTCTGCTACACTAGGAAACAAACACAATACTAAAAGTTAAGTTTGTTCATTTGATGTACTCTTATAATGACCACATATACATCTCTGGTCTTTCTGCCTCTGAATTCAGTCATTGTAAATATCAGCACATTTTCCCACCACTTTGCAGTTAATCAAAGTAGTTTAACTTGCCACCCAGCTGTTGCCCCATGTTCTTTTGATGTAATCTTATAATTACAATATGTACACGTAGGGGCATTTTAGCTGTTAAATTCTGTCATTGTAAATATCAGCACAGCTCAAATTTAACTGATCAACACATTTTACACTCAGCAGGTGGTTGAAGCAGTACTGTCAAGCCTTAGAATTTGTCGCCAACTTAGAATTTGTCACCAAGTTATTGTCTGCATACAGAGGACTCCAGCATATGTGATTTTATGAGATAACAAATATACTTCCAAATGTGCGCGATTAAGTGTTTCTGAGATCTCTGATGTATTACTTAAAATGTAAATATTAGACTGCAATCACTGTTTTACTTATTTGTCATATAACCATTTCTAAGAGCGATAACATCTTTGCTGATAAGAATCTAATTTGGCATCATCTGACATATTGAAATGGTATTCATTAAGTCTCTTTTCCAGGAAGCAAGATAGAAACATACCTGCTATTTATGTTATGTCACATGACTTTCAACAGCCTTATCCACATGGCTGAATTGATATATGATTTTCCAAATGCAAATCGATCAAGGTGGATGGGGCCAAATGCTACTAAATATAGTAATATGTGAAAGAATATTGAAAGGTGAAAAATGTTTGGAATTTATTAATGCCCTTACTAAGGTATCAGCAGGTAATTACCAGGATGTACTGGAATTGTGTATGTAACTTGAGCGATTTGAAATCAGCAACCGTTATGGTTTTGTGCTTAATATTTTTAACCTTGTTGACTTGTTCCGTCACTCATTACTTATATCTGCATTAAAGGACACATTTGAAACTTTCTGTACAATTTACTTTAAAGATAATTTCAAAGTGGCTTTTTCTCAAAGTTCATATGTTGTTTTGTATCTGTTAAGATCTAGTTTGGATGCCAATGATTCCTTTGTGTCGTGCAATCAAGATACAGTTAGCTCTGATTGGTTGTAATTGTTTTACCTTGGCCTTAACAACAAATATCACCAAACAAAATTGAATGTAGCATGTTTCATTGCATGACACTAGAAGTAGGCCTTCAAATTCGATTCAAGGAGACAAGATGTAAAGCATTAGATGATATTCAATTACAAGCAGTTATGAAATGATCAGTAAAATGCGTAAATCATTCACATGAAACAAATCTCAAATGACTTTACGTTGATATATGCAGATGGGATAAAATAATTGATATGGAATGGGGAGGCAGCAGGTTTCAAACCACATGACTTAATTACTGTGTTAATTTATAGAATAGTTTTTCTTTTGTACTGATAAAAACAAATGCATGTGCTTGCTATGGTTGTCTCTTGGTCATTCTCTTTAAAGACTTAATGACTAATAATTATTATTGCTGACCATTAAAGCAGATTGTGTCAAGTAATTATCAGTACATTCATTATTTTTAGATTAACTGTTACAAGCCTTTCATCAGTATCAGTGATTAAGGTCAGTGTCAAATACTTAACTTTATAACTACTGTAATCAAAGGCAGTTTTGACAAAGCTATGGTTCTGTTTTATTTGTTGCATAAAATGTGCAAAGTATGAAATTTGGATCTAGTCAGTTAATGTGGAATTTGTCCCAAGTGGCAGAGTGGTTTGAAGCACTCACCATTACAGATCACCTCCACCATTTATACTGGCCACCATGCATAGCCTATTTTATGCATAAATGGCATTAAACCCTATAACATCAACACCATATCTGGTCAACTAATGCAAGATTTGTATCTGGTCTGCTTTTATGAAATTTGTATCTGGTCAACTACAATTAAAATTTGCATTGGAAGTAATTCAATATTACAGAACATTCACAACACAATTGGAATTGCTGATCAGGTAAAAAGAACAGTACAGAAAGAAATAAAATTTAGAATTGATGTCTGATATTGTTTGGTTTATTTTCAAGAAAAATTTTTTAAAAAATACTTAAAAAAGCATCAGGCACATTGGTATTATTAATGAATTACTAGTCTTAAAAATGAACTGAAAAAAAAACAAATTTGGTTTTGATAAGAGTCATGGCTTGCTTTCTATCACATTTATTATTCTTTTTCAAAGGTCAAAAGTTTCTTTTTAGTATATCATTCACTCATTTAGTGATGAATATTATCAGCTTATTTCCCCTTGGGTGGCAGAGTGGTCTAAAGCCTTCCCCATGCAGGCCTCTAGTGGCAGTGTGATTTAAGCCTTTCCCAATAGGAGTCTTGGGTGGCAGAGTAGTCAGAAGACTTTCCCAATGGGGCCTTCAGGTGGGAGAGTTGTCTAAAGCCTACCTATACATGGCCTAGGATGAGAGAGTGACAAACGCCTTTCCACGTGGGAGCTTTGGATTGCAGAGTAGTCTTTAGCCTTTCCCCATTTGGTCCTCAGGTGGCAGAGTGGTCTAAAGTTTTTCCCCATAGTGACCTTGGGTGGCCGATTCATCTAAAGCCTTTCCCCATTTGGGTCTCAGGTAGCAGGGTGGCCATTCCTCATGAGGGCCTTGGGTGGCAGAGTGGTCTAAATTCTGTATATATTACCTCCATTTTACCTGCATCAGGGTGGGTTAGAGTCTCAGGTTGGGCCATTGTGGGAATATGAGAAAGCTTGTCAGTAGCTTCCCATGGGGCGGTTCTTGTTTCTGGTTCTTCTTCCTCCAGTTTTACTGGTTGCTATATTTAGCCTATCAGGAATGAAACCCACAATCATTTTTCCCCATGCATTTAAAATTGTGCAAAATAAAGAAGCTATTAGATCCAAATATTGCATTCTAGATATTAGATTTTTTTTTTAACGTATGCAATGTAATTTTCAGCCAAATAGTCCTCCATAGTTTCAGAAACATTCACTAATCTCTAGAATGTTTTCAGGTATGAGTATAGCTTACACACTGCTTTGATAAGCCAACATTTCTTATATTGTAAGTGATAAGGCTACATTTCACTAAGTGAAGTGATATGTTTCATACACTGAGGTTGTTGTAGTTGTAGGGTTGACACCATTTTTCAGCATATGATAGGCTATACATTGTGGCCAGTATTAATGGTGGAGGAAGAACCTGGAAAACCCCCCAGAAAGAACCACCGACCCATGAGAAGCTACTGGCAAGTGTTCTCATATACCCATATCGGCTGAATCCGAGACCTGAACCCCTGCAGGCAGAGGTGAGATGGCAGTGATCTGTAACGGAGAGCACTTTAGACCACTTGGGGCCCGGGTGCATACATTGAGGTGATAAGTCTCCGTTTTATATCCAGAAGTGATGCACTTAATTTCATACATTGAAGTAATATGCCTACATTTCATGCACTGACGTGATACACTTCATTTTATACACTGATGTGATATAAGCCTACACTTCATACCCTGAATTGTTTTCTACATTTTGTACACTGCATTAATAAGCCTATATTTCACACACTTAAGTAATACTTACATTTCATATGCAGAAGTAATGAGCTTGGATTGTACACATTGAAGTGATATATTTCATACACTAAAGTGATACACTTACATTTTATACATTTGCAATAACCAGCACCTGTGATATGTTTTTGGTAAAGCTGCTTGTACAATGTGTCCACTGGAAAACAAATCAAATATGTACATTTGTCAAAAGTGCAAAATGGAAAGGAAAGGAGTAATCCTTATGTAACATTGATCAGTCTTTATGACAATTAAGTAGAAGATAATCCTCAGATTATCTTCTGCAAGGTTAGTTTTAAAATATGCCAAGTAGTTGCCAAAACGTATCTTGCATACAAGAAAAGGACTGCCCCATGGAATAGTGACATGAATGATTATCAAGTCTACCAGAATTGGGCTGTCCCATGTAATACTGACATGTCTGATAATCAATAATAATTAAAAAAAAAGAGCTCCTTCAAGCTATGGAAATGGACATGTCTGATCATCTAGCATATATGATTAGGATGTTTGGATCTACAATGTGTTTAATTTAGCTATTATTAATTATTATCGATACTTTTTTCATAATCTATCATGAGTCTATGGTCTTAAAAAAAAGTAACAGAAAAGAATAAAAAGCAACAAGCTTTGTAAAATTCAGCAAATAATTTATTTCCCTGGAATTCCAAGTGAAAATGAAAGAAAAGCACTTATGGGATTGCAAATTAAATCCCAAAATATTGCTAGAATTACATGCACAAGTCAGATAGTTTAAAGTTCTGAAGAAATATTAGTGGAAATCCAAATTAAGTCCAATGTTGAAGTATTGATGTGACCTGTATAGTGTTGATGTGCCAACAGTCTTTTGTTGAAGTACAGTAATATAATTTCAGGTTTGAATTCATTGTAAATCCCAGTCCTTGTCTCTGTCCAAGAATATTATTTGTATAAGCTCTCCGTATTTCCAAAGAAAACAATAGCTGAATTTAATAATTTTATGAAATAAAATCCAACCCAAATGAACAATGGACACAAAAATAATACAAACTGATTCTGCTAGATCGTAAGCACGAATTAATAATATTTCCAGTAACAAGATTATATAGTCTTCTACTTAAACCAGGTCACAATTAACATTTTCGAAACAAAAATTAAAACAAATTACCTAATTGAAAATAACCTTCAAGAAAGTTCCTATGTTTAAAACAACAATTTTTTTAAAACCTATAATAGTTTGTTACTAAAATTCAAATATATAACCTGGACAATGTCAGGTACACCAGGTAAATTGTACTGGATTCCCAATAACCTTGACCCAGACCCAAACAAACATATTTAGTTTTATTAAGAAGGAATAGTAGAATACTGGGTATGTTTGCAGTGTAACCAGTTGCCCTGAATTACATTACTGGCATAATGTAAACAATTTTACCAAATCAGAAAACAAGGCAAGCATGATTGAGCAATGCAGCGCACTGTTTTTAATATTGTTAACTTGGATAAGTATAGAATTAACTTGGGTAAGTATATTATCAACTTGGGTAAGTATAGAATTAACTTGGATAAGTATAGAATTAACTTGGGTAAGTATAGTATCAACTTGGATAAGTATAGTATTAACTTGGATAAGTATAGAATTAACTTGGATAAGTATAGAATTAACTTGGGTATGTATAGAATTAACTTGGATAAGTATAGAATTAACTTGGTTAAGTATAGAATTAACTTGGGTAAGTATAGTATCAACTTGGGTAAGTATAGAATTAACTTGGGTAAGTATAGAATTAACTTGGATAAGTATAGAATTAACTTGGGTAAGTATAGTATCAACTTGGATAAGTATAGTATTAACTTGGATAAGTATAGAATTAACTTGGATAAGTATAGAATTAACTTGGGTATGTATAGAATTAACTTGGATAAGTATAGAATTAACTTGGGTATGTATAGAATTAACTTGGATAAGTATAGAATTAACTTGGTTAAGTATAGAATTAACTTGGGTAAGTATAGTATCAACTTGGGTAAGTATAGAACTAACTTGGGTAAGTATAGAATTAACTTGGGTAAGTATAGTATTAACTTGGGTAAGTATAGAATTAACTTGGTTAAGTATAGTATCAACTTGGGTAAGTATAGTATCAACTATGTTAAGTACAGTCGGCTCCACTTATATGCATGGCCTATGATAGGCGGCGTATGCACTAAACCGGCGTTCATGTTATGGTATGTATCTGGTGCAGCATGCATACTGATTTCCATTATTTCTCCGAAACAAACCCCCATTTGGCCTAGTTCATTTAAATGTGACGCGATTTGCTCTGATATCGTATGGAGGTCAGTTTTGTCAGTAGATCGAGGGGCAGACCTGTGGTTAGCACTCCAGTCTTAATCTATTGAATTTAATGACCAGACTGGATCAGATTCTTAACGAGGGTGATGTGAGTTTGTGTTAATGCTAAAGAGTGTTAAAGCCGTCGATCATGCTTGGTTAATTATTATGGTTGTCTACTATCGCGCCTGTTGGTGATCAACAGAGAATCAGAGAGCTAATGCTGTCTTGGTAATATTTACGGTTATCTACTATAGCGCCTCCTGGTGACCAATGGAGATCCAATAGCAGTGATGTTGATATTAACAGACCTTATTAATCAACCTTGACCGCCAATGTTCGGAATCAGTTTCTTTTCATTTTGAAATGAACAATTTTGAACAATACAGTTATCTGAAGCAATTAACACATAATAATGCATGTTTGGACCAGAAAAATTTATGCATTAATGCGAAATATGCATATAGACGATATGCAATTGTCTGACATTGATATCCATTGAAAACAATGGTAACAAATCGGGACTGGCACAAAGCTATGCAATAAGGCGGAATATGCAGTTATACCATATGCACATATCTGGGGCTGACTATTGTATTAACTATGGTAAGTATAGTATTAACTTGGGTAAGTATAGTATTCACTATGGTAAGTATAGAATTAACATGGGTAAGGTTGGTATTAACTTGGGTAAGTATAGTATCGATTAGGGTAATTATAGTATTAACTTGGGTAAGTATAGTATTTTCAAGACATACAAATCATATAACTTGTCATAAGGCTGTGTGTTATGAATAGGTGTACAGGTTCCATTTAAGATAGAGATTTCCTTTTGGATGTGATTGGGTTATCTTTAAATGTGGAGAACATTTATATTATCATTTGACTCTGACCAAACCATTTAAGATGAAGACTTGACACAGTGGGTTAAAATTGGGTGTCTTTAAATGTATACATCATTTAGGGACTTGACACTGTGGGTTATGATTGGGTGTCTTTAAATGTGCAGAACATATAGGGACTTGACACAGTGGGTTACAGTTGGGTGTCTGTAAATGTGCACAACAATTAGGGACTTGACACTCAGGGATATGGTTTACAACAATATTAGTATTTATATACATCCTCTGAGGGAATGTGTTTTGCCTTTGAATCACAAACTGGAAATTTTGTTTTAGGATCTCCACTAATAAGCATTCATACTTGGCAATGAAAGACAGAATCAGATATGTGCAAAAACATTTACCTCTGGGTCTTATTTTAGGCCCATCCTTGTCCCTCCTCAAAAAAGATTAAGGATGTGGAACAAATTAGGGATATGGTTTACTTATTTAGTCTTGTCTGTTGATTTCTTTCTTTCTTCTGGCCTGGATGAATTCTAGAAGCTATGCTTTAATGTTTGCATATTACTCCAAGTGTCTCTCTTATATGTGTATACATATACAAAAACCATGTTCCCGTCCACAGCAAGATTAGTTCATATACCTAATTTGACTATTGTTGTTGTTGTTGTTGTTGTTGTAGGGTTTAACACCATTTTTCAGCACAAGATAGGCTATACATGGCAGCCAGTATCAATGGTGGAGGATGGTTGATCACTTTAGACCACTCAGGATCCCCACTTTGGTTATTGACCAATCATCTAGTCATGATAGATATGCATGCCAGGTAGCAAAATATATCTAAAACAGCTAAGAAGGTAGAATTTCCCAGGAAGTTTATTGTCATGAGAGGCTTTTTTCATCATTGTGCACTTGATAATTAATGATCCATCATCAATTATAGCCATAAAAGTAACAACCTTTATATGACTTCTCAAAAACCTACTGACCCAGATTTCTTGGTCAACAGCTGTTGGGCAAATGTTTGCCAGGTGAGTAATCTCAGGCATGGTTGAGTCTCTTGTTTGCTAGTTAATACGGGTCAGATCTCAGTATGGCATTGTATGTTGGTTGGGGGTCATACTGTATACATATTTCTGGAATGCAATTGGTTGTGTAATTTGTCTGTATGTGCATCTGTTGATCTGTCTCTGTGATCATTAGTCAATGCATCTATTCAGGAGTGCATACATAAATGTTTTGAAGATGTTGGATATGTAAAGACAATTGAAGAAGAGTGATGTTACATGGATGTTCGGAAAAGAGAGATGCATGGAGACAGTTGAAGAAGAGTGATGTTACATGGATAATGCGATGCTCTGGAACGATTGAGGAGGAGCAAGCCCATGCTGTTTCACAAGGGTGAGTAGTTCCTAATCATGACTCATATGTGGAGTGGGGTTGAACATTTTATACTTGTATCATACTTGCTGTTATTATGAACATCAATAATCAAATTTGTATTACTAACTGAATTGCATTTATGGTCCTTTCTAGTAGGGGTGAAATGATTAATCCATATATGTTGATGCAGATTTACTTTTCAATATTGATACCAATATAAATCAAGACAAGAGGTGATGAAGCTGTACAAGATAGTATTTACTTTATACAGCAGTTGTGAATAAATATTAGTTGTTTTACTTTTTATTCATCATAATGAGAATACCCACTTGTCTTCTACAAGTAATTTCATAATTTGAAATCTCCTTCAGCTATTTCGATGATAATTATTTCATCTTGCTAGTACTTTTAGACACTGATAACATATCAATGTAAAGAAGACATACCAGACTTGTTCTTCATGTTCAATTTAAACTCTTCACTGATTATTTAATATATACTTATACGCAAAAGCTTCTCTGCTGCTTTGTATATGGTCCATTGAAATTGATTGAAGGCTACACGTCTGGTGTGTTACACTGAAATGTTAATTCAAATTTGAAAGCTACACTTTTGGTGTCTTACACAGAAATGTTAATTCAAATTTGAAAACTACACTTTTGGTGTCTTACACACAATGAAATGTTAATTCAAATTTGAAAGCTACACTTCTGGTGTGTTACACAGAAATGTTAATTCAAATTTGAAAGCTACACTTCAGGTGTGTTACACTGAAATGTTAATTCAAATTTGAAAGCTACACTTCTGGTGTCTTACACACAATGAAATGTTAAATTTTCAAATTTGAAAACTACATGTCTGGTGTGTTACACTGAAATGTTAATTCAAATTTGAAAGCTACATTTCTGGTGTCTTACACACAAAGAAATGTTAATTCAAATTTGAAAGCTATACTTCTGGTGTGTTACACAGAAATGTTAATTCAAATTTGAAAGCTACACTTTTGGTGTCTTACACACAATGAAATGTTAATTCAAATTTGAAAACTACATGTCTGGTGTGTTACAGTGAAATGTTAATTCAAATTTGAAAGCTACACTTCTGGTGTCTTACACACACTGAAATGTTAATTCGAATTTGAAAATTACACTTTTGGTGTGTTACACAGTAAAATGTTAATTCAAATTTGAAAGCTACACTTCTGGAGTCTTACACACAATGAAATGTTAATTCAGATTTGAAAACTACACTTCTTGTGTCTTACACACAATGAAATGTTAATTTGAATTTGAAAACTACACTTTTGGTGTCTTACACAGAAATGTTAATTCAGATTTGAAAACTACACTTCTTGTGTCTTACACACAATGAAATGTTAATTTGAATTTGAAAA
This sequence comes from Unio delphinus, assembly GCA_029339505.1. Lineage (NCBI taxonomy): Eukaryota > Metazoa > Mollusca > Bivalvia > Unionida > Unionidae > Unio > Unio delphinus. The sequence continues at coordinate 11,494,358 of JAQISU010000035.1, read as the reverse complement.
CTACACTTTTGGTGTCTTACACACAATGAAATGTTAATTCAAATTTGAAAGCTACACTTCTGGTGTGTTACACAGAAGTGTTAATTCAAATTTGAAAGCTACACTTCTGGTGTCTTACACACAATGAAATGTTAAATTTTCAAATTTGAAAACTACATGTCTGGTGTGTTACACTGAAATGTTAATTCAAATTTGAAAGCTACATTTCTGGTGTCTTACACACAATGAAATGTTAATTCAAATTTGAAAGCTATACTTCTGGTGTCTTACACACAGTGAAATGTTAATTCGAATTTGAAAACTGCACTTTTGGTGTGTTACACAGTGAAATGTTAATTCAAATTTGAAAGCTACATTTCTGGTGTCTTACATACAATGAAATGTTAATTCAAATTTGAAAGCTACACTTCTGGTGTCTTACATACAATGAAATGTTAATTCAAATTTGAAAGCTACACTTCTGGTGTGTTACACAGAAATGTTAATTCAAATTTGAAAGCTACACTTCAGGTGTGTTACACTGAAATGTTAATTCAAATTTGAAAGCTACACTTCTGGTGTCTTGCACACAATGAAATGTTAAATTTTCAAATTTGAAAACTACATGTCTGGTGTGTTACACTGAAATGTTAATTCAAATTTGAAAGCTACATTTCTGGTGTCTTACACACAACGAAATGTTAATTCAAATTTGAAAGCTATACTTCTGGTGTCTTACACAGAAATGTTAATTCAAATTTGAAAGCTACACTTTTGGTGTCTTACACACAATGAAATGTTAATTCAAATTTGAAAACTACATGTCTGGTGTGTTACAGTGAAATGTTAATTCAAATTTGAAAGCTACATTTCTGGTGTCTTACATACAATGAAATGTTAATTCAAATTTGAAAGCTACACTTCTGGTGTCTTACACACACTGAAATGTTAATTCGAATTTGAAAATTACACTTTTGGTGTGTTACACAGTAAAATGTTAATTCAAATTTGAAAGCTACACTTCTGGAGTCTTACACACAATGAAATGTTAATTCAGATTTGAAAACTACACTTTTGGTGTGTTACACAGTGAAATGTTAATTCAAATTTGAAAACTACACTTCTTGTGTCTTACACACAATGAAATGTTAATTTGAATTTGAAAACTACACTTTTGGTGTCTTACACAGAAATGTTAATTCAAATTTGAAAACTACACTTCTTGTGTCTTACACACAATGAAATGTTAATTTGAATTTGAAAACTACACTTTTGGTGTCTTACACACAATGAAATGTTAATTCAAATTTGAAAGCTACACTTCTGGTGTGTTACACAGAAATGTTAATTCAAATTTGAAAGCTACACTTAAGGTGTGTTACACTGAAATGTTAATTCAAATTTGAAAGCTACACTTCTGGTGTCTTACACACAATGAAATGTTAAATTTTCAAATTTGAAAACTACATGTCTGGTGTGTTACGCTGAAATGTTAATTCAAATTTGAAAGCTACATTTCTGGTGTCTTACACACAATGAAATGTTAATTCAAATTTGAAAGCTATACTTCTGGTGTCTTACACACAGTGAAATGTTAATTCGAATTTGAAAACTACACTTTTGGTGTGTTACACAGTGAAATGTTAATTCAAATTTGAAAGCTACACTTCTGGTGTGTTACACAGAAATGTTAATTTGAATTTGAAAGCTACACTTTTGGTGTCTTACACACAATGAAATGTTAATTCAAATTTGAAAACTACATGTCTGGTGTGTTACAGTGAAATGTTAATTCAAATTTGAAAGCTACATTTCTGGTGTCTTACATACAATGAAATGTTAATTCAAATTTGAAAGCTACACTTCTGGTGTCTTACACACAATGAAATGTTAATTCAAATTTGAAAGCTACACTTCTGGAGTCTTACACACAATGAAATGTTAATTCAAATTTGAAAACTACACTTTTGGTGTGTTACACAGTGAAATGTTAATTCAAATTTGAAAGCTACACTTCTTGTGTCTTACACACAATGAAATGTTAATTTGAATTTGATAACTACACTTTTGGTGTCTTACATACAATCAAATATTAATTCAAATTTGAAAGCTACACTTCTGGTGTGTTACACAGAAATGTTAATTCAAATTTGAAAGCTACACTTCAGGTGTGTTACACTGAAATGTTAATTCAAATTTGAAAGCTACACTTCTGGTGTCTTACACACAATGAAATGTTAATTCAAATTTGAAAGCTACATTTCTGGTGTCTTACACACACTGAAATGTTAATTCGAATTTGAAAATTATACTTTTGGTGTGTTACACAGTAAAATGTTAATTCAAATTTGAAAGCTACACTTCTGGAGTCTTACACACAATGAAATGTTAATTCAAATTTGAAAACTACACTTTTGGTGTGTTACACAGTGAAATGTTAATTCAAATTTGAAAGCTACACTTCTTGTGTCTTACACACAATGAAATGTTAATTTGAATTTGAAAACTACACTTTTGGTGTCTTACATACAATGAAATGTTAATTCAAATTTGAAAGCTACACTTCTGGTGTGTTACACAGAAATGTTAATTCAAATTTGAAAGCTACACTTCAGGTGTGTTACACTGAAATGTTAATTCAAATTTGAAAGCTACACTTCTGGTGTCTTACACACACTGAAATGTTAATTCGAATTTGAAAATTACACTTTTGGTGTGTTACACAGTAAAATGTTAATTCAAATTTGAAAGCTACACTTCTGGAGTCTTACACACAATGAAATGTTAATTCAGATTTGAAAACTACACTTTTGGTGTGTTACACAGTGAAATGTTAATTCAAATTTGAAAACTACACTTCTTGTGTCTTACACACAATGAAATGTTAATTTGAATTTGAAAACTACACTTTTGTTGTCTTACACAGAAATGTTAATTCAAATTTGAAAACTACACTTCTTGTGTCTTACACACAATGAAATGTTAATTTGAATTTGAAAACTACACTTTTCGTGTCTTACACACAATGAAATGTTAATTCAAATTTGAAAGCTACACTTCTGGTGTGTTACACAGAAATGTTAATTCAAATTTGAAAGCTACACTTAAGGTGTGTTACACTGAAATGTTAATTCAAATTTGAAAGCTACACTTCTGGTGTCTTACACACAATGAAATGTTAATTCAAATTTGAAAACTACATGTCTGGTGTGTTACACTGAAATGTTAATTCAAATTTGAAAGCTACACTTCTGGTGTCTTACAATGAAATGTTAATTCAAATTTGAAAGCTACATTTCTGGTGTCTTACACACACTGAAATGTTAATTCGAATTTGAAAATTATACTTTTGGTGTGTTACACAGTAAAATGTTAATTCAAATTTGAAAGCTACACTTCTGGAGTCTTACACACAATGAAATGTTAATTCAAATTTGAAAACTACACTTTTGGTGTGTTACACAGTGAAATGTTAATTCAAATTTGAAAGCTACACTTCTTGTGTCTTACACACAATGAAATGTTAATTTGAATTTGAAAACTACACTTTTGGTGTCTTACATACAATGAAATGTTAATTCAAATTTGAAAGCTACACTTCTGGTGTGTTACACAGAAATGTTAATTCAAATTTGAAAGCTACACTTCAGGTGTGTTACACTGAAATGTTAATTCAAATTTGAAAGCTACACTTCTGGTGTCTTACACACACTGAAATGTTAATTCGAATTTGAAAATTACACTTTTGGTGTGTTACACAGTAAAATGTTAATTCAAATTTGAAAGCTACACTTCTGGAGTCTTACACACAATGAAATGTTAATTCAAGTTTGAAAACTACACTTTTGGTGTGTTACACAGTGAAATGTTAATTCAAATTTGAAAGCTACACTTCTTGTGTCTTACACACAATGAAATGTTAATTTGAATTTGAAAACTACACTTTTGGTGTATTACATACAATGAAATGTTAATTCAAATTTGAAAGCTACACTTCTGGTGTGTTACACAGAAATGTTAATTCAAATTTGAAAGCTACACTTCTGGAGTCTTACACACATGGAAATATTAATTCAAATTTGAAAGCTACACTTCTGGTGTCTTACACACAATGAAATGTTAATTCAAATTTGAAAGCTACATTTCTGGTGTCTTACACACAATGAAATGTTAATTCAAATTTGAAAGCTACACTTCTGGTGTGTTACACAGAAATGATAATTCAAATTTGAAAGCTACACTTTTGTTGTCTTACACACAATGAAATGTTAATTCAAATTTGAAAACTACATGTCTGGTGTGTTACAGTGAAATGTTAATTCAAATTTGAAAGCTACATTTCTGGAGTCTTACACACATGGAAATGTTAATTCAAATTTGAAAACTACACTTCTGGTGTCTTACACACACTGAAATGTTAATTCGAATTTGAAAATTACACTTTTGGTGTGTTACACAGTAAAATGTTAATTCAAATTTGAAAGCTACACTTCTGGAGTCTTACACACATGGAAATGTTAATTCAAATTTGAAAACTACACTTTTGGTGTGTTACACAGTGAAATGTTAATTCAAATTTGAAAACTTGACTCCTGGTGGGTTACACTGGCTTTGAGGACTCGAGACAGCTGCTTGTCATTTGAGATGCAGTTCATTACAATATAATCAATGCCAGATTGCAGAATTCAGCTATTTAGAGTTTCAAACATATCTGGATTAGTCTTTCATTTAATTTCTGCCTACATGAAATTTATAAATTGTGTCAGTAATAATAATTGACAAATAATGTTCATACCCACAGGAACTGAAGTTTGTTTTATCAAAGAAGAAACATCAAAGCAGGACAGGCTGTACATATGGTGTCAGAAGCTGGCAGTGACGAGAGGGGTTGGGAGTTGACGGATGAGAATGTCAATGCTGGTGAATTGTGATGGTTTTAATCAAGCTCAAGGCAGTAAAGGTATCTACCTTATATACTCACTTATAAGTCTGGATTTGACTAAGTGGAAAGACCCCCCTCCTCCATTTTTGGGTTGCAAAAAGCAAATTTCAGTGTGACCCGCCTATAAGATGAGGCGGTGGTGGTTTGCAAGGAGTGACATGTAATTTTTGTTTCACTTGGGGAAAACCAAACAAGTGAACATGGATAGATGGATACAGAGATAGGACAAATAAAGACAAAACTAATATATAATAAATGCATTTGTATTATTGAGTTGAATATATATAAATAAATCTGCGACTTACATTATAACTACCATGATATAATGAAATCTATAATGCTTAACATTTTTGATCCATTACAATAAATGCATGTAATATATGGGTACATAAATGGTAATCCAGAATTGTGATTCACAACATCGCTTAATATATTAATTCCAAAAGTATTATAATAAACAAAGTAAAGTCCACAATTTGTGATTCATGTTGTCTATTATTATCTGGGTAAAACCCCAAGAATTCATCATTATTATACGAGTTATCAGGTAAAATTTTAAATTCCTCCATTGTCATTAGATTATCATAAACATCATGCAATTCACATTCATTGTTTGATTATCTCAAATGAAATCTCTTTTAGTTTATCCCATCGATTTCATTTTAAATACCATATTTCTTCAATGATTTTACCACCATCTTGTTTGGAGTTTCCACATATCACACACCCAGTGAGATGCTTACTCCTTGGATGATTTACATTTCCTATATTCTTTGTACCCATTTTTCGTAATGCTCTTTCGTAATGCATATATGACTTGAATGGCTTGTTTAAGAAAACAGCCACTAAACAGTGGTGCATATGTTGTATGGATAGGGATCAAAATAAAATTGGCCAAAAACAAATTGCACTAGAACCCATTTGATTAAATCAAACTCCAAATTTTAATAAGGAATAAGGGCTTTCCATTATTCAGATTTTCTTCAGATGACTGGCACTATCAACGTGAAATGACTTTTTCTTACAATAATCATACACCTTTTCTCTGACACATCACATTCGCTTTATGCATCACGTTTCCCCATATTGGTGAAAGTACACAAGTTTAGCAATTCACTATGCGTGATATCCAGGTGACAAAGTACACTCCAATTGACTGAACACTGACTATTCATTAACTTTAACTATTATTTATGTAGAGGTTTAGCTTGGGATTTGTGAGAGATGCTTTAAACATAAGTCTTTGAAGAGGATTGCCACAGCGGAACAGGTGTGAGTTGTATAACGTGATTTTTGAGACTCAACATGGCATTTAACAAGCATAAAATCCATGGCACACCATTTATAGACTTGTTAGAGAAAAACAACAGTAGCAGAGCATATTGTCCACTGATTTAAACAAAGCATTCCTGTTTTTACATACTAAAGGATTAAGGTCATATTTATCTAATTAGCAACTATCAAAACAATGCAGTTTGCAGATACAAGCCAAGGAAAGTCAGATTTTTTTAATATTATATCTCGCTTTTAAGACAACCCCTACTCCTATTGACCTTTTAGTAAAAGTATTTTCTTGAAATTTTTATTCTGTTTAAAACTTGAGGCATGTGATAGAAAATTGCACTTGCCAGGCAAATTGTTTTGACTTGTCCCAGGCTGCCTGACAAGAATTAGATTTTTCCGTCTCTAAAGTTTAGCATGTCAGATGTTTCAACTTTCTCCAGGTTGCCAGGCATGTTAGATTTGTCGACTCTTGAAGTTAGGTGTCAAATGTTTCAACTTGTCCTAGGTTGTTAGATTAGAAATTTAAAAAAATCCACCTCAGAATTTATGAGTGTCAGATCGTAACTTTGATACTTTAATGAACAGACCATATAACATCACTAAGGACAAAGATTTCATCTCTCCTGTGATGTATATCCAAGAGGGGTTTTATTGTTTTATTGGAATTAGCATAAAGTTATCTCACATGGAACATAAAAACAGGGCAAAGGTATTATTTCAAATTATCCCATTACAGTACTAAGATCACAGAGAGTTCTAGATGCAAAGAGCTCTTCAAGATAACAAACTAATGTCAAGGAACAAATGTACACCACTTCCAACTACCTTCTCTCCAGTAGACCTTCCGGACCTGTTTTCAAATTTCTTCCTTGACAAGGTACGAACCATTAGAAATAAGCTTGACAACACAATTTCAATTGACTCGTCATCACCACCATACAGTTTACGATACAGAATTTCAGTGACAACCGATAGCATTTAAACCTGTCTCTATGGATTTAGTACAGACAGTCGTGTTTAAGAGTGCACCAAAGCCATGTGAACTTGATCCAATTCCAATATCACAGCTGCTTGAGTGCTTAGATTCAATATTGCCTTCGCTAACTGATGTTATTAATACATTTCTCTCATCTGGGGAATTCCCATCATTTTTCAAAACTGCCATTATAAAGGCTCTGCTGAAGAAACCAAAACTTGACCATTACAATTTAAAGAACTACTGAACTACTGCCCAGTTCCTAATCTCCCGTTCAAATAAAAAAATCTTTGAAAAAGTTGTTCTACTCCAGAAACTTCAAAAAGTTCAAAACACAGCTGCTCGGATCATCCTTTGAGTACCATGATCAGAGAACACCTCTCAGATGCTCTGTACCCTACACTGGCTATCCATTCGATCCAGAATTGAACACAAAATTTGTTCTCTGCGCTACATTTCACTGATGGACTCCAGTCCAACATACATATCTGGCCTCACTGGCTATTTCGCTCATGCATCTGCACAATGGTAAAAGTTGGAGTTCTTTTTTAAAATTTGTTATTAAACCCATCATTTTTATCTCCTGGCCCAATCCCAAACTTATCCTACTTTTTGCAAATGTTCACCTGTATGTGTGCAGGTCAGACCAGTCTGCCACAGATCACAGGCCAAAAAGTCTAAAATCTTAACACAAAATGATTCCGTTAATGGATAAATCTTTGGTGTAAAAAAATTGGGTCTAAAAAACTAGGTTCCTCCCTCTGCATTTTGTAATGTGAGTAGGAAGTCTAGATTATTTTGGTATCATAGCAGAGCTACATCTGTCTACTTTTCTGCAATATCACCCACTTTGTGCATCTTATTTGACATTGACACCACCGAGCTTGGAAGTAAGGTATAGCCTCATCACGAGTAAAGAATTAATGCCAGAATGTTTTCTGTTAATTTCAATATTATCCTGCTGAGCAGTTTATAAGGTGAAATTTTTAAAAAATCTTCTTATTTTAATGGCAGCCAAATTAAATGCCAGATTATATTTGAAAAGCTTTAATTCCAGAATGTTTTATTAAAAATTCTTTTGAGCAACTTTTAATATATTTTAAAGTTTATCTACATTTAGTAACAGTGGATTGGAATCATTTATACAAATCTGAAAGCTCTGTATGATAGTTTACATTCTGTCAAATTCCATTAAATGGTTTTGAGAAGTTGTATGAAGACTTTTCCAATTTAAGTAGTAGTGTCTACATTTGACAAGGGAGCTTCATCATGTGTGTAAATCTGAAAGTCTTCGTGACTCGATACTTTCATTTAAATCTGGTCATTCTCTATTTTTAAGATATCATTTAGAGTTGTTCTATTTTAAGTTACATAGGCATTATTAAATGGAATTTCAGTTGAATTAGTGAAAATCTGCAAGACAACAACACAAGAAGGCGTCCTGTGAAATTTGGTTGATTTATGTTAAACAGTTTTCAAGAACAAGGTGACAGTGTAGACAAATGATGTTCAAATAGCCGTACAGTCTTTAGAAGCTCTAAGCGCTTTACAACATCAATAATGATATGACTACAAAAAGCAAAATAAACACCATGAAATTAGAAACATAACAAAATGCTGAAAATATTTAAGGTCAGAAATATTATTAGGTCTTTTAAGTTTGTTCTTGCAGTCAAAAAAGGTGAAATGTAAGAGTACTCTTAAAAGGGATCACTATTTAATTTCAATAGGCAATTCATTCCATGTTGCTTAGCCTTGGTATGTAAAAGAACGTTGTCCATATGATTTGTTTTCATAGTGGGAATAATGAGTATAGGATTGTCAGAAGAGGAGCGCAAGTATCTTGCTGGTGTACACATGGGTGAGACCAGATAGGTATGATGGACTAGAGTTGGTCAGTGAAACATAGTACAGAGAACAAATTTTGTTTGCAGTACACAGTTCCAACAAGTATTTGCAATGATACACAAATGGTCTTTGAATGTCTGTGTTTTTGAGCTATTGAAGCCTTCTCTCAAATTCCCTTTCAAGCTCAGTGAGAGAAATTTACTTCTGCACTTATATAAAAACTGTTTACTTTAACAAAAAAATCAATATTTCCAGTTGTCTCTCATTTGTCAGCAAGCTCATTAAATTAATAGATTGGCAGCATCTTTACTCAACGTCTTAATGTTATTTCTTAAAGAATGCAAATCTTCTACCTTTTTCTTGCTGCTCTGTTCCTTTTTCTTCTTTCCCCTCCCACTGTCTTAAGTACCTCATATATTGAGACTTTCCTTCTCAGTTTATTATTAAAGTACACAGCTGAATGTGGATCTCTACCAAGATCGCTATTCCAGCCCTAACAATCTGGACCTACAAAAACCTGGCATTTTCATGTTACATCACATTGACTTTGAAATACAGCTATTTATGCAATGAAGACCTAGAATCAGACTATGCTCTCCAATGACAGATCACATAATTTAATGATCTCTGATCTGGCAAATTATCTTGTGTGATATTTTTAATGTTAATACTGTATTTCATCACAACTCGGCCAATTCTGTACCTCCATATTCAGAGAGTCCATGGATTCTTTCAGGGTGTGCTGATCTGGAATACTGACTGTTGTTTCCTGTTTCCAGTGAGTTCTTTGTTAAACAAAAAAAGTATGTTAGTAACTGTCATGATAAATCTGGTATTACTTATGAAAAAGAAAAAGTGAATTTTTTATTGAATTTTCCTTTCTTCTTTAGAAGTAAGCACTTTTTTTTTTGAGTCTTACTAAAATTTAATAACAAGTAAGCATATTTCCAAATGGTAAGGATCTGTATGAACAAATGACGCCAATCTATCAAAAAATATTTATGCCAGTAATAAATGTTGAAACACATTCAGAGTGACATCCAAAAAAGCACAGAAAAGAGCACAACTAGTTTTGATTAAATACACTATGGCATGAAAGACTGTGAAGTTTGTACAGATGATGTCAATCTGCAGTTAAGCTTCTCAACAGAATTTTACCAATTTTGCAAGCATAAGGAGCTGCACAGATTAGGCATATGTCCTGGCACGTCCATCCCTAAGGGCTGTTGTCTGGCATTTCCTTTCCTAAGAGCCTAAATGAAGGTTGCTCCATGTGTACTTGTTTCTAGCAAACAACCCCATGTATTTTTCCTTGCAGGCTGGCAGTGAGTAGTATTGTCACCATTAGGGGGCGCTCACCAGTTAATATGTACTTTTCAGATAGTGACGTATGTGAGGTGAAGTTGTTTGCATTTGTAACATGCACAATGGAGAATAAGTTGGCATATCTCAATGCTACTTTGATGTAATGTGGCTGATATTTCTTTGGATACTGCACTTGTGGAAATTGTAAATGATCTAAGCGCATGGTACAACAAAATGGATGCTCCCTTGTGCTTGAAAAATTAGCCAGAATTAATCAAAAGTACACTAACTTTAGCAGTTATTAAACTAGGGAAAACGAATTTTGCTGAAGTAGGCAATAGCAGCTTCTGAAAGTGCAATGAACAAATTACAAAATATCTGAAAAGTAAAAAAAGTTATCGTACCATTTTTCTACAATTTACCTCTGAAGTCCAGGGAGTGAAAATGACCATGCGGAGCTAGCAGTTTGTTTACATGAGCACATCTTATGTTAGCCCAAGCTGTATACTCTAGAACCTAAAGTACACCCATCAATCGTACATCAAAATAAAGGGAATTGAAAGTTCTTCTCCCAACACCTAAGATATACAAAGTCTTTATTATATTGCCAGTATAACCAGTGAAGAAATCCCAGAAAATTATTTTTCTTTAAAATTCTAACCCTATGCAAAGTACGAAACTGTAGAGCGCCACCTTATGGAATTGAACTATTTGCAATCAGTTACATAGACTGAAAGCCACTCCAATAGGTGTTTGTATCTGGCCACTCACGCCCACCCATTCGTCCATTTGTCTTTTTTTACTGGATGGTAGTGAGCAGTATTTGCACCCTGGTGGATTTGAACCACCGGCAATCAGTCACATGGACTGAAGGCCACTCCAGTGGATGCTTGTATATGACCACTCACCCCCACCCTATCTGTCCATCTGTCATGTCAGTAGGTGGAATAGGTACCTTGATGTAATGAACCAATCAGCAAGTGGGTGCTTGTACCTAGCCATTCAGTTCAAGTCACATGTCCACCTATCTGTCTATCCATCTGTTTGCTGACTGACAATAAACAGCATTGGAATCTTTTTGAAATTACCATCAGACGCAAAGGGCAATCTTGTCTAATCACTAAACTTACTCCATCTGTTTGTATTGTGTGCTCCATCTTTTGTTTCTTTATACTTCACAAAATGTTGGTTCTATTACAAAATATGTCAAGTCTCAACATGGTTATGACAACCAACTCGGATGCATTGTAAAACCCATTTAGTATGCCACTAACTTAGACTGATGTATTTATTAATGATTTCTATAATCCAGCACTTTTCCTGATGGCTTAATGAAGTAGCCCTATCTAATTACAAAGACAATTCCAAGTGGTCACAAAAGTAATTTAAAATCAACATACTGTATACATCAACAAAAATATGCATGCTTATTTTGCAGTGAGTTAGGGTTTGGTAATACAAATTTGCCATAACCTAGTAATAATGTAACTGTTCATTTTCCAGGAATGAAATTGGGGTAAGCTGAATGATGTGCTGCATCTTGAGCTAAAAATATTAGAAATCATTATTTTGTTCCTGTCATTATGATGTGAAGGTAAGATGTACATTTAATTAAAGACTGAATTTCGTTTCTTTTATATGTTATATACCATATTGTCAAACTGGAATAAAACGGTTAATCTAATATCCAACCAGATGAAGTAATTTATTCTTTCTGAATACAGTTGGTAGTACTTCATAGCTGACAGTTGATGTGGTCCACTCTACTGAAACATAAAGACTGACAGTTGATATAGTCCACTCTATTGAAACATAAAAGGCAGTTGACGCATTCCACTCAGCACGGAAACAAAACTCCAGATCTTAACAATAGCATGCACTGACATCCTTGAATTTTTTTTTATATATGTACATAGTACATCTTCAAAGGGTCATGTAGTGAAGAGCAAGATACTCTGTTAATATAATAAATTTAACATTTAAGAATGTACACTGCATATGAAGGTTTCATATTTCTAATTACAGATGTACATCAGAAGTAAAAAAAAATTTTTTATTTGGTTAAGTTGATCGCCAAAATGGGAGTGGTTGTCATTAAGTAGTGTTAAACTATAAAACATTGTTTTCCTGGCAGCATTGCAAACATTTTCCTGAACCACCTGATAGATTCTCATCATTCTTTGCCAGAATTTGTAGAATGCTAAGACGATGCAAGAATACTTGCTTGTGCCTTTGACCCTGGGGTTGAGATCAGATAAAACGTGAATGAAGGCTTTTTATATTTTTATTTCATATCTCCTCATTCTTTTGATTGATTGATTTTATTCATAATTTTGACAAAATCTGAATGAACCTAAGCGAATTTATTCTGTAACACGTCTCCTTGCCCGATGACCTTAGCGTAAAGGTCATGATCACATACAATTTGTGTGAAGGTTTTGGTCAGAATGCTTTTATTTCCTTGCAATTCCTAAACCTCTTATTGGATTTTGTTCATGTTTGGGATTAATAATCATAAAACTAATAAACACCTGCCTGTCCTGTTGATCATGGGGTCAAGGTTGCAGGCAGAAGAAATTTTACTTTAATGATTTGGTCCAAAATTCTTTAATTTCCTTCATTTCCAAAGTAATTGTTTATATTTGGGGATAAATTACAAAACTTGTCACCTTTCCTTTGCTCTATTGACCATGGGGTCAAAGCCATGAAAGATTGCACACAGGTTTTTGTTAAACCTGTTTGTTTGCCATTAAGAGGTTATGAGCTGTGACATGCAGTTTATGATGATATGTATAGAGGACAGTGTGTATGTCTGATGTAATAATTCTACATATGTACTTAGTGTACTGTCTGTATGTTGTGTTGCATATTAAAAATGTTTTCCTTTTATGGGCATTTTCATGTCTCTTTCTTTTTATACAGTAAAAAATTCAGAAAATACATGTACAATTCAAGTTCATATACTGTGATGTTAACAGGGTCACTCACTATCTGTATTCTGTATTGTAAATATTTTATTGTAAATGCTGTGAATTATCAGTCTCATTAATAACAATGTGTGCTAATGTTATGCATGTAAAGTACGATTTCACTCTCATTCAAATTATCTAATTTTATGATTGCTACAATCACATTTGAAGGTTCAGCCACATTGATCTGTAAATGATAAACACACCAACCATGCATTATTTATCTGTGCAGAACATAGCCACAACAACCATGCATTATTCATCTGTATAGAAAGGAGACACCTCAAACAAGCATCATTTAATCTGTACAGAACATAGCCCCCCTCCAGCATTATTCATCAGTATACAATATTGAAACCCCAACCAAGCCTTGTTCAGCTGTATAGAACATTTGGCATTCAAAAAAAAAAAATTATTCATCTGTATAGACACCCCAGCCAAACATTATCATCTGTATAGACACCCTAACTAAACATTTTATATATACCTGGTTCCTGCCGAAGGACATGTGTATGTTGTGAAAGTTCTACTTGAGAGGGATCTTAATTGCTAACTGTATACTGTCTATAATGCATCTTTGCTATTTAAGGATAATCTCTGACAAGTTTCCAGATGAAAGATTTACTGCCCATAGCAAAGTAAATCAAATGATAAATGAAAGAGTTACTGCCCATAGCAAAGTAGACTAATTTATCAAAAAGAAGTATAGGACTCATCTACAGTATTTAACATATAGACTGCGATATATTTGCATGTGTCAATAGTTGATTTGTTGTGATGCATGACAGGTGTCTTTGGCTACGGAGACTGATGACTAATTCCAAACTATTTCCAAACTATCTTCCTATGTGTATAGAATACTATGTTTGAATCACCTTCAGTCAGATTGAGAAAGCACTAGGTACTGTTTTTGTGCAGACATTAAAAATATTCAAATGCTGAAAGCAGAACATAGCTTTGATCTTAAGAAAAAAATGTGTTTACGGTCTGTCAACCATTCGTTTTCTCATTGCTGCCCATATCACCCCCAGCCCGTTCATTCTGGCAATACTTTTAACATATGGCACAAAAAATGATTTTCTGGAATGTTTCTTTTTCTAACTTTGTCTTTTAGAAATGGATATTTACATTGAAATATTTGTCAAATTGTTCACAAGCCCATTGATGGTAATCAGCTACATTTTTGAGTAATTATATGCAAACAATCACCCATTGTGTTAGCTGATCTGGTCAAAGACTTAAAATAGCATATGAAATGCATGTTGTCCATCTGTCATTCTCTTAATTTGCTCTCACATGTTTATTGTCACTACTTACCCTAAACTAATTGGAGCATTGTCATGAAACTGGACATACATTCATCCCATGGTATGAATTGTTTTGAATAAAGAAGGTAATGCTCAGACAGCCAGTATGACTGCTGTAGTGGCCATCTTGAAAATTTATCACGTTTTTCCTTAGGGACCTCATGTGGCTGAGTGAATTAAGATATTTGCTGAAGTCTGATCTCTGTCCGCAATGGTTCAGATCAAAGGTCAATCAATGTGGGCATGTGGAACATTTTGTCCATTTGATCTAAAATGAAAATGGGGCTGATCTGATAAGTAATATGACTATCACTGGGATCATCTTGAAAAGTGTTATTGCCAATCCTTCTAAATGAAAAGTAACACTGTCATGTTTTTTTAAAAACCCCAAACCCTGTGACATCTATTGGATCCTAAATGAAAAGTAACATTGTCACGTTTTTTTTTTTTTTTTTTACCTAACACCTTGTGATGTCTAATTGGTCCTGAATGAAAAGTAACATTGTCATGGGTTTTTTTTAACACAAAACCTTGTGCTATTTGGTCCTAAACGAAAATGGTGCTGAATGAATATCCAATATGGCTGCCAGTGTCTGTCTTGAAAAACTAGTGATAGACTTCTTATAATGTATTGTTGGTCTATAATGAAAATGTTGTTGTTCTGATATCCAACATCACCACAACAGTGACCATCTTGAAAATATTGTTATTAATACTCGTCCTGAATGGATGGTTATATCAACACAAGTTTTTGTTTTTAGTAACAGCATCAGATGATGTCTAGTTGGTCCTAATAGTGCCATTTTGACATTTAATACACCTGCAACAGTCATTATCTTGTTTACATCACTTTATCCTGAATAAATGGACAGGCCCATTTTAATGGACCACCCTTTTCCATGTGAAAAACGTCACCTACAGATAAAAATGTGCACGTGTCTAATAGTAAATGTGTGGTTATGGCAAATTATTCTTAGTTTCATTAATCTTAGTGTTTATAAGTCAAGGCTGTTTAGTCTCCATGTTGCCTTCAGGCTAATTGCCCATAATGTATTATTTGTTTGGTATATATTATGGCCTTTACATTTTTTCAGTTGTGAAATCGTTTTTCTTCTAAGTAAATTGACATACCGTACTTTTAGGCATTGGTTTCACCAGAGTTACAGTTTATGTAAAGTTCTATGGTGGAACACACGTTCTCCATGTTAGTTTCACTTCATTGCTGATTTCATTTCTGGTCAGTAACTTTTCAGAATTGTATCAATTGCAACGTTACTTTTTGGCATTATATCGTAATGACCAAGTTAGTATGGGCTTTATGTTGCAAGTTTAGTTTTGTTGGGTAAAATGTTATTTTTCAGCACATGATTGTTATAAATTGCAGCCAGTATATTTGATGGAAAAACCACCAACCCACAAGACTTGCATGGACCAAGATAAGATGTGCAAGTGATATGTGAATGCTGTAGGATCAAAGTTAGTACAAGCCTTATATAGAAAGTTCAATTTCACAAGTTTCCATCCAGAGTTTAGAGTTATTGCCTATGCATCTCATAGTATATTTTTTCTTTATTGATTGAAATGACACTTCATGCGACTTTAAATATAATCAGCTTGTCAGTTTCAATTTTAATTTGTTATGTTTGACTTTGAATCTGTTTCAGTTGATGTCATATTGCAGCCCATTTGAAATGAAAATGTGCCATTGCCACAGCAATTTATATATCTGCCTAAAGCTTTGAAGAACTTAATGGTTTGAAATCAAATTATATTTATATTCAGTAATTTCGTGAAGAACTTCATGGCTTGAAACCAAATTTATATTTCTACCTAAAATGTTTAAGAACCAATTGCCTTAAAATCAAATGAAAGCTGATGAACTTCATGGCTTAAAACCGAATTTGTGCCTTAAATCTTAAAAGAACTGCATGCCCCGAGGCAAGATTTACATTTATGCCTAATAACTTGGCTTGAAACCAATGCAGATAATGATAAGGCATAATAACTTTGAAGACTTTATTGGCTAGAAATCACATTTATATTTCCAACTTTTAAGAGCTTTATTGTCTTAAAACAAAATGGATATGGACCTTTCTATTAAGAAAACATATGACAAGCCTGTACAGATTTGCTAGAATCATGACCTGTGATGTGTCGAGTTTATGTCACATTGGTAAGGGCATAAATTCCCTTTAGCCATGTACATTCTATATGTGTTTGTAACTCTATATCCTGCAAATAGATTAGCAGTCTTGTTGGTATCTTAATTTTAAAATGTTCTTAAATTTAATTGTATGCTTTTTCATATCTGTGGAAGTATGTGGCTATTCAATTTACTTAAGAATCGGCGATATTTATGAATACAAAATTGTTGTGCTCTTTTAAATAAGTGTGCTTCAGAAAAAAATTATATTAAAGACCATTGGCCTATTATAAATAGGAAATACAGGTATTTAATATTCTATCAGATGAGATAGGGAAGTACTGCATCAACAATTTTGTGCCTGTAGGATACCAAGATTAAATATTTAGGAAAGTATTAAACACTGGATAACATCCAAGTTTTTGTTGGAATATGATGCAAGTGAGCTTTATATTGCTAATGTCAAAAATGCAAACTGGCCATCTCATTATACTAGTGTTTTTAATTATTTTAGTTATATTTTCAGTATTTCTTGAGTTAACTTTTTATTCTGTTCTTTATTAAAGGTACAACTTTCCTTTGTGAAGATCCAGCCAACCTGAGTTTGTGTTGCACCAGAACAGAAGCCATCGAAAGGACTACTGCTCTACTTGCCAAAAAGAATTTTCAAGAATCAATGTTAAGATTATTAAACTTGAGAGAGTAGTGGCAGACATATTTGATGTAATATCTGCTCCATGTAATATCTCTTGATGAAAAACGTGAATATGACCATCCATTCTGAAAAAGCAAAACTATTAGTCTACGAAAGATTCAAGATGGTGGCCATCCTAGAGGTCAGATATGCACTATTTTAATTCAGAACCAACTCCAAATCATAATTAGTCTTTTTTCAAGCTGGTCATTATGATGGCCATATTGTATGTCTGAGCAGCACATATTTTGTTTTGGACTAGACCTTGAGATGAAAATTAAGTTTCATGGCAATCCTCCAAGTGGTTTAGAAGGAGCAGTGATAACATAGTGCTCACATATAACAGACACCTAAGCTCTTTGGGTTGACGATGATACAAGGTAAAGGTTTAGCAACTGTTTAGTTTGGTGCTATGCAGCACAGCAACACAAGTAGGTTATTCAGTGAATAGGCAGTTTGAGTAAAGACCCTTGTCCAAAGACACCATATTAGCTGGACCAATGGTAGGATTCTAACCTACATCCCCTCACAAGTCATACACCCTAACCAATGAACCACAGCTCACAAGTACAAATTGAAAGAACAAGCTCATGCTCATCAATGTCATTGAAACTGAGAAGAAACATGTCATCAGAATGCTCATTAAAGGTTGATCCTGAAAAATTTACATTACTGCACAAAATGTTTTGATGGAATAAATGTATTTTTTTTTATTTTAAAAACACAAAAAACAAAGGGTCATAACTCTGCCAAATCTTAAAAAAAAATAACTTTAATTTGGATCTAAAGAACCCCAACATTCAGCAGTTTATTCCTGCTTCATTAACATTATCTTGCAAGCCAACAATTGCTAAAGAACATGGGCATCAATAGTCACAAAATCAAACTTCAACTTTAGACTTTAGTTACAGGATAATAGCACATCTATATGGTTTACTTTGTACATGTATTGCAATGTTGAAACAAAAGGTCTAAACAAATTGATCTTTTTAGTTTCAACATGAGTGTATAGTGCAGCTGATTGGCTTTGCCCAATTGCATGCAGTTGGGATATCGTTTTGACTTTGTACATCGGTTATATTATCCCGAGTGCAGTTATACTGAAGATACATCTAAAAGCTTGGAAAGCATACTTCTTTGGATTTTCATGTTATTTGAATGACTTTATCATTTTAAATTTATTTTTATTTATCTGGGCAATTCAAATTTACTTTGCATATTTACATGTAGATGACTAGATTTAATTTTTATGCAAAATACAAATAAATCTTGTTATACTTTTTTTTTGAGTTTTCATTGCAAACTATTCAAGTACAATAACACATAAAAGCACTTGATCCAGTTAAACTTGACAAGTCGTGTTTCTGTATTTAGAAGACCTATTTAGGTTTTAATTTTGTTAATGCTATTTTTTTTTTGTGCAAATTTTTAGTTGTCTCTGACCAACTGTTTCAACGGCACATTACACTGTAATGTTCCTCTATGCAGACATCTCAAAAGCCACTAATCTCAATTCACTGACCCAGACCTTTTAGATCCCAGAATTGATAAGCCTTTTTCTTAACCAAGCAGAGCCATCATATAGTGTACAGTGGTGGTTAGCTGCATTTTTTTCTGAGTGAGGGACACCATTGCATCTAGCATTAACTTGCAACAGCTTTGAAGCCCCCCCCCCCCCCCAAAAAAAAAGTGTCAGCCATCCACTAATTTAAATCCAGGACAGGTGTAGAACAAATATTCTCATGCAGTGACATTGACCTCAAGACTAAAAAACCAGCAGGCTTTTTTTCCCCTCACAAGTACAGGCACCAGACACACTTACTGATGTTTATTTTGGACATTCCACACTCAAACAATTGAATCACCATTTACACGTGTGCAACAGTCCCATCATGACATTGGTCATGTCCATCAATAAGTATTTACAGGAAAGCTACAAGTAAGCAGCCACACAACATAGGATGAATTCATTGATATTTTTTTAAAAGTGTAAAGCGATTAAATTTTCTTTTATATTTCAAGTATTTTTTTTTTATAAACAACTTTTAAAGACTTTTTGGTAGGTGGGTGAAACCTAGCTAACATTATTACATTGAAATAGTCTCATCTCTGTAAAGTAGTTTGCAATAGATGTGCATTTAACAATCATTTGGTTTTGACATTTAACATTTTTAGAGAACATTATCAGGATTTTTTATACTTATTGGACTTATATATTTTTGTCTGCAATTTGCAAACAAGCGCATTATAAATCTAGAGTTAAAACATTTTTTTTTAATACCGAGCTAAAAGGTTTTTGGCATTAACCTGCTCAAGTTAGTTGTTCTGTTGCCAAATTGTTTGTAATCAGGACAGCATGGTCAATTTGATCAAGGCATTCACATTATGTTACCAAGTTAAAAGATATTTTTTTTTTTTTTTAATCTCCTAGAAATATTTCTACCTTGGTTCAGAAATTATGGACCTGGTGATTTTGTCAATGTCAAATTCTTATAAGTATCTTCTAGTTGGCACAGTTGTACATGTGTATAATGAATACTAGCGATTGATGTGTATAAATTTCAGTGGTAGCATCACATTCTGTCATATCACCATGTGCGTGTATGAGCTTTGATATGTATGTCTGTATTCACCAAGGTCTGAAAGTCATATATACTTTCTCTGGTACGTACCTGATACAGCTACTTCACCCAGGGATGTCATCTGATCTGGATGGATTCCTCCAGCCATATCTTCGGTCTTCTTCTTCATTACACAACATACTGCCTCCTAATAGACTACAGCATTTCAAAAGGTGCTAAAGGGGCGTGTATTTGGGGTTCTGTAATGATGACATTGATATGATAGTATTTATGATGATGATGAAATGTTTATTTCACCAATGACAAGATGTAATGTATGTGAATGTCAATTAAGCCTCATAGAATGTTGCACGAACAAAATCACCCATAGTTCAACAATCTAGTCTTCATTAAGACAGTTGTAAACCATCTCATGACATTGCTCCATTCTTGTTGAAAGAAAAAAAAAAAGAAACGTGAAAGTATATAAAAATACTGGGGAAGTAGTGTTGGAAAAATATAAAAGATTTCTTTAATAGGCTTGCTGAACTTCTAAATTTTGTTAGAGTCAAGGTGCTGGGTTTAGATGAAAATGTCGATGCAACTGCCTGCATTCTACCAAATTGGGCAATAGTTTGAAGATAAATTTGAGGAATAACAACATTAAAAACATGTTATGTTACTAACCAGTGGGGAGGAAGATAAATGTTTAAAGAATGTATATCTTTGCCTTGTCAACTACCCAATTTGATACATCTAAATGGATCAGTATCTTGCCTCAGAAAATGCATGAATATTTTTTGGATGAGAAAGCTGCCATTTATTTTGTACATTTGAAGTAATTATTGGTATTTAAAATTGGTTGCATTTTGCACCTCTCCAGTGCATTGGTGGCCTGGATCTTGTAAGCTTAGTGACATTAGTGAGAATAAGGAGGTAAATATCTTGTACATTCTGCCTCTATGACCTAGATCTTTGACCATTATTTCCTTCAATCTTCAGTTCATCTTGTCCATCTTGAGAGTCTGATGGCAAATATTCATTAAAAGGCTGAACTGTGGTTATATTTATAATCTAGTACTTGCCACTATAACATTTCAAAACAGCTTCAAGGTAAAACAAAAAAAATTAGGGGAACAAATGCTAAATTTTCTGAAACTTAATGTTAGTTGTGATCACATGTTTAACTTTTTCCAAGTATTCAGCTGTTCCCAGGATTATGTTAAAGGGTAAAGTCTACCACTT
Source organism: Unio delphinus (assembly GCA_029339505.1). Classification (NCBI taxonomy): domain Eukaryota; kingdom Metazoa; phylum Mollusca; class Bivalvia; order Unionida; family Unionidae; genus Unio; species Unio delphinus. The sequence continues at coordinate 11,473,105 of JAQISU010000035.1, read as the reverse complement.
ATAACATTTCTTTGTAATGGCAAGCAGTCCTGCCAAGGAAACATCTGTTAATAAAAACAGTACTTGACTCTGTTGCCATCATAATAACATATATACTCTTCCTATTAATTGTCTGATAGTATAAGCCTATTTATCATTCTAGATACAGACATGCCCTGAACTAGTTCTTACCATTCTTCAACACTGGTTCTAGCTAGCAAGTAGTTACTTCACTTGTGTGAGCACCCATTGATTACCTTGACAAGTAGTTACTTCTGTTAACACTTCATCAGATATTTCCTGTGGAATCCTTTGGTATGTCTCTTTTATGCAATGTGGAAAATCTCACTTCATGTCTCCATGTCACAAACAACAGATGCATTATAATGTTCTTGCTCTTCCTCACATAGAAGTGAATTCCTGCCAAATTTTTAATAAAACTTTTTTTTTTTTTTAAAATTGTTTTCTTTTTCCCTGATGTAACACAGATGAGCAATATCAGTATCAAGAATAGCTCCAGAATCCAGAAGATTTAGGCTACATATCCCTGGTGAATAGTTTTTTCTGTAGTTTTTTCCCTCTTCACATCCAGAATACGAACACAAGTAAATCCCAATTATTTGGAAATAAAGCACACAGGAGGCAAATAGATGCAAGAAACTATGAAACAGGAGACTCACTATCAATGGTGTTCCAGTGTCATCAAAAAGTTGTCTCCCCTTATTGTCAAGGCTATCTTCGACTGGATGAAAGACCCAACTTGTCCAGGAATATCAGCAGTGAATCTGATGAGTTGTCCATTCCTCACACCCATTTTCAGTTTTATTCACAAAAGTGAAATTTCCTAGGCCTTTTTTATGTATCAGTGTCCTGCAGATGACTTGTGGAAAGTTCACTCTATTTGTTACAGCATCTGCCTCCCAGCATTCCATTTTTAACATTTTTTTTAAAACAATGGTTAAATTTTATGTACAGAGTAAAGTAAACAGTATGTACATTTTATTATACATGATAAACAATAAGATGAGTTTAATTAACAAATTTGCACAATACTTCTATACAAGTGTGGATGTGTTGTGGGAGGGGGATGAGTGTTTTGGAATGTGTCGGTGTGGGGCTCAAGTTCATTTGACAGACTGCTATAGTTTTTTGTAAATGTTTTTGGAGACAAGTGAAACTTTTTAAAAAAAAAAAAAACACTGTCCAGTAAACCAATCAGCAATACTTAGGATACTACAAAGTAATAAAAAAGGTCTTGATTCTCAAAATTGAGTTGGTCTCATGGAGACTCATAAATTGGGCAAACAAAATAAAACTTTTCTGATGGAGATTTCAGTGACTGCATTTTATTATCTAGTTTCAACATAACATAAATGGGATTCTTTCTTTCAACTTTTCAGATAGATTTCACTGACTGCATTTTATGATTTTAATTTCAACATTAAATAATATGATTCTTTCTCTCAATATGTATTGAAATTTTCTGTTCATTCAACATGAATGATTTAAAGTTTATAATAAAAATAACTTATCTTGAATGTCTTCTTCAAATACAAATATGGAATGGTGAACAATTTACTAGTGTATAAATATACCCTTGCATCTCATTCCTACCCATAATCAAGACAAGTCAAATGTATACCATAATGAGACATTATATGCATGTTCCCATACTCAAACCATGAACGAGACATTATATGCCAGTCCCCATAGTCAAACAAGTACCATGAATGAGACATTATATGACTGTTTCCATAGTCAAATGAGTACTATGAATGAGACATTATGACTGTTTCCATAGTCAAATGAGTACTATGAATGAGACATTATATGACTGTTTCCATAGTCAAATGAGTACTATGAATGAGACATTATATGCCAGTCCCCATAGTCAAACAAATACCATGAATGAGACATTATATGTCAGTCTCCATAGTCAAACAAGTACCATGAATGAGACATTATATGACTGTCCCCATAGTCAAACAAGTACCATGAATGAGACATTATATGACTGTTTCCAAAGTCAAATGAGTACTATGAATGAGACATTATATGCCAGTCCCCATAGTCAAACAAATACCACAAATGAGACATTATACGACTGTTTCCATGCTCAAGCGAGTACCATGAACGAGACATTATATGTCAGTCTCCATAGTCAAACAAGTACCATGAATGAGACATTATATGCCTGTTCCCATAGTCAAACAAGCACTGAGACGTATACCTGTCCCCAAGCTTAACACGTTGACCACTAGTGCAGCGTCTACAGGGCAGGGGGCAGAAGCCTACTGTCAAGCTCTGTAGCGTCGAGGTCATGTATGAAACACGAAAGTGGGTGGTATTATAGAAAGGAAGACAGATTTAGCTCTACAATGATACCAAATAATCTGGAGTTGCACTACAAAATAAAGAGGTAAAAACCTAATTTTTTTTACATGTCCCCCCCCCCCCCCAAAAAAAAACTCACCCGTGGTCAGAACAAATTTGATGTCCAGATTTTAGACATTTTGGCCTCATATCTAAGGCAGACCGTCTAAACTGCACAGAGATAGGTGAACCTGTGCAACAAAACAAAAATAGGATATGGTGGGCATTTTTAATAGAGACTGGTCTCCATATGAAAATGATTAGTCTGGTAAGAAAAAAAAAAAAAAAAAAAAAAAAAAAAAGAACTCCCAACTTTTCTTCTCATGCACGAGCAAAATAACCTATGGAAAACAATGTTTTTAACACAACTAGACATTAGGCTAATGGAAAATTGATTGAAAGTCGATGTATTAGATGTATTCAGAAATAGTTCCCAAATGCATTTCCTACTCACATTTCATGCGAAAACAGCAAAATCCTCCAGGGGTTAACAGTCCTCTGTGTATAAAATACATTATTGTATAAAACAAAAAAAAATTTCTTTCAGTGACCTTGATAATATATCTTTTGACCCCAAAATCAACACTTTTTTAATTCCAATTATAAGCAATTTACAAAAGTTGGTCAAGATCTATGACACAACAGTTACAGTATGTAAAGTATTTTCCTTTTTCAGTAACCTTGACCTTTGACTCCAAAATTTAAGGAGCTTCTTCCATACTCCAACTGCAAACATTCCATTGTATATGTATGTACAAAGATGGTTGTACGTGTATTATATAATTTCTTTTTCATGGGTTGGGGGCTTGACCTCTGCCCTATTCCCCACAAATTAATAAACTTCTTCCTTGACCCAACTGCAACGAATTCAGTCTGATGACCATAGATGGTAAGCAATTTTTTAGTCAAGAAAAATTGGCAGAGTTCTTCCTAACCCAAAGCCTTTAACAAATCTCGGTAAATGAGAATGGTATAATGTAACAAGTATATCAATCTGATGATGATGGCTATATGTGCCAGATTCACAACAATCCACTAACAATTCCAAGAGTAGCTAAATTTACAAAATTGTGTCATACTGTGAACAGCAAGCAATACCTTCTGCAAAACTAAAGAGTCTTGTCAAGGCGTGCAAGATGAATATAACAGACCAAATTAAAATAAAAAGCTAAAAGAAAAGTTGTGCTCCCAAGATTCTGTCTTCCACTACATCCAGTTCAAGCATAGAAGCAAAATAAAAAATTGTTCTTGCACTGATTTCTCAAATGTGACATCCTCAGATCATGGCCAAAATATGTGATGCATCAAATATACTTTTTCAAGAATCTGTACTGTACTGCATTTAAATATATTGTGTATTCAGGACATTAACTTGCATTAATTGAAGCGGTACGTGAACATTAAATATCTTTAGACATATTGATATACCCTGTCATCTAGAAGTAGTAATAACGAGATCTTTTGACAGATACTGTGGTGGCCATATAGGAGGTCAGATTCCCATTATTTTCATTTAGGGCCATCAAGACATAAAAGAAGCCTTTCAATAAAAACTTCATAATGACAAGACCATTCATTTAGTAGAAATCGCAAGATGAACCCAATGGTAGCCTTATTCAATATCAAAAGTTTTTCTTAGGGGCCAACCAGATATAATAAAAGATCTTTTAGTGAAAAAACCCATGCTGATACCAACATCCACAACATTAATGCTAACAAATGGAACATGGACCAACTTGTTACCTCTTTGGTCTACGAGTAGAACTCAATCGCACAACTAGTTGTGTTAGTACGTTTGTTGCATAATGCATTACAAATCAATATCTCTAGTTCAAATTATGGGAGCAAATGACTTGAAGATATGCAAAGCTACTGGTGATGACCATATTTATTTTACCAAGTTACTTAGCAATCCAGCTAAGTACTGTAAACAGCACACAAAATTTATCGAGTTTCATGGTAATACAGCAATTAAAGTATCGTAAACACATAATATTACCATGATTCAAGGCAATCTGGCTTAATGAATTTTGTAAACACTACAAAGTATTTAAACAGTTTTATGGCAACCCAGCAATAAGGGTAGTGTAATCATAACAATCTGTACTTAAATTCATGATAATTAAGGTAGCTGTAAGCAGCAGATTATACACGTTTTAATAGCAATCCAGAGAAATTGTTGACAACAAACCATTTTCCTTTCATTTACAGTGATCTCTGTCCTTTTGACAATATCAGTAACTTCTTTTTTTACCTCAAGCACAAAGTACAGATCTGTGAGAGTGATTTAGATTTTTAAGATAGCATTTTTTTAAAAAATTTGTCACATGGCTACGATGTCTGCAGCATGGCATTTTATAGTGATGTGTAGCATTGTGGCATCGCGCCACAGACATGTAGCATGATGTCTCACCCAGTCATATTATTCTAACACCAGGCTGACCAGTCCTAACACTATCCTCTTAATGCTGAGCGCCTTGCAAGGCAGCTGTTTGTACCATTTTTAAAGTCTTTGGTATGACCCGACTGGGGGTTTGAACTCACAACCTCCAGCATCCAAGACAGACACTCTGACCACTGGAGCGGTAATCCAGATCTGATGACCTAATATTACTTTGTTCAAACCATTTATCTTCAATGATGAAATCCATAACCCTCTTTACCTGCAGTGCAGAACATCTTTAAAGTAAACTAGATGGTTGATAACTTGTTATTGTGAAGAAAGATTTTTTCCCCCATCAGTCACAGTGACCATGACCTTTTAATGCCTAAATTGTTATGGCTCATCCTTACCCCAAGTGCAAGCATAACAAAGTTTGGTACTGCAAATGGTGAAGAACTTGTCGTGCAGAAATAACTTTTTTTAAAGTCACATTTAACTGGAGATGTTTTATTGACCCCGAAACTGACTGGGTTTTTCTTCATGTGCAAGCCACCCACAAACATTGGAAACTATAGGTGGTGGACAACTTGAGTTGTTGGGCAGAAATTATATTAACGACACACGATTCCACCTCATGGCAGAAATATAAAAACTGCAGTGAAAGATTCAAAGATTTTGTGCTGGCTGGATGAACAGATTGATATGGGGATTTCTATAGAGACAGGTTGTAATATTTTTCTAGCAAGCATAATGGATGAACCATTTAAACAAAAATTTAGGACAAGCCAAAAAGAAACTTAAATGGTGCTGCTTTGTTCTGTAATGATCAAGTGTTCTGCACAACATTCTTATTGAACATGGCTGCTAAATTTTTGTTTCTTTTAATTGAAAAATATACAAGTAACTTTTCCAAACAAACTCCAGTTTGCTGTATCATTCAAATAATGCTAGCATTTCTCGAAAATTAACCATTAAACAGACTTAAACCTCTTGAATATAGTAAAAGCTGTACAAGTCAAGTAGGTAATCTGAACTGATCTTCAGTAACAAGTACAATCGTTTAGGATTACACAGCATTTCTTTGTTGGGATCCTGATATATCCACATTTCTTTGGAAGGTTATTTTTACATTCCTCAATTTGTGGCAAATCAATGTTGATTGATATGGACTTTTTTTTAGACACTGTTAAAATAAGTGTGTCATCCAGAATAAACTGGATTTAATGTCTCATGCTGTAAAAATGAAATCAGCACACCGAGAAAACAATTACGTACTACCCTGTTATTTCTTATAGACCTGACATTTTTCTTTTCTTAAACCAGTTTAGCACTGGCTGACATTAAAATTCCATAGCTGTCAATAATTTTCACCGTTTCTTTTATAGTGTACAGCATTGAACATTCAGGAATGAATAGGCATTGGTTGAACTATTTTAATATTCAATTTAGAGGAATCAAAATGCATTTCATTTGAGTGAATGTGCATACATGATTAGTATGACTTCCACTTCAGATTGGTCCATGGATTCCAAATAGATGTCGCCATTTCAACAGCATCTTAAAATGGAACCGATTTGTGTAGCAAAACCAGAACTGGATTTGCATTACATTTTTATTTCAACTGATAGTAAGTAGTTGGAATTGAAGTAAATTATCAGTGCCTTAAAATGCACATGTAGATATGATGGACTCTATTCTTAAACAATTACTTTTAATTTATCTTTTCAGTGATCAGAGATTTAATTCATCTTTCAGCTGCTTCCAACTTGTAGTATAACAATGAAAGGAAAAATACCTGATCATGAATAATTTGCAAAGTTTGTTCAATAAAAAAAGGCAAAAAACAAAGACAAAATGTGTCTCAAAGAAAAAGATGTTCCAACAAACAAAATTAATGAAACCTCAATTCAAAATACAAAGGCAAACTTTAAAGTGAAGCTCAGATGCATCTCAAATTTTGGTTTTGGGGGAGGAGGACCATGAAAATTAAAACTAGGTTATCCTACGACACATAACAAATTTGGTACCAATCCATCGAGTTGTTGGTGCAGATTCATCATGTCCTTGAAACACCGAGCAGAAACAAATATACAACATACAAATGTATCTGATGCAAGGTCGCACAAGAAGGGCATGTATAATACTTGGTATAAACTCTTCAATGATGGTCATTTTATGGTATTTACATCTTTAAATAACTAAATTACAATTAAGAGTGGTACATCACAGTAGTGTTATGAAAACAGACAAATACTTCATTATCAACAAAAATTTGTCATCAGCAAGAAGGAAAGTTGTCTAGTGTATGAACTGTTCAATACATTTCCTACATCAGCAGTATCATGTACAAGGATACAGTACAATGATAGTAGATGATGCATACAAATAATCAATATTACTGTGCACAAAATATACAAGATCTTTCATGTGTAGTGGATACTATCTGGAGAAACAGACAGGTCGACTCCATGGCAGAAACTGAGAAAGTTTATTGTCTAGAATGGGCATGTGAGACAAAATCATAATTGATGCAATTATTACCCTTATACAAGGGTTGCTCAATGTTACACGATTGTAACTTTGCCTATCTACATCCCAGACAAAATCTTAAATACAGTAATATAGAATAAAGCATCCTTCTGATTTATAAAACTAATTCTCAAATCTTAAGTGATAAAAATAAAAAACAAAGTCTGGTTCAACAAAGAGACATAATATGTGTCTGGGTTTAAAACTAGAAAGTACTCCAATCTCAAGTGATTTTTTTCCCCCATAAATGACGTTTTTTTTTTTAAAAATCTTAATATTTCTGATCTGGTTGTAAGTACAAGCATAAGCTGCATTTCTTTCTATACTTCAACGTAACAGGTTTACCAAATTTTTTATTGTGATTTGTAAAGAACGGATGCACATTTAGTTCCTTATCTTAAGTGGTTTTCTTTCTTTTTCCTGTACTAGTCTAATTGAATATCATGGACGTGTTCAAAGTGAAACATCCAAAGTGATTGCTTTTCTGCCCTCTTGCAAAAGACAATATACAAGCATTTTGGTACAGGCCATTTTTCAACACAAAGCAATATACAGTTATACATTTCATACTTTCTTTACATTTTTTTTGTACTTGATTTCTGAAACCAAGCTAACATTCCTTATTCACTGGCATTAAAGAGCAAAGCAATGGACAATTGATTTTGAATTCAAATAAAGGCATTATAATTTAGATTACAAACAAAAAGTGATTCTCTTGGACTAATCTTAAATATTACACATGATATCGCCAAGAATGTCTTAAAATAAATCAATAATTTTAAAGAAGCAGCCTTCTTCCAAAGAAAGGTAGTCACAATAATGTTCTTTAATTATCAATATCTTGGATATTTTTTACCATTACTCAGAGCACATTTGTCTTGTTTAACTGCCGGGATAAATAAATACAAAAAAGGGCCTCCTCTATATCGCTCCTTCCACTGACACTGCATACTTGTTTATCACACAGATGTATGAACTCCTTCCATGGGAACTGCATGTTTCTAAATCCCTTCATGCTTGCTCTTTTGATGCATGAAATCAACACAGCATTTTCAAAGTACTGAAATAACAGTCAAGAAGCTGCATCCTGCAATTTTAACTGCCAAGTTTCATCCCAAATAAGAATCTTTCCTCCAATATTAATGTGAATATTAGGCTGGATGTCATAGCTTGTTTAAATAAGAAATATTGACTTCTACTGGTGAATCATGAAACAGAAGAATTCTCAAGATTGTGACAAAATAAAGGCAGTTCACAACTAATTGTCACATTAACAAGTGAGCAAATGTTAAACAGCATACCTAACATCTACCTAGGATGGCCATTATTATTAGTAACAAGTGATGAACTTTTGTGGCAGTTCATTGTGTGCATATGCTGTCATGTCAAGCAGCAGCATTCATTAATCTTGTCCACTGTAAACAAATTGCCATCAAAAAATCTGATGTGTCAGTCTCCTTGATGACAGTCTACAATATGGAAGTAAACATCTGTATTGCATTCAACACGAATTTGCCACGACAATTTCAAACCTGAGCTGGCGAGTCTGTCTGGAGTTGCTTGTACTGCTGTCAACACTATCTATATAGTGCTATTTGTCCATCACAATACCAAAGTTGTATGTCTCCAAACCTGGACTTTCTTTTCAAAAAGTCTGACGATCCCAGCAAACATATCTGAAATTTGAAGGTTAATTTTCCACATTTGCTCTGGTGGAAGGTTTTCTCCACTATATTTCACATATTTCTATGGGAACTTTTTCTCCTTACAAGCTTTACTTCTGTCTTCGGTGAAGTGTCCAGTAACTCAATGTAAAACTTCACAAAGTATACTTGAAAAAGACCTGGTAAGTTTAGTTTTACCATCCTCCCATTGTCCCAGAAAAACTCCCTCTCCCTCCCCCTCCCCTACTTCCCTGCCCACCTCCTGAGCTAGCCCAAACACCTCTATTTCTAGCACCATCATCCAAATGTAGAGAAAGCAAGGGTCTGGAAACAGGGGGACCACCCACTCCAAACTGGTCTCTGTTTAAATCTGGGTTGGAGCTCTTCTTTTTTAATATTTCTGATGTAGTTTTATTCTTTAGTATTCCCTTCTTAGGAGCCCCATCAAAGTTACTCACAGAACCCTCTCCATAAGAAGAGTCCATACCCCCACCCCCACCAGAGTAACTAGATGATGTAGACTGATTATCCCTAGTGAAGGGAACTCTACCTTCTGGTCCCCCATACCCACCATCATCCCCTCCACCTGTTGCGGAATAGATCCCTTTGTCACTTTCTGATCTACTGAACCCTCCAGATGATGCCAATTTTCCACTGTATACCCCAGATGTAGTCATAGCAGTGGCACCAAATGACCCTGACCCAGTTCTTTCATGTCTTTTCCCAGTATCATAATGTTTTGTGCTGTCACCCATTCCCACACCCTCACCACTGAACTGTCGCCCAAATCCTGAACCAGATTCCAACTTGTTATTGTGTATTGTGCTGTGAAGAGGAAAAGAGGAACTCCCCCCACCTTGTGCCGAAATGGGGGTACTTCCCGAGGAATCAGATCGCTGTCCAGTGTTTAACTTGGAATCCGAGTACCTAGATCTGCCACTGGCATACAAGTCCCCATCACCCGAGTTGTACGAATAATTCTTGGTCATGGGGTGGTGTGGTCCAGAAATCTCTCTGTTTGATTCACCAGAATACGATGATGGCTGCTGCATTGTAGAGTCTTCAAGTTTTGGGGATATCAAGGCTGCTAACCGTCCAGTTAGTTCTGGGGGATCAGACCCATAAGTATATAGATCTTGAGCTGAAGCAGGGTCATTATGATAATTATAACGTGAAAAGTTGTCAGCACTGGTGTTTGTGTCTGCTCCACGAAGATGCTGCTGACCATGATCATAAGAATCCCTAGAGCCATACGAGGCAAAGCTATCTTGACTTGCTGTAGAATAGAAAGATTCTTGCCCAATGGTTGAGGTAAACTGGGAAGTGTCTGGCATTAGTCTCTCTGTTGCAATTTCTGTCCCACCAAGACTGACCCTATGACCCTGCTGTGCTAACAACTGTGCAAGAGCTGCTTTCACTCCATTAGTACTTGCACCTATTGTACTACCAAGTCTAGACTGATTCCCTGATGAAAGACCTTGAGAGATGAACCCAACAGAACTTGGTCCATTATCCGTATCTGCTTGGAAATTGTTACCCACAAAAGCAAAGCCTCCTTGTTCTGCTGGCAGTGAGCTAATACTGCCAGGAGGTTTTTCAACTGATTTCTTTTGTTCTGCAAGAGTTGAAGGCAGCAGCAGCCGTCTGCTGGTCTCCAATAGTTGCTGTGTCTGATTGTCCAGTGTGATGTTCATGCTCTTTGCCACTTGATCCACGGCCAATCCCTGCTGCAACAACTGCAGTAAATGTGCCAGTTCTGCATTTCCTGTTGTTGTCACCAAGGCCTTATTACTGTCCTCGTCAACAGCTGCTGAATCAGTTTTTGAACCTGTGGCATTCAATGAAATCAGGCTAGGAATCTGGTTCAGTTGTGGAGGCTGGCCACTAGTTAGTGATGCTGTGACAGATTCTGTCATGGATGTCATGCTAGGAATGCGGTTCAGTGTTTGAGTGGTGAGTGAGCCTGCTTGGGTTTTGACTGGGAAAGTACCAGCTGTGCTTGCAACTTTCATCACTCCCTTGTCTGGAGCTTGTGCTGTTGCAACCCCTGTGGAGACCATGTAATTTTTATCCTTCACAATGCTTGTGTCTTGACCGAGTCCTTTATGGGGAACTCTTACATCTCCCTTTGCTGTTAGTGATAGTCCAAGTTTGGGTTTCACAATACTTTTACTCACGTCCCCTTCTTTTTTCTGAATACCTGGCTTTACAATGGAGCTCTGTCCCACAGCAGGTTTCTGTGGAGTAGCAGTTTTTAACATTCCACCCCCTGTGCCACCACTGTCTGTCTTGATCTGTGGATCCCCATCTTTCAACTTCTGCTGCTCCTTCAAGATCTTTTTCCTGTTCTTGCACCACATTTCATGACAGTCCTGGTCCTTAGGAAGGCTGAATAAAAAAGAAAGATAAATACAGTAACATTACATGGCAGTCCTGGTCCTTAGGAAGGCTGAATAAAGATCGAAAAATACAGTTAAAACAAAAACCAAAACCAAACAAAAGCTTCTCAATGGAACTGACACTATACTGGGTGAAAAGAACTTCCAGGAATTCAATGCAAGACCATTTTGTCCTTTTACATGTCAAGTGCTGAAACCAACTTTGATATAGTCTTCAAAGATTTTCAAACAAGCTTCTTTTAATCATAGATGAGATGTCAGTTTGGCAATAATTTGATTAATGACAAAGACACCTTTTTTTTTTTTTTTTTTTTATAATATTCATTCATTTAGGGGTGGAGTAGTGACATAAAAAAAATATATTCAGTCTTTTACTCGTCCATTCAGGGAAGAAAAGAAATTTTCTTTCAAATTAGCCACTCTGGTAGCAATACCAGACATTCATTTAGGACTAACCACCAAAGTATTTGATTGAAAATCCAAAGATGTCATCATCATTCATGTGAAGTAGTAGTGATAACCAGATTTCAAGATGGCTGGATTGGTGGCCATAATTGACATCACACTGTCATCATTTTCATTTTGGACCAAGTGGACATCACAAGAATGAAACCACAGGTTGATAGGACCATCCATTCAATGTAAGTATCTATGACCATTGGAAGAACAAGTGTAAAGTTTCTTGGCAATACTCCAAGTAGAAGAGTAATAATAACAACCATCTCCAAAAGGATGATGGATAACAGACAACTGGCCATTACACAAGCTGTTCTGTAGAGCAAAAAATTTCAAATGAGCCCAAGTGCAAATGGCTTAGTACTAAATCTACCATTTATAATTTACCAATATAATGGACTCGTGATTTAGAAGAACCAATAAGATCATGAAAAATCTGTTTTCATGATATTAAGTCCAACAAGCCAACTGTAAATGGTCTCGTATCAAAATTGATATTCTGTAATGTGCTAGGCATCATGTGTAACAAGTTTGTGTGGTATCCATAAATAGCTATGATCCAATTATATTAATAAATTGAGCAGTAAACAAGTTGACAAGATTGTTTTTTCTTCTCTTTGGTCAGGAAGATCGGGTGGGTTCTTAGAAGAATGAAGTATTTTCCAACTGGATAGGTTAAGTCAGGTGGTTTCTATTATGATTTAGGATATATGGGCAAGTCACAAAGCTAGTAGTAGCAAAACGTGTCTTCACAAGCAAATGAACTGGGAAAATTTTGGTCCGTTTGATTTTTTATGTTCTTGTTGTAACACATCTTCAGACAAATTTAATGTTGTTATTTTGGTATTATTTGAGAAAACATTTGTTTTGATTATTCATTGGAACTACAAAGTGCTCACTGAACTAAACCATTATTTAATGACTATTGTGAATTATTCAAAGGAGTTCTGGACATGTCCATCTAATACAACAGGACTGTTGGCAAAGAGTGCATTTGAGGATCTGAAATTTGTGATAAATCTCGGCTTGATATGACCATTCATTCTCAGATGTGATAAATCTCGTCTTGATTTGACCATTCATTCTAAAGTTGTGATAAAACCCATTTCAGGTTGGCGGCCATGGTGACCATACTGGATGTTCACATGATACCATTAATTTTGTTTCTGGTGCCAACCATATCCTGAGATGAATGCATTAAACATGTATTAGCAATCCTGGTCTTTTTTTGTTGTTGTTGGAAGCAATAGCTTTAAGAAATTTGTTCTAATGGACAGATAAATGATCAACATGAACAGCAGAGCCACATAAAATAAAACAAAGCAGGAGAAAAGTTAAGCTGTCCATCACCTTGTATATTAAAATAAATGTATTTTTATTAGATCTATGCTTGAAATCTATCTGATCCATATCTAATCAAAGTCAGATGCAAGGGTTAAAATTCTGTAAATATAAAAAAGATAGCATTCTGTGAGAAAATGTTCCAAAAGGTCTCTAAAATCTTTTGGACATCCTCTAGGCTATTTTCCTACTCCATTAAAAAATATGTCAGTGAACGACTGTTCAACACAATTTTAAAATGATCAACAGGACATCAATTGGTCCAAAAGCAATGTTTCTGATTCTTGGATATCACAATAATAGTCACATTGACTGCATGATAGGTGTCCAATAGTACCTCAAAACAAGCACGTTTCCAATTATAGGATCTTGCAATAATAGTTGTGTTGATTAGCTGGTAGGTATTCAATGCCACCCAGATACTACCAACGTTTCCGATTATGGGATTAAATGATCATGGTTGGATAGTAGTTTTAATGTGTACATTTTACATAATCACAAAGCAAAAAAAAGTCGGAAGAACTTTATCTTAACTTTGAGAGTAATGAGGTCAAAAATACCAAACCATGATAATGTAATCTTTGTAATTCCAATTTAACTCCTGTATGTTAAAAATCAGCCATTTTCATCCTTGTAATTCCAATTTAACTCCTGTATGTTATCAAATCAGCCAATTTTGTTTCTGGTGCCAACCATATCCTGAGATGAATGCATTAAACATTTATTAGCAATCCTGGTCTTTTTTTTTTGTTGTTGTTGGAAGCAATAGCTTTAAGAAATTTGTTCTAATGGACAGATAAATGATCAACATGAACAGCAGAGCCACATAAAATAAAACAAAGCAGGAGAAAAGTTAAGCTGTCCATCACCTTGTATATTAAAATAAATGTATTTTTATTAGATCTATGCTTGAAATCTATCTGATCCATATCTAATCAAAGTCAGATGCAAGGGTTAAAATTCTGTAAATATAAAAAAGATAGCATTCTGTGAGAAAATGTTCCAAAAGGTCTCTAAAATCTTTTGGACATCCTCTAGGCTATTTTCCTACTCCATTAAAAAATATGTCAGTGAACGACTGTTCAACACAATTTTAAAATGATCAACAGGACATCAATTGGTCCAAAAGCAATGTTTCTGATTCTTGGATATCACAATAATAGTCACGTTGACTGCATGATAGGTGTCCAATAGTACCTCAAAACAAGCACGTTTCCAATTATAGGATCTTGCAATAATAGTTGTGTTGATTAGCTGGTAGGTATTCAATGCCACCTAGATACTACCAACGTTTCTGATTATGGGATTAAATGATCATGGTTGGATAGTAGTTTTAATGTGTACATTTTACATAATCACAAAGCAAAAAAAAAGTCGGAAGAACTTTATCTTAACTTTGAGAGTCATAAGGTCAAAAATACCAAACCATGATAATGTAATCCTTGTAATTCCAATTTAACTCCTGTATGTTATCAAATCAGCCAATTTCATCAATGAGTTGATCACTTTTAGGTAGCTTTCTTTCATTAGCCTCTTCACTGTGATACAATATATATATATATATATATAAAGAGAGAGTTTACTTTCATTAGCCAAGAGTATATATATAGAGTAACAGAGGGCAGTGTCAGATCAGGTCCAGCATGTGATCTAAGGTGCTTGTTATATCATTTGCTAAATTAAAAATTGGCTGATGCTATTCAAACTAGACTATTACTTTTCTTAACATTTACGTTTATGTATGGCACATGTTATAGTATTTACAGTTCTTGATTTCTAAGCATTTCTATCTTTCAAAACAATATTGTGTCCATTTTGAGTGAAATCCCTTGCTCATCATACAACCCTTACCTTTAATAATCAGTGGCAAAACATATTGTAAAAGTAAAATGCAATAATTTTTTAAGATTGGCTTATAAAGACTTTGACAAAAGGGTTAAGCATTGTAGTGCATGAATGACAATTTTTTTATGCTTTTAATCAGGGTGTTGCAAATTTTGGTTGGAAATCATGTAGGTGGGTGGGCAGGCTTTGTAATCATTAGGGTCTTGGGTGTTGGTATTGATAAAGCTTCACATAAAATTACCTGGATAATGTGAACCTAAAAGTAGACCACAGAATTTACTAATGTATAAAAAAACTCACGAGTTTGAACATTATCATTTATATCCAATTAGATTGCAGAAAATTTGGTCGATTCATAACAATTGGAATTATTTAGGATGTCAAAATAATAGTCAAGTTGATTGGCTTGTAGGTGTTCAATGGTACCTCAATACAACCAAAGTATCTGATTCTAGGATATCACAATAATAATGTTGATTGGTTGGTAGGTGTTCAACAGTACCTCAACACAAGTTACGTTATATTTGGCAAAGCAACTGAAGCAAGGTGGGTGTACAGAGACATACAATAGTCGCTATATTGGAGAAGTCAATGGGATTCACCATTGCAACAACATTATAATCAATCATGTGTATTCGGATTTCAAAATCATGCACTTGAGTCATAATCTATACTTCTTTAAATTTCACCATCTAATGTCAATACCCAACCAACATTACCCAACAGACATTGAGGTGGAACCATCAAGGCAAGAGACGGGGATGACCAAGAAACATCTGATGATGTGACCTTGAGGTGGACATCACTTAGATGGGTCACACCTGGAGTCAACTTGTGGGAATGGCACAGGACAGAAGCCTCTGGCTATCTTTTGTGGGTTTCCTATACCACGGCAGGGGTGACGGGCAAAACTAATGTCAATACACAAATACTCCTATCTTGTCAAAACACATTGTCAGAATTCTCAATGAACAACTGGGATCAAGAGAGACTACATGCAACTGATACTCATATATTGACAGGCAACATGGGAACTGCAAGAAAACCACACTGAATCGTAAGACTTGTCTGTATGCAAACCAAATACCAACTTCAAGACAAACACATCAGTAAGACTTACTCTGGAGGAGGAATTATATCTGGATCAACATATTTTAGCCATGGTGAGCTGAGAGCAGCTTCGGCAGTACATCGTCGTGATGGGTCTAACTCCAGCATCTGATCCATAAGGTCAAGGGCATGTTTAGGTAAGCTGCAAAACAACGGATATTAGTCAATTCAGTAAAGAAATCTGCAAAATTTTGACGACTGTTTTTAATCAATAAAAATGCCAGAAACATGATAAAAATATGTTGCATGATGAATTGAGAATTATAATAGGATCTAACCAGTAAGCACAAAGGCTGTCAATTTCAGACGTGCAAATGAATTTGTCTCATATTAAATATGTAAATGTTATTGAAGCCTGTCATCCATTAAAATTATCTATAAAGCAAATGAGAAAAGGACATAGCTTTGTATTCAGGTCTTATTCAGAACATCTGAATGTAAGCAAACAATCTACATTTCAAAAGCCTATGACAACTGCTGATACCTGGAATCAAACAGAACAAGTATGAAATCGAGATGCTGGAGTGATCTGTGAAGCTGATCTACTTGTACCACTCTGCCACCCAGTCACCCCACATATGATGGTGAATCTGTATCATTTGTATAAATAGAAAGCAGTCACACACTTTGCATCATTTTCATATCAATTCTTTGAGTACCATGACATACCTTTTTGAAACATTCAGGATGCTTTCTGTCAAATAATTTATTGTCTAATTATATAAAGATTTCTCAAGTCATATGAAGGTTTCTTATTTTTGAAAAAGAGGTCATATCTCAAGTTGAATTTATATCATTTGTAAACACTGTAGCCATTTATTTTAGAATGCTGTCATATTTGATCAAATTCTAGAAATCAGTTCTGAATAACTATTTTAAGATTTTTCAGTTGTTACGTCATAAGCTCACAATAAATGGCTGATCAGCATCGTTTTCAGACTTGAAAGCCCATCAGTCCAGGATGCTTTCTGCCAAACTTGTTCAAACTCTGTTCAGCAGTTTTTGAGATGTCAATAAAAGGTTATTCTAATTTTAGTACTTGGTGGCCATATTAGACAGAATATTGGCATCATATGTAAAAAAAAAAATATAAATGCAATTTATATCAGGGTGACCTCTATCCAATCTGGTCAAATACTTTTAAGCAGTTAGGAAAAATCATTGAATGGTTGCGGTGCTTATTAATCAGTCAAATGTTACTGCAGACAAACATCATTTGTACAAAACATGGAAAAAAATCATGCCAGGATACTTTCTTCCAAAACTGTTAATTTGCTTAACATTGAGCCAAATATGCATGAAAGATCACTCTCAGTTTTACCAAAGTAATGCATTTGTGGTAGGATGCTTTCTTCTTTACTGGGTCAAAATTAGCAAGATCGTACAATGCCTTCTTCTTTACTGGGTAAAAATTAGTGATATCGTTTTTGGAATATATTTATGGTAAATTTGTACAAGTGGTTGTCATACAGATAGTAGTTGAAGACTTTTATCACACTGAAGCCTTGGCAATTCAGTCAAATTGCAATCATCTGAATGCTAATACAGAGTACGATCTGATCATACACACCAGCAAATGTCCTCTAGTATAGACATATCCCATTGGTCTCATACATATTCAACTATTACTGTTGTATGGGAACGACTATCTGTTCATTCTCATGAGGTATGAAGAGTTTAAACATCAAAGGAAGAAAGAAAAAAAAAAAAACCCATCTGTGAATACATTAACATGACCCTAACCAAATCAGGTTTTACAGTCATAATTTCAAACATTGTCTAAAATGTTACTTTTACAAAACCACAACAAGCGTCCCATGAAGAGACTGATGTTCTGCTGAAAAAAAATATCACTGATTACAAAACCAGAAAAACTGATACTGACAGAAATAAAGGAACACATGGTTTTCTCTACAATTAAAAAGGACCCTCTTCACAACAGTTTCAAAATAAATCTTTTAAGTTGATCTTTTACACATTTTTCACATCCCTGGCTACTGCAAAGGTTTGCACAGATCATCATCAGAAGCCTTGAGCTCTAACTAATTCAAGAATTTAACTTACAATGAGAACTCTTCGCGCAGTTTCCTTCTATACTGTTTTTTAGGTTTGAATGTGTGGAACAGTGGCAGCTTGATGACATCAGGCCATACTGCTGGTGCTGGAGAGCCACAGGTCTTACTAATCAACTCCAGCTGTGCTATCTCCTGGTTAGCCTGGAAAATCGGCTTTCTCGTAAACAACTCCCCAAGAATACATCTGGAAAAAAATGTCAACTATGTATCACAACTTCAGCATTTCTTAATGAAAAATTTGAACAATATAATCAGAGCAGTAAAGCTGCATGAGAATATCTAAACAAGCAGCTAGGAAGCTGCAAGGGAGATTTTTGGTGATTGGTATTTTAGCCTAGTCTACCATTTGTAGTTATTGGTGTTGTTGCCTAATCAACCCTGTTTAGCCCCGCACTTAAGATCCCAGAATATCACGTTGCTGACAACTTTTGGAAGTCATGCACAATTTACAAAGAAGAAAGAAATATAATGGTAGCTTAATGCAGTTCTAACATATTTTTTTTTTTAAATTATGTCTTTTTGTGTGGTTTGCCAATAGAACTCTGTCATTTGCACTCATTATCATCATTTTGTCCTGATCTTGCACTAATTTATCTTAATTTACAATAATTTTCTGTTATTAAAATATTCCATTTTTTTCAAAATTACTTTTCAAACCCATAATTATAATTTTAATGCTGAACAGTTTTCACCTCAGAAATTCAGACCGTTTTTATGTCTACATTAAAAAAACATGTCTACATTAAAAAAAAAATTGCCTCTGGTGACTTTGGCCACTGCCAGTATTAACAAGCACACGGACAGCCAAAGATATATAAGGCATATTTTTAAAAAAAATACACAACAAAAGTTTTTATAAAATGGGTAAAATCCAGGCAGTGATGAACTTGTTTTAGTAAAATGGTAAATGATGTCAGAAACATACCTACAAATTTGTTTGCTTTCTTATAAATTGAGTAGATTTTGTACAATCTAGACAACAATCCATATGGGGGACAATGGACAGGGCTAAATTTATGGGCAAGCAGTCTTCATTCTCTCTCGAAACACCATGGACTCACCCAATACTCCAGATGTCAATGGCAGGACCATATCTTTCTTCTCCCAAAAGAAGCTCGGGAGGCCGATACCAAAGTGTAATGACTTTATTAGTATACAACCTATCCTTGTCATCAGCATGATATAGTCTGGCCAGACCCCAATCTCCAAGCTTAATTTGGCCTCTGGAATAAATAAAATCTACAGTCATCTTCTTTGCTTTGTAGGCTTGTGATAGGGACAAAAATGCACAGGTTTTTGTGTACTAGATCAATATTAATGATTCTTCTACGATTTCCATACTGATGCCAAGTTCTAGATAAATTCTAACCTTTTAAAGCATAATGGTCTCTTAATATGTCTTTATCTCGATACAATGGCCACTATAAGAAAAGACTGCTCCAACATCACATGCTGACATCCAGGTCTCTACTCTAGGTACAATCTGGCTAGTCTAGCTAGGAAAGCTACATTTATTCATTACAATAAACACAACGGAGCATCACTTGTGCAAAAGGAGCATGTCTATAATAAAAATACAGATATCATAAACAGAGCTGCCAACTCTTCAAACTCACAATTAGTGAAGAAGGATAAAAATGTGTAAATTTTTAACATTTAGTGAAAAATTGTACAATGACGCTAGTTCCATACATGCCAAGCCCTGACAAGAAAAAAGCGTAATCCAAGTGGTTAAAAAGCGTAATCCAGGCAGAAAAAGTGTAATCCACACTTAACACACTAAAATTTCAATAAACAATGATTAATTTACCCCATTCGTCTTTTAACATCCTTTACCGTTTCAAGTTTTCATATGTAGCACTTTTAGCTTTACACACATCAACTAGAAACCATCTTAAGACTTAGTGCCAAATATTAAAATTCTTTCCACATGGCCGGAAATAGATGTCACGTGATGCTGCACTCTTGTCTTAATATTATGAGGATTCTGTTATTTTTTAAAAATTTTTGTTCTTGTTGCTTTTTTCTAATTTTCTTTAAATTTTTTGAAAGGAGATATTTTTGCTCACATAAATGCAGAGACCAAAATAAAATATACTTTTTTAGCGCCAAATATCTTTAGACTGGTTCTGCAGCAAATATGAACTAGAATATGGAATCTGTGTGCAAAGATTAAATTTAGAAAACCAGTCTGTTCACTCCACACCTAAGCAGACAGGTGCTATAAATAGAACATGATACTGTTAGGAAAGTCCACGGTCAAGCGTACTCTTATACTGTAATTACATAAAAACAGTCTTTTCTAAAATACGGTCTTTGGGATTAATAGAATGTTAATAATAATGAGAAAACAAATAATAGATTTTTTTGGGAGGTTGATATATCGAAAGTGCGTAATCCATATATGTTTAAGCATAACACATAATTTAGCAAAAAAAAGCATAATGATTATGCCAAAATGCATAATGGTTGGCATGTATGTAGCTCCATCAACATTGATGGTCAGAACAGCATTATATAAATATCCCAATATAAAACGAAACTACATTATTTACACTGACTACATGTATAAATTTACTGATATAAACAAACTTGATGCTATTCGTCAGCTTCCTCAACTGGGCTATGATAAATTTGTTTTCAGAACAGTTCAGACTTCCTGCTGTTTAACCTTGGCGACACATTTTTGCAAATGTTCAGCATCTAAGGAGACACTAAAGTTTGTCTCTTTTTTTTCTGAATAGGAAATACTTTTTCACCATCACTGTTCTCTGAGAAAGGCAGGTGATGTTCAACAAAAAAGGTCACAAACAATACTTCAGCATTGGTAGCATGCAGAACTCCAGCAGGTGGCTTAAAGTACCCCATAGCCAAAATTTGCAGTGTGTTCTAATTTTCCAAATATCTATATGCTTAATGTTAGCAGTGCTTTTTTCAGATCTTTTTGCCACATGCCCATATATATTTGATTATACAGTACATGTATCACTGGTAAATTTTTAAGCAACAATATGAGCTTTTGTGCACATTCCCAATTTTAAAATTTCCAGCATTTTACTGTGTGAAAATCATAATGCACATCGATGTTTGATGGCTGAATGCAATTTTTGGTGTACTCCAATCTACATCTCACTTTGGATTACATATATTTTGCCTCAGAGTGTTGCTTAATTACAAAAGAGATGAAATGTTGAACAATTAATGATTAGTGGTGTTGGCACAAGCATGGCAAAATATTAATGATATATGCTAATCTTTCAACATCTTGAAAATTCCTACACTAAAAAAATCTCTTCATTTAGTGTTCACTTTAAAATATTTACAGTTGCTATGTGCCTGTACATATTTTATTTTTTTAAATCAACTAGGCCCCAGTTTTCTTCACAAGCTTTGTAAAATTTCTGTTCTAACTAGATACAATGTTGTTGTTGCTGTAGGGTTCAACACCATTTTTCAGCACACGATATGTTATACATGGCGACCAGTATTATTGGTGGAGAAAGAACCCGGGAAAACCCCTGGAAAGAACCACTGACCCACGAGTAGCTACTGGCAAGCTTTCTCACATAACTACATTAGCCGAATCTTAGACTTGAACCCACGCAGACAGAGGTGAGATGGCAGTGATCCGTAACGAAAAGCACTTTAGACCACTCGGGGCCCCCTATAAACAGACAATGTACTTTACATTGCTTGCTACAGGGCAATATATAACAACTGGATAGTTTCACTAACACTGACTACCAATACAGGGCTTGGCACCAGTAACCACAGCTGCTATTCTGGCTAGCAATAAATGGAAAAAAGTTATTTTATTCCTGATTTAAGCTGACTGTATAAAAAAAAAAAAGAGGACATGGAAGTTTTAGTTTTTGTTCTGGATGAACCAAAGAGATTTATTTCAGTTTTCTGGGAGAGCTGGACCCACTGGAGTGTTTGATGGCTTCAGAAAAGATCTGGAATACTTTAAAATCTTTGATTTAGCTTAAGTGTCTGAAAATACTGCTCATTTAATGAGGTAAATAAATAATTGCTTGTGCATTTTACCCGTTATATTACTTTTCTGCACCTGTATTTTAACAGTTATATAGACATGCAAATTGTATTGAATTAGTCGTACAATCAGACTTTTTAACCTTCATGCTGATACTTACTTCAGACGGATATATTTAAAATTGGCTAAGTTACGTTATTTCAAAATCCACAGGTCATTCTGCATTACAAGTCTAAAGTTACTTAGTGTTTAGAACTCTATGCCTGCAAAGTTACTTACTGATGAAACGGTTAATTATTAATACATTATTAACTAAATCTTGACCCAATACAGATAGTTCAGGACAAACTATTTAATGTTCAAAGATACTGCCTTTTCATCTCTCTCAATATAATTTTTTTTCCCTATAAAATATTACGGATTTAGATTTCGTTTTTACAAATCTGAGGAAAATTACTTTTCTCAAGCTATTTGTCTCCAAAAATGGAGTCCTCAGAATAGCAATAGTAAGTCCCTTATATTATTGATATTTTGTTTCAGAAACACGATGATAGTTTCGGTGATGACAATGACAGCAAAATCAAATTGTAAGTATGTTGTATTGATTACTCTGTTGACTCATCCTTCAATATTTTCACAACTCTTTGTGGCCATGTTTACTCTCTGCTTTAATGATTGTTGATGTGTAGCTCTGGATGATACCTGGATGTAAGATGATGTCTTATTTTTTCCTAAAGTGGCCATACTGCATCACATCAAGTGCAAGAGAATGAAGGTATACAGATCATGGAATAGAGAAATTAATCAAGATCAGAAAGCACAATTAATGAAAAATGAAACAATAATTTACCACGGTCAACGCTAATGCTTCATTCACTCCTCAGTTTCATGCAGAGCTCATGATAAGCACAGCATTTGTAAATGGACTAAAATGTATTTAAATGCACTCAAATTGTTAACTAAAATGTATATAAACTTGGAAATCCATTTAAATTGTTAACTAAAATGTATTTAAACTTGGAAATGCATTCAAATTATTAACTAATATGTATTTGAACTTGGACATGCACTCGAAGTGTTAACTTAAAGTCTCAAAGGAACCTAATTAAAGTATTGATAATAGCCAATCATTAATTTGTACAGAATGCAGAATCTGAAAACAATACATAAATACTCAATTGAATCCTACATTTGCAGATCATCCTTGCAACTTAGACCTGCAAGTTACTTACAAATCAACCATAGCAAGGTAAACAGTTTCCCGGGCCAGTAAGCTTGAATGTTACTTGCCCAATTCTACCACCTTCAATCTCAATACAATATATACATAACCCAAATCAATAAAATCAATTTTAAAGCAAGAAAGACTTACCTGTTGTTGAGAAGGATATTGGAACATTTAATATCCCTATGTAAAAAGTTCTTTTTATGACAATAATTCAAACCATCTAAAAGCTGCTTCATGAAAGATGCAATATGATGTTCCTGAAAGTTAACCATCCCGGACTCCAGTATCCCCATGAGGTCATGATCCATGTACTCAAACACCAAGTAAAAGGCACCTGCAAGAAAATTATGTTCAAACATCTAGTAGAAAGAACAGACTTGTGTAAGGTGAATGCATTTAAATCACATATAGTCACCAATTTTCATTGTGGAGGGGTTCATACATTTTCAGGGATTCTATAAACCATGATAGTAAAGAAGCAGCATTGGATGACCCTTCTGCAGCAACAGAACCCTTTCCCAAATCCACGATTTCAAAGAGTCCGTATCCATATTGTACTTTAACTCATCAATGAGGAATAAAGTGAAGGAACACATTTCTCTACTCCTCAAATAATATCTTTTTATGTGAAACTTATTACTCCAACCTATGCAAAGAAGACAGTATTATTTGCAAAAGAAAAGGAGCTTTCACACCCTCGTCCATAATAGGGAGAGGAAGTAACATTTAACTGCATGTGAGCGATTTCAATTTTTAACATAAGATTTCAAATTTTTAGTCATATCACTATAAGGTGGTTGCTTATAGTGATGTCTAGTGCTGGGGCATCATGCTGCCTACATGTAGCATCATGTCCCCCCAGTTTCATTATTCTGATACCAGGCAGACTAGTCCTAACACTAACATCTTACTGCTAAGCGTCAAGCTAAGCAGCTGTGAGTACCATTTCTACAAGTCTTTGGTATGATTTGGCAGGGGTTTTAACACCCAAACTGACATCCAGCGTGAAATAAGAGCCAACTAATAGTGATTGGAGCTGTGAATTCCCCATACAAATAAATTATCATCACTTCACTCAGCAATTATTCTACAAGATTTGTTATGACATGGTTAAAATGTGCAGGACCATTGCTATCTTTGAGTAATTTCTCCCCCTCCCAGTGTTACATTTTTTGTGGGTGCAAGTTATGAAAAGGTGTTAGATGCTGTCAGTCTCAGAGATGCTGTCAGAATTTTATCTAAAAGTTGGTGGTACCCCTCCCTCATCACCCAAATAGAAGAAAAGGAGAGAAAATGGCCATATTCCAATATTTACCCAACACTTCAATATCCATCTCTCTCTCTCTTCCTGCTCCATTCTTTTAGAGTTCTATTGAATTCAAACGCGTTAAAAGATATCAGCTCTACAAGCATAAGACTTATTTTGTGAGTGGTTTCTGAGCTAATCTTTTCCTTGTCTGTTTATGGGTATCGGTATGTGCTTTGCACCCCTTCAACTGTCTACTCTCTAAAGGGGTGAATACACAGCGTAGCCAGCTTGAATAAGCTGGGAAATCATTCCTGATGGTTGTTTCATGCAGCTCATAGGTATAGTCTTCTTGGTACTTCTACTCCAAAATTAGATGCTTTATTCTAACATAAACATGCCAAGGTTTTATTTTCTTGAATCTGTGGTTTGCCAACTACTATGCCAGATTTCTTATTGGTTGTTATTCTGCCTTTTCAATATTTAGTGTCAAAATACAGCATAAAGGGGGGAGGGGGGGGACTGACTGGCATGCTCCTTTTTTCCCCATTCTGCATGTACTTGGACATATTCAACTTCTTTTTGAGTTCAAGGTCACTCACTGATATCTCGTTTACTTTCCTTGCTCCAGTAATTTGAAAAACTTCCTAACTTTAAAACAATGACATAATGGTTGTTCCATGGCTCTAAGTGTTAATCAAATTTAATTTTAAACCCTTTCAAGTTAAGTTGCAAAAACAAATAAGTAAACAGCTGCAGCCTGAAAAAAGATGTCACAAGAGCTATGATGCAGCATGACACACACCATCAGTGTCAAAAGTTTAATAAAAATTTTATCCTGTGCAGAGTATATTTTTATGCGGGACTTTAAATTGCTCAAGTTCTCATGCAATACTTGTCACCTAGTACACAAATTTTCTGCATGAATGCCAAGGAAGTATCTCTGGCGCATGCATGCATGCAACACTTACACGATCTCCAATCAAGATATCATGAGTGTATGTCATGGAGCCCTACTTTTAAACCATTTCACTACTGGTATTTTGCACTAGCATTAGTATACCAGTCTATCTGATTGAGCAATATGTCCATACCTTTGTCCTTTCTGAAGTCAATGGCTGTCTGCTTGTCAGTAACAATCTCCTTGAGGTTGACAATGTTAGAATGGTTGAGCTGTCTCAAAATTTTAATCTCCCTGACAGCTGTGATGGGGAATCCTTCCCTCTCATTTTCCAGGCGTACCTTTTTCAGAGCCACCAGCTCGCCTATAAAAGTAAAACAAAAATAATCACGGGTGTAAGAAAAGCTCAGAATCTGAATTATGGGTCACAACTTTTAAAGCAATTCTGAACAAAATAGCAGCAGTAACCTGGTTTTGGTGTAGACAAGTCACTTTCATTTCAAAATGTACACATTTCAAATTTGCTTTTAACTGGTGTACTGTAATAAGATTTATGGCCCTGACAGGTACGAGTCCTGTGGTTGAAAATCTCTCAAGATACACTGACCAAGTCAGTTAAATTTTGTGTGAACTTTATCCCCCAAAAAACTGATTTCTGGTGTAAAATAGATATTCAATGATCAAAGTCTGCAAACATTATTTTTCCTGACAATCAGTGCTTCCCGGATCAAGTGTGAAAATTTCTACTCATGTAGTCAGTCATACTGTGAATAGAGGGTCAAAGTGCATTCCACATTTATTAGCATCCCATACTATTCAAATCATTGGGTTCAGATCCAATCTACAACAAAGAATGGCTTTACAACTAACTATCAGTCTTCCAGCCAACTATATTCAGATAGGCACAGTATCATCAGTTTTATCAAACTGTTTATAAAATGTAGTTTAAAATAAGAAGTCAAAGAGTCCCTCAATGGGATTGGCATTCCCATAGACAAAAAAAGAACTTCCAACAATTCAAGCCAAGATTATTTCTTCTTTTTAGCTGTAAAGTGTTGTAACAATCTATATCTTCCTAATAACAAGATTTTCAAGTTAGCTAATGTGCTACACATACTTGATGTCAGCTTGGAATCTTTCATTTAGGACAACATAGACATAATCAAATGATCTTTGGTGAAAACTCTATTCAGGTGGATTAGAGACGCAAATAATTTTGAAGTCCATTAGTGAAAAGCCTTATTTTGATATAATCATTCATTTAGGAGTGGTGAAAAGATCACCTGTGTGTGTGGCTTGTTGGATGTTTCAGCAACACCTTTATCATTTAGGACCAATAGATGTGTGTGAAGTTTCATGGCAATCCTTATAGTAGTTTAGGAGGAGCAATGAACAGCTTGTGCTAATGAACAAGACACCATCCCACAAGATCTTCTAATCTATGACCAGTAATAAAACCAATAACTTTCTAATTTAGCTGCTATTAACCAATAATATATGCATGTCGCCAAGCAGTTTTTACAAGACTGAACACAAAAATTATTCAACCCTTTCAACTCCAGTTACATGCCTTCTCAGCACTGAACTGCTACAAGAGCTCTTACGCAAGCCTACTGTAAACAAAGATTGGCCAGTAATAAAGTTTCTTCTAAGCGAGTCTAACAAACATGAGATGTTACATTATTAGGTTTTAATCTCTACCAACCCAGCATATTTATAAAATGTAAACAGCCTGGTATGAAAAACAGGTAAATTTTACTGTTAAACTTGATTATCAACCATGTGATATGCCGACAATAGGAAAAAAAATATATATCAAAATGCAGTGCTTTCCATTGCTCGATACTAATTGGGATAAAGTGCTGCAGTACAAGTTCAAAGGCACATGCCCTGCAAGAATAGTGGACATCAAAATACTTTTTCTACTTGGGTGTTTTAATGTTCAATATTAATGGTTTCAATTCAATTAATCTCTATGTACATTTTCATCAAAACGTATACACAAGAAACTTGATGTTGGAAGAAATTAAGTTGAAGCTAACTGCTGAAACAAAGACTCATCAAGTGACAGTAGGACAACAGGTAAACCATTAGCAATGGGTATATATCACATACGACCTTTTTTCTACAAGTTACTTAGGAGATGACAAAATGGAAACTTCAGGAAAACAAGTGGAGGACATAATTTACAAAATGAGGATATAAAATGCTGTCAATTTAAAGAGCACATAAAATTAACTTGAAATCCTGGTAGATCCTAGTGCATGAGCCAAGATTAAAAAAAAAAGCAGACTGTTACACTTATGATGTTGTAATCTTGATAGTTTCTTTGGAAATCATCTGAAAATGTTTGCTTTTTTTCTCTAAATAATTTATAAAAGAAAAAAAACTTGTGGAACAAAATGGCCCGAGATGGCTAACCTGCAAGGGCATTTGGCCAAGACATACGTGTGAATAGAATGCTCTGTTGGAATATATCCAGTACTGTTGATTCAATGTTAGGGAAAAAAGGTTTACAGTTTTTGTATTTTCACTACATATTTGATCATACATCATCAGCATAATTTGACCATTGCAAAAGTCACTACACCATCATGCTTTGTGTCCTTTGCAATATCAGCCATAGTTGATAGCAGAATGGCACACATTGTCTAAATCTGAAATGTGTTCAAGCTATTTATTGATTGGTCCTATGGGCCAGTTGAGCTAAAACAGTTTTCTTTGACTGCCATCCAAGAATTTCCTCAAAGCTAATCCATCTGAAGTGGGTACTAAAACAGAAGATGCAAAAAATGCATTGTTTAGTTTTAACCTGCACTGTAGTCCTCAACTAACCCAGAGTATTCATAAAAGGTAAACACTCTGATGTGAATGAATTAATCTTGCTGTTAAACTTGACAGTCAACCATAAGATCCACCGACAATCCAAAAATAAAACAGCATACATTACTTTCCAATTACTTGGTACTGGGACAAGGATGATAAAGATAAAAAACTGCATCTCATATTTGCAAATGGTAGGTGAAGGGCGTGCCATTTTTTTTCAAGATGCTCATCTGACTGGACAAGTGCCATTTTAACTCATTTTTTCCTGCTTACAAATTTCAACTGCAGTGCCTCATTCCTGAGAAGCAATTCTATATACATTGTGGTAAAATGCAGCAGCAGAAGCATAAATTGTGATGACCTTCATCATGTTTACTAAAAATGTTGTAACATTGTTATTTCTCTTTTAAATTATATAAAACTATATATCTCTGAAAAGATACTAAAATTTGCAACACAATGATAGATGTTTTGTTATCATTTATCAATGTACATGCTCACAGCTATATTTTGAAATATGACTTAAAAGAAAAAAAACAAAAAAACTTGCCATGCTGTTCAGCGAATCTTATGTTTATGAAGATGAATGAAATGCGCCTAATAGTATATGAACAGAATAATGATATTTCTATTTCATTTATCTTGGTCCAAATCTGAAGTTTCTAGTACAGTTAGTTCAAACGTTTTAAGAATTTTACTAAAATTGGACAACAAAACACCTGGAACAATTTGTTTACTTCACACTCTAGAACATGTACTGCAGAGTTTGTTTCTCACAAAAACTTGCAAATTCATTTTCCGTAAAAATGTTCGTGAAGCCAGGCATCGTCTCTTTCATCAACTTCATTTGATTCTAACCAATCATTTAAGTCAACTTTATCATCAGAATCATCCAGATCGCCAACTTCAATGTCGGTACTCTCGTTGTCAACACCAAAGTTTACATCTGAGTTGTCGTCCATCATTTTATCGATCGATTTTCAAGCCAAAAATTTCTTTTCCCACCCCATTTTTGTAAATATTTCACTGCGCTTGCATGCTTGAACCATTTCCTGTGATGGTGAAGAAGTACACAACTATTTGTGATGTAGCACACGTGTTTCTAGAGACACTATGCAGTCGTATTCAGGATAAAATGGGATACTATGACTGTGGGTGTATTCAGGATAGAATGAGGCATTAAGACTGAGGTTGTATTCAGGATAAAATGGGTTAAGCAAATTCAGGATCAAGTACAGTGTAGGTGTAAAATTTATGCGGGAGAGAACAAAGTCACTACTGCTGGAGAGCAGCCACCTCTATGATGATGTTCAATGCTAATGCTTCCCATTCAATAGAGATCTGTATATTATTAAATAAAATACACTCAGTCTCAAACTAAATAATGTCTCTTAGATCTAATGCACAATAAAAAGCACTGACATTTATTTAGAGCCTCAAATTTAGAAGAATCAGAAATTAATGGGATCAAATATAAAATACACAGGAAGTGTATTACATGGATTGATATGCAGTGGTCAAAGTTAATATACATTTTCTATTGAGAAAAAGTTACAAAAGCATGAACCAGGTAATTTTCAAACAAGTCCTGTCCACTATTCACCTGTAAGAGAATCCCTGGCCTTGTACACCTGTCCGTATGTTCCCTCACCAATAATCTCTATGATGTTAAAGAGATCTACACATCTCTCTCCCCAGTCTCCCTTCACTCGCTCATTGTAGCGCCGCTGCAAGCAAATCCTGTTAAACAAGGAAAAAGTTACTGCACAAAAACTCACTAGCTATAAATTATATAAATTTGTAATCTTAATTGATTCAACACCACCAGTATTGTGCTGATATGCCATCAAGCCATACTTGAAAAAACGCTTGCTCAAAGTTTCATGATTTTAGGTAAAATCAAAAGTTAAATATTTACAAGATTAACTTAACCTGAGCTATCAAAAGGTATGATATGATGAGCTGCTTTTGTTTTAAGGATATGATACTAAGAGAGGCTTATTATCAATTTAATGATTCTAGCATGAATAGTGCCTAAGAACAAGAAACACAAAAGCCATGTCTTGCTAATGAAATAATGGATATTACTCTTCAAGAAGCATCCTTTCACCAAATCCCAGAATTCTAGATTAGCACATTAATGTTTTATTTGGACAAACCATGAGAGATATATATTATTATCAGAATTAATGCTCAAAGCACAAACATGTTGAAAACACAATTTAAGCTAAGTTGTTAGTGAAGTGTCAAATAGATCTACTTTTGCAATGGGGCATAGCATGTCAAGAACGAGTGAACTAGCATTTACGCATGTATCTATGAACAGGGCTCAAAGTAGGTCTGATGAATTGGTCGCTGAATGGATACTAACTTTTTTAGTCACTATTCACAAACTTTTCGTTGCCACATTACATGAAATAGTGTCGATTATTAAGTAGGTTGCACAAGAAGTCTTTGATAGTACATGCGTGCATATTTGCCGACCTAGAGTAATTATTGCTTACAAAAAGCGTAATCTGAGCAAAACAAACTTTAATCAATATATTACATGTCACTATTCAATTTTTAAAATATTTTTTTGTGTGTGCTACTAACCTAAATCTGCAACAGGTCACAATACTTGGCAAGAAAGAGCAAAAGCCATGTGGATTTGAACCACAATACAAACACAAAATGAACCGCTCCGGTGGCCTAGTGGTTAGAGCGTCCGCCTCGGAAGCGGGAGGTCGTCGGTTCGATCCCCGGCCGAGTCATACCAAAGACTTACAAAAATGGTACTAACAGCTGCCTCGCTTGACGCTCAGCATTAAGAGGTTAGTGTTAGGACTGGTCGGCCTGGTGTCAGGATAATGTGACTGGGTGAGACATCATGCTACATGTCTGCGGCATGATGTCTCAGTGCTAGACATCACTATAAACTGCCTCAATGCAGACATCGTAGCGATATGACTGAAAAATTGTTAAAGCTACGTTAAAAGTCCTAATCAAACAAACAAACAAACACAAAATGAAGTGATAAATTATTTATATTCAACATTCACTTCAGATTGTCTACATGTGTTGTTGTTGTAGAGTTTAACAGCACTTTTCAGCACATGATAGGCTATACATGGCAGCCAGTATTAATGGTGGAGGAAGAACATGGGAAAACCCAAGGAAAGAACCACCAACCCACGAAAAGCTAGTGGAAAGCTTTTTCATATCCACATTGGCCGAATCTGAGACTCGAACCCACGCAGATAAAGGTGAGATGGCAGTGATCCGTAACGATGGAGGAAGAACATGGGAAAACCCATGGAAAGAACCATGACCCACGAGAAGCTATTGGCAAGCTTTCTCATATCCACACTGGTCAAATCAGAGACTGGAACCCACACAGATAAAGGTAAGATGACAGCGATCCGTAACGAAGAGCGTTTCAAACCACTCTGACCCTCTTCTACATGTGTAACTTCAGCAGAATGATCTTCAAGTCCACAAATTCTGCAAATAGCATGACTGGTCCTCAAATTAACTTGAATATCAATATTATGAAACTGCAAAGCAAAGTTTCAAATTAAAGAAACCATGTGTCTTTTCTTGGAAACAGTTTATACAATTGCTATAAATAGAAAATTAGGAAGATATGCATAGGTTTTGGTTGGACAACTTATTTCTTACCCTATTTTTGACCAGCAGCCAATCTTTTTTCCCTTTCTTTTGAATATTCTCAAATTTACATAGTGATAAATTAGGTGATAATAAAAATAAATATTTGTGATCCTTCATTTTTATTTTTAAATGAACTTGAAAAGCGTGATCGATTTATAAGCGAGTGTAGGATTTAATTAGGGGAAAAAAATGCATCTATGCACACAGTGCATATTTAACTTATATTGTACGTTTTTTTTCCCCACTATATGTTAAGGATAACTATTTTGTAATTAACATTGTCCAAAATAAAGTTCATTTTCAACCTGACCTGAATCATTTTTTTTAAATTCCATAAATAATGCATACAAAATATATCAAATTTTTTTCTCTCCAAGTAAGGTAGCTATTTTGATTATTATCTATACCCGAGTCGAGGATATTGTGTTTACCATATTCTTTAGTATAATTTTAGTATCGACTTCTAATTATAACTAAGATGTTACCTTGTAAATATTTGGAACCCTCCTGAAATCTTCCATTAGGTAATAGTTTTTTTTTTTAATTTTTAGAAAATGCAAATTAAGAACCAAATATACAAAGTGCTCTAAAATAACGTTCTTGGAAATAAGGGACACGGACTTTAAGTGAAATTCTAATAGCGATATATTCTTGGATTGTATTATCGTGATTCAACAAAAGACAGTACTATGACACAGGCCACCAAATACACAACTACTTCCAGCATTGGATTTATTCTTGAATACCACTTAAGTACCATGAGACCTTTAAATACAGTAGTCCCCCTCTTGTACGGCCTCCCTGACCAGCGGCCACCCGCTCCTAACGGCCAGAATTCGTTGGCACCGACGAGTTTCTGTTCAAAAGTACCCCTCACGAAAGGCCACCCAGCTAACGCGACCAGCGGCCAGCATTTTTGTGCAATAATATAAAATTTACCCCTCACGAGCGGCCACATTTTATTTTTAAATGTATCCAGAACCAATAATTAATTTAAATCTTGACGTAAGGTAAGCAATTTTGATTATCTCTATCGTAGATAACACGTCTCTGAGTGTCAAGTCGCCGTTAAAAGTGTCGACCAAAAATTTATAGTATATCGTTATCTGTGAAAGTCGATGTTTACAGGAAATGGGCTCAATAATGTTATGATAGAGTTGGGGTTTAACACCTATGTTGAGTTCTTCTCGTTGATGATTATATCCAGACGCAATTGTTATAATCATAACAAGGTCAGCATAGGCTAAAAATAGATTTTGTACATTGGCACACAGACAACCTTAAAAAAGACAATAGGGTACCAGACAAAGACAGGAAAAATCACGTGACCACACAAAATGGCTTCTTACGAAGTATGTATTTCGGCCGACTCGACACAAGTTTTGTCTGCATAATTAAATCGCATACAGTCAGCAATAACCGAATAAATCATTACCAAACATTAAAATCTCATCACATTAACGGATACATTATTTTCAAAGTCGATTATTCTACTCGACGACATCGGGGGGGGGGGGGGGGGGGGGGGGGGAGAGGGGGGGGGGAGAGGGGGAGAATGCCGAACAATTGTATGTATAAAACGTCAAAAGACTCGTAAAAACAAGTTTATGTTGAAATAATTTTAATAAACAAAGTAATAACCGATAAGAAGGTTATTCAGCAGCAGTGGGAAAATGGAGCAAATGGAAAGATAATTATGTATGTACCAAGATGTAAACGACGTTTTTGAATCCATTTGCAATGTGCATGAGAACAATACCCGTTCGCATATCAAACTTACGCCAAGAAAGCAAAAATAGTAACGTATATTCAGTTGAAATAAATGTGTTATTATAACAAAACAAACTTTTATTGATTAAT
Organism: Unio delphinus; assembly: GCA_029339505.1. Lineage (NCBI taxonomy): Eukaryota > Metazoa > Mollusca > Bivalvia > Unionida > Unionidae > Unio > Unio delphinus. Next base: position 11,439,245 of record JAQISU010000035.1, on the reverse strand, counting down.
GTTTCATTTAGACGAAGATATTTAATGTTTTAAAGTATGTAGCTTTCTTACTACGTACATTACATATACATGTAATTCTCACAATAAATTTAGCCCCCCCCCCCCCCCTGGAACGGACACCCGCCTTATAAGGCCACTTTCCTGGTGCAGCATGGGTGGCCGTATAAGAGGGGGACTACTGTATTACGTGTTAGAACTTCTAAAAATATTTGGGGTACATTTCACAAGTTCCTTTGACATTTTTCACTTTTTATTCTCATTTTTCTAGGGAAATAAATTATTTTTTAATTTTACAGAATTTGATTAGTTCTCACTTTCTATTACATGTACTTATTTCAAGACTATAAAGTTGTAATTATACAAGCAAATTTTTCATTGTCAATCGTATCAAAGTCTTGCCAAAATATATCGGTCTCTCATAACAGGTATTAAGAGTATATAATCAGTAAATCTGCATGGAGATCCTTGTCTCTCAAGACAAGTTTTACTGTAAATTAAAAAGTATAATGGCTAGAATAAAAAAAGAACCAATTGATATTTCTTTCAGCATTCCAATTCATGATTCTATTTATAAAGATGGAACGTAGTTTTAAAAAGTATTCAGAATTTTAGTCTGTTGACTTGCATATGCCTGGCAAAGATTTCCATCTTTTAAAACATGGAACTTTAATCATAGAACTAAGTAATGGTTCTTTATTACTATTATTCCTTGCTTTACAGTATGTTCAATTAATAGAAAAATTTGTACCATATTAAGGATTTGTTAGCTATAATGGGACTTAAATAAATCAATTGCAAAAATATCTCAAGTGATTCAATTCATTGGTTTACAAGCCATAAACCAGTATATTATTTCACAAGAAAAAATTATCGAATCCTATGGATGGGGATAACAAAATTACTTGTAATTTGCCTGATGCAAAGAAAAATCATAAACCAATCCAGTAAAATGGAAATGCAGGTTGCAGTAGCATTGGCAATAAGAGATACAGTCGTTTGATATCTATATACTCGTTATTACGACTGGATTATGTATTTAAAAACATCTTTGCTTAATATTTTGAACAATTTGACAGGTTTTTTCTGATATATGTATGTACTTGATAAAAAAAAAAAACCAGATTGTAACTCGTGTATCTAATTGCAGCTTGGGTGCAATTACACAATTTTAATGCACATACATGAACAAAGTTAGCCTCCTTAGCCCCATCCTGACGGGGCAGGTGCTATGAAACCAATTTCAAACTGCTACTAGGTGCCTAGGAAGAAAAAAGTATAAAGATGCAGGAAGTTCATATATTCTTTTATCTGTGCAGGCACTGATACTGACACCAGGGGTAGTATAATAGCTCTGATCTATGCCTGTTTTAAAATATTTATCTGTCCAAGATTTCATCTAAACTGCTACTAGGTGCCTAGGAAGAAAAAAGTATAAAGATGCAGGAAGTTCATATATTCTTTTATCTGTGCAGGCACTGATACTGACACCAGGGGTAGTATAATAGCTCTGATCTATGCCGGTTTTAAAATATTTACCTGTCCAAGATTTCATCTAGTGCTAGACAGTCCCAGTAGTTCTTGTCTTGTAACGCAATTGATCTTAGTTCTATTCATGGCTAGACCAACCCTGGTTAGCGTTCTCAACATGTCCTTTGGAAAGACAACCCACTTGTGCAGTTTGATTTCTTCAATAAAGTATTTAAGTGCCATTTGACCCAACAAAGATTCTCAAAAAGGGGCATACACTCCACTGGCCAATTCAAGAAAATACTTTCTTCCTTTTAATTTCGAGTGTTGAAATCATCTTTATTAATAAGATTTTCAAATTGGCTGCTCTAGTGGACATGCGTCAGACCATCAAGACATTTATATAAGAATTTTTCTTGTGCATACGAATTTCCATTTAGGAGTAAAAATAACACTACTTTTAATGGCTGCCATATTGGATAGCAGATTGGCACGATTTCCATTTAGGACCAGTCACACATCAAAAGCATTTTGGTTACAGTACAGTACTGATATGACCAACTGTTTAGAACAATAAGTGGCGCGATTTTCAAGATTGCCATTGGTATTTTTAATGTCGGTTTCATTTACGTCAATCATAAGAAAAATAAAACTTTATGTAACAGTAGCAAGGTCAATATTTTTACAATGACCATCACGTCTTTCATCAGACATGCTTTTGGAAGCCCACTCCTTCCAGCTTTGCAAGAATGCTCTGGTGTAGATGTACAGAACTGCACATTGACTTACTTAGGTTTTTTCATTTTTGGTTCCTTGTTCTTCTCCACTATCTCATGCTCAGACTCAATGTCAGGTTCAGCTTCAAGTTCTGGCTCTGGCTCGTCTATCACAGGGGGCATTGGCAGATCAGTAATTCTACCTCGCCGTACTGGGGTCACAGGATGTTCCTCACTGAAAGCACATGGTATAAAAGGTTCATTGGCCTACATTGAAATGATTTTTTTAAAAGGACAGTTGCAATAGACTTTCTTTCACTAATGCAAGTCAGATGTTTTATATATATATATATATATATATATATATATATATATATATATATCTTCTCCATTGTGTAAGGTTACATATGATTATATCTGGATAAACACACAGATGATGTATATAAATGAATAGAACTTTGTATATTTACATGCACAAGTGTCAGAGAAACAGCTAAATGCAAAGACCAAAGAGTTGAACAGAAAAGCATAACAAAGTGAAAAATGCTACTGTGCCACTGTTTTATCAATGATTTGCAGGCGTTGCAAAACTATCCACTTTCCCATGAATTTATTTTTTAATCATATATCCATCAAATGCCCATCAAAATTAAAACTGTCTTATATAAAAGCAATGTAAACTATAAAATTAAAATGTGATGTATTAGAAATGGCTTTAGTGGCCTGAACAACTTGTCAGGTCATCAACACGTACCTAAAAAATTTATTTGTCTATGGCTGCAGTTTCCTGTGCAATAGTGCCATCAAGGTTTTTTGATCCCAAAAGTTAAATTAAAAAAAAGTAATGGACAAATTGCTTTACTATTCTGAATATCTAATTAGGCAGTCTACATATGCACTTAACTTTCCATGCAAATTTTAACATGGTTGAAATTCTTACCTGGACGGACTAGGTTCAGTATCACTAATACTCTCCAGGTCTGAAGGCGGGGACACATTTGGCAGGGGAAGATTAGGTAAGGTAGGCAGCCGATTTTCTCGACTCTGTAAGGTTTGATCTGGTTCACTTTTGCGTGGTGGAGGCTCATCTCTACTCTGCACTTGCCTCTCCTCGTAAATTACACCATCCAAAGTCTGTCTATTTTCAACCTTGACTACAATGTTTTGGTCTATTCTGTCAATCAGCCTCTCCTTTCGTGGTGGTGGGGCTGGGACAGGTGAGGGTTGGGAAGGAGTACGAGAAGCTGACTTAACTGATATTGGACTCCTTTCTTCTATCAAGGATATATGTTTTGCGGGTGAGATAGGTTCATCCTTCACAGGTCCTCGCAATTTGGCTGCATTTTGAGCTTCCCGAATTTCACGAGCTTTTCTATGTTTACTAAGTTCTGAAGCAAGACTAGTAGCATATTTCATATTAATTTTCCCAGATGGGTAGGAATGTCGGTGATTGGGACTTCGTGATGGAGATCGTTTCTTGTTGGACTTAAAAAGTCTTGAACGACTACGAGACCTAGAACGACTTCGTCGCGACCAACCTATAGGACTTCGACTTCTTGACTTGCGCTGCTTTGTGTTATATCCCATCCTTGACCTAAATGAAGAAAACAGCGATTTGCATTAATATAGTGACCATAATAAAAAGATCATTGGGGGAAGGGATACTAGCTAAACCTTTACATGTTGACAGCAGCAAATAGTGTTTATTTTAGACATGGAAAATCATGGTACAAATATCTATAACGTCTGTTCCATTCTATATTTAAACTAGCGTATAATGTATAGCATTGTTGATTTTAATCTTTCCAAGATTCAAGTCCTCAGTAGTGATGCAACTTTTATTGCTTCATAGAGTGAAACTGGTACGCTTTTTCCTGTAAACTTGGAATATAATGGTAGGAATTAGTAACAGACGTTGAACAGCCAGTCAATGATGACCAACCATAAAAAAAACAGAAATCACAAGTGATTCACAGTTAGACACCATTCATATGTGATCTTTATTTCAATCATACACAAGGACAATAGAAATTACTGTAATAAAAAGCCTTGTATATTCCCAACATTTATATAAGAGACACAATTTGTGGAACATTTTAACAGTTTAAATTGATCCTACTGTATGAACATGAAAAGTAATCCTTGAGGTATGGACAATTAAATTCAAACAGCTGCTACTGTAAAAAAAAAAAAAAAAAAAAAAAAAAAACAACCCACAAATTTTCTCCCATAGAAAGACAGACATCATGCATGATTTACAATCAGATTTCATGAATCAAGTGATCTTAATGTAAGGAAACATCTTCATTTGTACAATTGATAATGCCCTGTATTACAATATCTGGGGATTCACTTGAATGCTACTTTATTAGAACCTCCATCATAACAGCATAATAGCAAATAACCATTACTTAAGTGATATGAACAATGCAATGAATGGAAATCAACGGACAAATGCAAAAATTTTCACAACTACTTCAACTAGTTTGAAGGTTCCTCTTTCCCTCATTGATTTTCATTTTTAAGAGAATCAAACTAGGGAATAACATTTTGGTTGTACAGAAGGATTCAATATAATGATAATATAATAAACAATATGCACCGTTCCCTTAACCAGAATAAGACGCTTATTGTCCATATAACAACAAGTGGCAAGTTATTAGTTTGCACATGAACATCTACCAAAAGTACTTGTGAACCCAGATGTGGGGTCCCCGAGTGGCTGCGGAGTCTTAAGCACTCACCGTTACAGATCACTGCCATCTCACCTGTCTGCTTGGGTTCGAGTCTCTGTCTTGGCTAATGAGGGTATGTGAGAAAGCTTGCCGGCATCTTCTCGTGGGCCAGTGTTTCTTTCTGGGGGTTTTCCTGGGTTCTTCCTCCATTAATACTGGCCGCCATGGATAGCCTATCTTGTGCTGAAAAATGGTGTTAAACCCTAAAGTACTTGTGAACCTAAATGTATCAGGGATAATCTCTGATAGCTGGTAACTAATATAGCTTAAGTTAAAATAAAGATCATAATTCATAACTAAATAATTTCACAAATCTAAACATGATGACACAATTGTAGCTTCAGTTCAGTTTTCTTTTCTTGGCCGTAGAAAATCCAGAATATTCTGCTTCCCTTTTTGGCATGAGTAGAAGTTGATTACAAAGATGATATACAATGAAATCGGCTGCTTCATGCAATGAGATATGACGGTTAAAGACTGGCATGGCATGGCATGGCAGCCTCATTTTCAAGTGAACCAATCATATCTTAGAACTCAAAATATCCATACATTGCAAGAAAATTTGTATTTATATTTTACAATATTTTTTTCCCCTTTTTTAAACAAGAAAGCTACAGCTGGACAAATGTGAAAAACAGGACATCTTACGGCCCAATCATGGATTCAATTATGCATGCTCAAGATTCTTATTGGTGGCCTGTTAACTGTGTCAATTTCTTAATGATTTTGCTTAGGTGCTATATTATTGGCTGCTAAGGTGCTAACGTTAGCCTGCAACTCTATGCAACATACACTCAGAATGAAATAATGCCAAAGGTAAATCAAAGGAAATTATGACTGATGCTCTGGCCCAGCTCAGAATGCATTATAAAAACACACAAGATGGAATTTTCAGACATCAGAAATGGTTCCAATTGAAATTCCCATCAAAACCATGTGGTACATATCACTTTTTGAACCATGAACTAAAAATACATTTTCTTGGCAATTATTCCAAACAAAATTATAACATTAAGCGTCTAATGTCTGCTTTCCCCCTTATCTTTTCTTTATAAATATTCATCTGGGATGGTATCCCTTCTTAATTGTTTAGATGTATATTTGTAAATTGCACAATAGCTTGTACATATGACTAGCAATGTATCAAGATGCTTTACTCTTCTGTGTGCCAGGTCTGTCAACATAGAGCAAACACTTGTAACGCATCTGACACACTGAACTGAAAGTTCATATTATTTCTCTTAATTATTTGTTATCTTAATCGTGTTCAGATACCAACTGTTAATTGACCTATACTTTTCAGGATGACTTCAGCTTGGAAATAGATTGAAAGGCATTAATAGCACACATTCGAATTTGCATATTCAATTTATGCTGATAAAGCAATACCACCGCTATTGGCCATAGGCATTTACTACTTCTGTATTAGTGGTACAGCTCCCATAAAGCCGGAGCATAGTGAAATAACATGTCCCATTTCCCCTCCCCCAAATGGACAGTATTAAATGAGATGAATGTAGATTTTTCTATAGAGACAAGCATATTTTGTTATCAAATCACAATTCTGACTAGCCTAATGTTAAGGTCATCCAAAACAACTCTGTTTTGAATAGGGTTTGCTCAGAATACAACAGGCAAGTTTGAACACTAGTATCCAGTCTCTGGTAAGAGCAGTGATGGACAATGACTCAAATACAAATGGTGTGCATTTTTGGTCAGACGACCATTATGGTTTACTCTAGTATTATCAACATAGTTGCATTTACAAAATCTCAAAAATATATGTGTAACAAGAAAAATTGACCAGCCTACCCTAATTTTAAAACCAGTGCAATAGGAAATGCAGCTATTACTTTTCTTGACCCAATGACACTTGCATTACTATCAAGCCTCTGAATGAATGTATATTTGAAGTGCAGAAATTGCAACTTTGTGTGAAAAAGGATTTTTGGGCATATTTAAATTGGAATCCAGGCTTGTGAAATTCAAGTCAGGACGGAAAGTGAATTAAATCATTTGCACTATTTCCCTCATTAGTGCATCAGAGTCCCAAATTTGAAATTTGTTAGTTTTGAGTTTCAAGTGATTTTTTAAAAAAAATTATAAAACAAAAACTCATCCTGACACCCATTTTTGACACTAAGATTTTTGACTCTGTCTTGCACACATAGGGGATTCACTACATTTCACACACAATGATGCTCTGTTGCCATACTGCTTATGTCTCCTAAACACCAAGATACAATACTGCTAAGTAATTGGCTGATAAAACTAGTGATTATGGTAAAAATGCAGATCACAAGAACATGACCAGTAAGTGATCAGATTAGTAATACATGCATCCAAATTACTTCAGAACCTATTTATAAGTACTAAAATGAAAATCTTGAACATAATCAAACCAGGTAAACATCTACACTAGGGCCTAACCGGAAATCGCCTCGGACATTCGCTTCGGCCGAATATCCGGTTTTTCGGTACTATTCGGAAGTATTCGCCTCATCAAATAACAAGCACACAACTGGTTACAAGTAAAATAAATAAATATCAAACTTTTTTTTATACATAATAATTTTAGTTAATAATAAAAAATGTCATCTTATAACCGATATATACGGTATATGGTACACGAGAAGTTTAAGCCTCGCATACGATAATGAAACAAACATTACGTGGTTCACACCAACTACACGGTTCATGTCTGGATCCGGCAAATAGTAGATCCAAATACTCGGATTCGGTACTCTACAAAACTTATCTACTCGGTTAGGCCCTAATCTACAGTCCAGTCTATTGTATCCACTAGTCCCAATATGCAAGGTGTCTTTCTTCTCTGATATGTACATTATAATCTGAAGGGGAAAAGAAAGAAACTTTAACTCTTTACTGCCATAACAAGTGCTGCAGCTCCCCTTCAACCACGTCAGGAAAACCAATGGTCTGACAGATTTTTACAAATATACCTAAAAGTTGGCAGCCAATAAAATGCAGTCACCCAAAATGGAGACTGTTTTTTCAGTGCTAAACATAATCTGATACACTTTTCTCCGTGGTTATGTTTTTAAAACTGCTAAATGCAAAGGCTGCAATAAAATACCAAAATTGGTTGAAGCAATTATCTTCTTGAAATAAACAACTATAATCAAACAGCTGGATATAATGAGACATTTCTGTGTTACCGTTGCTCTCCTATCAAACAAGGCGACACAACTGTCTGAAAAACAACTTGCTTGTGTCTGGAATTGGGGGAAAAAGGGCATCAACACTAGTATAGCGTTAATAGAAAATTAGACAATGCTGTGCAAATATTGGCAATGTGCGCTGTCAAGTATGCAAAATATTCTTGAAAATCTGTCCTGTGGTTTCGAATAATGTCTGCCAAACTGTGCTACACAACATTTATGCTAGTAAGAGATCAACCCCTTCCAGCACACATACAATGTCTTGCACTGTGGAATTAAATATACCCACCTACTCCTACTCCTGCTTTGTCTGCTGGTGTAAGGACTTGGAGATCGTGATCGATGACGCTTTTTGGAACTCTGCACTGGACTATAACCCCTGTAGCTGCTATGCAATTTTGAGTCTGCATAGGCACGAGGCGGCTCAGCATATGCCTTAGGTGGGTCAATGTATGCTTTTGGGGGGTCTGCATGCGGTCTTGGAGGTGGTTCTGGTGTCCTATGTCTTTTCTTTGATTTTCGAGAACTTTTATCTTGGCGATATGGACTAGATTCTTTAACTGCTGGCGAGTCGCTATGACTGCGGTCAGTCACATAAGACCTAATGACAGAAGGCGATTGTGCCCTCCTTACGGAAACACTTTCTGACAAACCTCGCGGAGGAGGTTCTGATATATCCGAATCTGAACTTACATCCTCATAGTCAACAATGCTCTTTTTGCCAATAATGGACACTGCTGTGGAACTTGAATTGCCATCTGACTTGGATTTTTTGTCTGACCTCTCCCTCCTTTCCTTCGATCTCTTCCGAGATTTCTGTTTATTTTTCTTCTTTTTTTGTTTCTCCGAGTATTCATGTGGCACAAGATGTGCGTATGCTCTTGCGTCGTACTCATCGTAAATTTGTCCCTCGTCTCCTTTCCTAGGCATACTGTACGAATACTTTCTCCACGCAGCAAAGATGCACGATTACATCTCCTTCATACCTAGAACGCCCCAAAGAGGGCGCTTCCACAAAATTCCAAGAATCAACTGAATTATTGTTTAAAATCCATAACAAACAAAAATATTATAAAGTTCCACTTAATCTAGAACATGTGGCCTTGATTAAATTACACAGGCAATTCAGCAATACCGTCTGTCGTGCGTCAAGTCGCACAATTTTGCCAACGCAAGTAGCAAACGGCTGGCGGAAGTATGTGTACTGCTAAATACAATTACAAAGTTTCCATTAAAATACAATCTTTTATAGGTTATTTGCCAATTATTTGTAATCAGTGGAAACTTCAGCGTTTCTTTCTTTTAATTTTAATGTCAAAGAGTCAAAAACGTTTTCGATGATTTCAGATTCATACAGATTATTCAGTCAGTATTGAAATTTCACAAGATAGTTAGGAAACGCTATGCTTTATGGGTATAAATGCGTCAGAATTGATGACGTATTTCACAGTGCGGTGACGGAAGTACTTATTTACTCTGATTAAATTATTACAAACAGCCTACCTTTTCAATAAAAAGAGATAGTAATTATATAAAAAGATTATAGTGTAAAGTATAACTTATGTCAGACATCGAACAAATTTCTGAGTGAACAGAAAGGTAATTTTTTTTCATATATATTTAACCATCCACTAACATGAGCTCTCCCAATAGCGGCGTACAAATTACCTATGGGGTTGTCCATAAAGAACGACCGCAGATAATACCTGTTTTTCTACCCTTCTCCCCCACCCCTTGTCCACATGAGGCTTTTCACCCCCACTACTCTCTTCCCCGGACTATACGGTATAGTCTGTTTCTACGTTCTGTAGTAATTCTCCCCCATAAAACAACACATTACATCCTATTCATTGTTGTTTCTCTTACACATATTAGCTTATTTTTTAAATCATAAAATGGTGAACTTTGCTAATATTTTTTCACTGAATTTTGTAAAACTAGCTATAAGCCTGACCTAATTACTCGACTGAAGTGCTGAAAGAAACAGTCCAAAGTAATATATTTTATTTCAATAACTATAGTCAGATACATATAAGTCATATAAAATATACATCTTTTCAAAGCTGTGCACAGAATAGGCCGATCTTTGGTGAGTTATGAAATTTAATATGGGGCTGGTATCCAGTGTGGCAAAAATTAATATTAGTATGAACATAATATTGTGGTGACAATTGTTTTTTTTCTTCAAATGGTAAGCGTTGCAATATTTTATTTTCATCAATTGATCAAATTTGGTCTGCGTTTTGCTTCAGTATTAGAGATGGAAACCTTAAGTGCCCAGAAATGCCAGACAGCAATATATTCCATGACACAAATTGTACAAATTGAAATTAACAAATAATTTATTTTTAGTCGTAGTGATCACCCATTTAAGGATGTCTGCAAAATAAACTGGAATACAAGCATTAAGCCTAATGCAGCTGGTCAACACATAATATCATAACAAAAAATACTAGCTTGTGGATGTTCGTAAGGTTCTTTACACCCCCTCCCCCTTTGTCTGCATTTGAACCCCCCCCCCCCCTTCTTTGTGGACATCCTCTATGGACAACCCTTATACATAATTGACCTTTAAATAATACATGTACAATATATCATAGTTATTCAAGTTCAAGAAACCTTTATTTAAAGTATGTGGATATGTTTAAAACATATGAAACAAGCCTTATATTGTTTAAGTCTTTTAAATAGTACAATTCAGAGCTATTCATAACCAAGAAAAAAAGTTGCATGAAGCAATCAATGCAGTAGGATATACCGTATTTTCGCGCATATATCCCGCACACGCAGATAATCCGCACCCTCATATAGCCCGCGGGTTTTGGGGTTTTGTGTAAAAAATCTTTGGCATAACCCGCACCTTTGTATAACCCGCAACCATAGATATATTTATACAGCTACAATCGGAAATGAAATCAATTACAGGATCACGGGGTTTCGCTGATGTAGCAAACTGCGATTCTGTTTTCCGTTTTGGTGACAAAATATACCATCTGGTGATATTTGTGGCGACACCAATTTTGGCTGATAAAAACCGTATATACAGTCTTGCGTTTGGAGTAGAGAAAATCAAAGGCACCATGACAGGAAACAATGTACTGGAATATATTGTTAAAATAACAAGTCCTTGTCTCATACTGGCAAACCACACTAACAGTGCACTGTTATATCATAATCCGCTAATGATGATATCTGGCCTTATTACTTTATGCAACTGACTAGTCAAAATCCGAATCCGCAGAAGGCGGAAACGTAAAATGAGTACAGTCAAGCAGATGACACTAATTTAAAAACAAATACCAGATGGAAGAAGAAAAAATACGTTTGCTGACACTTCAAAGAGAACTGATTACCTTTGAAGCACTGATATATACTAAACAAATAAAACAAATCTGTTTCAATGTTCTACAATTATCTGAAGTTGCCGCAGCAATAACAAACAGGTATTTGTTTCACCCTTCAACTGGAGCTTTTAGCGGCACCATCATCAAAGTAAGCCGACGACCTTTGCTCAATAAAAGTCAGGAAAAACACGGTACACAGTGCTTGTGTGCGTAGGAGCTGTGCCTCAACTACAGGCTACATAAACACAGACATTTTTAAATAATCTTGTATTCTTGTGAAGTGTAGATTCGAGTTTAAATAATTTCTTTCTGTTTAATTTAAAAAAATGCTGAAACGAAAGTCTTACACGGCCGACTTCAAGCTAACTGCCATTGCGTATGCTGAAGTGCATGGCAATAGAGCCACAGGCACAAAATTTGATATTGATGAGAGTGTAATCCGAGGTTGGAGAAAAGAAAAAGGAACGTTGGAGAAGATGAATCCACGAAAACGTGCTCGTCGCGGACCTAAAGCAAAGTGGCCTCACCTTGAAGCTGACCTGAAGCAGTGGATCGTGGCCCAGCGGTAAAATTAGGTACCGTAGTTATTTCGATTGAAAACAGAAAATATTGATTATGAAAACGTGACGGATACGAAATTTTAAGTTTTTATCCCGAAATGTTGATTTGGTCCCTATACCGTAAGTTGTTGTAAAGTCACCGTAGTAGCCATAATATCCAACCCTAGCAAAACAAAACTAGAACAATATATGTTATGTAGTTACGTTTTTCAAACAATATGTTGAAATATCATTATGTGTAAAAAAAATTGTGATATAGCCCGCACCCTTATATAAACCCGCACCCCCCTTGCGGGGTTTGTAAAATCTGGTATAACCCGTGGGATATATGCGCGAAAATACGGTACTTAAAAAATTCTACACATGGACTTGGCAGTGTGTAAGTATATATGCAGACTAATGCAGTAATATATATTGTAAAACATAATTGCTCAATGATAAGTTGTAGTTGTAACTATTCACACCCTTCTTTACCTACCTACTGACCTATGCCTTCTCGCTTACGTAACAACATGAGTAAAAACATGTTGATTATATAGTATGTGTATGTCCAAATAAATACCATCATCATATACAATTTCACATAACATTACATGTTTGTGTGATGAAAACAATTTAAACATACATTATGATTATTACAGAACAAGCACTACTATATATAATACTCTTGTTATTTAACAATAATATTAATAAAGATTGTTGAATGAGGGAAAGTCAGTTACATGATGTATATATATATATATATATATATATATATATATATATATATATATATATATATATATATATATATATATATAAGTTTGAGATATTGCATTGATTGTTTACATCAAAAGGATACTATTTTATATCCTAAGTTCTTTTGTTAAAATCAGGTTTCTGATATTGCCAATGATATGATATCAACAGTGATGTCAAAAGTACTTGAAGACAAAGTTAGCCTTACAATAATTGCTTTGAAAAAGTTTGCATTCTATTTTGGTGATGTTAAAGGTACCAATTCCCAATTGTTTTTTTGCTTAAGTTATATCCCTTTACAGTAAATGATTGTCTCCTCATAGGTAGTAATATGTATTGTTCAAGGTGCAACACTGTAACCAAAAGTTGTAATTTGATATATTTTACAATGATTAGGAAGAAATAGTTGTCAGAAAATTTTGTATTTGTATTTATATAAAGGGATAAGAAGATAATGATCAATTGTTATTTACATTAAGGGTAGGTTTAATGATTAATTAGTGAAAAGGAGTATATATATATATATATATATATATATATATATATATATATATATATATATATATATATATATATATATATATATATATATATATATAATCTTATTTAGATATTACTTTGATTTTCAGATGAAAATTAATGAATTGTTCAATGTCCTGCTAAATGTGTCAGAGAAGGGGGCAAATATTGCACGCATCATCCGTTCTGAGTCATCCCTACTAGATCTGCTTGTCCAGGAGAAGAAAGGAGACCAAAAGAATGAACGATTTTTGCAGGATTTTAAAACACTGGCTGACGTTTTGGTGCAGGAACTGGTCAGATATGACCTAGTTCAGCAGGTAGAGAACTTAACAAGAAGTGTGTATAAATTTTGCCATAGGTTTCTACATGTATAATAATGCATATAAAATTATACACAGAATGATTGAGCTTCAACCATGGTGTCATGGATGTCTACTGGTTACAGCTTGCAGGCTGTGAGTGGGTGGCTGCTGTCCATCTATATTCATATCCTGTTTTAGCTTAATTTAAAAAAAACATGATTAAACTTGGAACAATGAAATTATACACTCAGTCATAACTCAGACCATTATATCAGTCTTAATTAGTTGACTCAATATTTAGGCCATTATAGTAGTACAACTCTTTGGTCTTAAGCTAAGTAGAAGAAACGAGTAAAAGCCAACAAGTTTTGTAAAATTCAACAAATATTTTATTCTTGTAGAATACAAAGTGAAAGTTTAAAAAACACCTTACAGTAATGTGAATTAAATCTCAAAGAGTCCACTAAAAATGTATCACTAGTCATAATGAATAAATTTTTAATTAAATTGCAGCATTAGTCAAAAAAAGATCCATTTTCTGAAAGTGTTGTTGTGCCTGTGGTGTCTAATGTACTAAAGTACAAGTAACCTTGAATGTGATGATGTGCTAATAGTCTTTTTATGAATCATGATATCCGTGTTTGAATTTGCTATAAGTATAATTCCAAGTTAATATTTCTGTCCAAGAATAGTATAAATGAGCACTTTTTATTTTGAGTTAATAAATAATTTTAATAAATCAGTTCCTGTCCATATCAAATAATTATTAATCACTCTCTGCATAATCAATGATTGTGTATCTGTAACACCTATCTTGATATTAAGTCTGGTAATTTTCATTTGTTTTGAGCTTATAGCAAAAATTTATATTTAAAATATTTTTGCCTTCATTTATTTCAGTTTCCGGGTCTACGGGGAAGCATTCATGGGGAAGAAAGCAACAAGTTCACCAATACACTTGGAGAAAGTGTTTCAGTATCAATCAAGCTAACCAGAGAGGAGACAAGCTCCCTCCTAGGTGAGACCTTTTTTGTGATTTGTATGATCAGGTCTCAAACTAGAGACAGATAAATTCTACATTATGAATTGTATGGACAAAAGTTTTAATTTGATACAATTTTGAAAGGAAATTTTAATGTGATGCAGATTTGTTAGCCTGCCCAATATCTATAAATCACACATCTGCATGGTTTCTCTTCATTAGGTTTCCGTACTGCCAGCAATTCATACTGTAGAAACTATACAACTCTCCCCTAAATAGGGAACTATTTTAACTCCACCTCCTTGGGCCAGTCACCGTATCCTTTACAGGCTTATTTTGCTAAATAACAGCACCACATTTACCACCCTGATGACATAAACAGTATCTGCAGAGTCCCTTCTTATCTATTCCTATGAGTATTTTACCGGTTTCAAACTGTATATCCTGCAACTTCAGTCACACTACCAATGTACCCCACTAGATTTGAATATGGATTACATTACTCCAGGGACATTCTTTCGGTTTTGGCCTGACTTCACTACTAGTCAACCATGGCATCATGGAAACTCATTAACACTTTACTGTCTGACATTTCCTCCTTGTAATTGTAGTTGTAGGTTGCAGGCCTTTATATCTTGTATCCAAACCGCTTCAGTGGCCTAGTGGTTAGAGCATCCGCCGCGGAAGCGAAGGTTGTGGGTTCGATCCCCAGCCGACTAATACCAAAGACTTACAAAAATGGTACTAACAGCTGCCTTGCTTGGCACTCAGCATTATGAGGTTAGTATTAGGACTGGTCGGCCTGGTGTCAGGATAATTTGGCTAGGTGGGACAACATGCTACATGTCTGCGGCATGATGCCCCAGTGTTAGACATCACTATAAACTGCCTCACTGCAGACATCATAGTGATATTACTGAAAATTTTTTAAAAGCTACATTCAAAAACCTAATCAAACAAACAATCTCTTGTATTTATGTTATTGTTTGCTGGCCTTTATCTCTTTTATTCATGTTGTATGTTATGTTTGTCATGGGATTATATCTGTTGAAAGAGACTAAATATTTGCAGACAAGTTATGTAGATATTGAATGACCTTTGACCTTAATGAATATAATTATATTGTACTTTTCCTACATCATGCAAACAAACTGCTTCAAACCTATCCTTTGATGGTAAAAACATCTTTGCTTTCTGAAGACACCTTTGGGTGTTACTACTAGTTACTGTCTGACTGGTGCTTGATGAGTACAACCAAGATAAAAAAATGTTTATATTTTGATTTACATAATATTACCAGTATCTAAAAAAACCTTTCTCATGAAAGAAAAGTTAAATTAGTATGCACTGAATGGTGAATGGTATCCATTCCAGACAAGGTTCTTAAAAACCAAATAGAATGGTATCCATTCCAGACAAGGTTCTTAAAAACCAAATAAAATGGTATCCATTCAATAGTAGGTTCTTACAATCCAAATAATTGATGCCTGCCTTCATCATAAACACGTTCTTGGATTATGCAAGTTGCATTTTCATTCACAGAAACATATGAATCAATTCAAATGATCAGTAAGATTTTGTTAACATTAATTTTAAACAACACATGTATTTTTAATGGTCTACAAGTTCTTTGTTCTTTTGGACTTTGAAATATTGCTCTTCTTTACATGTTTTCTATTGACTTTGAAACATTTCTTTGCTTTACTTATTTTTTTTTTTGTTTTGGAACATTACTTTTCAATACTTCTTTTCCATTTTTTTAATACACCCATCTGAGTTGCAATATGTCTTAACCCACCATCAATCCACTATTCTCATACCTGCCAGGTGACAGTAAAATGTTTGTTATCAGTATTTCCAAATCTCTCATACAGCTACAGTCCTGAATGATAATAAAACAGCAGCGGATTTACTGTCAGCTGTAGTTCACTCCCCTGTCCACATCAGTCAACATCTAAACTCAGACCTCCTGGATATGACCCTCACTGTGGAGGATATAGGAGTCTGGATTGACCCCATAGGTAATTTTATAATCACTCCAATTTTTCTCCATTATGCGTACATGAAGCCTGAGGCTAGTTATCATATCTGTTTGTGTTTAGTTACCAATAGATGAATAGCTGAATTGAATTCAGTATTAATGAGTATATCATGTATTAGTGTTTCACAGCACATCAGTACAATAATGGCCTTATGATGCCAGTTAGAAATAAAGTTCTGAATAATGGTAAAATACAGAAATACTTTTAGAAGATACAAAATGAAACCTGTACAATATGATTGTGACAATTTACAATCCATTGCCAGTTAATTTGTTAGGTGATGGAAGGGGGTTGTTGGAGAATGGAAAAGTAATGGGGGTAGGAATATCTGAGAGACGTATGAGAATACAGTGTTGTGAAGTAGTAACATTAAAGTTGTATGCAATTGCAGTTTCAAGAGAAATAATGGAATACATTCACACTCCAAAGTGTTATACCTACTCATTTCTGCTGAAAGGGTTTAAAAATGTAAATTAGTTAATAGAGCAAATAAACCTAAGTTTAGATGTACAGACCACTGTAACCTGAGTTTAGGTGTACGAAAAACTGTAACCTAAGTTTAGGTGGATGGACCACTGTAATCTAAGTTTAGGTGTATGGACCCTGTAACCTAAATTTAGGAGTATGAACCACAGAAACTAAATTTAGGAATATGGACAACTGTAACATAAGTTTAGGTGTATCAACAACTGTAACCTAAGTTTAGGTGTATGGACTGCAGCAACCTAAATTTAGGAATATGAACCACTGAAACTAAATTTATTAGTGTGGACTAATGTAACCAAAATTTAGGATTATGGACCACTGTAACCAAAATTTAGGAGTATATGACCACTGTGACCTAAATTTAGGAGTATGGACCACAGTAATCAAAGTTTAGGATTATGGACCACTGTAACCAAAATTTAGGAGTATGAGCCACTGTAATCTAAATTTAGGTATATGTACTGTAACATAAAGGTTGTATCGAGAAATATCAGAGGTGTGCAAGGTTTAGTCTTTAAATGATAGGACATTTTCTACTGGGTAAAACAAAAGATTTTATCTATAGTATGCTTGCAAGAAACTCATAATACAAAGAATGATGAAATATATTGGGCAGCTGAATGGGGATACAAATGTATATTTAGCCACTACTCAAGTAATAGTGCTGGGGTTGCAATATTTTTTAGAAATACTTTTGAATTCATAATTCATATAGAAAGATGTGACATTCAAGGTAAATTTATTTTTTTGGATATTATAAATAATGGTAACATAATAACCCACATGAAATTTATTGTTAAAATGATGATAATCCTAGCTTTTTTAAGTTAAAAGAGGACATTTTATTTTTTGAGAATTCATCAATTATAATGTGCGGAGACTGAAATACTGTTCAAGACATAGATTTGGATACTTATAATATTTTACATGACAAACACGAACAGTTTAGGGTAGTGATTCAAGACCTGAAAAATGAATTGGAACTAATTGATCCTTGGAAAATTTCCAATCAAGACTTAAAGATGTATACCTGGAAACAAAAATCTCCCTTGAAAGAAAGTAGATTGGATTACTTGTTTTGGATGACATTCATATGAATATAGCTGATGCGTGTATCTTACCAGGATATAAGACTGATCATTCAGCGGTTGTTTTGAGAGTGGCTTTTTCAACGTGTCTGTGGGGAAAGGATATTGGAAATTTAATGCCCAACTGTTGATGAACATTGAGTATACTGATTTGGTCAAAAAGTGCATAACTGACACTGTAAATGAATATTATGTAGAGGGAAATAAAGATGACTCTCCATGTTTCTCTTTCCTGTAATGATTAAATTTTGAAAGTGAAATTAAGATTTGAAACTATATGTTATTCTATTAGGAAAACAAAAGAGAAACAGGAAAAAGTAGAGAAAATTGAGCAGGAAATTAGGGTGGGACTGTTGATTAACATAGATGGGGAAACTTGAGAACATTTAGAGAGGAAAAAAGCAGAATTAGAGGAATCTAGGAAAAAATATTTAGAAGGTGTTATATTAAGATCTAAAGTTAAATGGTACTAATTTGGAGAAAAAAGCAAAAGTACTTTCTAAATCTTGAAAAAAGAAACTAATATATCTAACAAATAGATATTTTACAAGCTCAAAAACAGTTTTATATGGAATTATACAAAAGTAGAATTGCTGAGCTTGATTTTGAGGCTACTCAAAAAACTCTAAATAGACAATATTAAACTTAGTCAAGAGGAAAGAGAATCATGTGAGGGTCTGTTTACAATTAATGAATTAGGTATGTCTTTAAAACATATGGAAAATGGAGAAAGTCTTGGCTCAGATGGATTAACCTTAGAGTTCTATAAATTCTTTTGGAAATCTCTTGAGGGATTTATATGCGGATCAATAAATCATGGATATACTGTAGGAAAACTTTCAGATTTTCAGATTCAAAAAGAGTCATCACATATCTACCAAAGGAAGAAAATGACAAGATATTTTAATCAAAATTTAGGAGTATGGACCACTGTAACCTAAATTTTGGTGTATGGACCACTAACCTAAATTTTGGTGTATGGACACTGTAATCTAAATTTAGGAGTATGGATCAGTAACCTAAATTTACGTGTATGGACATTAACCTAAATTTAGGAATATGGATCACAGTAACCTAAATTTTGGTGTACGGACCGCTAAAATAAATTTAGGCATATGGACACTGTAACCTAAATTTAGGTGTATGGACCACTTTAACCAAACTTTAGGACTATGGATCACTGTAATGTAAATTTAAGTGTATTCTTTTTATTTTTTTAAACTCCATTTTTATCAAACTTTATTCATGGCTATGAATGGTACAAATTATCTTTAGTTAGATTTCGCCTTCATGACAGGGTCTGTTAAGAGCGTGAAATTACATAGAATCTATAAATAGATGGTTACTTAAGTGCTGGCAGTATCTAATAATAATCTTAATAATATGACTTAATGACAACTTTGGGTTAATTTCTCATTGGCTGATGAAGTTTGGACTGAGGGTGAAATGATTCATAGATATATCAGTGCATCAATACTTTTGCTGTAACAATACACGTATCGATACAAATGGTGGAAAATCGATACAAAAAGATAATGCCATATGCAAGTAATTTTAATGTTTATCAGTCAATATTTATTAGTCATTTTTCTTTTTATTCTTTAAATTTAGAATGAATCTGAGGTACATGTACTCATTTTTATTAATTCAAACCAAAAAGATTTGACAAAACTCACCCACCATCTACTGATTAACACTAAGTGACATGTTTATTAATACTACACCACCCACTGCCAATTCTATTGTAATTATTTTATACCAACAGCTTGCTTTGCTTGAAGTTTGTTAGAATTTCCTCTTATCCTTGCCATCCTCTTTTTTTTAAAATAAATATTTGGACATTTATGTTGAGGTGTAGGGTCAGCGACAATCACCTATCAGTAAGTTGGAATTTGCCAACGCCATCAGAATAGGATAGCCACATACTAGCCAGGTTAGCGAACATGAACACCCTTACATAGGACTTGCATGAAATCTATAAGGAGATGATTTATTTTCTCAGAAATTTTCAAGTATAAACTTATATGTCTGTAACAATGCTGACAGATGACACAAAACTACAGAGTTGGTGAAATTTCAACAGGAACTCACCATTTGCATTACTAGTCACATGACACAAACGGCTGTTAAAATAAATTGTGCTCTGAAGCAGCATTATATCGTAGTATGAATCTTGTTTCAAGGAAGTTTTACAAATGCATGTCATCAATACATGTTCCATAGAAAACCCAAGAAGGCTGTTTCCTGACATTCATCTTCATATGATGATTTAGTTCGGTATCTTGTCCTTGACACACCACATGAAGACAACTAACAATTCTTCCATATTGGATCAGTCACAGCCCAGGTCAAGAATGACTGCACCTTCTGCTGCACACCAGGATGGAGGTGACAAGGATGCTACTGGTGCCTCCACTACCAACATCTGTAGGAGAGACAACATCAGTACATGGAATGTTAGAAAACTGAGGGCTTTGGGAAAGTTGATAAAACTTATACATGAGCTGGAGAGATACACTATTATTCTCTGCAAAGTGCGCTGGAAAAACTTTGGTGAAATAATAACAGATGAAGGGCATAAACTCTGATTCAGTGAAAGAGGGGACGAACACAATAATGGCATTGGAATTCTTGTCCACAAGGGCATTGTGAAGAGCATTATGGGTTCACTGCCCAGTCTCAAGCAAGCTCATCACCATCCAGCTGACTCCCTTCAACATCACAATCATACAGGCATATGCATCCACATAATACTACTATAATAACAATGAACTGGATAATTTTTTATAGCCAAATGCAAGATGTCATTGACATCTCACCCAAGAAGGACATTCTGTTTGTAAAAGGAAAAATGGTTCAGACTTGGGAGTTGATTTACAGACAAAGCACCTGTTGACCCTTCTGCAATGCAGAAACAAATGCAAGAGGACTCAGGCACTTGGAGTTTACTTCCTACAGCAATCTTGTGCTAGCCAACACATTCAACCTTCACAAAGTATCTAGAAGATGGACTTGGCACATTCCATATGGACTACATCACAACCAGACTGACTACATCTTGGTGAAAAATGATTATGCACAGGATTGAATATCGCCAGAACACAATGTTTTCCAGGAGCAGAGATTGGAAGTGACCATGATTTGTTAATTACAACATTTTGCCTCCACCTAAAAATAACCAAAAAGCCTAACCAACCAAGCATTAGATCTGATCTTGAAAAATTGAAAGATCCCAAAGTCTCAGAAGCTTTGAAGCAAAGATAGGCGGTAAATTTGCACCTTTGATAACCCTGGACAGCGAAGACACTAACCTAGAGTCCTTAACCACATTCAACATAGCAGTGACTAGCACAGCTAGTGTCACAGAATAGAAACTGAAGTGGGTTTTGGATTAAATGAATAACTCAAACATGATGTGTGAAAGATGAAAATTTATGAACTTAATTAGTAAAGAAAAATATATGATGTATAAATATAATGATTCTTGCATACTCTCAACATATAATTGATCCAATCACTCTATTCTAACATCCACACATTGAAATTAAACCAAAAATATGATATCAATCTGAAATATAGAGTGAAACTGCAAGAAACTTCATGGATTTCATATACATTTCAAATAAAAGTATGCATTGTAAGATATTCACATTATTTCACGTTTGGTTTACGATTAAGATTCAAACAATCTCAAGGTATTCAAAATGTTTCAAATGTTCTGCACTTGTAAGTGAGATTCACATAAATCTCCTGGAATACAACTAAGATTCAAAATAATCTCATGTAAATAAAAATGTACCCAATTGAAACAACAATTGGAACAAACATATGCTTCCTGACCCTTATACAGTTGTACGATTCAATAACTGATAAACCGCAGTTTCACCAAGTCCTTTTGTTGGCCCAAACTTGTATCGGTCACTTGCACCCTTCATGGATCCACCACATGTACAGTCATATGTATACAAATGTACAGACAGCATACAGCACCATTGAATTAGCTACATCCATGGCTCCACCACATGTACAGACATATGTATACAAATGTACAGACAGCATACAGCACCATTGAATTAGCTACATCCATGGCTCCACCACATGTACAGACATATGTATACAAATGTACAGACAGCATACAGCACCATTGAATTAGCTACATCCATGGCTCCACCACATGTACAGACATATGTATACAAATGTACAGACAGCATACAGCACCATTGAATTAGCTACATCCATGGCTCCACCACATGTACAGACATATGTATACAAATGTACAGACAGCATACAGCACCATTGAATTAGCTACATCCATGGCTCCACCACATGTACAGACATATGTATACAAATGTACAGACAGCATACAGCACCATTGAATTAGCTACATCCATGGCTCCACCACATGTACAGACATATGTATACAAATGTACAGACAGCATACAGCACCATTGAATTAGCTACATCCATGGCTCCACCACATGTACAGACATATGTATACAAATGTACAGACAGCATACAGCACCATTGAATTAGCTACATCCATGGCTCCACCACATGTACAGACATATGTATACAAATGTACAGACAGCATACAGCACCATTGAATTAGCTACATCCATGGCTCCACCACATGTACAGACATATGTATACAAATGTACAGACAGCATACAGCACCATTGAATTAGCTACATCCATGGCTCCACCACATGTACAGACATATGTATACAAATGTACAGACATATGTACATACATATGGACAGCTCTATATAGCTCTAGCCAACTCTTGTCAGCTCTACTGCAGCTACAATAAAACCAAACTGGTAATAGTAATGAGTTCTGAAAAATTTCTAGATATATGCTAATACTAAACTCTGATAGCAACTTGTAATTCAAAGTTCACAACATTTCAGATCTGTGATGTGATAAATTAATCATTGCACGATATGACATTACAAACTCAAAAAGCTTCACATATCAACATATAACAGAATGGAGAGTGTACACTTCTCAACAAAATCCAAAATGACCAGTGTGTCAGTTATAAATTGATCTTCCTTAAATCCATAGGAGATTGAGTAATATCATGATTATAATGTTCCTCGTCGCAAGTAATTTCCGGCAAGATATGTTAGTTTCGCCGCTTACTTGGAAAAACACTTATTCACCCTAGATAACATTGTACGCATGTACAAGTTAAATAGTCAAATATTTCTAAGGCATAACCAAGTTATTTTTTTGCCTAATTCTGTGACAGCTAGCAAGATCATTGACAGATATCATCAGACAGACAAACATTGGGTTACAGCAGATATCACAAAGAACAGAAATAGATATCATGATAGAACTTGAAAATTCAGTCAGATAAACATGATCAGGGAAAGTCAGACAGGGAAAAGATTATGAAGGATTCCTTGCATGACCACAAGGGCACTATCAGCATTGGGGAAAGAACAATCACCAACCTTCACTTCACAGATGATATTGATGGTTTAGCAGGAGATGAAAAAGTTATGGCGGTCTTGGTTAAGCACACTGAAGCAACCTCCACAGCATACGGTATGGAGATTACCACCAAAACCTCCAAACTGATGACAACATCAATAGCATCATTGCAGAAATAAGGTCAGTGGACAGTAACTGGAAAGAGTCTCAAGCTTAAAGTACTTGGAATCTGTTATCTGATGAGGGCTCCAAACTAGAACAACTTTGCAGGATTTCCCAGATAACAGCAGCAGTAACAATGTTGAGACCAATATGGAAAGATACCAACATTGTTTTTGGTTCCAAAAAATAAGGCTGATGCGCTTGATTGTCATATCCATCCATCTGTATTCTTGTGAAACATGAATGCTCACATCAGATCTACAAAGAAGGATTCAAACCATTGAAATGAGATGCTACCACAAGATCTTGGGCATCTCATACATTGACCATGTAACCAACAAAGAATTCCAAAACAGGATCCAATGAGCCATCAGATCCTATGAAAACCTCACCATAAAAATGCATAAACTAAAGAGTTACGGTCATGTCTCAAGATCATCTGGACTGACAAAAGCAATCTTGCAGGCACAGTGTGAGAGTGCCGAAGAAGAGGCAGATGGAAAAATAGGTGGGAAGATAACATTATGGAGTGGTCAGGCATGATATGTGGAGACTCCCAAAGGGCAGTAGAGAACAGGGAAAGATGGAGAGAATTTTTTGTAAAGTCAACTGTGGTGCCCCAATGACCTCTTGGGTTAAGGGATTAATGATGATGATGAAATGAATTCAGTAACTTACCATTGGTTGAGCTAGCTTACATGAAGAGGCAAGTTTGAGACATGTTGTATGATCTGCCACATGGGGTATATTGGGAAATATAGAAGCTGTACATAAGGAGAGTTTTGTTTGTTTGTTTTTTATGTTTTTTTATGGTTTAACACCATTTTTGCAGAAAAATATAGGCTATACAGAGCGGCCAGTATTAATGGTGGAGGAAGAACCAGGACAATGCCCGGAAACCACCAACCCACTAGAAGCTACTGGCAAAGTTTCTCACATAACTACATTAGCCGAATCTTAGACTCGAACACACGCAGACAGAGGTGAGATGGCAGTGGGCTGTAACGGACATCGCTTTAGACCACTCGGCCACTCGGGGCCCCATACATAAGGAGAGAACTAAGCAATCAGATTCATTGCTATCTTGGAGTCATCCATATCTCATCCATATCTCTTGGAGTCATCCATATCTCTTGTGTTCCTGTTGTAGGTCTGCATTCTTGTTTTATGTTGTATTTGATATTATTTGAGAGGAAAAACATTTGTTCGGACTGTAAAGCTATGTAAAGTTTAAAAAACTTCTACCAGGTACCCATTGATATGATCACTTACAAGGGTACCTGATGAAAGCGGAAATTGTATTAAATGTGCATAAATATGAAGTTAAGCCCACATTTTTTCAAATTCACAGTATCCAATATATATCACCTACCTAAAGTCATCTCTATATATTACATGCTAAAATTACATCATGTATAAAAAAGATACATTTATTTTTGCTATTAAACCTAGTTTTGCAGCAAGTCAAGGCAAATATTATATGGTTTAGAATAAGAAACGAATAATAAACTGAAAATAATTCATCACTCACTTTAATTAGTCAGCGTAACATTTGTTAAATGATCGTGAACTGGAATACTGCAGTGAGCATGATCATGTACTTGATGTGCTGTAATACATTACTCTCATTCTTCTTTCGAAGTTTGTAAAGAAATGTAAAACATCTACAACTCACATTGCAAAGCTTTTTGTTAAACATCTGGCACCAGTTTCTTTAAAGTCTAGACTGGTCTGTCTCAGATTCGAGAGGTTAAAATTGTGTCAAAGATTTAAAAAGTGGTACTTGTAGCTTTAATACTTTGTTCTCATCATTTAGAGGTTAGTGTTAGGACTGCTCAGCCTGGTATCAGAATAATGTGAAAGGGTAGGATGTGATGCTACATGTCTGTGGCATGATTCCCCAATGCTAGACACCATTATAAACTGCCACACTGCAGACATCGTAGCTATATGACTAAAATTGTTAAATTAAAAACCAAAATCACACATGCACACATAAACCAGCAAATACTTTTTTGGTTTTTCTCCTGACATTACTGCTACCACTAAAAGAGCAGTGATTTACTTCTTGGTTTACACTGTTATATTTGGAGACCGAGCTTGAGCTTTCTGAGTAACACTTTCATCATACAGTTTGTGAAATAAATGCATTTCCTTGTGGGAGCAATAAAAGCAACAGTCCCTGAAAAAGTATTGGCCTCTTTTACTTATGGTAGGCAAGAAAAAAACTAAGGCGTTCATTTTGACAGTTCAAAAAGAACCAATTGTCAACATCAGTTCAGAATTCATTTGGAGATACCCTTGGAAATCCTGCCATCACTACACCTACTCTTTTTTAATTCAAACAGATAATGCGTGGTACACCTTCACTTTTAACTGCCCAGCTATGCCCAGTTTTTTTGCCAGGGGAATAGATAAAGCTGCTCTCATCTTGACTGACTGGAGATTATCAAGGGAGCATACTCTGCATGTACTCTCTATTTGATATGTAACTAAATTAACTTCCAGTACAGAGATCTGACACAAAAAACATGTAGTCTTATTAAGATAAAAAATTTGCTTTATAAATTAAGAGTAATTAAAACACTTGGAATTTTTAAAGATATTTATAATGAAATGTGACATATGAATGACATTCAAAATAAATTAAGATCTGTGAGTTGTGCTTTGTAAATTGAAGCATGTTTTAGCTTTGAAAAATCATAAACAGTTACAATCATGGTGTGCAATACAGATATATGGATTGAATAACAAACAAACCAGAACAATCTTGTAAAATTACAGTAGTATTTAAATAACTATCTGCAGAGTAAACAAATTATGCTATTTTCTGTTTCTTTTCCTTAAGACTGTACAGCTCAGTACATTCAGGGTCAAGTTGGACAAATGAATCCTGATGGACTGGTCAGTGAGGGTCTTCAGTGTGTCTGTATCTTGATTGGGGTCTATAGCAAGAAGACTGGACTGCCTGTGTTAGGAGTTATCAACCAGCCCTTTTATAAATACAATGATAACAGGTGAATCCTCTGTATATATATTTATCATTGACAGCTCAGGTCAACTAATAATAATCACTAATAATAATCACTAATACTACTACTACTACTACTACTACTACTACTAATAATAATAATACATGTAATAATAATACAGTAGTCCCCCTTTTGAACGGCCCCCCTGACCAGCCGCCACTCGCTTCTTACGACCAGAATCCCTTGGCACCGACGAGTTTGTATTCAAAAGTACCCCTCAAGAACAATCACCCTTCTAACGCGACCAGCTTTTTAGTACAAAAAATGAAAAATGTCCCCCTCATGAATGGCCACTTTCGTTTCTTTAAATGTATCCAGAACCAATAATTAATTCAAATCTTGACGTAAGGTAAGCAATTTTGATTATTTCTATCGACCGTAGATACACATCTCCGAGTGTCAAGTCGCCGTTAAAAGTGTTGACTAAAGATTTATAGTATATCATTATCTATGAAAGTCGATGTTTACAGGAAATGGGCTCAATAATGTTATGATAGAGTTTGGGGTTTAACACCTATGTTGAGTTCTTCTCGTTGATGATTATAACCAGACGTAATTGTTATAATCATAACAAGGTCAGCATAGGCTAAAAATAGATTTTGTACATTGGCACACACAGACCCTTAAAAAAAAAAACTACAGGGTACCAGACAAAGACCGGAAAAATCATGTGACCACACATTATGACTTCCTTTACAACGGTTGTATTTTGTACACTCGACACAAGTTTTGTCTGCATAATTAAATCGCATAGTCAGCAATAACTGAATAAATCATTACCAAACATTAAAATTTCATCACGTTAACGGATACATTGTTTTCGAAGAGAGTCGGTTATTCTACTCGACGACATCGGGGGGGGGGGGGGGGGTGCCGAACAATTTTATGTAGAAAAGACTCGTAAAAACAAGTTTATGTTGAAATAATTTGAATAAAGTAATAACCGATAATAAGGTTATTCTGCAGCAGTGGGAAAATGGAGCAAATGGAAAGATAATTATGTATGTACCAAGATGTAAATGACGTTTTTGAAACCATTTGCAATGTGCATGACAACAATACCCGCTCGCATATCACACTTACGCCAAGAAAGCAAAAATAGTAATGTATATTCAGTTGAAATAAATTTGTTATTATAACAACAAAAACACTTTTATTGATTAATGTTTCAATTAGACGAAGATATTTAATATGTAGCTTTCTTACTACGTACATTACATATACATGTACTTCTCATAATAAATTTAGCCCCCTTCTGGAACGGCCACCCGCCTTATAAGTCCACTTTCCCGGTGCAGCAGGGGTGGCCGTATAAAAGGGGGACTACTGTAATGCTTTATTTATAGAGGGTGACTCATTAGTCAAGGACTATTTTCCTTTTGAGGCCCCTCTTATGAAGAGTATAACAATGCACATTGTATGAAGATAGCAATAATTACTATTTATTTTAACATGTTTATCTATTAGAAACACACATACTAATGATATCTCTTCATAAATACTCTTAATATTTTCAGCAGATTTTTCATGTAATGGAAGCTTTTCCACAGAACTGTACCAGCGTATTGGAAGCCCTTTTTAAATTGCTCTGTTATTGGTTTTGGTGCTATCTGCTACAACAGATATTATGTACTTCTGAGCCAGTGGCAGGTGTATTTGGAAGTTGTTTACATTTTCAGCATCTACAATGGAGAGAATGTTGGTATACCTATGTTATTTTCATGTACCATGGTTGAAATATCTTTGGATATTGTACCTGTGGAAATTGTACATGATCTAAGCAAACAGTTAACTAAAATGTTTGCTTCCATGTGCTAGAAAAATCAGCCTGAATTAGTCTAAAGTACACTGTCTCTAGCTGCAGTAATAACAATTTCTGAAAGTGCAATGAATCAATTACCAAATATATAAAATGTTTTTAAAAAAAATTAATTGGCTTCTTTTTCACAATTTACCTGTGAAGTCCAGGAAATGCAAATGACCAGCAGAACAACCCTCACCCTGGTTTAGCCAGCCAGTTTAGGCTGTTTTCCAGGATGTGGCTGATGCGCATGTCACAGCTTCTTGGAGTTACAGGTGGGAGCTTAGTGCCAAGTGGGGAGCAAAGGTGGGCGAGCTACCCCCAAAGGAGTATGACTACTTAGCCAGTTTGTGGTGTACCCTCTCCCAGGATACCCCTACACACTCAAAAACAGCTGGTGAGATAGTTCACTAATTGAGCCACTTGGTTTTATTCCAGGCTTTTTTTAGTGCCCAAAGACAAAGACAGCAGGGAACTGGTCAGATCTCAGTGGACATAACAAGCATATAGCATAACCAAGTTTTAAATAGAAACATACTTACTGTCAAAAGGGAAAGTGTATAACCAGTCTAAATCAAACTGATACATATTTTAAAGCCCTATCCACATGGCTTCATGCAAAATACTTTTGTTAGACATTCAGTTAGCTCTCTCATTTGGTCCCATCATCAGCCTAGGGATGAAGATCATCATTATCACCCTGTTCAGGTCACCCACAACATCGATTACTGCAGTGTTTTATCAGAACATAACTGCTCGGGTGGCCTAGTGGTTAGAATGTCCAACATGGAAGCGGAAGGTCATGGTTTCAATCCATGGTCGAGTCATACCAAAGGCTGACAAAAATGGTACTAACAACTGCCTCGCTTGATGCACTGCATTAAGAGGTTAGTGTTCGGACTGGTCGACATGGTGTCAGGATAATGTGACTGGGTGGAACATCATGCTACATGTCTGCGACATGATGTCCCATTGCTAGACATCACTATAAACTGCCTCACTACAGACATCGTAGCGAAATGACTGAAAAATTGTTAAAGCTATGTTAAAAATCCAAATCAAACAAACAAACAAACAAAAAACTTTCATACACCTGTAAAGTGGCAGGTCATCTTACTTAAGCATATTTTCCACCAATGGTTGTGAGATCTGCTTGTTCCTGATGTCCAGTTTAACATGCTCCAGACATGCAGTCAGCAATTCTGGTTGAGATAAAATGCCATACAATGTGGTTGCTTGAGCTGATGAGGGAATATTTAGATTTTTCTGGATATTTCTGCAGTCATCACAGTAGATATTGATCTGCTGGCATTCTACACACTCATCAGCAAAGAGGCAAGCAATTGCTTGTACATCATGAGAAGTGTAATTTAATGTAGATTAAAAATGGAATTGGGCCATGTACTGTCCCTTGGGGAGCACTAGATGTAGATAGCATTACAGTGAGGAATTAGTGTAATTATCAATGCAGATTAGTGTAATATTTAGGATGTAAGAGTGACTATAAGTGCAAATTATTGTAATATTTAGGACATAAGATTCACAATAAGTGCAAATTATTGTAATAATATGATGTAAGAGTGAATATAAGTGCAAATTATTGTAATATTTAGGACAGAAAAATGACTATAAGTGCAAATTATTGTAATATTTAGGACATAAGATTCACTGTAAGTGCAAATTATTGCAGTCTTTAGGACATTAGAGTGTCAGTGCAAATTAGTGTATTCTTTAGGACATAAGAGTGACTGTCAGGGCAAATTAGTGTAGATTTTAGGAAATAGGAGTGACTGTCAGGGCAAATTAGTGTAGTTTTTAGGACATAAGAGTGAGATATTAGGGCAAATTAGTGTAGTTTTTAGGATATAAGAGTGACTGTCAGGGCAAATTAGTGTAGCTTTTAGGACATAAGAGTGACTGTCAGGGCAAATTAGTGTAGTTTTTAGGACATAAGTGTGACTGTCAGGGCAAATTAGTGTAGTCTTTAGGACATAAGAGTGACTGTCAGGGCAAATTAGCGTAGTCTTTAGGACATAAGAGTGACTGTCAGGGCAAATTAGGGGTCGTCCATTTAGTATGTACGCATGGAGGGGGGTAACCCAAATGCGTACGCTTGATTGCGTATGGGGGGGGGTCTACTGACAATGTACGTACGCATAAGAAACGGGGGGGGGGGGGGGTAAATGCTCCATCATTTCAGCTTTCAAACTAGTAGGTATACTATACTGGAAATATCTATGTTAATCATGCGTACATGTCCTGCGTGCGGCGTGTATCACTCATCGCAGGCCAGTGTAAGATGACACCAAAGCGTTCACACTACTGAGTCTACCGACACTGAGAACTTGAATCAAAACCTGGATGATGATGTCAGTGAGGCTGTGGATATTGAGACAGCGGCCCAGCATAGTGCAGCTAATGCTGTTGTGATTCAGCCTTACGTTAAGCTTGTTGCGGAAATTCCTGTTATACGTAACCTGTTTGACTGGGTTCAGTCGGCGTTTGTCTGACCTTTAGCAGACACTGGTGAACTTTTTAAAAGTTTAAGAACATGCAACTTATTTCTTTTATATATACAGCAGCTGAGGACTGTCTGTTTTACTCCGTTTCATTAAACATTTGAATATTATTAATCCTGTGTCATTTCTGCGTGGATGAAATATTGGAAGTTCTATACGGGAAGGGGGTCAGTCATACGTACATACGCATAGGGGGTGGGGTGTAAAAGGTATGCATGCGTACAAGGGGGGGAGGGGTCAAGTTTTGTCTTATTTTTGCGTACGTACTAAATGGACGACCCCTTAGTGTAGTTTATAGGACATAAGAGTGACTGTCAGGGCAAATTAGAGTAGTTTATAGGACATAAAAGTGACTGTCAGTGCAACTTAGTGTAATATTTAAGACATAAGGTTGGCTCTCAGGGCATATTAGTTTAGTACTTTTCCTGGTCCATTCTGTGATGCTGTCTCTACACTTTTTTCTCTGTCTACCTCTCCTTCAACCACCTTGGTCACTACCCTGCAGTACTGTTGTGGATAGACTGTTGGCTCTAGTGACATGGCCATACATGTGTAAAAATATGTACACCTCCGCATGTTCAAGCCTATTTCTTGGCAGCACTATGACATCTACACCTTAGCATGTTAAAGCCTATTTCTTGGCAGCACTATGACATCTACACCTTAGCATGTTAAAGCCTATTTCTTGGCAGCACTGTGAAATCGACACCTCAGCATGTTAAAGCCTATTTCTTGGCAGCACTGTGAAATCGACACCTCAGCATGTTAAAGCCTATTTCTTGGCAGCACTGTGAAATTGACACCTCATCATGTTAAAGCCTATTGGAAGCACTGTGACATATCTACACCTCAGCCCGTTAAAGCCAATGTCTTGGCAGCACTTGGACATATCTACACCA
Source organism: Unio delphinus (assembly GCA_029339505.1). Lineage (NCBI taxonomy): Eukaryota > Metazoa > Mollusca > Bivalvia > Unionida > Unionidae > Unio > Unio delphinus. The sequence goes on along the minus strand of JAQISU010000035.1, from coordinate 11,407,226 downwards.
CAGCATGTTAAAGCCTGTCTTTTGGAAGCACTATGACATATCTTTACATATTGATGTTGAAGCCTATTTCTTGGAAGCACTATGACATATCTACTTAGATTTGTAAAGCCTATTACTTGGCAGCACTTAATTTATATAGGTCAACAACCACTCAATAAGGTTTTTTTCTTCTTACTTTATCAGATATACTTTAAATGTGAATTTTTTTTTACTTTACCAGAAACACTAAAAATGTGTTATTTTTACTTTACCAGAAATTTCAAAAAAAAATTTCTTACTTTGCCATAAATACTTACAATCTGTGTTTTTTTACTTTGTCAGAATTACTTGTGCTCTACTACATACTGTGAAGTTTAATATTGCATTGACATTCACAGTAGTAAAGACAGGAACAAGGTTTACCATTTGCAAAGATTTACTATCATATCCAATGCAATTTGGTATTAGCACAGTGACTGGAAAGTTGATTGGTTATCAGGTACCATAGCAATTTGGGTAAAATGCCCTGCCTTCTTACACTATTTATGTCATAAATATGATTACCAGCTGGAGTTAATCTTTATTTGATTTATAAATTAGCCTTAAAATCCCAGTGTGGTGTAAAATGCACCATATGTATATTTAATATTCCTCATTCTCTTCTTCAGATGGACTGGGCACATTTCATGGGGTATCCACCAGGATGATGTTAATGTAACCTCATTTTCGCAGGAGTCTAACAAATCAGACAAGAAGAAACCTATTCTGCTGATGAGCAGTAGTGAGTCTACAGAAATGAAGGACATTTTTGTCCAAGACTTTGATGTTCAGTTTGTGACAGGAGCAGGGTATAAACTTCTGTGTGTTTCTCGAGGTCTTGCAGATGCCTATGTTCTAACCAAAAACAGTATTTTTAAGTGGGATTGTTGTGGACCGCATGCTGTGTTACAAGCATCAGATGGAGGGATTGTCAAGTATGATGGTATTCTTGAATGCCTAAAGCAGACTGGTTCACTAACAGAGATGAAAACTGTGGAAACTATTCACAAAACATCCCAGATAAAGTACTATGAACCAGACTGCCCAGAGCTAAGTGGAGCACAAAAATGGTGTAATGATGGTGGCATTATTGCCTATAGGTCCATAGAAGTCTTGCATAAGATTACACTAGCTCTTGAAAAATTTCTATAGTGACTTTTCTACAGGCTATTTTCTATCAGTAAATAATCACATTTTTGGTTATTTCGTGGTACCAAGAATTTAAAGTTACAAGGAACAATCATCCTTCTTTAGAAACTCTCAAAATCTCTTTCTTAATCGACAAATTTAAGCATCAATGGAAATTTTGTTTTTCGCAAAGCCATGAATATCTATGATGTTGATAGAATGTATCAGATCATGACTGCAATCATGTACCTAATAATAAGTAGTGCATTTCCAGTGAAATTGAGAATGCAAAACACTTTCTTCTAGACTGCTCCAAATATTAAAATCTTAAAGATTAAATTCTAAACAATACCTTTTGCTCTTATGATTGAGGTATTATTATTAGGCAATCCTATGTTCAATGTAGAAAATAACACACAAATATTTAAGTTGTACAACATTATATAATGATGACTAAGAGATTTACTTAATTGACTGAACTTGCAACCATTTGAATTGCAATTAATTTGTTATTATTTATTGTTATGCTTTGTATGTTAGTGTATGCATATTTTATATATAACCATTGGTACTGGCATCAAGATTTTTGATGTTATATTTTCTTTCTTGTTACAGTTGGGGAGACAGTTCAAATAAGCTTATGTTTTCTACTGAATATCCCCAAATCATGTATGTAATTGCATTTGACAAAGCTTCACAATTAAATATTGTTTTGACTAAAATGTATGCTTACAAATGTTGGTGAATGCACAATATTTCATCATTTTGTTGGATAACAATAACGTATAAAGTATTGGCCACATTTAAAAAGTTTTGTTTTGCTATACTTTTTGGTTTTTGGGGACTAAATTCTGTTTATAAAAATTGTTTTTGTAACATGTTTTATTGTCTTGTTGAACAAAAAACTTCATTGTTTCCTTTCATATTTTAGATTTTGCTATGCCGGTCTGCATTTGGTATTCCTCATAATTCTTCTTTGGTGCTTTATGGCACAACAACATAGCTAGGTTATTTAGTGCTGAAGCAACTGGAGTAGAGCCCAAGGACATGCCCTAACCCTGGCCCAGGTTTGTCTGATGGTAATATTCAAAACCCACACTCTTTTGGTCATTAGTCTGGTAGATTTACATTTTTACCATTGAGACATCCCAGATCAGTTCCACATAATAACAGTATCCATTTTCATGAACATAAATTTGGAATGCTAATTGAAGTACTATGTGTCTGGTAAAGTCAAAAGTTGATTTAGTCATCATCCAAAAGTCATTATACCATACTTCTGTATCACTGTTACCTAGCAACACTATCCATTCTGATCACAGCCTTACAAACATTTCAATGACTATATGCTGCACAGGGTTCGTACGGTCTTTTAAAGTCTCAAGCTTGGGAAAAATGAGGTAGCGTTTTCAAGGCCTTGAAAGTTTGGGAAAATCGAGCATATTACCCTGAGGTCTTTAAAAGTCTTTGAAAATTGAAATAAACCCCCCCAAAAAATAATTTCTTTCCAGAATCACAAATAAAATTATCAGAGGTTGTTAGATTCAGATGTAATCTAGTTATCCTGGTTTCTTTCTTTTTATGACCCGTTCAGTTTATTGCCGCCGCAATAACAAAAGAGGCTTTGTTTTGTTTGGCCATCCAAAGTATGCCTCGGCGGCGACTTCAATCGCACATGCACTCTTCATCAAAGCAATACGGTGCCGCTACACACTTCATCAAAGGAAGTCACCAATAAAATTGCCCAAGGTCGTTAGCTTCGGATGCAGCTGGTTTTCCTGGCTTCTTTCGTTTGACGAATAGTTCAATTTGACTGGACGAGTCCATCAGTTTTAGCCAATCAAAATGTTAATTACACTAATTCTACGTAGAAAGTTCGCAAAAGTTACACGCTCAAGAATTCAAAATTTCTTCATTCGATTTACATCTTCTGCAAGTTCAGTGTTTAAAAATGCCAGGTCTTTGCTCTTTCAACGATATCTGGCTTGAACAAGAGAAGTACAAGGAATGGCTGCAAAAGGATAAGTTATGCAAACGAAAGGCGTTTTGTACGTTGTGTAAAAAGACGATCAACTTATCTTCAATGGGAGAAGGAGCCCTTACAAGTCATGCCAAAGGTAAGTTGCAAATTAGTAACTACATGTTCATTTGGTGGAACAAAGTTGCAGAAGTATAAGCCATTGGTAGTTTTTGGAAAAATAATGGTAAAAATTCATTACTCATCGGGTATAAAATAAGATCGTTTAGTTTGATGATTTGGGAGATATAGCAAAAGAGGGCCTGTTTAAATTTACTTCTCAGTTTTTTTAACACGTTTGAGGAACAAAAATCATTTTCGAATATTTTGTTCTACATAACAATATTCCTTGATTTAATACAGAAACATCCATTGTAATAAATTAAATTCACGGATAAACAGTTTCAAAGTGCGCATGCGTACACTGAGTTAAACAGAGTTCTTGTTCTTGAATTGCGAGTATAAAAAAATAAAAATTATAAAAAAAGGCGTCAACGAAACAAACAGGTTGCTATAGTCAGACTATTTTAGAACCTGTTTTGCCCAGTACTTTGAAGTGCGTGAAATATTGCTAAATTTATAGATGTTTATTACAAAAAATGGGGAAAAACCTGCTTAACCTAATTTTAAAGTCAGAGAATTAGGTGCCACACATCACAGCCTTTTTTAGACTTACAAAAATGGTACTAACAGCTGCCTTGCTTGACGCTCAGCATAAAGAGGTTAGTGTTAGGACTGGTTGGCCTGGTGTCAGGATAATGTGACTGGGTGAGACATCATGCTACATGTCTGCGGCATGGTGTCTCAGTGCTAGACATCACTATAAACTGCCTCACTGCAGACATCGTAGCAAGATAACTGAAAAATTGTTAAAGCTACGTTAAAAATCCTAATCAAACAAAATCACAGCCTTTTTTAATAAAAAAAACTATTTTATTTCACTTTTTCAGAAGCCATTTTTAAATGGTAATTTGTGTCTAAATAGCTTTTCTTACTAGTGTGTAAAACCGAATTAAAAATTACTTTCATGCATCATGAAGTTGTATGTTTTCATTTAGATTCATTAAAATTCTTGCAGTGATAATTACTTTTGTTTCATTTCTAGGATATAAGCACCAACAAAATACAATATCTGCAAAACAAGTCGCACCAGTAAGTGCATACTTTTCACAGCCAGCAGCAGATGGTGTGACAAGTACAAAGCAGCCTACCAAAGCAGCTCCAGCAACTTCTACTTTAAAGACTAGTTTAAATACTTTTTGCACTAAATCTGAAGTACTACGGGCTGAAGTTCTCTGGACAATGAAATGTATTCACAGCCACTACAGCATGAACTCATGCAAGGGCATCAACAATATTTTCAAAGCAATGTTTCCTGACAGTAAGATTGCTGAACAGTTTTCATGCAGTGAACGCAAGACAGCTTATCTTGGTGTGTTTGGATTAGCACCTTTTTTTGCTGATCAGTTGTTGATGAAAGAGAGAGGCCAACTTGTATGTCCTTCTGTTTGATGAGACTCTGAACAAAGATATGCAGGTGAAGTAAATGGGCTTGCATGTATGGATATGGGACTGCAACAAAATCAGCACATATTATCTCACATCTGAATTTCTTGGTCATGCTCGTGCTGAAGATCTGGTGGACAAGTTTGAGCCCATTGTGTCTGACATAGGATATAAGGGTATTCTACAGCTGTCGATGGATGGACCAGCAGTTAACTGGAAATTGTATGACTTGTTGCAGTCTCATATTTCACATTCAACACCCTTGAAAATGTAAGAAGTTGGTTGCTGTGGACTTCATGTTATGCATAATGCATTTCGCAGTGGCTGTGCAGCAGTACCATGGGATTTGGAAACTCTTCCGAGCAGTGTTTACCACCTATACCATGATTCACCAGCAAGAAGACAAGATTTCATGGACTTTACAGGATCAACTGTATTTCCACTCAAGTATTGTAAACACAGGTACAAATATTTGTTTGGTTTACTCGATGTCTATACAGTCTATTTTACTTTTTTAATTCATTTAATTTCTGAAAGTTTAAATTTAACTTACTTGGTATTGAAAGAAAATTCAAGTTCTCATTGCTACCGTAATTATTTGTATTTTTTGTTTTGTTTCAGTTTGTATTGTTGAATTCTTTTCTGTTTTAATCAAACTAATTATGATTTTCCTTGTTTCAGGTGGCTTGAGAATATTGAACCAGCGGAGAGGGTCATTTTCCTTTTGCCACATCTTGCTGACTTTTGTTCGGCTGTGAAGAATAAAAAGATAACAGTACCAACCTGCAAGTCCTTTATGAATGTTCTTGATGCTGTTGGGGATCCTTTGATTAAAGCTAAGCTGCAGTTCTTTGTAACTATTGCCAGAATCACACTACCCTTTTTGGAGGCTTACCAAACGGATAAACCTATGCTTCCATTCCTTGCCACAGACCTGGGAGTTTTAGTGAAAGACCTCATGTCATGTTATGTGAAACCTGAAATCATGTCCAAGGCAAATTCTGTGACCGCATTAGTGAGCATCGGGTTTGATAAGAAAGAGAATTTCCTTGATGCAGGAAAAGTTAAGGTTGGCTTTTCAGCTTCAGAAACATTATTAAAGGTAGGAGCTTCAGACAGGGATAGATTTGCTTTCAGAACAGAGTGCAGAGACTTTATGATTGCAATGGTAAAGAAGCTGTTTGAGAAATCACCTCTAAAATATCCCTTGGTGAAAAACATGTCCTGGGCTGACTCTGGACTTGTGCAATCAGGATCAGACAAGGAAAAGGGAGAAACAAAACTTCGTAGGGTCCTAAAAATTATGTGTGAGGCTGGAAGAGAAGTAGAGTCCCGATGTGATTTAATATTAACTCAGTACGGAAAATTAGGGGATGAAGTTATCCAATCGGACAATCATCTCTTGAAAAGCTTCACTAGAACAGATGACAGACTTGATGAAGTGTTTTATTCTGTCCTTTCCAAAAGAAATGAATATGTTGAACTTTGGAATGTTCTCCAGAAAATGTTGTTGTTGTAACATGGGCAGGCAACAGTGGAGAGAGGATTTTCTATCAACAAACAGGTATCTGTTGAGAACCTCAGCAGAGAAAGCCTCAGAGCTCAAAGGTTAATCATTGACACAATGAGAAAAACAGGTGGACCTTTGGAAATCATCATTAGCAATGAAATGATGACATATGCCTCCTCTGCAAGACATAAGTACCATGCCTATCTGGATAAGAAGAAAGCAGAGGAGAAGGATGAGAAGAAAAACCCAAAAGGAAAGAAACGGGAGTTGGCCTTGGATGAAGTGGAAGAACTTAAAGCTAAAAAGCTGCGTCTTGAAGCTGACATTGCCAGCCTACATGCTTCCTCTGTACAGAAAGTAGAAGAGGCAGAGTTAAAAGGACTCATTGTGCTTGTAACAGAGTCAAATGTTCTTAGGAGAAGAGCAGAGGAAAAGATGACAGTGGTGGCATCTCTTTCCAAAATGATTGAAAAGAAAAAAAAGCAAATAAAATAATGCATTTAAAGCAGTGCTGATGTCTTTTAAGAGAACAATTTATGTTGTATTAAATCTGACACGTATGCTACATATTTCTGGAGAAAAAAACAACAAATGTTAACCTATCTTCTAGATCATTATAATGCAATTTTAGGCAATTAATTAAAGTTTGACTTTAATCAGTAAACAATATTGTGGTATTTGGCATTCGTTGTTTTCTCTTATAACCTGTATACACAATGTTAGCAAAAATAGGTCTTGGAAATCTCTGTTTGTGGTCTTTGAAAGTTTGGGAAAAGTCTTTGAATTTATCATTCATAGTTGAGTATGAACCCTGATGCATATCTTACTTTGGTACTAGGTCAAAATGTCACGGACAGAATGGCATGTGGACAAAATGTCAGTGGACATAATGGCACGGACAAAATGTCATGCGGTCCTTAAATTTGCGAAAAAAATATAAGATGGAAAAACCAATGAAAAACTTCACTAATCTATTTATTCAAATTTAGTCTTACTTTATTATAATAATTATATCTAGCCTATATTAATAATAGTGTTCGATATTCAGTTACAGTCAAACCCACTTATCTCGACCTCGGTTATCTCGACAACCCGCTTATGTCGAGCGTTTTGGTCTGGTCCCAAAAAAATTCTTCTTTGTTATGCTATTTTTTACCCGCTTATCTCAACCTCTGTTAAGTCAATAACCCGGTTATGTCGGGCATAAGTTTCGGTCCGAAGTAACATGTGGACCCGCTTAATTCGACGAAATGCAACTTTTTAAAGTCAATCTCACAGAAATTGTACAAGAAATAGTCAGCAAAAGCGATCGATTTTCAGGCACAATTTTGGTCTGTTACAGCAGTAGTCACATGTTTATTTCATATTCTTTCTATTTTTGGTTCGTAAGAGTAGCTTAATCGATTAGTTTATTAAGAATATATCATGTTCACTACATAAAATATTCAAGGATTCACAAAGACAAGAGTGTGCACAAATTACAATGTAACTTTATTTTACGAAAACGCAGAATCTTAGATGTCAGCTAGATGTGTATTTTATCATTTCCCTTTTATTTCTTAAGGTATATTTCAGATATGAATTATGTTCCGAAGTACATGTATACAAGAAACAACAATCAAGGAGATACAAGTAATGAAATATTATGTACATGTACACATTAATAATCAATGTGCAGACGGAAAAGTGCTGATCGGCTGAATATTCTGGTCATGAAATTGCTCCATATGCACGTAATATCATGACGATTTATTGTATAGCATTTTATGACAAAATAGTCAAACATGTCAGCAATATTTTCAAAATATCTAGGAATTATAAACTGAACATAATGTAGTGGAAATATAAAAATATACGGTAAAATTACCTACACGTACATGTACAATAAACGCATACTATATATGAATAAAAAAAATGAATACTTTTTTCATTTTGAATCTATACATCTATAAAAGACACAAGTACATAAACATATCATAATGTGCACTACATTATTTTTGTAGAAAATATGAAGTAATATCAGTCTGCTTTTGTTTACTCCGGTGCTGATTTGTTGTAACGAACGATTCAAAAGCACTTACGTTTTCATACATATGCTCGGCACCGTCGACACTTGCCACAAACAATTTCATTTTTTTAATGCATTCAGCCATTTCACTGTAGCTTGGGATAGTGATAGGCTGATCATCATCATCATCATCATCATCTTGCTTGCATGATTGTATCTGCTTCGTTGTCACCGATTGGATTATTTCCTCATCAGTAAGTTCACCATAGGCATTGGCATCATCATCCACGTGAACATAATTAGAAAATTCATCCCGAGCAATGCCTATGGAGTCCGCAATCTCATCAGCCATCGCTTCAAGACCTATTTCTGATTGAGGCTCTTTAATTTCTTGTGCAATTAAACACTGCTGGTGAAATTCTTCATGAGAAATTTCTGGAAAAATACAATGGAACCAGCAGTTTTGAATGGTTTTCAGCGATACACTGTTCCAAGCTGCACGGGCATACATGATGGCGTCTAGCAGAGTTGGTTTATAGGATCGCTTTTCCTCAACTGCAAGCAAATAATTGCAAACTAAAGCTTTCCGATAATGGATTTTAAAAGCCTGAATTATTCCTTGGTCGAGTGGCTGAAGCTTACTGGTAGCATTGGGAGGAAGAAAATACACTGTGATAGCTTGTAACCCTTCTACACGTGGGTGAGCACGGCAGTTGTCTATTATCAATTCGATCTTTCGTTTTTCAAACTGTAAGTGGCGATCTAACTTGCGTAACCAGCTGGTAAAGATATCACCTGTCATCCAGCTATTTGACTGGCTTTTATAGTTAACGGGGAGAGAAGACCTATTCAGGTTTTTGAAGCATCTTGGATTTTCTGATTTTCCTATTATTAATGGCTTGATCTTGTCACTTCCATCCATATTTTCGGCCAAAAGCAAAGTTACTCTCTCTTTGGATTTTTTTCCTCCATGGCATTTGTTTCCTTTGAAATCCATCGTCTTGTTAGGCAGACATTGCCAAAATAGCCCCGTTTCATTAGCGTTGTATATATCGCATGGCTTGAACTTGTCTAAGATTTTTGGCAAAACTTCTTTATGCCATTCCTTAACAGCCACATCTGAAACAGATGCACTCTCTCCATACACGGTTTTAAAACATATATTATTGCGCTGTTTGAAACGATCTAACCAGCCATGTGATGCTTTCCATGTTTCGTGTCCCAAGTCTTTTGCAAATTTCTCAGCCTGTTGCTGGATACGAGGGCCATCTACTGGGATATTTTCGGCACGGACGTTTTTAAACCATTTTAGTGTTGCCTCGTCGACATCATCGAACTTTGAGGTACGCATTTTCTTTCTATCGGGACCAAATTGTCCAAGTTCATAAGTAGTTTTGATTTTATCAGCATTTTTCTTCCAGCCTGAAATAGTGTTTGATGGAATGTTGTACTTTTTTGCCAAATCAGAACACTTTTCGCCTTTTTCAAGTTGTAGCAAAATTTCATACTTCAGTTCAATGTTTTGGTTTGAAATCTTTTTCTTTTGGAACATTTTTTTCTCTCTCATGAAACAGCATATACTATACATGTACTTGTCAACAGAAAATAAACAGAACAGATATATTTCTAGGCAGAATATCACCCTATATATATGCTCGTATATATGCACGCGAATGGATAATCTCAGGCACTTGGCTTCTATACAATGGCAGTCGAGGCCCCATAATTTAGTTCTCATGCTTGAGGTCTTCTTAATTTTGTTTTGTTTTCTTATTTGTAATATATCTTATTTAGGTCTGGCAGAAAAATTGGCTTCCATTGTTTTAATTTATTTTCAAAATTCCTGTGAATACCAGTAAAGGGGAACCCAAGTCGGCAAAAAAAAAAACAGAAAAGAAAATAAGAATCGGCACACTTGAAAGAATCAAAAGTCAGTTTCCAGGGTCGGTTTGCTTTGCAATAAAATAACCTTTGTATTTGATATCCTGCCGGTAAGTTCAAAGAATTAGTTTACTGCTCGCTACCGGATGTGTTTATTCACCACCCGTGCATCTATTTATTTGCCATCTGGAATCATAATTGATACAAACTCGCATTGATGCCTGCAGGGTAAGTAGTCTACTCAAGATTAACTTGATTTAATAAATACTCTTTGTAACCCATGCTAGCGAAAGGAGTGTCATTTGCACTCACAGTCAATGTACATGTACATGTATTTTCAAAAACATTTATTGATCTTTATCTGCGAGATACTGTCATATATTAACCTGGATATAATACAATCTTGGTTATTTTGCACCTAACACCGTGTTATGCGTGAATGGCGGGTGCCTGAAAGCAATCGGTGTATGTTTCTCTCTCACGCTCTCGTTTGTGATTTTCTTTGATCCATTTTTCAATCTGATAACATATTCAAACCTCTGAGTACAACCAAACATGATTTGTTTTTCAATATTCACATCAATTATAAAAATGTGTCGTGTGTTATCTGACATAAGTGATGCACACAACAGTAATGGATGCATACGCTACATGTGATATAAGGAGTTCATAGATATATTTTTTCTTTAATAAATTACTTATGATGATAAAAAAGGAATAAATGATAACAACACCAGGTTAGTTCATTTCATTTTATTATCAATTAAGCGTTTTGTTTATTTTATTGTAACATGCAGTGGGAGGGGATTCCAGTAAACACCAGCAAGAGACAGGAGTAATGCTCAAGGACATTTTTAAAATTACCGGTTTTTATGAACCCGGATATCTCGGGACCTGGTTATGTCGACGATTTCTTTACACCCCCGACGTAATCGAGATAACCGGGTTTGACTGTAATAAAAAGCATAGTATTATTAGGTTATTTTAAAAACGCTTCTAAAAATAAATTATCGAGTCTTTTATCAATGAAAATAAATAATGAAGTCAAACAACATTAATGTTTAAAACACGTGCAATGTCTCCTAAATATGTGATTGGATCTCAGTTGTTGTAGTCGGTCACCATAGTGTGCAATGCCTCGTTGACGCGGATGTATGTTTTCTTTTTCTTCCCAGCCGTTATTCCCAGTTCCAATTGATGACGAAGAAGATGAGTGCCGTGTTGTTCCTGTTGTAGTTTCCTTGCAAGTTTGGTCGTGGTCGGATGCAAGAAACCGACAACATTGTTGAATGCATTGTGCCAACCCTCAGTTGCGTTGTTGCTGTGAGGCAGGTTGTCGATTACTCTAGAATATTGAAACCAAAGTTGAATTGAGAATCTGGGTGGCCCTCTTCTTGCTCATCTTAATCTACCAATGAAGTTATCTTCCATGTAATCACAGATAACATCTATGTCACGGTAAGCTGGATCTTCGAGTGAATGTTCAATTAAATCAATAACATCCTGTGGTGGAACGAATGCCAGAGCAAGAAATCGTTTGACGAGAAGTGCGAAATCCGGTTCATTTCTGTAATGTTCTGAGAATCCTTCTGCTTGCAATTTCTTCCAAATGCATTGACCGAAGTGAAACATGCATCCGGTGATTGTTGCTGCCGGGAATGTGTTCTGGAATGCTCTAATTGCTGCTAGTTCGAAATCAACCATAATTGAATCTGGATTCAGACTTGCTTTCAATATCAGAATTTCCTGAAGCAGATGTTGATATGCTTCTTCTGTTCTTGAAAATAGTAGTGCATATACTACCGGGAAAACTTCGCCATTAATAAAACCATGAATCATGTAGAGTTGGTCATATCCATTTGGACTCACTCGAAATGTTCCATCTGCAAACCAGTGCTGACATCTGGAAAGGAATTCCAAATCATCCTCAGCTGCGAAGATGATCATGTCGTCTCTCCTAATACGTATGAAAGGTCTGTTGCTCTGCGTCAAAGAATATCTCATGATGTCATCTTGATTATTTGGTCCCACCTTCTGACGATGTCGTCCTACATCTTGTGCCAATGTTGTTCGTTTTGGAAGTAGATGCGCTGCTGAAACTGGAACATTCATCAATTCATTCTAAACAATTGATAGTGTTGTTTCTTCAGTTGTTTCACCTCTTCTTTTCATGCCGGCTTGTGCACTTTTGACCTCTACTTGACCATGAGTTACCGTGTGGTTGTGAGTTGCAACTTCATGGATAATTTCATCATCTTTTGTGTGCACTTGCGCTGTGCACGTTCTTTTTTCACAGCGCCAAAGGCTTTTTCCATCATTGTTCGCCGAATGCTTCGTAAAAAAGTAACCTTGAACGATAAGCTTACACTTTCCTTTCTGTGATGTAACTAATTCTAACATTGTTGTCAGCTTTATTTAATTTATTTATAAATTCTAGTTTCTGGAAGTGTTTATATATAGTGTAACGATATTCATGGAGCAAGCCCAAAATTTGAAATCCAGCTCATGCTCCAATTACAGCTCTAGCAATTAATTTATTAAGGCGACACAAATAGTCATCTGGTAAAGTTAATTTTAATTTGCATAGCTGTGTTTTTAATTTGAGGCCAATACGTACTCAACGGGCTGAAACCAAATTTGCTTTGGCACATAACACTGACTGCGCCACGACGAGATAGATAATTAAAATGAGATGAAAGTTTAATTTGAGGCCAATACGTACTCAACGGGCTGAAACCAAATTTGCTTTGGCACATAACACTGACCGCGCCACGACGAGATAGATAATTAAAATGAGATGAATTGTCAAGTGGAGATGAAAGTTTAATTTGAGGCCAATACGTACTCAATGGGCTGAAACCAAACTTGCTTTGTCACATAACACTGACCGCGCCACGACGAGATAGATAATTAAAATGAGATGAATTGTCAAGTGGAGATGAAAGTTTAATTTGAGGCCAATACGTACTCAATGGGCTGAAACCAAACTTGCTTTGTCACATAACACTGACCGCGCCGCGACAAGATAGGTAATCCAGCTCATGCTCCAATTACAACTCTAGCAATTAATTTATTAAGGCGACACAAATTGTCATCTGGTAAAGTTAATTTTAATTTGCATAGCTGTGTTTGTAATTTGAGGCCAATATGTACTCAACGGGCTGAAACCAAACTTGCTTTGTCACATAACACTGACCGCGCAGCGACAAGATGGGTAATTAAAATGAGATGAATTGTTGAGTGGAGATGAAAGTTTAATTTGAGGCCAATACTTATTCAACGGCTGAAACCAAACTTGCTTTGGCACATAACACTGACCGCATTTTTCACTAAAATTAAGACTCATTTTATATAAACCCATTTCATATTTTTCACATTTGAAAGAATTCATCCTACATTGCCCTATTTAATATTCCATACTTGTTGGAGAACTTATTTTACATTGCCCTATTTAATATTCCATACTGGTTGGAGAACTTATTTTACATTGCCCTATTTAATATTCCATACTGGTTGGAGAACTTATTTTACATTGCCCTATTTAATATTCCATACTGGTTGGAGAACTTATTTTACATTGCCCTATTTAATATTTTGCCAGTTAACAATTAGTGTTATTATATATTACATTAAATTATAAGACTGTTGCAATGTGACTGTAAGACTGGCATTATGACTATATTTTATAAACTGAATGTTTTATTAAGTGAAGCTTACTTTTTATTGGCTTTTCACCATTCTAATTGTATACATTTGTTTATTTTGTCATTTCTCAGTCGTTAACTCACAGGTGCACATCATACAACAGACAACTATCTACAGTTGCTATTTTTAAATTTTAAAAATAAACAAACTAATAGACCATTTTGGACCAAGTTTGGTACATACAATCCTGGTACAAAGGTCTTTCCAATTCATGTAAATGATGCCAACCATCAAATATGACAGGAAGACCTTACAAATTTGTACAAATGATACTAAGCCACCTTTAAAATTTGGTGCAAAAAAGTATCTGTCTAACAATATCTAACAATAAAAATGCTTTTTTAATGACCTTTCAAAAAAGACTAAATAGAATTTGACCAAACTTGATAGAATTGTATCCTGGCATGAAGACCTTTCCAAGTTGTACAAATGATGTCAGTCTACCATCAAATATGGTCCCCTGTTTGGTATAGTTTGGTTTACTGCATTTGACAGGCTGTATGTGGTGGCCAACACAACTGGAAGAACAATGGGAAACTAATGGCAAGCTTTCTCACATACACAACTCTGGCTTAACCAGTGCAGAGATGAAAGTAGAGATCACTAATTGTGAGCAGTTTTAGACTAGACCTATGACCCCTTGTTTGTTATGGTGATTAGCATAATATATACTGTTATGTATAGTTATTTAATTTACATTGTTGGTTATTTAATTTTATTTTTAATTTTTTAAAATTTCATGACATGCTATTGTATACTGGACTTAACTTTGTCAAAAATTGAGTTCATTTCTGCTTGACCTGAATTTACTTTTTCCGTAAACAACTAAGACATATCTAAATTATTCTCAACGTGTATGGGTTTAAAATCAGAATTATTATTAAATGAAGTAAATATGTTTATTTGGGTCCAGGTCTAGTTTTTGGAAATTTCTTAATATATTTGACATAGTCCAGGTTCTGGTTTCTAATAATAGCTAATTAATATTTTTATTTTGTAAATATCAGGATCATTCTATAAGGTTATTTTCCATCAGGTAATAGTTTTGTTTTAAGAAAATGCAAATTATGACTGGTGGTCATGTAGAGAACTATATAATATTGTAACTGGGAGGATTTTCCATTTGTGCTTTAACTTCTACCACAATCGAGTTTTATTATATGTTTAGTCCAGTATCATTTTGGTCTTGAATTTATTTTCTTCGAATTATTGAATTCAAATGATTAGTTTCTCTGGAAATAAAAAGGTGCCCAGATAAAATTCTTGAATAGACTCATTCACTGGAATTTATAGTGATTTCAAACCTGGAATTATAATACTGTGATTAACAAAAGACTAGTGGCACAACAATACTCTACAAGCTACAACATACACCTAAGTGCCTGCAACATTAGAGTTAATTGGACTTCTACTAAAGTTTTATTCAGGACTTTAAACTATTAGGACTTGTGTCTGTAATTCTTGGATTAGTTGAGACTTAATTAATAATACAGTAAGTTCCTTTTTGTTACATTTTTACTTTATATTCTAGGGAAATACATTTTTTGTTGAATTTGACAAAACTTGTTGTTTTTCACTTTTTTGTTACTTATTTTAAGAGCATAGACTTAATATATATATCCCTATATTAAATAAATATGCATGTAGATAACTTAAATATTATTGTAGATAACTTAAATATTATTGTAGAATTCAGTTCTCTTGTGGCCTTGACCATTGACCAATACAACAAGTTTCTTCCATAACTTAAGTGCAGACCATCCACAAAGTTAGATTCAGTTTTGTGAAGTATAACCAATATTACTGTCCAAAAACCAGTATTCTTCTTTTAGGCACAGTGACCCTAACCTTTGATCCAAAAAGCAATAGGATTCTTTCAGGCACAGTGACCATGACCATTGATCCAAAAAGCAATAGGAATCTTTCAGCCACAGTGACCCTGACCTTTGATCTAAATAAAAATCAATAGGAGTCTTTCAAGCACAGTGACCCTGACCTTTGATCCAAAAAGCAATAGGAATATTTCAGGCACAGTGACCCTTACCTTTGATAAAAAAAATCAATATGATTCTTTCAGGCTCAATGACCCTAACCTTTGATCGAAAAAGCAATAAGAATCTTTCAAGCACAGTGACCCTGACCTTTGATCAAAGAGCAACAGGAATCTTTCAGGCACAGTGACCCTGATCTTTGATCTAAAAATCAAAAGGATTATTTCAGGCACAGTGACCCTGATCTTTGATCTAAAAATCAATATGAATCTTTCAAGCACAATGACCCTAACCTTTGATCCAAAAAGCAATAAGAATCTTTCAAGCACAGTGACCCTAATCTTTGATCTAAATATCAATAGGATTCTTTCTTGATCAAGATTCTTGTCATCTACAAAGTTTGCTTGAGATGTGTGGCATGAAACTAATATTACTGTGCAGGAACCATTTTGTTCTTGTAGTGACATTGATCCTGATCTTTGACCTTTTGACTATAGACTCGAGACAGTTTCGTCTTTCAGAGTGACCTTGACTTGTGAGCTTTGGAGCTCAAAATTGATAGTGTTCCTCCTTATCACGTGTGCAAGCCAGCAACAAATTTGGTAACTTTAGATGGAAACCTTTAATTATTATGCAGAAACCATTTTCCTTCTTTTAGTCACATTAACTTTGACCTTTGAATTTTTTTAGCCAAAAAGTGATTGGTTTCTCCTTACCTCTAAAGCAAAGCATCCCCAAACTGTCGATTGCTGGAGATCTCAAGTTGTATGGAGGTCTATTTGATAAGAGATGAACAGACAAGATCACAGCATAATGCAATCCTTTTTATGTTGGGATGGGAAAGGAGAATATAAACACAGAAACCTTTTAAAAAGCCTCTTCTTATAAAATAAATTGAACATAATTTGATGAAATTTGAGAGAAATTAGCCTGGTAGGAATAGAATCTCAAGTTTGTGCAAATGATGCATTTTCTCCATTGTTAATAATGACTATTACTAAATAAAACAAACCTTTAAATGACCTCTTCTCCATAACAACTGATCAAAATTTCATCATAATTGATGGTAAACATCCTTGTGTTTAGGTCTTTCAAAATTTTTATAAATGATGCCAGGCAACCATTAACTACAGCTGCCATTATTATTTTGGAAAAAGAACATTAAAATGCCTCCAAACCAATGAAGAAAACTTGACCAATTTTGATAGAACACATCTTTGGCATACAGGGCTTTCAAACTTGTAAAGCTGTAGATGGTCTGCAATAAAATAGGACAACTTTTACTAAAAATTGGAAAGCATGTACATGACATTTCCTCAAAACCAGCTTCAAAATTTGATCACATTTGACAAAGCTACCTGTCAAATTTGTATACTTGATTCTGATCTACCATCAAATATGATTACCTTTACAAAAGATTGTTGTGCCATCTTCTCTAAAACTACACAATATAATTTAATGAAACTTCAACAGAAGCAACTTTGCATGAAGACATTTCAAAAGTTTATGAAAGATCCAATCAAGAATGGCCACTAATACTAAAAACAAAAAGCTTGAAAAACTTCCTCTCAGAATCACTCAACAGAATTTTTACCAATTTAACAAAGTATTCTGGCATACAAGCTTAAATGTTATACAAATTATTCCAGTCCACAATCCTGGACTGTGGTTGACTGATTGGTCTTAGGTTCTAGCCTTAGCAGATCTATGACATCTCAACTCTGTCCATGAGTTTGAATCTTGACTTTGCCAACATGGCTACGTAAATAGGCTTTCAAGCAGTAACTTCCTGCTTGATTTGGCCAAAATGGCTAAGTAAATAGGCTTTCAAGCAGTAACTTCCTGCTTGATTTGGCCAAAATGGCTAAGTAAAAAGGCTTTCCAGCAGTAACTTCCTGCCTGATCCAAGTCACATTATTCTGTTCAGTATAAAAGCAGTAGTCTCTTCACATGTCTGATGTTAGTTGTAACTATTGTCCTCTTTTCATCATTGCTAAGTGTAGTTGTAGTAATCTCTTCACACAATTCCTAGGTGTAACTGTAGTAGTCTCTCCATATGACCGTTATTTGTTGCAACTGTTGCAGTCTCATCACACCATTGTTTAGTGTAACTGTTACCAGTGTATCCCCTAGGGGTGCAAGACTGAGAGTCAAAAATCTCCTTGGTGTCAAAACTGGGGGTCAGACTGAGTAAAAACCAAATGTTGTTATCAAAACTGGGGGTCAATTTAAATATTTGAGGGTCTCTGAAGCGCAAATGAGGGTAAAGGGAAACACTGTGTTACAGTAGTAGTCTCTTCACACCATTCTTAGACATAACTGTTGCAGTCTTTTAGTGACCATTCTTAGGTGTAACTGTATTAGTCTCTTTATACCACTTTTTGAGGTGTTACTTTGTTGTCTCTTCACATGACCATTGTTATGTTTAACTGTAGTAGTCTCTTCACATGACTTGTTTGGCATAACCATTTTAAGCGGCCATGGGAAAAATAACCTTTATCATGAGATTTATAGTGATGGCAATATAATAAAGTGCAATTCATAGTGATTTAATTTTTGCATCTCTTTTTAAACGTGAGATTTTTGTCCCAAATATGGCAAGTTATGAATATATATATATATATATATATATATATATATATATATATATATATATATATATATATATATATATTGTCATTATAATCTTCATCTATGACTTTTTATATGTTAATTTACATTATAGTTTTCATTACTGATTTACAGTATAGTCTTTGTCACTGATTGATACAATATTGTTATGTATATCTATATTTTTTGTAATTCCTGCTACATGATTTTATCTAAAACAAATTATTGATTATTCATGGCTATAAATTCCACAGATAATCTTTAATCAAACTTTGCCTGACTTGACTTGAGTTTGTTTTAGGAATATTAAGAGCCTCAAATTATATAGGATGTTTAAATAGATGCTTATGTATGTTTTGACAATTGTTAATAATAATCAAAATAATAAGACTTGATGACTTTGGGTTTGGCTGGTGGGGTTTGGACAGTTCTAGAAGAATTAAGTAATTTCCCGTTGGTTGAGCCAAGTTACATGAATAGCCAATTTCAAAATATATTGAGTAGCAAGATCTGTCACATGGGGCATTTTATTAAACATAGTCATAATAGAAGGAGTATATAAGGAGAGAACTGTGCATTGCAAATCAGATTCACTTCTATTTTGGAGTCATTCTTATTCCTTGTGTTTCTGTTGTAAGACTGAAAATGTGTTTTATGTTGTGCATCAGTGTTATTTGAGATGAAAAACATTTGCTTCAACCGTTCACTGGAAATAGAAAGTGTTCTTTTGTTTGGGATTAAAATATTCTGGAACTTCTGTGAATTACTTAAAGGAGTTCTGGACAATGCCAACTTGACAATGTCATGATTCTTGGCAGACCAGTACACTGCTAGTGTTTAAATTTATACAGAACTTTTCATTCTTATTAACTGTCATTTAAATTTATCAGGAATTTTTTATTATTCTTTATAAGAATCCTCTTATATTTTCATTTATAACTTTAATAATTAAATTATTTGATAAGTTTTACAAGACTTGTTTGTTTTACTTCTTTCTGTTTCTTAGTTTATGACATTGGAGTTGTAGTAATAGTTTTTATTACCAATTTCCATTAAAGTCCCTATCAGTAACCTACATTATTATCTTTATTGGATAATAATTTTGTTCTCTGATTGATAAAATATTGACCTACAATATAGTTTTTATTACCAATTTCCATTATAGTCATTATCAGTAACCTACATTATCTTTGTCACTGTTTGACATTATAGACTTTTTCAATGAGTTACATAATATTTATTACTGAATAAAAGTATAGTCTTTATCACTGACTTTGTATTATATTGACTTACATTATACTTAATAATATTAATAATAATGAGGACTTTGTATAGTGCCTTATCTTTAGAAGCTCTAAGCACTTTGCAACATATAGAATGATAAGACTGCCAAAAAAACCCACAAACACCATGAAATTGGAATGCAAAAAATGCTGACAATATTCAAGGTAAGAATGGGGTGGGGGTTAGGTGGGGCTCCGAGTGGTTGAGTGGTATAAAGCACTTTTCGTTACGGATCACTGCTGTCTCACCTCTGTCTGTGTGGGTTCGAGTCTAAGATTCGGCTAATGTAGTTATGTGAGAAAGCTTGCCAGCAGCTTCTTGTGGGTCGGTAGTTCTTTCCGGTGCTTTTCCCTGGGTTTTTCCTCCACCAATAATACTGGCTGCCATGTATAGCCTATTGTGTGCTTAAAAATGACGTTAAACCCTAAAAACAGCAACAACAACATTATTGTTGCAGAATTGTTACCGAGCGGATGGTGGATTAAATGAACAAAACAAACACAAGTGTGAAAGATAATGTAAATTTATGAAATAAATTATTAATGAAAAATAATGATGTATCAACACAATTACTCATGCGTTCAACCCACACTTACAATCACAACCATTCACAATACATGAACAAATTAAATATTAATACAAAAGGAATCTCAGATGTAAAGGGATCTCTTGGACTATACACAGATCCAAGGATCCTTTACGAAAGTTAAATTAATGCAAGTATAAATTACGAAAAATGAACACAAACGACAAACTATACTATCGCACGATGGATTGCGATAACTAGCACGACCATATACTTGTATTCAATCAAGTTGCTAGCTTTTATTGATATCTATGCGATCACTTGAAATATTATTGTGATCTGACATAAGCATGCAAATACAACAATGTATTAAATTGTATTACAATTTCAATACACATGTGTCTCGACCCCGTATAACCGCACGATTCAGCAACAGTTGAATCGTCTCCCAGTTTCCCCGAAAACCTAGGGTTGACCAATACTATTATCGGACGTTTCCCTTCACGGATCCACCACAGTTTTACGTTCAGACAACATACATCTACCAGAACCGACGGTTCCTCACTACCCTAGATGTCGACCCGGATGTTTTACAACTCAGATAGCTCCGACACTCGGACTTCTAGCTTTCCGGATATTTACACGTTACACAGATGTTGACGAACAGACAGTTCGACACACAGACAGATACTTCAATTCCGTTTGCACAAATTAACGGCACAATCACATTCAGATATTTATACAAAGATGTTCCACAACAAATCAGACGATATCAAAGACGTTTATCAAAAGATGGTATCAGATGTGTTAACAGCTACGGTATCAGAAATGGTATCAACTACGTTAGCAGCTACGGTATCAGAAACATTGACATCTACGGTATCAGATCTACGGTATCAGAAACATTGACATCTACGGTATCAGCGATTATCAGATCTATGGTAACAGCGATTGTCAGCTACAGTATCAGAAACACGGTAACAGCTACAATAAACAAAACCAGACTAATAATAGTTGTCTCAAAAATAATCTAAGCCGTAGATTACGATATTGCATTTAAAGTCTAATAGTGACTAGTAATTCCAAATATTCTACGTTTAATTGCAATAAAAGCATCATTATACGAAATGATAATCTGAATAAAATTCACAATAAAACGAAAATGTAAATTTAACACTCAACCCTTTGGCTGGAGATTGCAAGACGAGCTTATCTATCCTTCGATTAGATATTTTGGTTCCCGTAATTATTATGAGAAATATCTCGCCTTATATACTCTCTATAGGTGAACATAAATCACATCGAGCTTGCCGTGCACCACGTGAAACGAGTATTTCGGATTTCATGTAAATAACAAACCAGGCACATGCAAATCGTTACACGCCGCTTACCTTGGGAAAACCACTTATTCACCCCAGGCAATACATGTACGACGAAACAAAGAAAATGGTGAGATTAGTTTGTAAATCAAGAAGAAAAATAAATTTAATTTTCGCCTAATTCTGTGACAATTATTAGGTCTTTAAGTCTGTTCTTGCAGTTGGAAAACGTGAGTTTTGATAGCTTTCTTGAAAGGGATCACTGTGTTTGTGTCTTATTTCAATTGGCAATTCTTTCCATGTTGCTGAGCCCTGGTAAGCAAAAGAACATTGTCCATATGACTTCATTTTTATAGTGGGAGCAATGAGTATACCATTGTCAGAAGAGGAGCATAAGTATCTTGCTGGTGTGTACAAATGGCTGAGGCCAGATAAATAAAGACTACATTGTCAATCAGTAATAAAGACTATAATGTCATTCATTGATAAAGACTATAATGTCAATCGATGATAAATAATATAATGTCAATCAGTAATAAAGACTATAATTTCAATCAGTAATAAAGACTATAATGTAAGTCATTGATAAAGACTATAATGTCAATCAAGGATAAAGAATATAATATCAATCAGTAATAAAGACTCTAATGTCAATCATTAATAAAGACTATAATATGAGTCATTGATAAAGACTATAATGTCAGTCAGTAATAAAGACAGTGTACTATATAAAGTCAATCAGTGATAAAGACTATAATGTCAATCAGTGATAAAGACTATAATGTCATTCATTGATAAAGACTATAATGTCAATCGATGATAAATAATATAATGTCAATCAGTAATAAAGACTATAATTTCAATCAGTAATAAAGACTATGAGTCATTGATAAAGACTATAATGTCAGTCAGTAATAAAGACAGTGTACTCTGTAATGTCAATCAGTGATAAAGACTATAATATCATTCATTGATAAAGACTATAATGTCAATCGATGATAAATAATATAATGTTACTCAGTAATAAAGACTATAATTTCAATCAGTAATAAAGACTATAATGTAAGTCATTGATAAAGACTATAATGTCAGTCAGTGAAACAGATTCTAATGTCAATCAGTGATCAAGACAATAATGTCAATCAGTGATAGAGACGATAATGGTAATCATGATAAAGACTGATGTCAATCGGTAATAAAGACTATAATGTCAATCATTGATGAAGACGTTAATATCAATCATTAATAAAGATTATATTGTCAGTCATTGATAAAGACTATAACGTCAGTCAGTAATAAAGACAGTGTACTGTATAATGTCAATCAGTGATAAAGACTGTCAATCAGTGATAAAGACTATAATGGCAACCATTGACAAAGACTGTAAAATCAATCAGTAATAAAGACTATAATGGCAATTATTGATAAAGACATTAATATCAATCATTGATAAAGACTATAATGTCATTCAGTAATAAAGACAGTCTACTGTATAATGTCAGTGATAAAGACTATAATGTTAATCAGTGATAAAGACTATAATGGCAATCATGACGAAGACTATAATGGCAATCAGTAATAAAGACTATAATGTCAATCATTGATAAAGATGTTAATATCAATCATTAATAAAGACTATATTGTCAGTCATTGGTAAAGACTATAATGTCAGTCAGTAATAAAGACAGTCTACTTTATAATGTCAATCTGTTATAAAGACTATAATGTCAATCAGTGATAAAGACTATAATGGCAATCATTGATAAAGACTATAATGGCAATCAGTAATAAAGACTATAATGGCAATCATTGATAAAGACGTTAATATCAATCATTGATAAAGACTATATTGTTAGGCGTTGATAAAGACTATAATGTCAGTCAGTAAGAAAGACAGTCTACTGCATAATGTCAATCAGTGATAAATACTATAATTTCAATCAATGATAAAGACTATAATTTCAATCATTGATAAAGATGTTAATGTCAATCAGTGATAAATACTATGATGTCAGGTTGATGATATTCTGATTTGTGGGCACAGTAATGCCCACACAAGTCAATAAACATTTTAAATGCACATTTGTTTATAGTCTCAATTAAAAAAATTTAGATTGCACAATTACGCAGATGATTTCTTCATAGGACATGCTTTTTCACCAATGTTTTCGACATGTTCTAGGTCATAGTAATGATGAGGACTTTGTATAGGGTATAATTTTTAGAAGCTCTAAGCGCTTTACAGTTTGGCAGTTTTTAAAAATGATGGGATTTTCACGGATGAGAGAGGTATTATATATCATCAGTCAATGAAGGCAATATTGGATCTAAGCACTCAAGCAACAGTGATGTTGGAATTTGGATCAAGTTCACATGACTTTGGTGCACTCTTCATCACGATTTTCCATACTAAATGCACAGAGACAGGTTCAAATGATGCTAACGGTTGTCGCTGACATTCTGTATCGTAACTGTAAGGTGACGATGAGTCAATTGAAATTGTGTTGTCAAGCATATATCTAATTGTTTGTATCTTGTTACAGAAGAAATTTGCAAACGAATCCGGAATGTCTACTGGAGAGAAGGTAGTTGAAAGTGGTGTACATTTGTTCCTTGACATGGTTAGTAATCTCAAAGAGCTCTTTGCAGCAGGAACTCTCATTGAGCTTAGTACTGTAGTAGGATAATTTGGTTAAATGGACTATGTTTGTGACATTCTTAGTGGCTTCATAGATTTGTTTATGAATACTGAGTCTGGCGGAAAGTCAAAACCTCTCCGCTTTATGGCGGTCTCTTTTAGCAGTGCAAAGCTGGTCCCTAACACTGCTATACCATGTCGAACAGTTTTTTTTTTATTGATACTCCACACTTGTTGGCTTGGGCATGTTTTTCAAGTAATGAACACAGGCAGTTATCAAGTTGTTCTGCTGTAGGAGGTAAGCAAGTTGTTAGGTTTTTTGGGATGTCATGCATTAGTTTGGTTCTATTTTTCATACGGAGGTTTCTTTAAATAGCAAATAAAGGTGGAGGGTTAGGGACTGATACGTCAAGATGGCATAAAATGCAGAGGTGATATGATGCAAGTTCGTGCGATACAAGGGTGGATTGCAGAATATTATCATCAGATCTATGAAGAATTCAGTCTAAAATGTGACCAATTTTATGGGTGAGTTGGTTAGCTGACTGTTTTAGGTTGAAAACACGAATGGAATCTAGGAGTTTTGATTTGTATGGGTTTCCAGGACAAAGTTGAAAGTTAAAACTGACTGGTTTAGGTTGAAAACATGAATGGAATCTAGGAGTTTTGATTTGTATGGGTTTCCAGGACAAAGTTGAAAGTTAAAACTGACTCTTTTAGGTTGAAAACATGAATGGAATCAAGGAGTTTTTATTTGTATGGGTTTCAAGGACAAAGTTAAAGTTGAAATCTCCAAGAATAGATAGGTTGCCACCTTTAAAATTTCCATACACCAGAAGATTCGGAAACTGCTCCAAAAAGATAGATTCATTCAGCTTTCTTTTTCTACTAGGAGTAGTGGGGAAGAGGCAGAAAAAATGGATTGACTTTTCTTCCAGTATGAATGTTGTTTGGACTAGTGGTTAGAGCGTCCACCGCGGAAACGGGAGGTCGTGGGTTCGATCCCCGGCCGAGTCATACCAAAGACTTACAAAAATGGTACTAACAGCTGCCTCGCTTGACGATCAGCATTAAGAGGTTAGTGTTAGGACTGATGTCAGGATAATGTGACTGGGTGGGACATCATGCTACATGTCTGCGGCATGATGCCCCAGTGCTAGACATCACTATCAACTGCCTCACTGCAGACATCGTAGCAATATGACTGAAAAATTGTTAAAAGCTATGTTAAAAATCCTAATCAAACAAACAAAGTTTGGACTAGTTAAACGATGTGTGGCATTAATTTGAAGGTTGTGTTGTATTTAAGACATTTTTATCATGGAATTATTTGTGATGACAGCATTTTCACCTCTGCGAGAGTGCCGGGAGAATGACTGATGATGTAACCGGTGAGTGTTAGATCTGCACACTTGGGATCTTCGCCTGATGTTTTTAGCCATGTTTCTGTCAGGAAGAAGATGTCATTGTTCTGATCATTGATAAAATTAACTATTTCTGTGTGCTTTTCCGGTGATCCTACTCATTGGGCGTTGAATAATGCAATAAGCAGTGGTATCTCTGGGACACTTGACACAACGGTTGAAGACTTAAAAATGGATTTGCACTAGGTTATTAAAATTAACGGACAAATTATTAAATTGTTTAGCTGGAAAGGGTTAAAAGGAGATAACTGGAATTCTTCTTCCTGTTGTATCTCCCTAGTCACCATCAAGACCAGAAATCAAAAGAAAACATATCTGGAAAAATGCTTCAAATTCAGTGGTTAGGGTCTTTGACAAAACAAACAAGGTATGGTACAGGATTGATCCCCAGTGTCATGATAAACGAGATGCATGCATCCTGGTTAGAAAAATGATGGCCATTAATCAGATGGCTGTTGATGCTTCACAGAGGCAGGCTGTAGCCAGAAAACATCAGAAGATTTACAAATGATATCATCACTAACCTTGGAGTCTCTTTGGGAGTCAAAGATCGATGCCACCCACTTTTCAAGCAGGCTGTAAGAGAAAAAGTCAAAACTTGGCAATCTCAGTAAACCGGTAGAACAGGTCTAAGAAGGCAAATTCCTCAGAATCATATGAGTTCCCTTCAACTGCCAATCCACCTCTGCTAACAGTGGCTGTCTTACCATGCTCCATGACACCTGTTCCAGTAGAAACTATTCAAGTCTTGTCAGCTGATACTACTTCAAGACCTACAATTTCAGCCATACGAACTCCCCAGTCATCAATACCAAGGCACTCCATCTGTGTGTGTGTGTGTGTGTGTGTGTGTGTGTGTGTGTGTGTGTGTGTGAGTGATTAACAAATACTTTCCAAACATCTGCAACTTCACAATTTTTATTTCCTTTAGTGGAAAATACTTGTATTTATAAAATATATTATTTCAATGACAGAAAACATGAAATTTACATTCAGTAAAAAATTACAATGACACTATAAGGAATCAGAATTTGATGCATGTAAATATCAATTAATTTTAAAAGAGAACTGTTTGTAAATTTACCATCATCTGCTTTCAGTCAAATAATGGACACTATTCTTAAAGAGATTGCACTAATTCTAGTATTAAGAAATATCAAGAAACCTTTCCAACAATTATCTGTACTAAATTTACAATTAAAGAAATATTAAGAAATATCAAGAAACCTTTCCAACAATTATCTGTACTAAATTTACAATTAAAGAAATATTAAGAAATATCAAGAAACCTTTCCAACAATTATCTGTACTAAATTTACAATTAAAGAAATATTAAGAAATATCAAGAAACCTTTCCAACAATTATCTGTACTAAATTTACAATTAAAGAAATATTAAGAAATATCAAGAAACCTTTCCAACAATTATCTGTACTAAATTTACAATTAAAGAAATATTAAGAAATATCAAGAAACCTTTCCAACAATTATCTGTACTAAATTTACAATTAAAGAAATATTAAGAAATATCAAGAAACCTTTCCAACAATTATCTGTACTAAATTTACAATTAAAGAAATATTAAGAAATATCAAGAAACCTTTCCAACAATTATCTGTACTAAATTTACAATTAAAGAAATATTAAGAAATATCAAGAAACCTTTCCAACAATTATCTGTACTAAATTTACAATTAAAGAAATATTAAGAAATATCAAGAAACCTTTCCAACAATTATCTGTACTAAATTTACAATTAAAGAAATATTAAGAAATATCAAGAAACCTTTCCAACAATTATCTGTACTAAATTTACAATTAAAGAAATATTAAGAAATATCAAGAAACCTTTCCAACAATTATCTGTACTAAATTTACAATTAAAGAAATATTAAGAAATATCAAGAAACGTTTCCAACAATTATCTGTACTAAATTTACAATTAAAGAAATATTAAGAAATATCAAGAAACGTTTCCAACAATTATCTGTACTAAATTTACAATTAAAGAAATATTAAGAAATATCAAGAAACCTTTCCAACAATTATCTGTACTAAATTTACAATTAAAGAAATATTAAGAAATATCAAGAAACCTTTCCAACAATTATCTGTACTAAATTTACAATTAAAGAAATATTAAGAAATATCAAGAAACCTTTCCAACAATTATCTGTACTAAATTTACAATTAAAGAAATATTAAGAAATATCAAGAAACGTTTCCAACAATTATCTGTACTAAATTTACAATTAAAGAAATATTAAGAAATATCAAGAAACGTTTCCAACAATTATCTGTACTAAATTTAAAATTAAAGAAATATTAAGAAATATCAAGAAACCTTTCCAACAATTATCTGTACTAAATTTACAATTAAAGAAATATTAAGAAATATCAAGAAACCTTTCCAACAATTATCTGTACTAAATTTACAATTAAAGAAATATTAAGAAATATCAAGAAACCTTTCCAACAATTATCTGTACTAAATTTACAATTAAAGAAATATTAAGAAATATCAAGAAACGTTTCCAACAATTATCTGTACTAAATTTACAATTAAAGAAATATTAAGAAATATCAAGAAACGTTTCCAACAATTATCTGTACTAAATTTACAATTAAAGTTTGAAGCATGATAATTAAATAATAAATTTACAAAGTTTGAAGCAAGTTAACTATATGTAATAAATTGTACAATTAAAATTTGAAACATGATAATTATGTATTATAATTTACAATTAAAGTTTTCAGCATGATAATTCTATGTAATAAATTAACAAGTAAAGTTTTAAGCATGATATTTAAATTATACAATTACAAATATTTTTAAGTATGATAATTATTTGTAATATATGTACAATTAAAATTTGAAGCATAATTATTCTACGTAATAAATTTACAATGAAAGTTTGAAGCATGATAATTCAACGTAATAAATTTACAATTAAAGTTTAAGCATGATAATTCTATGTAATAAATTTACAATCACAATTCGAAGCATGTTAACTATATGTAATAAATTTACAATTAAAGTTTGAAGCATGATAATTCTATGTAATAAATTTACAAATAGATTTTGAAGCAAGATAATTCTATATAATAAATTTACAAATACAATTTGAAGCATGATAATTCTATGTCATAAATTTACAACTACAATTTGAAGCATGATAATTATAAATCTTAATTAAATGTATTGTATAAATAAATATTAAAGTGAGAGCTTGTCATAATTCAAAGACCAATCGATTTTAAAATTCCAATCTTATATGTCATATTTTTTGGGTTTTTTTGCAAGAAAGAAGAATAAGAAAAACCTATCACAATCACTTATGGCTTTCTTTTTTTTGACTTTAGTGTTTTGGCCTAAACTTGTATGATGTTTGGGGCAATGAGATATTCCTCGGTATTCAAAATCTTAATATTTGTCTGTCTGTAGTGTTAAATTAAATCTCTGCTTTATTTAGTCTAGACTATAAACTATTAAATTGTCTAATAAATTGTCTATGGATCATTGTCAACATTGGAAATTTTAATTTGTTGCTTTGAAAATAAATATCAAAATAAATTATACACGTTGAAGAAAAAAAACATTGTCTGATGTCCATAATTTTTGTTGTTGCTTTATCCACATTTTTTAGTGTTATGTAGTTGTCTGTACTTGGAAGTCAAGTCTCTCTCTCTCTCTCTCTCTCTCTCTCTCTCTCTCTCTCTCTCTCTCTCTCTCTCTCTCTCTCTCTCTCTCTTGTATATTTTATTGAAAAGTGTAAATTGTTATTGTTTTTGGTGTTTAATTTCTCAGCACAAGATTGGCTTACGTTATGGCCAGGATAACTGGTGAAAGAAGAATCCAGGAAAATCCTGGTAAGAACCACCAACCCATGGAAAGCTACTGGTAGTTTTTTCACTTAAGTATAAATGAAGTATTCACTAAGTTAGGGGATCTTCATTATAACATTTACAGCAGACTGACTATAGGGCCCTTCATTATAACAATTTAGTGATAATTTTGTCTGATCTTTCACTCATTGTCACATGGGTTGCAATTATCCATTCAGCATTAATTGTCATGATTAATGAGGTTGCAAGGTTTACTTATGCACTGAACAATACCAAGGACTTTAATTCTTCTTTGTAATCTTTATTTACTGTCAGGTCTAGTGGTTGAAGTTTGTCTGTGCGAGAGGCGGACAGATGTGGGAGGTCGTGGGTTCAATACTCGGCTGAGTTATATCGAAGGCTTATGAATTTAACAGCTGCCTCACTTTGCATTCAACATTAAGAGGTTTGTGCTAGGACTGGTCAGCCTGGTGTCAGGATAATGTGACCTGGTGGGGTATTATGCTATATATCTGCAGCATGATGTCCCAGTGCTAGACTCCTTTAAGCTGTTCCACTGCAGACATTATAGTGATATGACTGATTTTTTAAATTAAAGTTATGGTAAAAAATCCAAATCACAGAACGCACACACACAGAGGCTTTGCAGCATTTGTCAGGCATCCACTTCTCACATAACTCGTATTCATGCCAACTCAAATACGGGACTTTTGCAAGGAATGTCATGGTCACTGGTGCCATTACTGATGGTATCAGGGAGGTCATCATCATCTTTCAATTTATTTTTATATAAATCAAATGCATTCTCTGAGTCTTTATCATTTATATCATCATCATCCAACTTGATTACTACTGGGTCTACTTCAACCTATTGGATGCCATCGACTTACCCAAATTTTTCCTCTACCTTCCTGATTACATGACAGTCAACTTTTTGCCATTCAACCATAGAGATTTTTTTTCTGGCCTGGCTGTATAGGGTTATGATGGTCTCCTCAATAAAGGAAGAGTTGTTCCTGGCAACAAAGCCCATTACATCAGACCAATATAACTTGATAGGGTTTAATTCACAATTCGATAGGGTTTAATTCACAATGCCTGGTAGGTAGACGTAGCACTCACTGACCATGATGCAAATTCATCAATTATGTACCTTGAATTAGGCTTGTTGATGTTTAGAAGAACTCAGCCTTAGACATTGATAGATCATAATAAACTCCACTTCGCTAAGTAAAACATTCAGCAAACATCTCATCAAGGTAATAATTTCTACTGGTCTTGGATGATTGATGAACCAGCATCAACAATTATCAATTAAGAGCTCTTCCCAGAGGAGACAAAATGTCCAGTTGTTTTACAAAATGGCTCCAAGGAACTGGTGGATGCAAGACTTTCTCCCACACATCCGCCTGTAACTGTATGGTGAGTCTTAATCAAAGTATAATCCAAGTAGATAGCGTGACAGCCTTGTTTCCTACATTTCTTAATTTTACGCAAATAAGAATGGTACTAAACAATCACTTTCTCATCCAGTAACATTTCATTTACATCTGTGAAGAGAAAGACAATGTGATATTAATTAAATGAAAAGAAGAAATACTAATAAGGTTAGTGAAAGAAAATATTTGATAGATATTTATGACTTTCTTTTACCAGGTGGTAATAGATACCCAATTGTTTTAATAGGGAATATTTCTTTGACATTATGACTATATATTAATTAACAGATTTGAAAATGTCTTTCAAAATTACCTTGCCATTTTTAGCAATCATGTTGAATGCTCACTTTTCAAATTAGTTCCAATATTTTAAATAAATTCACCTAGTTATTTGACAAATTTCATTGTAATACATAAGCACACCCATGTAACGTCTATGTGTGTATCTTATTTCCAGTTTTCATAAATAATATCATTAAAAGTTGCATATTTTTATCAGTGTTATATCCCTTTGATTTATGAGACAGTATTGTAATTGTAACAAATTTAAGATAATTTTCTGTGAAGTTTTGGGCATCAAAATCTGCGTTGCTTGATTTCTGGATATTTTGAATACCACCAGCAATTACATTAATAAAAATCCATATTAAGTTTATTCAATACTTAAATCCACCATTAAAGTACTTTGCGGAAGTTGTCTGTGAGACATCTATACCCATTTCTCTTAGAACAATCTGTAACATGCTAAGAGACACCAGTTTTCCTTCATGCAGAGGTAATGGATTGTTCTGATCATATCCTCATCAATGTCATCTAGTTTGTCCTGCTGTAAACGTTTTCCTTTCTTTTGCGCACATGGACTCTATGATAGAACAGCTTCATTTTCATCCTCTTGTTGGAGGTGATATAAGTAGGATTGACTTATTCCTAATGCCTATGAAAAATGGTAAAAAGATGTAATTATATAAATATCATATCATAAATATTTTACATCACCCAGTCATTATTTCAGTTAGGTTATGGTTTAGTCCTTTATTTGTGAAATGTCTCACCAAAAAATTGGATATGAAATATGCTTCATAAAATGGACCTGCATGAAAAGTGTAATGGAAACTGGGCCTGAATTAGAAGTGTAAAAGAAAACGGACCTGAATGGAAAGTGCAATATAAACTGTTCCTGAATGAGAAGTGTAAAAGCAAACTGACCTGAATGGAAAGTGTAATGAAAACTTAGGTCATGACCTTGAAGATATGATCAACAATATAGTTGGCAATCACTCTTTCTAATGACGAATGTATACGTATACCAAATTTTATCATTAAAGCTACAACATCAAATTTTATCACTAAAGCTACAACAACTTTAAATTTTAAGTGGAATAGAAACTGAGAAATGTTTTACAATACTCAGATGTGACCTTGATCCTAACAATAGAAGCTTCACCCCCTCATAGTCTGCATACCTTCTAATGCCAATTTATACTCTTTGGTATGACTCGGCCCGGGATCAAACCCACCACCTCCCGCTTCCGCGGAGGACGCTCTAACCACTAAGCCACCGGAGCGGTTAAAGGCATAACAAAATGACTTCGTTAGCTGGTAATAAGAATAGTGAAACTTATGCTTACATTTTTACATCTTGAATTTCCTCAAAATGTACTTTCGTAGTTATGCAAATCCGAATTATGTGAGCTATGCCAAAGGTTCTAAAATGTGATTAGACACTCAGAAATTGTACTGTACTTTCGACTACATTTCCAACTGCAAACGCTTTATGCTTGCTGCACTTAAAATGAATTGGATATTCCATAGCGTCTTTTCAATAATTGCAATTGAAAGAGTTAATATTTTTCCAAACATTCAATGACAGAACACAAACACACATGCGGCTGACTCAAGACACGTTCCTCCATGCTCAAATCTCAGACACATGCACCTTGTGTGGAATTTACACAGCTCATAAATCCGGTCTATAATCATCGGATTTGACTGCAATATGAATCTAATTTTTAATTGTGACCTGACCACACGACAATTCGTTTTGAAACTGATGAGATCGTGCGACAAAATTCAAAGGTCGCAGAGAATTGCTAGTGAACAATACTATTGTCATTGTGTATCAATTACTTTACAGTTGTGTAGCTATGTTGTACTACTTTCTTTCATGTCGTGTATTTTCTATAATTAAGCCTTAGGTAGAATAAGAAAATGAGTATATAATAAAAAGGTTACTGCATGTGTATGGAAATAAATGACCTCACCTTCTCAGATGAATACTCCCAAATGTCGTGCAGTATTAATTCTAAAAAACCCTTTATTCTCGGATGAATGAATCACTGCCAAAGGTCGTGCAGTATTAATCCGAAACTAACTCGTTCAAACTTTTCCATACGAATATAGTTACCTATGACTAAGGTAGACTATAAAAGTCCCAATGCTGCCGTCACGTGCGAAAAGTCCTATTTGCCAACTCATCTGAATAATACTGAATATTAGTCCTAAACATCGCTGGGTTCCATTGAAATCAGATAATCACGACGATTCATCACATATGAGCGATGTAATTTCTCCGTCAAACTGATACCCTGTCGTTTTCCACATGTGTCCGAATTAATGCGATGTTGATCGTCGATATCCATCTTGATACCGGTTTCAGTCGAAAGCTGTTGCATAAGATTCGATGACGTCATCTTTGTAAAAACAAAAAATAGAAGCCAACACCCCGCTATATCGGAGTGTCTTCAGCCCAAGTTCAATGTCTATTACAGCTCCTAAGCTGAAAACCAATTTTCACTCGTGTCTTTTTCACCGAATGCACGGTTTTCTTCTTAGATCCGCTTTTAAAAATGCAAATCTGCCTCCTTTCATTCCTTCTTGAATCAATATGTTGTTGTTATTAGATTAGTCACAAAGAGAATTTCTCGAATGTATCACTACTTATGAATCATCCCCAAAAATGATCAGAATTAAGAGCCACATTGTTGCCGGAATTAAGGGGTGGCACCTTTTAATTCAAAACTATATATTTGAACGTCGTTTAAACCTAACATCTCGATTATTTCAAATAACTGCTTATATCATATATCCTTTTAAACAAATCATTTCCTTCCTCCCAAATTTCAGCTACATTATAAGAATGATGAGATTTGCATATTCGGCGTTATTGGAGATTTCCAAGGAGATAAAACAGAGGCCATTCTGATCACAACACAAAGACTTTCTCATTCGCATCCTTTACCTCAAACAATAATTATCAGCAACACCAACATTAAATTCACACAGTCAGTACAAATCCTATGTGTTACTCTAGACAGTACGCTCACATTCCAAAATGTCATGACCATATGCAAGGCTGAATATCTTGAACTGAGACACATCAGTTCCATTCACAAATATCTTTCAGTTGATGCCACTAAAACACTTGTGATTTCATTAATACTTTCAAGACTGGACTATTGTAACTCAATTCTGTCTGGTTCGTCACAAAATCTACTCTAGAAACTTCAAAAAGTTCAAAACACAGCTGCTCGGATAATCTTTAGAGTACCTCGATCAGAGCACACCTCACCACTGCTCTGTACCCTACACTGGCTATCAATTCGAGACCGCAGCATACACAAAATATGTTCTCTGTGCTACGTTTCCCTGACATACTCCAGTCCAACATACCTATCTGGATTCACATATGTGTGTATAAACCAGCGAGATACTTACGCTCCTCTTCTGACAATCGTATACTCATTGTTCCCACTATGAAAACGAAGTCATATGGACAACGTTTCTTTGCATACCAGGGGCCCGGCGATTTGGAACGAATTGTTCATTGAAATTAGACACAGTGGTCATTTATAAGAGTGCTCTTAAATCTCACCTTTTTTGACTGTAGGAACAAACTTAGAGACTAACAATGTTCTGTATCTTATATGTTTTCAGCATGTTTTTATCTTTTCCAATATCAAGGTTTCTTTGCAGCTTACAGACAATACAGATTTATGTTTTGGTATAGGTTTCCATGCCGCTTTTGATTAACCCATATCATATGCCGATCCGTCGATATAATCAAAATTATTGATTGCAGAATATCCAGGCCTACCTTCATGAACATGAATCGATATATATTTATAATTCGCTGTTTTCGCGAAAAACTCTCCAGAATAAGTTTATTTACGTTTATGTTTTAACAGGACTTTAATATAATCTAAATTCTTTTGCTGTTCATGTAATTCATCAACGATTTCTGATATTTCCGAATTATTGTTTATATCACCTAAAATTATTTTCTTTATTTCTTCATTGAGCGTTTCTTCACCGCGATATTATTATTCGTCGGCCATTCACGAGACATGGATAAATTACAACATGACGATCTAGATTTACAATCACGATAAAATTGTTGCATTTTACGTCGATTTAACCATTTAGAGTAATCACGTGATTTCGTTCGCAAATGTTGCAATACTGGCCAGGTCTTCGTTTAACATTATATGCATTTCCGCTGATTGAAACGATACATAACAACTGATCTAATTTTCATGTTAACTCGATTGATACTATTTGTAGATCTTCATTCGATATATCGTCCGAATAACTATTAAAACAACAATGATAATAATCCTCTTTCTTTTTCAGCGTATTTCACTTCTTTATGCTGTAAGCGAATTGGACAGGCAGGTAATTCAGATTTAGAAATATTTTCATGTGAAATACATTTTGTACTGTTTTTAAAAATATATTTTACCTGGCTTGTAACATCTAGTATTCGCTAATATTATCATACGAAAACCAGCCTGCAAATATATTAGCAATTCTGGATTAACTTTGTTTGGTTTACCCTTTTTGTTGTTCTAGAGTTACATGCGTTGATTTACAAAGAACTTGATAACCACGTTTTGTTTCGCAAGGATATATTAGCGATTGAAAACAACAACATAAGTTTGCAAAAAAATATCAATAATATCATCATAATATTTTTCCGCCAGTAATTGTAAAACAACATAATTTGGGTGCGTAATTTATGTGAACAATTCTAAACTTGCAAATGAGTCTATATTTAAAAAAATTAGGATATCTGAACCTAAATTCCAGTATAATCTCAGTAACCGAATATTTGTTGATGAATTTGTCAGGAGTCGTTAAAAATCATCATCCGAAGCAAATTGATAAAATGTATCATAATCCTGATTTATTAATCCTTGAAGAACGTATTCATGAATTGATCCGCTTCTCAACGCATTTATCGCATCGGCTTTACATTTTACATAAACCTATTTTTCTAACGAACATTCATTCATCAGGGAATAATAATCTCTGAGGATAAGATATTTATCCGTGGCAGTATTTATGAACACTTACTCGGTTTCTTCCTCAAGTAAAGTAGTTGAATAAATAAAATCAGGATCATTTTCCAAACAAAAACATTTCTTGATTTTATCATCCTTGCTGATAAATTCATTGTTATTTGATTGCCCGGATTTGATATATGCACCTTTTTCATCGTTCAACGGACAATCAGCTTGAATAATATCGCAAATTAGGTCACAAATAGATGATTGCGTAAGGTTTACGTTTGAGGTTTGACTCATTATACTATTTATCTAATGTTTAATTGAGTGAATTTATCTTGACATGTCATATTAAATTAAGTACATATTACATATAATATATAATCATGCTGAAACTACCTGATCGAACATACAAATAGTTATATCAGGTAATAACTAAACTCTATAGAAGACGTTGTTACGATGAATACTGCAGATTACACACAGCAACAAAATCTACAAATCCAGGACCATATATAAAATACAAGAAAGGAGTGAGGGGAAAATTTCCCATTTGTACGGATTGTGGATGAACTAGATATCGATTATTAATAGATTATTAATCAAAGACCAGTAATAAAACAGAATCCTCAAACAATAAAATAGTTCCTACAGTATCGTGAAAATAAAAAGGAGGGTGTTATGTAAGTTTTAAAATTTTTTTTTTTATCATCTGTGTCATATATATATATATATATATATATATATATATATATATATATATATATATATATATATATATATATATGTATATATATATATATATATATATATATATATATATATATATATATATAGATATATATATATATATATATGTATATATATATATATATATATATATATATATATATATATATATATATATATATATATATATATATATATATATATTTGCGAACTTTCCACAACAATGATAGACGACAAATTGACTGTTGTATCTAACTTCCTTCTAATTTTTTTCTGAAAGATTTTCCGCCACGTGATCAAACACATGGACAAAATGATTGGATAATCAATCTTCCAGTCTTCTAAGATAGGCATAAAAAGAATACAAAATACAATTTATCCTTCGTTTAGTAAACCTTATAACCGTCATTTAATCTCTTGATTGTTCCTTTAGGGATTTTGAGATTAATGTTAGCAAAATGCATTTATGTGAATTTTTTGCTTTATGTTTTCGTTAGATTAAGACATAGTTGTTTTGCATTTAACACTAAAAAAAGGGTCAAAAAGCATACCTAACCAAGGTCCAGGTACTGTCACATCTTAACCAAATACATCGAGACAAGCATCAACAAAAGACATTTTATTTTGAATATTTTATATCTAAAATAAAACCACATGACTGTAAGAAAAAAACCCATATTTATTTTTACATCTGGTAAAGCATCTCTGTAATCTCCATGATGATATAGGCTGAAGAAAGCATTATGATTTGAAAAAAAAAACCCACAGCAGCAGAGAGGGTAAAAATAAAGTAACAAAATCAACTATCCCCATAAGAGAAACTCTCGATACGTAGTAAGAGGCTTCGGTTTGGCATTCTTGTATTTTTTTTCTTCATTTCCGTAGGTAGTTTTATTTTGTAAGCAAATGACATTTCAGCAAAAGGTCGATTCACCCTCCCTGCTGCTTCTTTCATTCGATCTGGAATTTGCCAGTATCCCTTATAGACAGATCGATTTTCGAAAAATACATTGCGTTGGTTACCCCAGCGAACATGAACTCAGGATCAGGTAAGAGTTCTACCTGGAATTATGTTTAATTTCCTGTAATCAACGCAAAATATGTGTGTAACATCTTTCTTCTGTACCAACGCAACGGGTGAGCTATACACCGACTTTGTTGGTTCTATGACTCCCAGGTCTATCATAGCTTGAATGTCGTTTCGAACAGTTTATAATTTAATATAAGGTAGCGGATATGGTTTAAACTTCAATGGGTTCTCCTCCAGTAACTTAAGGGTGAACTCATCCAACTCCGTCTTGCCAGATTTGCCAACCCTTTCTCTCCGTTACCACGAATGGTCCCTTTCATGACACTTGAAGTTGTGTTGATCTAATGGCAGCAACAACACTGAAAATATCACGTGGTTACTGACACACTGGCAGCTTGTAAGACATTCAGACCTAATGTCCCTCACCTATACAGACAATAGCGCCCCATACAGAGGGGCCGCAAGATTTAACCTCTCTACGTGATGTGGCCTACATCCGTAAAACATAATAGCTGACCACGACATGTTTCTCCCCTCACCTGAAAATGATTATGCGGGCTTCCCTGTATCAAGGTGCCACTCTAAATCATATTCAATTTTTAATCGTTCTAACTTTATCATTTATTCAACAATTTGTCATGAGCTCTCCAGTATTCACTAAAACATAATATAAATTGACATGAGGCCCAGGCTAACATCTAAGTATATCGCTCACCGTTATTGTACAGTAGCGATTGTATTGTGACGAGTCAATGTTCTGCGGCTACTAAATTTTCAAAACGTTGTCAATTGCAATTACAGAGTGTGATCTGTAGGATGAGCACTGGCTCCACAAGCGTTTGCTTATTTCCAGGCTCATCGATCACCTGACGGTACAAAAGTGTATGAAAATATGGTCTATTTGCATATTTGCAAGGTTTATTGTCAAAAAGGTTCAGTTATTTATTTATTTTTGGGTGGGGTGGGGGGGGGGGGCGCAACTAGTAAAATGTTTTGTCTAAAACCACAGCACTGCATCCGACTCAGCTTGTTGTAATAGTTATAAATAGCAACATAGATGGTGGAAGTCCAACATAATACTAATTTAGAAAGCTTTATCCGCAACTGTTGTAACTCTTACAATTCACGGAAACCCAAAATGCTCTTGCGTGAAGTAGTTCGGAATAAAATAACTCATTGTATCAACTGTTTTTGACATCTTTAGTGGATCATGAATTTATACACTTTATTGTAGAACAGTTTTGATGGATTATAGTACGCGGACAATTATTTCCTCTTAGCAGTAGAGAGGGCGAATCAGAATCTCTAATTACATCAGATTTCGAGCAGAGAGGGCGAATCGGACAACTTTATAGGGGCGTCTATTTGTCAAACTAAGGCCTCATCGAAACCGAAACAATTAATGTGAAAAAAAAACAGAAATAAGGCCTCTGACCAACCGAGACGCAGATTCGTTGCCACACCCTCTTTGCTGCTACAAATTAAATCATATAATATAACAAGAATGGTAGGAGAATCTTTAACAACTAGATTAACACGAGAAAAACTAGCAGCGATTACGAAATGTATATCAGTCCGTGATTCTGTTAGAAAAAAAATTACAACAGCGACAAGAATCTCAAGTTGATTTTATAGAGGGCACAGAACAATTATTCAAACCTAATACTGCAACTACTAAAGAGGTTATATATAGAAAAAGAAGGAGAAGAGGGAAAAAGGTGTTCTTCCTGAACTTGAAAATCACAGAGAGACCCGGAGAAACATCTAGACTTTTACAAAATCGTCCTCCTGCAATTCCTCAACTGGCAAGATCTCAATTTGGTCTGAAATAAAAACTGGTGAAGGAATAGTTGAAGAATTACGTAATAAATTTACTGAGGAGTCTTTAACAGTAATTGAAAAAAGTGATCTAAAAGGACTTCCAGCTCTTGTTATTACGACTTATGAAAATTAAAGGAAAATGTTGAAACCGAAATATAAGGAATATATTAGAAATTTACAACAATGGACTGATGTAATTTATAAAATTAAAACTATAACAAGTCGAGTTGATACAAAAAGTGTATCGTATTTAGGATATCTCGACACGGTAAATAAAGTATATGATCAATATGACGAATTAAAACAGCAAGAAATAGTAAAACAGAAACAGCGAAAACAGCAAAAGAAAAGGCATAAAACCTCCAAGCAAGAGTTTTCTTCACCTCAACAACCTAAACAAGAAGATGGTGATATTTTAGAAAGTTTGGGATTGGGACCTGAAGAAGAATCTGATGGTACACAGCTTGTTAAGGGTGATCGATTTTCTCTGAGTGGAACTCGCGGGAGTAGTCTTGTTGCCTCTCCTAAAAATATTCTCTCTGACATAGCACGATTAAAAATCCTCATAGGTGGTAAACGGGCTGGAAATAACTCACCGGAAATAATTAGTGAAGCCGCTGATATTAGTCGGCGATTATTTCTATCCGGTATCATGGATATCGGAGTATATCGAGAACTTATCGATGAACTCGTTGATGGCTTTCACGGTGACTGATCTTCACCACGATTAGATATAACATTAACTAATAAGATGATCCTACACTATCACCATTATAATCCAACCGTAGTCAGAGTAGTAAACTCGCGATTACCCGTTTATATAACGATTTATGAAGATTGTCTTGGTGATGTTATTCAAGTGTTATTTGCAAGGATGGCTCCCAAAATAGCACCAATCGCAAAACAATTATCGATGAAAGCT
Source organism: Unio delphinus (assembly GCA_029339505.1). NCBI lineage: Eukaryota > Metazoa > Mollusca > Bivalvia > Unionida > Unionidae > Unio > Unio delphinus. The sequence continues at coordinate 11,366,593 of JAQISU010000035.1, read as the reverse complement.
GTTAATGCTATCGGCGAAAAAGCTCCTGGTGCTATTGGTAATATTGCCAGTAAGGCGTCTTCTGCAGCCAAAGAAAGTTCGACATGACGTCTTAGTAGGCTCAGCGGCTGCACCAAAAATACAACCCCGTTGTGAACCCCTAACCTGTCAATGACAGAGTAGCAGGCTGAAGAAGGCGTGTTAGGTGAATTACATAACAGTCCAGTTAGGACATTTTCTTGGGGGGGGGGGGAGGGGGGGCACCATACAGATTCCCCCCCCCCTTCAAAAACTGAAACTTTGTTTGAGTGTGTTCCCCATGATGTGTTGTTCCTATTTTTTTATATTTTCCATTTACTTTCTAAATTTTTCCACCATCGGGATTACATATTTGAACGGGGTATTTTTCCTTAGTGTTTATACACACACACACACACACACACACACACACACACACACACACACACATATATATATATATATATATATATATATATATATATATATATATATATATATATTTACGGCTATGCGAACACAGAAACAATCTATCTATCTATCTATCTATATATATATATATATATATATATATATATATATATATATATATATATATATCTATATATATATATATATATATATATATATATACACACACACACATTGTTTCTGTGTTCGCATAGCCGTTTCTATTGTCAATCTTCCCATTTTTCCTCTTAGTGATTTGGACTTATAAGCAGATCATCACTGTTTCCTTATTTAATAGTTTTGAAAAAATTTATGCCTTTTTTTCTAGCAAGCATCCTCACCAGATCTAAATGTTTTTTCGTCTGTATTTTACTGAGTCATTCTTTGCTCTTTCCATATTTAATTTCTTGAAATCGACTGATAGCGAGATAGGTTCTGCACATTTGTTTATTTTACTTGTACATTCCCTTTCTCGGGTAAGGTAGCTTCTATTTTCATTATTATTATTTAATTTCTTAAACAATTTCCAAAAGATCGTTTATTTTCCATATAATGAGGGTTCTCCGTGTAGTACGGGAGATACACAGATAGAGAGAATGCAGGGTTGCGTGGCTGTTAAAAAATACTCACAAGCAACTTTTATTTTCCTTTTGCTTTCCGGGCATGCTTTTAATTTTTGTTTTTCCTTTCCTAGTCTGAGTTTGCAGTGTTGTGTTTGTCTTTGTGTATTTCGTGCATTATAATCCTTTAAAGGGTATTTTTTCCGGACTCTTTCACGGGCCTGCCCACTTTGCATAGCGCCATGTGATATAGCCCCGTGACTTCCTTGTCTGTACTTTTCCCTTTGAGGTACCCTGTCCCTCTTGTTATATCTAAACTATTTATGTTTTCCTATTACAATTATTTGGCCGCACGCCTTCATAGCACGAAAAAATTATATTATGTTGTATAGTATTTTTTTAGTACTAAAATCACCATCCAGATATAGGATTTGTATTTGCTTGTGAGGTTGCGTAGTTCTAATATTTAAAGATATCTCTACTCTTTTGATTCTATTTTTCTCACACTCTTTTTTTTGTGTGTAAACGTATGAATTTTACACAGTGGACATTTTGGCGATACTCTGATCATATGCCGTCTCACAGCAACCTCTCTCGTCAACCACGCATCATGCATGTATTTGAAGCAGAGGCTTTGTATGTTCAAGGATCCTAATTTCACCCAGTTTCCCCAGGTGTGATTCGTATATTCTCTTTTAGTTAATTATTATTACTGACAAAATCTAAATGAAGTAGAAAACCGGACAGATGCTGAAACAAAGATATTGTTGCTGGAAATATTTATTTCCTTTACGATGTCAGGGATAGAGTCAGAAAAAAGATTTAATCCCCTGCCCTTGATGGTACGCGACTATTTCCCTTATAAGATTATACAGTTATATCACTTACAAAAGGGAGCTAACTCTTTTAATTTCCCTATAGGATTATACATATTCTTGTTAGAGTTATCTCCCCTAACTATGTGTTTACTGATATAGTTCAGATCTATTTAAACCGAATTGTTTGTCCATATTTTGTCGAAAAAGCTGATTTATATACATTTTCTCCGACATATCTATCACATAGCCGTATACAAATATCAAAATACTTATCGGCTGCATTCATTGATTGAAATATGTTTATCCTCACTCGTCTCAACAATCATTGATTGTAGAGGTCTCGCAATTTTGTATGCATTCCTGTACGACCGCGTTTGGTATTTTGAATTTGAGTGATAGCTTTAAGGTTACATATAGAATTGTTTTTAGGATCTGCGTCAATGTGATCAATCGCAAAATCATATGGGATTTCTCCATTAAACACTTCGTAAGTGCATATATGAGAAAGATATTTGTTCCTCCCAGCAGTAAACATTAAATAACCGATACTATTGATGAAACCAACTGGCTTCTTCAACCGACTGTATGACTACACCATCACGAGATGCTTAATAATTTTTTGATTATGGGATGCGGTTGTAATTATGGGCTCATTTATATAATATATTTTATTTGTTTAAATCATTATTTGTTTTAATTATTATTAGGCGAGAATCTACTAATATAGTCTTCTGGGGTTCTTATAACTTTATCATTGGCCCTTTCATGGACACAATAATTGGATTATTTGTAATAAATACGACCCTGTCCTCAATAAAAGAAACACCGTCATTGTGCGTCAAAGTTCTAAACCAGGAACATTAACCAGAATTAACAAACCGTATTACGAGAGAGCGTATCCTGTGACCACAGTTATTTAATAAATTTATCCTGTAAAAAATGCCAAGTGATGAGAATCTAAAACATATGAAATGTTCATCCTTGAACTGTGTCGCTGAGCGAGTAACAGAGAATTTTACAAATGCAGTGCGCGGAAACGGTCTAACAGATCTAAGACGGAACAAGATAAACAAATGAGCTTTATCAGTCAAGGAAACTGGTGCTACAATCAAAGATGTGGCTGAGCTAGTAACAACATTAAGATTCCCAATAACCGTAGCAACGATAACAGGGGAAGTATTATACGAATCAAAATATAAATCAAAAGGAGCTCCAATAAATATCATTGATCATAATTCGCACGCATGGACTAACGCAGTAACAATATTTCCACGATATAGAATTGTGAGATACTACATCTACAATTTCTAAGCGAAACATGTTTGACTTTATTTACGAGTTAAATAAAAACGATGCTGTTTCGGAGTTTTGAAGATGGAGAAGGTACATTTGATCAATTCGTAAGACCTAATGGTGAAATATACCGTCAAAAATCTCTTCACGGCGCGATGAGAAAACTCGCTACGAAATTTTCAAGGGATAATACCGATCAATTATTAACAAACTGTTTTACAGTCCCGTCAGTTCTATCTTATTTTGGCACAGAGAGAAATTTGTGGAAGCCAACACGATTTTAACTTCTCTCAGATGTTCAAACTAGTTGTGTGACATACGGTCACGGTGGATTATGGAATGCCAAATATGATATGAAGGTATTATTATATGGTTGCATGTTATCCAGGAAGTCATGTAATTAAAGAATTCATGTATCGTAGAGTCGAAAACACGGTAAACGTAGCTCTTTTCACCGGTTGTCACAGGAGCTCGCACTTGTCCCAAGATGAAAAATTCGCGAAAATCGCACGTTTTGGAAGCCGTAACTTCAGTTAGGTACAACGTTGAAAAGCTAATGATGGCTTGATGAATACAAAAATATATCAGGAGTAAAACAAGCCATAGAGAATGGTCATGTGCATTTAAATACGGAAATAGCAGAATGAAATCGAAGGTCATGGGTGGAATCAAGTATTTGGAAGTTACGAACCTTTTCTTTTTATATAGTATGATAGAGAGGGTCCTATGTCAAAATGGGTCATGGGTTTAATCGAAGGTATTATTATCACTCTGCATGATTTTTTTTCATTTAGATTATTGTTTTTTATTATTTCACATCAAGCTCGCGTCGAGCACATGTGATGCGACCGAGATGAAACTAACTCTTTAAATGGCGACCGGCGGTAAATTCTCAGCGTCTCACTGGACACGATGCAGTCGTATTGCATCCTCTGCACATGTATAGATGGAAGGCTCTTCAAGGGGAAGTTATTCGAAAACTTTATATAATTTTAATTAATTAATCTGCAACAGAGATGTATTTCTCAATATACGTTTGAAATAAAAACGTCTTGTCAACAAATGATAAAGCTATTCATATTTACTATAGCAATCATACTGGTTTTTATTTATTAAATAAATATCATCATTTAATTTCCCCTCGACCTCTCACTGAAGCTGACCGCATGTGTAACCCGATACTTCAATTTGTTCGTAACTGCGACCTTCTTTAACAGTCACATTTCGTCGTTGTTCTGTGTAAGATTAAAATTAATCAGTATCGACAATAAAATGGACCATACAGAAAATGAAAAGACCGCTAAAAGAAGACGTGGTCCATACGGGAAAAAGAAATTAAACCAGGGCACTGTAGAAATTCCCGATAAAATAAGAAAAGAATGCGAAGAGGAACCAATGGCAATTCTACCATGTACCGACAACACAATTGCTGAAGTCAACGAAGAAGAACATGTAAGTTTGCATTGTTAATTCCGGAAAAATCATAATGGAATATCAAGATTTTACATGTGTACGTCCATCTAAACCGGTTGTATTAGAAAGCGAGTCTCATTAGCCAGCTGGTAGTTCCAGGAATTTTAAAAGGTTTGCGTGTGTCACTTTGTGTGTGATGGAGGGAGGTAGAAAAGTGGGTGTATGCCTTACATTTGTTACCATTTTGTGTAAGGGGGGGGGGGCGGGGCACGCGACATACACCAGACTCTCGGGACCCAACAAAATGAAATCTAATTGTGACACATGATAACTGCTTACATGAGCAATTTTTCAACAGGCATTAACATGAGTGACCTGTATTTAAGGAATAGTATAATGTGAAAATTGTATTTTATAAAGGTGTGTACTTTTCAGTTGACAGTTTCAAAACAACATTGGGCAAATAAAAAACCAAGGATGCTTTAGTATTCTACAAACTTAAACATCCCGACCTCCCATCACCATTCTAGAATGTTTAAACTGTGAAAGATTTTATTTTAAAGATTGATCTTTTAATGTCTCCTTTTTCTCCTCAATTGCAATCGAAATTGTTGGCCTAATACATTTTCTATCTCCTTTTTTCATTTAAGGTTTTATTAAGAAAAATCTGTCTGTTTTGCAGGCCACAAATAATACAGTGAATTTTAACAATTCTGAAACAATTACGAAATGTTTCATGTGTGATGTAGAAATGGAAAGTATACAAAATGTATCTACAAGTACAAACTCACTCAAATTGTCTGATAAATATTTTTCTTGAAGATGATTTCATATCTTTTGCAAATGACTCAGAAATTTGTGATCTAGAAATAAGAGAATTTACATCGATTCAGTTAGAATCAGACTATGAGTTTGAGGAAGAGAAGTTTACGCTTTTTGAAGAGGAACCTCAGCTTGCAAGTGATTGTTTAGACAGCAGTAGTGATGATGTTATAGATTCAAAACCCTTTTATGAAGGATCGTCAGTAACAACAGGAGCATTCGTGTTACTTCAAGCTTTTTTTACATCCAAACATAACATAACAGGAGATGGAATACAACAACTTTTGAATATAATTTCATTAATATTGCCTGCTAATCATAATTTGAGTCTTAGTTGTCATGCATTCAAAAACTACTTAAAAAACTTCAGGAATCAATTAATAAAGCATTTGTATTGTCCGACTTGTTTAGGTATTTTTGAAACTTCTGAAAAAGAATCATGCACATATACATTATGTAAGCAAGTTTTTATTGAAAAGCTGCCATATTTCATAGAAATACCTGTAATTTACCAGATTCGAAAGTAAATTTGCTCAAAGTAGATTTTATAATAAGTTACAGGGACGATTTTCACGAAAACTTGGAGAAGTTTATGAAGATATTTATGATGGAAGTTTTTAACAAAAGTTGTTTGACAACAATGGTCCATTGAGTCATCATGAAAATATTTTGTTTGTATTCAACTCTGATGGAGCACCGGTCTTTAAAAGCAGCAATACTTCAATATGGCCAGTATACATGGTTATAAATGAATTGCCATACTAACCTAGAATGATGCGCGAAAACATGATTTTAGCTTAATTATGGTTTGGCAAAGATAAACCATCAATGTGTGCTTTCTTAAAACCTCTTCAACAGAGCATGTGTACTTTTAATGAAGGAGTAGAAGTCTCATCACCTGAGAGAGGCACATTCATATGCAAACACTTTCTTGTGGCAGGAACTGCAGATTTAACAGCACGTAGCTTACTTTGTAACTCGGTGCAGTATAATGGTGCATTTCGATGCTGGAAATGTACTCAAGAAGGCAAGATTGCAAAGGTAGGAAAAGGCCACAGCCATGTTTTCCCTTACATTCATAAAGATCATAAAGGACGTAAACGAAACAGTGAAGATGTTGTAAGAGATTCGAAGGAGATAATTGCCATGACAAAACAAGGGTAAACAACTGAGCATAAATGGTGTGAAAGGACCTTCATGGCTTCTTCTTTTTCCCATGTTTCACATAATTAATGGCATTTCAATTGACTATATGCATGGTGTTTTATTGGGTGTCCAAAAATTGTTGTTGAGACTATGGTTTGCAAAAGATTTTGTTCGTAAACCTTTTAATTTTCACAATTCAGTATGTAAAGTTGATGAATTATTACAGCATATGCATTATACATCTGAAATAACAAGATTGCCACGATCTATCAGTGATCTAAAATATTGTAAGGCATCAGAATTCGGATCATTTCGGCTCTACCATGGCGCACCTGTTTTACAAAATATTTTAGATACTGCACGATTTCAACATTATCTTAAGTTAGTACAAGCCATATATATTCTTCTTAAGTTTGTTTCAAGTAAAATTGAAGTTAATAAGGCAGAAAAATTACTTTTCAGTTTTTGTGAAAAATTTTCCTTTTGTATAATGACTGTTATATGACTTGAAATGTCCATCAACTTTTTCACCTAGCTGACAGTGTTAGAAAAATCTGGGTCCCTTGTATACTCATAGCTGCTCTCCTTTTGAGGATAAAAATGGATTTGTTCTTAAAACAATACGCGCAACACAAAATATTGACTCACAAATAATAACTGGAATTTCTTTTGTTAAAAATTACCAGAAATCAAAGAAAAATGTATATCAAAGGGATCAATTCAAGAATCAATATGTGATTCTATTGAAAATCTCAATATGCTAAAAAGAGGGCAGAAGCTAGCTGAAAGTGTATATATTTTAGGTGCTGTTAAAACAAAACAACTTGACAAAGCAGACTTTCATGCTTTAGTATCATATTTGGATGAAGTGCCTTACATTGATTCCTTTCTCTCATTTAGTACACTAGAACTAAGACAGCGACTGATCTATGGTAATGAATACTCAAGGACGATCAAACGAAACAATTCCAGTTTTCTATAGAAGTGCTGATAAAGTATGATTTGGCCATGTACGTTCTTTTAGTGAAATAAATACTGGGACAAATGTTGTAGCATTTGTAAATGAACTGAAATGTACAAATTATAGTGCAAATTCCAGTATTCTTGCTGTAACAAAATTAACCAATAGTCTTAAAGTTATCCCAGTCAGTAACATTGTATCAAGTATTCATAGACTTGAACATTGTTGACAACAAAGCTTATGGCATGTATATTTGCATGTTTCCTAATCTCCTGGAATCAGACTAGTCAGTCATCACTGTTCATTCAAGGGGGGGGGGGGAGGAGTACATAATTTGTGTAGTAACAATTACAAAATTAGTTAAGATTGATACAGTTTTGTAATAACCCGTTTTCTCAATAATGACTTTTGAAAATTTAAATTATGTGTAATAATATGGGATACAAAAATGTTGCAGAATACATGTAATCTTGGATAAATTTACATGTATGTGTATCATAACAAGCAAGTTGCAATGAAGAATTGTATTTTATTGAAAATATTGAAAAATAATACAATCATTGTAGGTCTGTAAATTAAATTCAACAGTAATTTGAAAGAATAAACCGATATATTGTTTTCCTCTGTATTTCTTTTTCTTTTCAAATGCATTTGCATATGTTATATTTTTTACAATTTGTTTAAAGACTTTGTTGAAACACAAGTTGCATCTTACAATCTGACTGCAAAGATTTTAGTTAAAAGTCCGTCTCCCTTCTTTTCAGTTTTCTAAGTTCACATTTCCGTGTCATGAGCAGTATTTCTACACAAATGACGGAATCCTGTTCATGGCGAAGTACCAGGAATCCATGCTTAAATTACATGTCCTTCTCATGCACAACCTGGTTTTTGGATTTTTCTTACAAATCTACACGGATTCCTTGTCAAAGATGTGCCAGGCGGATTCCTGTTAATGATTTCGTACGGGAAATGTATAAATATTAGAAGCATACAAAATAGTATGTACATTCTGTGTACATACATGTAGCTGTGCATCCATCCCTTTGCTAAAAATAGACTTGTCCAGGAACTGGAAGTAACCAGCAAGCAAAGTAGTCTTTTACAATGAAAATGTCTGTTTGAGATGAATCATGCTGTCCCCCTGGTCATAATATCGTTTGAAATTATAACTCAATAAATTAAGTGACCAAGTTCTAAAAACATTTTATTTAATTTATGGTTGTTTTTATTTTAAAAAATGGAATGAGGGTACAGACAAATGGGATGCATATTCAGACGTTAGGAAGAGCTATATGAAGGGAAAGAAATCAATTTAGGAGCTGATGTAGATTGCCTTCAAAATGTTTATCAAATATTTACCAACAGAGTCCAAAAGTACAGTCTTCATTACAAGAAAACAATTTATTAGTAAGTAATATAAAACATTGTTTTGAAATGTGTCACTTTCATTTACTTTGCTCTGGCTTAGCTGTAATGGCTATAAAAAAAATTAATTTTTGCATTTGCTCATATTTTAAAACTGTGATCATAAAAATATAGTATATTATATCTCTTTTTGGAAGCCATCCATGGTGATCATGACCAGTGACCCTACAGGCATTTCCCAAACTTTGTTCAAGCACATATTTATCCAATACCGCATTTACTCCCTATGAGTGGTTTAGCCATACGTTTTGCCAAATTGGGATTTCTAGGAGTTATTACTGAAGGTTATACAAAACAAAAAACAACATTGCAGGCAATGGCTAAGAATGTTAAAAGCATACATTTACTCAACAGTGTGGAATGAAACACTGAGGAGAATGACCACATATGGCTAATTATAGAGCTTTTTAATTCTAACAGCCATATATGCAGCTGTTTTTAAAAGCTGTTGCTGACTATATGCCAAATTTTGCTAAAAGGACAAATGTTGTGCACCAGCCTCACAGAGCATGGCAAAAGGAATCCTTAGCCAAATTTTGGCTAAGGATACATTTATCCAAAATTTGGTTTCTGCCTAAAAATCATGCAGTACATTATGGAAAAGGGCAATATTGCAGTTGTCCAAATTTTGGCTAATCATAGTTACCTGGAGTTAGGTCTTTTGCAACCATACATGGGGGTTATTCTAAAAGACACTAGCCATATTTCGGCCAAGCATATATTTATCCAATATTTGGTTCCTACCTAAGAGTGTGAAGAACAACCTTGTTGGAATTAGCCAAATTTTGGCTAATTTAAAACCTGCCTAGCCCCTCCAACAGACGGTCAAGCTATTGAATAGTTAAATACCATATATTGATAAACAGCTCTTCCAAGATTCTCGTTATGTGCCTTTTCTACTTTGAGTTAAGAGATTTTAGCTCACAGCAGATGCCTGATTTGAGTAAATGGAAAACATCAAGTGAAATCGGAAGCTGTTTAATATACTTACTTTTATAAGACCATGGGTAAAAGATGCGAGCGGGCGATTTTTTTTCCAGCTAAAATATGACAGCCGAACAATGAAATACGTTCAGCATTCAGTGACACCTACCGTTGATGTGAATCTCATTTCACATGAACGGCTTTGGGAATAGTTGCTGTTTTCCATGTGAGCACGCTTCGTGGTAAGGTAACATCCTATTTTGTTTACTCTCACAAGGATGGAGACAATGAAGAATAGCGCAGAGAATTCCAGGTAAGTACATTGAATGGAAGTTTTAATTAAATTCATATTCACTAAGATTTAGGAAATAAAAACACAAAGATTGGATAAGAAAAGTACATGGATGTATGAATCACAATCTAAGTTTCACACGTGCTGCGGCGTTGGATATGCAAGTTAGCAGTTGTTATGGATGCGACGCTTAAGTCAGCAATAGGAACCATTTATGAGGGACAATTATGCCAAACATAAAGTACTTTGGAGCGGCCGCTGCCACGGTTAAGAAGCCTGACAAAGGTCAGCTCTATGACTGGCTTTTCATTGGTAGCGTGACAAGTATTAGTACAGTAAGCATACATTTATAACCAACTTTCATTTATAAATTGACAAAGGTCAAGATAGCCATTGCCCAGTCATGTATATTTTGCCACTGTAGTACATGCTGTAGTTAAAGCCAGATTTACAAGAGAAGGAAGACAATATGGCAATAAAGGATGTAGGCACCATTTTGGTCTAAAATGCCCTGTCTATTTTAGTTGCCACCCACTATTTCTGTCCAACGTTTGTTATTGCATTTGCCTTTACAACCGTTTTTGTGCTAAAATAAATACCACACACACACACACACACACACACACACACACACACACACACATGTCATCTTCATAGGTGTATACCAAGCAATATCATTTCAGGAACAGTTTTCAAGTTTTTTGTAAGTCTATTATGGCTACACATGTGTCGGAGAAGCATGTTAGCTGTGGTTTTGAATAGGAACGTTAGCTACACATGTATTGGATAGACATGCTAGCTGTGGTTTAAATAGGAAAGTTAGCTACACGTGTGTTGAATAGACATGCTAGCTGTGGTTGTGAATAAGAAAGTTAGCTACCCGTGTGTTGGATAGACATTCTAGCTGTGGTTGTGAATAAGAAAGTTAGCTACCCGTGTGTTGGATAGACATTCTAGCTGTGGTTGTGAATAATAAAGTTAGCTACACATGTGTTGGAGATGCATGTTAGCTGTGGTTTTGAATAGGAAAGTTAACTACACGTGTGTTGGAATAGCATGTTAGCTATGGTTTTAAATTGGAAAGTTAATTACACCTTTGTTGGATAGGTATGTTAGAAATGGTGTTGAATAGAAAAGTTAAATACACCTTTGTTGTATAGAAATGTTAGCTGTGGTTTTAAATAGGAAAGTTAGCTACACGTATGTTGGATAGGCATGTTAGCTGTGGTTTTGAATTGGAAAGTTAATCACACCTTTGTTGGCTAGGGATGTTAGATGTGGTTTTGAATAGGGAAGTTAGCTACACATGTGTTGGATAGGCAGTTTAGCTGCGGAGTTGGATATGCAAGCTGCTACACAACTCCTGGCTAGACAAGATAGAAACACATGTATAGGCAAAGTTTGCTACATAGCTTTTGAATAGACAAATTAGATACACAGGTATTGGATTGACAAATTAGATACACAGGTATTGGATTGACAAATTAGATACACAGGTATTGGATTGACAAATTAGATACACAGGTATTTTATATGCAGATTAGATACACAGATATTGATAGACAAATTAACTATATAGGTATTAGATAAGCTAAGTTTGCTACATAAGTTTTGGACAGACAAATTAAATACACAGGTATTGGATAGACAAAGTTTTCTACATAGGTTTTGAATAGAAAATTATATACACAAGTATTGGATAGACAAATTATCTAAGATGTTGGATACACATGTTAGCCTTAGCTATCTGTTTTGAGTTTAGTCTTTTCTTTGCATTTCCCGTCATTACGTCCGTCCGTCCGTCCGATTCATAATCATGTGAACGCAATCAGGTATTCCGCAATGTATGTATTGCTGTAATATTTTGTTTTTTTAAAAACAATTATTTGCATCACCTTATTAAGTGCATATATATAAATTAATATTCTTCACCGACTTTCAAGAGTGTCCTTTAATGACTTACGAATGAACCAGTGCATGACACTTCTATGAATAAAAGTAATATCTGGGATTTCAATAAATCATCAACAGAAGGCAATGAAGGCAATCTACATGAAGATGTACAATGTGCATAATTGCTACAATAAACATGGAGCGCCATTGAAACCGAACACCATACCATTACGGCTAGTTGAGATTCTTTGTAAGTACAATGCCGGAGTAAAATTCATTTGAAGGCGCTTGGGATAATTCAATGCGCACATTGGATGCAGTAGTATAGAGAGTGAACCCTACAAACATATTTTTAGCCAAGTTTGAAAAACATAGGGACGTTGAACCCTAGGCGTCTATTTGTTAAAACACGACTGTTGCGATTTCACATAGAGACTTATTTGTAATAATTCTCCACCCAAGTCAATTAAGTTATTAGATTGGTCATTGAGTTAATTTATTCTCGTTATTAAATTATTATGACATTGCATATAAACGGAATTTATTGGTTCTTGAACTATTAAAAATCAGGGTGGAACCAGTGGTGTAAACGAATATAAAATGTGTCCTTGCTGGGCCTTAGTTGATTTTTCGAGATTTATTTGGTAGCTTCCATCAATAACATAACATACTAGATTTACTGCAATCACTGAGGATATATAAACAGTTTTAGGCGCTGTATGTCTACCAATTCCGTCGGGGTCATTATTATACTTGAGAATGCTCATAGGGGGGTATTTTCGTCCATGTAGCAAGTATCAGAGGAAAGTTTTCTTTGATAAGATCGCTGAGTTTTTTCTTTAGTTGTTCGGTTGAAAGTTCAGGGATTACAAACGTTGGTAATTGTTCTTCCGTTATTTTATAGTGATCAAGAAATACCTTATCTGAATGAAACCATACATTATTATCATACGACTGAACAGTTGGAACATTTATTACTCGATCACGAATTCGTAGAGTAACGTATTCGATATCGTCTATTATTTGTTTTATACGCTGAATTGATTCGATAATTTGTTGTTTTAAATCTTCAGAATAATTTTGTGTAGCACTAACAAACAAATAAATTCCTTAATTTATCAAATGCGCGAGTGAGTTATGAGTTTATTCTTTCCCTGAAACTATTAATATTTCCTCATATACAATCATTTTAAGATTCTGCCCTATTAAAGCACTCATAAATAGATAATTAATTTTCGTGGGTATTTTTTCATTGTTAGATAGAATAAGGAAAAATTCCCTTCAAAAATCGGTTCTCTGTACTCTGGTTCTGCAAGAAATTGTTGGACATCTGTGGTAAAATCATTTAGGGTTGGTTCTCGCGGTATTTGATATTTAGGTGGTGGGATTTCAGGCCATCCAATCACTGCTCTAATCGAACTCTGGTAGATATCTACGACATAGCCGTTTGAGTTTATCTCAATAACGGCTGATGATGTTGGTTAAAGAAATGTTATAGCGATTTTTGATTATTTTCCTGTAATGGATTTTATTCTACGCTGGAATTCATTATTGATCTGTTCGATTCGATAATTGCCAGATGGTATAGAAACAACAATCCAATCTGGAGTTCCATCTGGTTTAATTTTACTTGGAAACACCAAGGAATTTTTCGTTTGCTGACCACCAAATGATTTTGGTTTAATATTTGGCCAACTGTTGTATGCTCGTAATTTTGCTAGTGCGATTTCCTTTACCGGTATTGCAGTGGGAAAATTGATACTAAATTCAGGGTTAGTTGAGGTTATTGAGATCATGGTTTTCATTTGTGGGGTTGTATTTGTGGCTATCTGTTGAAGTAATACCGTTTTCGATGACATTATTATTGTGTTGTTTTTCTAATTTTGATGTTGCTGTGTGGTATATGTTCATGATCGCCATTAACTCGTTATATGATATTTTTGTGTCATCAAGACTAGATGATATCAACGACGACAATTGTGAATATTCGGTAGACGAAATATGTAACTTAATTGTATACTCGTGTAGTTTAATTTGACTGCATGTGATATTATTTTGTGATGATGCTAAGAACCCTTGTAATTGTTGGCGCCGTTGAAACACACATTGTGACAACTACAGGTGCCAGCATTGTTACCTCTGATAACAATATACCTGTTACAGCAATAACATATGAAGCCCAATACACAATAATGTCATCACGGGTAATTCACCTGCGAGCATTTTTTTATGTTTACTGTATATTCGTCAATAAGATATTTTAGTTTAGTTTGAATCTCGCGCACTTAATCGTATCGATACTGATGGACATTTATTATACTATTTACCTAAATCAATTACAAATTCTACATACCATGTGATTGATAATGATGCTAAATTACCATCAGTGGAGGTTATTGTAAACATTTCCATGACACGCTTATCAATAATTGCACTTGCAGTATTACTCGATGATACATTAAACTGTAACGGTGAAAGCAGGGTCAATCTATAGATACGATTAACATTTGCAGTAACTTGAATGATGTTATTTTGAGTCGTCCAGGTGAAAGATCCATGATGTATCGAGTACACGTTATTGATATTTTGTTTATGCAGTATCTTGATTTTATCAAGCCGTGCAGCGATAGCAGGAAAATCACTAACGATATTATCTTGTGTTTGTTTAATCGTATCAGTAGTTGTTTTAATATAAAAAAAGTTTCATTGGGACAGTTAGTGGAGTACTAAAGAAATTATTTGCGGTTTCATCAATTTTTCTAAAATTCCTACGAAGATTTCCAAACGCGCCTACATGAACATCATACTCGGTTCGCAATGTTGTTAGTTTACCACCTGTGATATTATATTCATCTCGCAGCGCTGTTAGTTTACCGTCTGTGGTTTTATATTCGTACCTCAGCCCGTCTACATAGTGTTTGGTCACAGCATCACTGTCCAGTGTTGGATTGCCAAGCGCGGTTATTTTATTCCAGTTCATGTTAAACTCGCCCGTCTTTGTGTCACCTGATCTTTTTTACTCGGTTGTTAATATTATCTATCACAGTTAAAAAAGAACTCCTAGTTTAATCCTACAAGAGAATCAAACACCGCTTGGGAATTTTCGGTTGCTCCATTGAATCTAACTAGAACATCATTCAGGGAAACATTTATTACTTCTTGGCCGCATATTGGTGGGTCGGTCATTGTCTGCGTGGGTACCAGATCGGAAGTTTTAATTGATGTACATAACGCATTAATTATTTAGTTGGCGCTAACCCGTTGGAATCAAAATAAACAATTCCACGTGGATCAATCGCGAATGCAATCCAGTGAGTTCCAGATCCGGTGCTGTTATCGAGATTAATGATACTGGTTTCAATATTGTTTGGTTCTTGTGGTAATTGATCTCGGAAGCTTTTTATTCCTAATTATTTGGCAGCATCGAGTAAATCAAAATTTGACAGTGGTTTTAGAAAACCGTCCCTGACAAAGTCATACCTTTATCACGAATAATATTAATAACTTTCATCGATAATTGTTTTGCGATTGTTACTATTTTTGGAGCCATCCTTGCGAATGGACATTGAACAACATCACCTAGACAATCTCCATTATATACCTTATAATCAGGCAGTCGTGAATTTGCTATATAAGTCATAGTTGGCTTATTGTGATTACGATGTGATAACCATCAACGAGTTCATCGATAAACTCTCGATATACACTGATATCCTTGACACCACCTTGAAATAGTCATCGGCAGATATCAGCGGTTTCATTAATTATTTCCGGTGAGCTATTTCCGACTCGTTTACCCAATATGAGAATTTCTAATCGTGCTATGTCGGAGAGAATACTATTAGGACAGGTATCAAAACAACTACCGTGAATTCCAAAATCAGAAAATCCAATACCAGATTTTTCTTTCGTATCGCTAGATACTTCTTCAAGTGATCTGTTAATTATTTGAAGATCATCATCTGTTATTTTTACTTGCTGAGGTGAGAAAGACTCTTGCTTTGAAGATATATGTCTTTTGCTTTGCGATTTTCGTTGTTTTAATTCTTCTTTTCGCTGTTTTAATTCTTCTTTTCTCTGTTTTTGTTCATCCATTTTTTGCCGTTTTTGTTCTTCTTTTCGCTGTTGTAGTGTTTCTATTCAATCTTTTGGATCACTTTTATCTATTGTTGTCAAAGTATCTTCGGTAAATGTATTACGTAATTCTTCGACTATTTCTTCATCTGTTTTTGTTTTCGGGCCAAACTGAAGTCTTTCCGGACAAGGAAGATTTTGTAAAAGTTCTGATGTTTGTTTAGTTTCTTTTGCTGTTCTTTCAAGCTCAATAAAAACACCTCTTTTTTACCACTTCTCCTTCTTTTCCATATATAACCTCCTTAGTAGTTGTAGTAACAGGTTTGAATAATTGGTCAGCACCTATTGCAAAATCAACTTTAGATTCCTGTCGCTGTTGAAGTTTTTGTCTGTCAGAATCCCTCACGGGGATAAATTTACTTATTTCCTCTAATCTCTCTCGCGTTAGTCTAGTTGTTAACGATTCTCCTACCATTGTTGGCATATCATATGATTTAATTCATAACAACTAACAAACCGCGACAAGAAATACGTCTGTTTTTCGGTTTCGCAACAGTTATGGTTTAACAAATAGACACCTAGGGTTCACCGTCCCCATTGTTTTCAAACTTGGCTAAAAAATATGTTTGTAGTTTTCACTCTCTCTAATAATGATGCCGCGATTGCCCGTAAGGAGGGGGCCAGGGTTGTTACCTATAAATTGGACGCCAGTGAGCCATTTAAATTATCTATATCAGATCATTAATTTTTGAACGGTTTTACATAAGGTTGACTCGTTTAAAAGCAGTCTTTATTTGTTTGGGTGGTGGGTGGTATTTTTTTTTGTTCTTTTTTAGATCGGCTGGAAAGACTTTTATGTAAATAAGCAAATAATGTATTTTCCTGCATACAATTCGAAAACGAACTTCAGAGTATTGTGATTCACTATAACTTAAAATTAACATTTTTATCCGAAACAAATATTGAGCACTTTGTAATTGCATATAATGAAAATTTTAATAAAAGAAGCATTTTTTTAAAAACTGAACATAAGACTTGTTTGCTTCAGATGTTAAGGCAAGAATGAGTAATTTATTTATGAAAACAAGTTTATATATGTAAAGGTTCCCGTTAACTAGGTTGGGGTGGGGTGCTCCCAGTATTATATTTAATTATTACAGAAGATCCACCCTGACTTGTTTTTGTCAGATATTGAAGTAGTGATAGAGAGATGCAAAGCTCCGAGCCTCCATTCAGCGATACCGACAGTTAAATTACTGACACACAAAAGGTGAATACAAATAAACGGCAATTTAATACCATTCAATAACAGATAGTCATTTCTCAAATGAAATTCAATCTTTAAAACCCTATCACTCGTCTTTCACTCGACCAAGTGACGGCCTATTTCATCATCTGACTTAGTGTGATAGATTTTTCTCCTGTCCTGTGTTTCTACTCATATGTATTATTCTTTCTCTTGACTGGTACTCCAGTTCATCAAACTTTTTCCTCCGTTTTCTCCTTTTCTTGTCTCCCAGAGACTCGGGACCAACTGTACGAGGATATTTCCTCCTGTCACCTACAGCTTCTCTGGTCCCTAAAAGCTTCCTGTATGAACACACAAGGACACTAACTTATTCGTATAGTTATCTAGACTCACACTAAACAACAATATATCATCAGATAAGCCATTACCTTCTTTAGTCACGCATTCGTAGACATCGATATACCCATACCGTCTAATATGGTGTAGACGTTGACAAAAGCTTAGCATGAATAAATCAATATATTTCATCACATCGATATATAGATTCTCAATCTTATTATACAGAACAATATCACATAATCAGACGCATTTCTGCACACTACACTCCTACAAAGTGTACACAGATATCCACATATCCACGATCTGATATGTCCTTACTCCTACAAAGTATACACAAATAGTCACATATCCTTATCGTGCACACTTCAACCACTATACAAAGTTATAATCCAATTCAACATTTGCAAATCTTGATAATCACAGTAATGAATGCAAGAGTTTAGTTCGAATTAACCACGAAGCGAATTACAATATTGATTCGTTACATAAACATTGCTTTTATCTCAAAATGTGCATGTAGATCAAACACTACAAACGAATCAAATACTACAAAGGAATCAAGCCCTACAAATGATAACTCTACGTACTAACGATTCTAGTACTAAATTAAACATACTGCACATAATTAAAGTACAATTACTTTGCCGTAATAGATTACAGCAATCGAGCAAATACGTCACTGACATGTCCGAACTCCTATGTAATTCCCACAATAACAAATTTTCCCGACAATTTCGAATGACTTCGGAGTAGCTTATGAGGTCCCGCAAGATGGATTAGCTACTACTAACGTTTAGTGTTCAAGATACTAGATTTAAGCTTGCAGTTCCAATGGTGGCCACGCCTTGCTAAACTCCGAGTGGATGTTGATTCAACCATGGTCTACATAAATAGCAGACACTGTCCCTGCCCCGGCCCCCGGCAGTCTGGCAAGGGTGGATATACGACCTCCACTTAATGTATTCCTTTGATGCCAACACCGGCAGCTCAACACGTACATGTGAGCCATGTTATGGGTATGTTATATACACTAGCTTTGACACTTCGTTGTTCACAAGGCTGACCTCGTACCATTTATGACGCAGGATTATTAGTTTCAGATTCTAGCATATACATGTTGCAGTCTGGTTATTGTTCCTTACTTACAAAGTAACAATATACTCCTCTCCTTGACATGGGTTGCAATGACCATTTTCTGAAAATACTTTGTGAAGTTAGTGGATTTTCCATTCTGTAAATAGTTAAGGTCATAATCAAGGCTCCCATTCAACCAAGCATGTTTTCATTAATAATAGCAATGAATAATGCACATGAATATTTAATACATAATATCAGAGAACGTCAAGGGTCGGCGAGACCATTAAGTTAATTTTAGAGCGTGTGATTTGAACTTTTAACGTTGCTTTAACAATTGTTCAGTCATTTTGCTAGCATGTCTGAGTGCAACAGTTTAAAGTGAAGTATAGCATTGGAGCATTCTGATGCAGACATGTAGCATGATATCCGATCCAGTCCCATTATCTTGATCCAGGCCCACCAGGCCAAAAAAACTACCCTCTTAAAGATGAGCACCAAGCGAGACAGTTGTTGTAACATTTTTATAAGTTTTTGGTATGATTCAGCCAGGATTCAAACTCTCGATGCGGATGCTCAAGCCACGTAGGTCACCGGAGAGGTCCTTGCTTTTAGACAAGGTCAAGTACAAATACGGATGTATTAAAAATATATACATTACTTCAATTTTGGTGTGAGAAGGTTGAATGAAAAACGTACTAATAAAACTATTCTTTGGAACAGTTTATACATAAATTATTCACAGAAGAAAGAAAAATATAGATGAAAATCAAAATCAAATAAGAGTGTGAAATTATTTCAGATATATGAGAACGACCCAATTTTTATCTGTTACTAACATATGTGACAAGATTAAAGCAATGAAAAATTGGGAAATATATCCATTGCAATACGTGTACAAGTTCTAATATATGGAATGGGATATACATATCAAGAGATAGTAATATAGTCCTTGTACAAGGAAGCGTTGAGAAATTAGATTACAGAATGAAACGATTAACGGAAGCTTTCTATGATAGGATGCAACATATCCAACAGCTCTCCTCTCCTGAAGACACGATTATAAGCCATGATAACACCGTTGCCATATTGGAAATCTGGTAATCGCTTTTCACCGTGTAGACAGAAAGTGATATGGACAATTTATTCTTCTTGTTTGTTTCGACCACGGGACTTTATGTTATGTCTACCGATTTTTAAAAGCATCTTGTGCAAACAAAACATACAATATGGCTGCCATTAGCGCCATCATTAAGACATTGTTACCACCGTGCCTCCTGCATGGGACGTCATATCAAGATGGGGTTTTAACAGCATTACTTTTGATCGTGTCTAGTTGGGCTTAAATATTAAAGATGCTGATCTGACATACAATAAGAAGAAGAAAAAAAACAGGGTTATGGCTGCTCCTCCTTGACATGGGTGGTCATATTGACAACGAGCTTACACCAAAAAGACTTCTAAAGAAAATTGAGGCAATCTTTCATCAGATATTACCACGAAGACAGGAGTGACATCTTGAGATATTGTTTGCTTTTTTGGATAACCCTTGTGATGTTAAAAGGGACTTGTTTTCACCAAATAAATTGTTCTGATTTCTTGTTGGCCAAAATCTATTGTACTGAATTTTCATATAATATGACCGCCATGTTGTACACCTTACACATATTCCTTTTGCTCCGAAGCATCAGAGTTTGTTTTCTCCCCATGTCAGTTCAAATGAAGAAACAATCTTTTCTTACATTTCTTAAATTTTGCTCCACTAACGACTGTACGCAATAAATATCTCTTTATTTTCAGATATGCTGGTACAGCAGACGAAGGGAATCACCCATCGGATGCAAATGCACACTCACAGAGTGAATCCAGTTTAAAAGAAAATGGTAATAATAGCTGTAATAGTATGTTTGTTTAGTTCTATATGGCTCTATATGAAATAAAACTCTAGATATGTTATGCCTTTATCGTCAGTATTAGTTTCCATAAAATCAGATTATGACATGTCATATAGCATATGCAGTATTTCTTCATTTGAAGGGTTCATATGCCTTGCTATAAATATTTCTACGTACAAGGGACCATATTCCTGGTTATAAATATTTGTACGTCAAATAGTTCATTTTCCTGGTTATAAATATTTCGACGTCAAATAGTTCATTTTCATGGTTATAAGAATTTCTACGTAAAAGGGTTCAGATTCCTATTTATAAATATTTCTATGTAAAAGTGTTCATATTCCTTATTATAAATATCGCTACATAAAATTTTTCAATTTCTTTGTTACAAGTCATCATCATCATCATCATCATCATCATCATCATCATCATCATCAGTCTCTTGACCTGGTGTGGTCGTTGAGGCACTGTGCTGCTGAACATCTGACCTGTTCACTCCACTTGTCTCGATCATGTGCCAATGCCTGTGTCTCTGCAAAACTTTTCCTGGTCCATTCTGTAATGTTGCCACTCCTCTTTTTTCTCTGCCTACCTCTCCTTCTACCACCTTGGATCTATTCTGCAGTATCTATTCTGCAGTACTGTTGTGGATAGATTGTTGGCTCTAGTGACATGGCCATACCATTTCAGCTTTCTCTTTTTGACAGTGGTGAGGAGGTCTTCATAATGGCCTATTTTGTGCATGATGGTGTTACGCACTTCTTTATTTGTGAAGTGGTCCATGTAAGAGATGCCAAGGATGGTTCTGTAGCATCTCATTTCAAGTGCATGGATTCTTCGTTGTAATTCTGCTGTCAGGGTCCAGACCTCGCATGAATACAGAAAGAATGAGATGATTAGTGCTCTCAATAGTCTGATTTTAGTTTTCTTTTCAGACAGATATTCTTGTCTCTCCAGATTGTTCTTAGCTTGACATAGCTGCCCGTAACAAAATTTCTGCTCTTGATCTTACAAGTATTTCTACGTAAAAGACTTCATATTATATAGGAGACGGTTTTTTTCTGATCGCGTGTCCCGCTTAATTCGGTTTTCGTTACCTAGAGGCTGATTACCCTCGATGGAAAATATTTCCCGGTTCGAGGAAATATAAATATAAATTGAGAAACTTATAGATCTGAGCAGATATATATATATATATATATATATATATATATATATATATATATATATATATTGTTACGTGCTTAGGCTCGAATAAACAGTAACATAGAAAGAGTGAAAATAACAAGCTTGCAAAAGCTTAATTAACAATTTATTAAGCACAAAACAATTTATTAAGCACAAATATTTTCCAGAAAAGAAAAATAAACTTACGGTTTTAAGAATCAATTCCAAAATTAATCCCAAAATAAAATTCAAAATTTAATCCACTAGTGAAATTGCAAAAGTCCTGGTAATAAAATGTCCTAATAATTCCCAGTTCGAATCTTAGTGAAGCATTTAAGATGGAAGACGATGTCACGTGATGAAGTCAGTTCTGGTCTTATGAAATTCAATGATCACAATTGTTTTCCAGATAAATAACAAATAAATCCTCTTGATCCAAACGAATTGAAATAATTTCCAGTACAAGGTAATTTAAAATAACTCAAAACAATACAACTTAATATTCTAACAGCCCAACTTCTACTAAATAATTCGCTCCAAAACATAATTTATATACCTGTTTTTACGTAAAGAAGAAAGGGGTCACATGATCTTCTAGAATCTTTAGAACAAATTTACGTTAACAACACACCGTACAGATGAGAATCAGTTATTTTTACTCTCAAGAACTAAAAATAGAATGATGTTTATAACAAAGCTCCATAATGTCCTTGGAATCAACCAATCATTTTAAAAGCTTGTTTACAACTCTGAAGACAGGTCAGAAATGAGGTCAACATCTGGTGTTTATTCATAAAGTACAGATCAACCCACTTTAAAAAACAATATCTCTCAATGAATGAATCTTAAACTTAAAATGTCAAATTTGAATCTGACAAACAAACAATTAAAATAAAAATAAATGACTTAAATCAAATATACGTAACTATATATATATATATATATATATATATATATATATATATATATATATATATATATATATATATATATATATATAAATGAATGTTTGTTTGTTTGTGTCGTATGCGTTCCTATACCTTCATCCGATTGCGATTAAACTTTGGTGAGTTGTTCTGCGCACGCCCGCGAAGGTTTCTGAATTAGTACAACCATTTCAATTGTGACAATTAACAAATGTGTTTTTGCGACATTTACCGTGTGTTCGCTGTGAACTGTAGGCGCCTTTAGATACGTCACGTGATCGAACAGTAGGCACCTTTAGATACGTCACGTGATCGCACAGTAGGCGCTTTAGAGACGTCACGTGATCGAACAGTAGGCGCCTTATATACGTCACGTGATCGAACACGGTCTGTAGCGATACCTAATTTCGCGTGTCTTCGGTGTGAACTGTAGGCGCCTAGGATACGTCATGTTTACTTAGTTACGTTTTGTTCGCGCCTTGGTTACGTCAAACAATCGCGGTGTGAATTTGTACGTCACGTGATCGAGCAGTAGGCGCCGAAAAAACGTCACGTGATCGAACACGGTCTGGATTGGCTGAAACTATGATGACGTAAATCAACAGCTGTATGAAATTCATAATCGGTGTACGTCATGTTTACTTAGTTATGTTTGGTTCGCACCTTGGTTACGTCAAACAATCGCGGCGTGAATTTGTTATAGTCGTTACAAAGCATTACTTTCGCTGTCAAATCAATTATGCCACCTAAACGAAAAGCTATTGGTCGATCTACACCTCAAGCACGAAAGATAAAGGCATCACGAGCTTCAGAAACAGACGAGCAACGGAAAGCAAGATTGGAAACAGTTCGAGTTTGCACTGCTCAAACCCGATCATCTGAAACAGACGAGCAACGTAAAGCAAGATTTGAAACCGTTCGAGTTTGCACTGCTCAAACCCGATCATCTGAAACAGACGAGCAACGGAAAGCAAGATTGCAAGCCGTTCGAGTTCACACTGCTCAAGCCCGATCATCTGAAACAGACGAACAACGGGAACAACGGGATGCAAGATTGCAAACCGTTCGAGTTCACACTGCTCAAGCCCGATCATCTGAAACAGACGAACAACGGGAAGCGAGGTTGCAAACCGTTCGAGTTCGCACTGCTCAATCCAGACGAACAATGCACGCTAATTTAAATCTTAGTGCATTCCATTATAATGCAAATTATGATTACAGTCTTCGTCCAAGTGTGCTTTTTGGAAAAATGGATAAATCATGCGTGTATTGCAATGCCCTCAAATTTAAGAATGAAACACCAGGAATGTGCTGTGTGGACATTCACCACCCGAACCATTATCAACGTTGGTATCAGGTGACACAAGCCAATCGAAACATTTCTTGGCAAACATACGGAAGTACAATTCATGTTTCCAAATGACATCGTTCGGTGCAACAAAAATCGTGCACGAGAATTACATTCCAACATTTAAAGTGCAAGGGCAAATTTACCATCGTGCAGGATCACTACTACCACTACCGAACGCAGATCACAAATTTCTTCAAATTTATCTCATGGGAAACACTCATGAACAAATCGATCAACGTTGTCAATTCAATACTGGAACTAAACGAGAAATAGTCGCTGCATTACAAACTTTATTCGATCAACACAACGAATTAATTCGTTGTTCAGAACTGCCCTTGAACAAATGCCAACTGATGACTACAAAGTCGTAGTTAGAGCAGACAAAACACATGTCGGCCAACACGAAAGACAGTACAATGCACCAACAATTGATGAAGTGGCGATCTTTATAGTTGGCGAAGAATTTAACTGGCGTGATATAATTCTTCATCGCACAAATGGTGATGTTCAGCGAGTCTCAGAAACTCATCGCTCATACGACGGATTGCAATATCCGATTTTATTTTGGCAAGGAGAAGATGGATATCATTTCAACATCTTAATGAGAAATCCACAAACAAATGAGGAAACGAATAAGAAAGTCAATGCCATGAAATAATATTCATATCGATTGATGATTCGTGAAAACACTGAAAATCATATCTTGAAATGTCAACAATTGTTCCATCAATGCATTGTTGATATGTATGCGAAAATCGAATCCGAACGACTCCTCTACATTCGATTAAATCAAACCAAATTGCGTCCCGAAGAGTACATTCATTTACGTGATGCAGTTGTTAATGATGGCAATTTGAATCTCAATGAATTCGGAAAAATGGTCATACTACCGGCCACATTTACAGGGAGTCCACGGCACATGCATGAATACGCACAAGATGCAATGACATATGTTCGCGCATATGGACGTCCAGATTTGTTTATTACCTTCACATGCAATCCGACGTGGGATGAAATACAAGAACTTTTGTTACCTGGACAACCATCATCGGATCGTCATGATATTTCCGCGCGCGTGTTCAAACAAAAATTGAAATATTTAATAGATTTCATTGTCAAACATCATGTTTTTGGACAGACACGCTGTTGGATGTATTCCATTGAATGACAAAAAAGAGGTTTGCCACATGCACACATTTTGATATGGTTCATCCAAAAAGTCACACCAGATCAAATTGATCAAGTCATCGCAGCAGAAATACCAGATGTCGATATTGATAAAGACTTATTTGAAGTCGTCACCAAAAACATGATTCATGGTCCATGTGGCTTACTCAACAACAATTCACCATGCATGTCTGATGGGAAATGCACGAAACGATACCCAAGACACTTACTTGCCGAGACTATCACTGGTAATGACGGATATCCACTCTATCGTCGGCGATCAACTGAAGATGGTGACAAATCCATAACTTTAAAAGTACGAACAATGATGTTGAAGTCGATAATCGTTGGGTTGTGCCGTATTCACCGTTACTTTCGAAAACGTACAAAGCACACATCAATGTCGAGTATTGCAATTCGGTGAAATCTATCAAGTACATTTGCAAATATGTTAACAAAGGAAGCGATATGGCAGTTTTGGGAGTGGGAAATGCAAATGCATCCATCGATGAAATCTACCAATATCAAATGGGACGCTACATTAGTAGCAATGAAGCAGTATGGCGCATTTTCTCATTTCTAATCCATGAACGACATCCAACAGTTGTTCATTTGGCAGTGCACCTTGAAAATGGGCAGCGCGTATACTTCACAGCAGAAAATGCACATGCAAGAGCATTGTCACCACCGCCAACAACGTTAACTGCATTTTTCTCATTGTGCGGGAATGATATGTTTGCAAAGACGCTACTTTACTCTGAAGTGCCAACATACTACACATGGATTGCATCAGTGAAAAAGTTTCAACGTCGCAAACAAGGTCAAGCAGTTGAAGGACATCCCAATTTATATTCGACCGACACATTAGGCCGTCTATCCACTGTTCACCCAAACAATGCAGAATGTTTTTACTTGCGATTACTGTTATTTAACGTACGTTGACCGACATATTTCCAAGAACTGAGAACAGTAAACAGTCAAGTATGTGCCACTTATCGTGAAGCTTGCCAAGAATTAAATCTTTTGGAAAACGATGCACATTGGGACACTTCACTCGCTGATGCATCGAATACTGCTCAACCACAGCAAATACGCACGTTATTTGCAATCATATTGACAACGTGTTTCCCATCCAATCCAAAAGATCTTTGGGAAAAATACTAAGACTACATGAGTGAAGACATCTTACATCGTTAGCGTGCAACAAATCGAAATCCGGACCTTCAATTCACACCAAACGTATATAATGAGGCATTGGTTTCGATTGAGGAGATATGTTTGGCAATCGCTAACAAAGCATTGGTACAATTGGGAATGGCTGCTCCGAAACGATCTGCAAACGACCTTTTCGATCGTGATTTGCAACGAGAAACACACTCTGATGTCGACGAATTGGGTACATTTGTTCAAACAAATCTTCCGAAATTGGTTCCAGAACAACGCATAGCGTATGATAGAATTATGCATGCAATTACAAGCCAAAGCGGTGGATTGTATTTCCTAGATGCGCCCGGAGGCACAGGAAAAACTTTTCTCATTTCACTTATTTTGGCAACTATACGATCACGACACAATATTGCACTGGCAATCGCATCATCTGGAATTGCAGCAACTCTTTTGGATGGTGGTCGAACAGCGCATTCAGCACTGAAATTGCCGTTGAATATGCAAATCACCGACACACCAACATGCAATATCAACAAAAATTCTGGAATGGGTAAAGTACTCTAATCATGTCAACTCATTATATGGGACGAATGTACTATGGCGCACAAAAAGGCGTTGGAAGCGCTTCACTGTACACTAAAAGATTTGAGAGGAAATGAACAGCTCTTCGGTGGCGCACTTTTTTAATTGTCTGGTGATTTTCGACAAACTCTACCAGTTATACCACGTTCAACAGCTGCTGATGCATTAAATGCATGTCTAAAATCATCGGTGTTATGGCGAAACGTGCAGAAATTGACTTTGAAGACCAATATGCGTGTAGAACTACAATACGATGCATCCGCTGAACATTTCGCAAAACAATTGTTGGATATTGGGAATGGGAAAATGGAAATCGATGAATCTACACAATGTATCACGTTGCCAAAAAGCTTCTGTAAAATTGCAGGAACTACAGACGAATTGATTCACAAAGTTTTCCCCAAATATCGCACAGAATTACAAAAATCATCAATGGCTCAGTGAACGTGCTATTAGCAGCCAAAAACAACGATGTTAATGCCATCAACTTCAGCATTCAAAAACAAATACCAGGAGAAGCGACAACGTATAAGTCCATAGATACTGTAATGAATCAAGACAAAGTTGTCAATTATCCAAATGAATTCTTAAATTCACTTGATTTGCCAGGCATGCCGCCGCACGTTTTAACATTGAAAATTGGCGTACCGATCATTCTTCTCCGAAACATAAATCCACCACGACTTTGCAATGGTTCCAGGCTTTCAGTGAAAAAGTTAATGAACAATATCATCGAAGCTACAATTTTAAATGGAAAATTTAAAGGAGAAGATGTACTCTTGCCACGCATCCCTGTGATTCTGACAGATATGTCATTCGAATTCAAACTTTTGCAGTTTCCGGTGCGACTCGCATTTGCAATTACCATAAACAAAGCACAGGGACAATCGCTACAAGTGTGTGGACTAAATTTGGAAAATCCATGCTTCTCACATGGACAGCTGTATGTGGCATGCTCACGCGTTGGAAAACCTTCTGATTTATTCATATACGCACCAGACAGAAAAACAAAAAATATTGTGTATCCAAAAGCACTTCAATAAACAGAATAGGCTATTTGACAGTATGAAAAAAATGTATGTTTGTTTGTTTCTTCGTTTGTGTCGTATGCGTTCCTATACCGATCATCCGATTGCGATAAAACTTTGGTGAGTATAAACAGCTTTATGAAATTCATAATCGGTAGCGATACCTAAAATTGCGTGTGTTCGGTGTGAATTGTAGGCGCCATAGATACGTCATGTGATCGAACACGGTCTGGATTGGCTGAAACTATGATGACGTAAATCAACAGCTGTATGCAATTCAAAATCGGTAGCGATACCTAAAACGCCTTCGGGAAGGTAACCACTTTTTGTGGGCTCGATAAAAACCACTAAATAATCTGAGATGCATTCCAGAAACCAGTCAAATAGTCTATTAAAACACAAACACTTTTTTTCTTTCAGTGGCATTGCAACGCATGACAGGATTAAAACACAAACACTTTCTTTCTTTGAGTGGCATTGCAACGCATGCCGGGTACTTGCTAGTCTATATATATATAAAAATGAATGTTTGTTTGTTTGTGTCGTATGCGTTCCTATACCGTTCATCCGATTGCGATAAAACTTTGGTAAGTTGTTCTGCGCACGCCCGCGAAGGTTTCTGAATTAGTACAACCATTTAAATTGTACACTTAACAAATGTGTGTATTTCATATAGTTTTGCGACATTTACCGTGTGTTCGCTGTGAACTGTAGGCGCCTTAGATACGTCACGTGATCGAACAGTAGGCGCTTTAAATACGTCACGTGATCGAACACGGTCTGGATTGGCTGAAACTATGATGACGTAAATCAACAGCTGTATGAAATTCATAATCGGTAGCGATACCTAATTTCGCGTGTGTTCGGTGTGAACTGTAGGCGCCTTAGAAACAGACAAGCAACGGGAAGCAAGATTGGAAACCGTTACAGTTCGCACTGCTCAAGCCCGATCATCTGAAACAGACGAGCAACGGGAAGCAAGATTGGAAACAGTGGCATTGCAAAGCATGCCATGATTAAAACACAAACACTTTCTTTCTTTGAGTGTCATTGCAACGCAGGCCGGGTACTTGCTAGTATATATATATATATATATATATATATATATATATATATATATATATATATATATATATATATATATATATAACAAACCAACACCAGCCCCATTACAGGTGAAGAAACAGTTTAATCAATTACATAAAACAACTAAGAGAAATCAATACACCAAGAATATACTCTGTTTTTAGAAAACAAAACGTTCTCGAATTACAAAGGAAAGCACAAGTGGATTTAAATAAATAGCTGATCTGTTTACTGATATGTTAAGATCATCATAGGATCGACTGAGCAATCGAAGTCAACGTTTGTACGACTGCATAACCTGTTGCTTTGGTTCGCTCTACTTCCACTGTAGCTGTGAAATCCCCTGGATCTCAGGATGCTACTTTCAACAATCTATCTCAGAATTGAAACGTTGCAGGATTACGTCACATGATTGTACGTCCAGCTACACTTCTCTCTATACTTCTCCGTATAGGTCTTGGAATTGATGCACCACATGATTGCGTCACAGGATTATAATTCTCAGAACCTATTTTCTCCCTTTACTCTCAACGTTCCTCCCTCTATCTCCAATTAGTTCGTCGGTTTCCTTCGACAACGGGTTTTACGAGGTAATTTCTTGCAAATCCCCCGAAGTCTACTCTGGTTTCTCTTGCAGAAAATCTTAGACTGATTAACATTTTTGATGAGGCGATATTAAAAACTAAGAAATTTCGTGTGGGGAAACATGCCCCTTAATTAGCTTAACCTATCAGTCAAATCATTCTGCCGCTTTTCTCAGAGGCGTAAAAATAGGGGTCATCTTGACCTGGTAGTTTGATAGTTACAGATTTTCTGTTATTTTTCAATTGTGACAGCATTTACCACGAAAATAAAGTTTGCCGTGTCCCTAATACTCCATCTGGCTGCTGTCCAAACAAATGTTTAATTAAGAAGAACATTCTCCCCTCGAAACGACATTACGTACATGTCAGTATGGCGACTGATAAGCGGCCTGTTCTCTAGAAATCTAATTAATGGTTCTTAGGTCTCAACTAATGTATTCTTGTTATATCGCCAGAAATTTGCCCCTTTACATATTCGTTGTTATAAGTTTTTCTACGTAAAAGGGTACAGATTCCTTTTTATAAATATTTCTACGTAAAAGACTTCAGATTACTGGTTATACATATTTTTGCATAAAAGTTCAGAGAGTTGGTTATAAATATTTATTTATATATAAACTGTTAAGATTCTTGGTTATACGTCTTTCCATATTAAAGGGTTCAGATCACTGGTTATAGGGACTTCAAAATAAAAGGAGTAATATTCCTGGTTATAAGTAATTGCACATGAAAGAGTTCAGATTCCTGGTTGAAAGTATTTCTACATTAAATGACTCCGATTTCCTGGTTATAAGTATTTCTGAATTCAATGGTTCAGATTCCTGGTTATAAACATTTCTGCGTAAAAGGGTTCAGATTCCTGGTTATACATATTTCTACGTTAAAGGGTTACGATTTCTGGTTATACGTATTTCTATCATAAAGGGTTCATATTCCTGGTTATAAATATTTCTACATTAAAGGGTTCAGAGTCCTGGTTGTATTTATGCATGCATGGATTGAGGATCCTGTTTGTAAATATTTCAAAATAAAATGGTTTAGATTTCCTGGAAGTTAATATTTCTGCATAAAAGTTTTCAGATTCCTGGTTAGAAATATTTCTATATACAAGGATTCATATTTCTTGTTCATAAATATGTCTACAAAAATAAGTTCACGTTCGTGGTTATAAGTATGTTCACATAAAAGGGTTTAGATTTCTGATTCTATGTACTTCTGCATAAAATGTTAGTATTCCTTATTGTAAGCGTTTCTACAAAAAAAGGGTTAAAATCACGTATTTCTGTGTACTTGGTCTGAGATTCCTGGTAATAAGTATTTCCGTAGAAAAGGGTTCAGGTTCTTGGTAATAAGTATTTCTATACACCAGGGTTCCAATTCTGAGTAATTAATATTTCTACATAACTGTGTTCAGATTTATATGTACTTCTGTATAAAATTTTAGTATTCCTTATTGTTAGCGTTTCTACAAAAAAGGGTTCAGATCACGTATTTCTGCGTACTTGGTCTGAGATTCCTGGTAATAAGTATTTCTGTATAAGAGGGTACCGGTTCTTGGTAATAAATATTTCTGTGTAAAAGGGTTCAGGTTCTTTGTAGTAAGTATTTCTGTATAAAAGGGTTCAGGTTCTTGGTAATAAGTATTTCTGTATAAAAGGGTTCAGGTTCTTGGTAATAAGTATTTCTGTATAAAAGGGTTCAGGTTCTTGGTAATAAGTATTTCTGTATAAAAGGGTTCAGGTTCTTGGTAATAAGTATTTCTGTATAAAAGGGTTCAGGTTCTTGGTAATAAGTATTTCTGTATAAAAGGGTTCAGGTTCTTGGTAATAAGTATTTCTGTATAAAAGGGTTCAGGTTCTTGGTAATAAGTATTTCTGAATAAAAGGGTTCAGGTTCTTGGTAATATATATTTCTGTATAAAAGGGTTCAGGTTCTTGGTAATAAGTATTTCTGTATAAAAGGGTTCAGGTTCTTGGTAATAAGTATTTCTGTATAAAAGGGTTCAGGTTCTTGGCAATAAGTATTTCTGTATAAAAGGGTTCAGGTTCTTGGTAATAAGTATTTCTGTATAAAAGGGTTCAGGTTCTTGGTAATAAGTATTTCTGTATAAAAGGGTTCAGGTTCTTGGTAATAAGTATTTCTGTATAAAAGGGTTCAGGTTCTTTGTAATAAGTATTTCTGTATAAAAGGGTTCAGGTTCTTGGTAATAAGTATTTCTGTATAAAAGGGTTCAGGTTCTTGGTAATAAGTATTTCTGTATAAAAGGGTTCAGGTTCTTGGTAATTAGTATTTCTGTATAAAAGGGTTCAAGTTCTTGGTAATAAGCATTTACATACACAAGGGTTCCAATTCTTAGTAATTAATATCTCTACATAAACGAGTTCATATTTCTAGTTATAAGTATTTCAACCAAAAAGGGTTCAGGCTCTTGATAAAAAAGTTGAATAAAGTAAAATATGTGACTTCTATATACGCAAATTAAAAAGAATGTAACGTCCAATGTTACGAATATTTACGGATTTATTCGACAGTTATCGCAGTGGATTAAGAAAATTAAGAAAATAACCTCTGAAGTATGAAAACAGATTCGCTGACGCATGTATGGCGGTCGTGTTAGCAAAGAAAGCCCTATTTTTTTTTAAAACACGATCATGGTTATAGTGTTAGAGACCCCGTTGCCACATTTGATTTATAGATTATAAATTGATGAATGAAATGATTTTATTTTGTGCAATTAGTAATCTCCTCGATGCTTCTCCTTTTTAAGACCGTCGTGCTATAAGCAAGCTGAAGGGTATATGAATATGTTAGGACATTGCTAGATGAAAAAATTGAGAGGCTTCTTGCTAGAAATAGGTTGTAATCGAGTTCCATTTGTATTCATTTCGTCAGTAACAATTAATTAACAGCATGCCTGTGATGGCAAGCGTTACATCAACACAATTTTAGGTCATCAGCTGGAAAGTTCCAACCATTACTTTCGCTCACAACCATATCAACATTGGAAACGTTGAGATCAACCCTTTTCACTTTGCACCATCATTGTAAATTATACGCTTCAACTGCGGTAATTAACTATCCACTTTTAGATAATATCCCTACGCCGACAAGCTTGGCGGACACTGATGTATGCTAAAAGCCCAAAGGAATAGTTTGTAATCTGCCCCTTTGCATTATGTTGATGTGATGACTTGCTAGAATCAAAGTAATATATGACTTGATTGTAATTTAAACAACTAAAGTGCTTGTTAAAAGTATTTTTAAACCCATAATTTTGTAAAATATTGCTCTTGTTTATTGGAGCGCTTCCGTTGTCAAAACTACAGTTTCAGAGGTGCGTACTTTTTTTTTTACATTATCAGAATGTCCGATTTCGGCGGCAGGTAAATCTTGTTTATGGTCCACAGATATATAATGCCTAAATGGAACTGATCTGTTGTTTTGGAAAATTCACTAAACGTAAGAATATTTTGTCAATCCTACGGATGTCTCCCAGGAATAGCCAACCCCGTCCGAATGCCATATGTAGATATCGTAGTCGATTGATGAGGTATTAATCCATGGTGTAGTCACATAGCTTCAAGAGACCGGATAATAGCAGAAAACGGTCATCAATAGCCGTTTCGCAAAAGGTACGAAAATTGTTCCAGGCATCCGCTTTCTAGAGACATGCATTAGTAAGTCTCAATACCTAATTCTTTACGTACGATTCGAAACCACTTCGATGTCCTAAGTGGTGACAGCGTACGCCACGGATGCTGGAGGTCACGGGTTCGATAACCTGCCGAGTCATGCTAAAGACATAAAAACGGTACTAGCAACTGCATCACTTATCGCTCAGCTATAAGAGGTTAATGTTAGGACTGGTCGGCCAGGGATCAGGATACTGTGACTGGGTGGGACATCATACTACTTGGCTGCGCATGATGCCCCAGTGCTAGACATCGATATAAACTGTAGACATCATTTCGATATGACTGAAATGTTTGTTAAAGCTACGTTAAAAACACGAATCAGACGTACACAAGCGCACACATATGCCTTGTCTTTTTAAAAAAATAATAATTGAGTTGCTTTCTCATTCGCAAATAACTGCTCCGGTGGTCTAGTGGTTGGAGTTTGCATCGGATGCTGTAGGTCGCGGATTCGAACCAAGGCCGAGTCATACCAAAGATTTATACAAATGGTACACAAGGCTGCTTCTCTATGCGCTCAGCATGACGAGGTTAGTTTTAGGACTGGTCGGCCTGGTGTCAGAATAATGTGACTGTATGGGAAATCATGCTCCATATCTGCGGAATGGTTCCCCAGTGCTAGACATCACTATAAACTGTCACACTGCATACATCGTAGCGATATGACTGAAACGTTTATAAAGGTACTTTAAAATCCAAATCACACACGCACACACACACCATATGCGTTGTCGTTTTTAATATGGCTTTCTCATTCACAAATTAGGACTATTGCAGCACCATCAATGATACATGACCAACACTTAGAGAATGTCTGCAGAAGATGCCAGTTGAGCAGGTACCACACGATCATTATTTATTATCGACTCTGTACAGTACATTTTGAACTAATTCATTGAAGCATTAGCTCGTAAAGCAAAGTCATTTTTTGTCTGCATTTACGAAACACACGGAGTAGAATTAACAATCCGGTGCAGCAATTGACGCAGACCCTCTATCATAGAATTATATTACTATCAGATGTCCGTTGCACTCTCTGTATAAATACGTTATTAGATGAAAACATGGTTTATTTTTAAATGAGAATTTCAACATTTCTCTCTGCTACAATCCCTCTGTTCATACTTTTATTATTTAGAGCATAGTTGTTGTGTAGTTGACATTGTTGTACAATTCATGTTTATGCATAGCAAAAAAATACGTTCTTTGGTTATAAAAGCGACTGGTAAAATCGGAAAAAGTTAAATCATATCAGTTATCACTCCAATGCTAAATTCATGCAAACATATTGTTTTATTTATGTTGTTCCCAGTCACAACACGTAGGTAGGTGGGCAGGTGCGCTTATTAGTAGATAGGTGATTTTACAATTATATGCATGCAGAGTACTAACAATTACGTACCAGTTAAAGTTAAAATTTAAAATTTTAAATGGATGAAACAAATTTATTGACTGAGAAAAGATTGCAATCGGATCAAGATTAGTGTACCGCTAAATCCTTTTTTCAGCATGGCAGTGTTTGTTACCGCTATTGTAGCCAAGGTCAAAACTATGATGCTCGAGTAATTTTTGTATCAGCATAGATCTTGTGTATCCGTTTTATGAGAAAACATTTAGATAGTTTGTCCTCTAACCAGAACAGCACCTGGACTGTTTTTCCCACTGACAACCAGACTGAAACTATTACGAACATGTAAGTTGTATCTGATAAAAGATAATTTCTGAGCAATAAACGTTAGGCGCCAAGGTAAACGAAAAGTCACTATTAAAAGAAGTTACTCTCTTTTCTTGAATGAATGGTTTCAAGTAAGATCCCCATATAGATACATTGCATTCTTTAATGCGTAGCGAATACATTCCTATATAGGAAAGTCGATATATTTGTATCATGAACAGTGGATACATTTAATAGTGAAAATCACATACATTTTATAATGAAGAGCAGTCGCAAGGTGAAAAGATACATTTGGTACAAAGAAGAGCAGAAACATTGTATATTTAGAATAAAATACATTTGTGCAATGAAGAACGGACACATTGTATAATTAAAATAAGATACATTTGTACAATGAAGAACGGACACATTGTATAATTAAAATAAGATACATTTGTACAATGAAGAACATTGTACAATTAAAATAAGGTACATTTGTATAATGATTTGCGGGTTTCGTTTTGTTATGAAAAGCAGATGCATGTATATATTGCATAACGGATACATTAAATAATGGAAAGTGAATAATATTAGAATTTTTAAGAGCTATTGCTGCAACTACACTATTCAGTACTTTTGTCACACGTGACTGCAGTTCCTAAGCTCTGTTTTCTTTGCAGATCAGGTACATTGTTAGATGATTATCATACAAATAAGCTAACTTGATAGGTTATTTAATATGGTATTCATGTCCAGCCTATATAAATATAAGAATCACAGTATGGTGTCTGTGTAAATGGCAAAATCACAGTATGGTGTCTGTGTAAATGGCAAAATCACAGTATGGTGTCTGTGCAAATGGCAAAATCACAGTATGGTGTCTGTGTAAATGGCAAAATCACAGTATGGTGTTCGTGTCTAGAATAATAATATTTATGTTCATTTTCTATCCATAAAAATGGCAACATCACAGGATAGTGTTTGCACAAAATCTAATAGCTTTTTTACATCCAGTCTTGCATGTGTATCTTTGTTTACGTTACATAAATTTGTCATGCAGTTGTTGTGTTAGAACGTCTCTGGTTAAGACTTAGTAGAAGAGTTTTGATGTCAGTGTTATATCTAAAAACCGATTATCTTGTCTCTGATATTCAGCTTTATTAACATCAACCTCCCGAAGTTGGATGCTATGACCTCGTACAATCTGTAAGTGTGTCAGCTGTGGTCATTTGCCTTTCTGAGAGAGAGAGAGAGAGAGAGAGAGAGAGAGAGAGAGAGAGAGAGAGAGAGAGAGAGAGAGAGAGAGAGAGATACAGATAGGAGGGGAGATAGCATATTGGCACAAAAATACAGTCAGTGCAAGAATGATTTTTATACCATGCCACACTTATATATATATATATATATATATATATATATATATATATATATATATATATATATATATATATATATATATATATATATATCCACCCGGATTTGGTCACGTGATATCAATATGATGTATATTATGTTACAGGTCCCTCTCGACCTGCTGAAGTTAGCAGCGTAAAACTGAAGGAAGCAAGTGGAGTTTATCGCACGTGTACCACATATTAAAATTTTATAGATGCAGTGAAGAAAATATACCCCAAAGCAAACTTTTAGACTGCCATTCTGACTGAAATCGCTGACTGAAGGATGCAAACCAACACCAATGTGATACACCACATTAAATAAAGATAACGTTCCACTTACGTTTCATAGGGGTATCAACAATACACAAAAGGTGGAACTATAGGGCCAGCTTGTATGGACTTGAACTGGCTTCGATGGAACTTTGAATTTAAGAACATAACACGTTTATTTTCCCGTGCACGGCAAAACTATGGAGATGTGGTTTGGGGCAGTGGATAAATAATATATATGTCACCAGTTTGGGTATTGTCTGCATATGGAGGAGGCTACTGCATTTAAGTACCCCCTACACTTAGAGGGTACTGCCCAACAATCATTGTTGTTTTAGATAGAGCAGGTGGTCAAAATTGAGAATACAAGTGACATCTGGAGTCGAAGAGTGTAAATCTTAAGTACAAGTCTGAAATCCTTTTTTTTTCGAAGGACGTTTCGAGGATTTTTCGTTACTGACAGTAGTTGATCTCCCGCCGTCATTTCTTATGTTATTCCATGGTTTATGATTTAACAAGGAAATCACAGTGGAAAATAGATTGCTAAAATTGCTGAGGCAGTTCCATGGATGTTAGAAACTAGACACAAACATGCCTTAATGATGGATAACGATTTCAACACAGGTTGAAAAGTCGTGGCTTCAGATAAAACCGCTGTCATTTGCTTTAGGCAATAAACATGTATCAGATGACGATATAATGCTTGCTAACAGAAATAGTTCTCCCCAATTCACATATGGAGTGTGCAAGGTCAGAATAAATACAATATTTGCCCACAAAGTTGATATGTCTTTTTTTCATTGCATCAACTAGATTTGTTTCTGTATGCCGCTTTTTTTCTTTGACAAAATGGCTGCTTCTCTGCATGGAAGACTGAATTTATATGATAAGATAAATTATATCTCATAGGCTGTATGGTTGGACGTCACTGTTGTTATGGAATCATGAGCTATGAATGAGATGGAGGATGTCAAAAACATTTTTT
This sequence comes from Unio delphinus, assembly GCA_029339505.1. Lineage (NCBI taxonomy): Eukaryota > Metazoa > Mollusca > Bivalvia > Unionida > Unionidae > Unio > Unio delphinus. The sequence goes on along the minus strand of JAQISU010000035.1, from coordinate 11,328,909 downwards.
TTAAATATTTAAATATTTTTTTTGCATTTTCGTGATATAAATCAATGCAGTTTATTTAGTTTGCCATCGTAAGATTTTAGTGCAACTTATTTGCTTAAAATTTAGGATGGTAGCAATTGAATTTCAATTTAGGATGGTAGCAAATGAATTTCAATTTAGGATGGTAGTAATTGAATTTCAATTTAGGATGGTAGCAATTGAATTTCAAGAGACTGAACTTTTATGTGCAATAGATTAAACGTTTTAAAGATCAATGTCAAATTTAAATTATTATTATTGTGCCAGTTCGAGCTGGTTACACATTTATTTGATTAAGAAGTCCTGGAATTGACCAACATGAAGTAGAACTAATGTAGTTATAAAGAGCGTCTATCCGTTCATTAAAAGTTTGTAAAAACATTTTTGAGAACGTAAATTTGCTTTGTACCACTTTTCTTTTATTCTATAAGTAGTGCAGTCTTGATATCACTTTCAACGTAAAAGATTTCCCATGTACCTGATTGCCTTACAATAAATCAGTCATGTCATGACTATTGTTTGGCAGATATATGTGCACGGAGATCAGCAGAAGGACTATACTAAGCCGTAACTACACCTAAATGTTGTTGAATGATATGATAACAACAGAAAATCTAGTAAAATAAAAGTAAGACACAGTACTCAAATTAATCATTAAAATGTTTAGATTTGTTCAGTGTTAGGACGGCGTGGTATAATTAACGTAACTAATTAAATATGTAGTCTAATTGCTCATATTAAACGTACAGCTATTTAATCCAATGATATAATGTGAAAGACAAAAACAATTCACATATGGCGCGCTTGGTTTCGAATTTTGAGTTAGTTACAGGTTCTGCTGAATGATTTTACGAAGCATGACATGGTAATGAAATATGATGAAGTAATGGACACTTTGATTCACTCATCAGTACAAAGATATGGGGTCAAAATAATATAGTAATGCAGTCGTGCAGGCATTATAAGCTTACATATAAACTTCTACTTCCTTCATGATTGTTGTTTGACACATGTATGTTCACATGATGCGGCTGTATAGAACCATAAACGGACTCAGGTTTCAGTTCAAGTCACATTTCGTTCAACTGGAATTTCTACTCCGCAATATTAGTGGGTTGAGACTGATTAGAATTAGCATCTACGTATAATAAGGCGATCTGATGGCTATTGAACAAGAAAGGTAGATTTCAGGTCCACTTAGGTTTAATAAGAGATCAGAATTGCATTTCATGTTAGCTATGTAAGGGATCGATCGTTTGAATCATTAAATTCTGAATGAAGTTTGATGCTTTCATAAATTTTAAAGTTGTAAATTGATCGATGAAGCAAAAGATCAGTTGAAAATGACTTCAGGTCAGTCGGATCTCCATTGGATTTAAAATCTAGACTCCATATTGGTGTTTGTCGGATGTCCGTTAGACTGAAAATGTTGACGTCAGATCGGTGTCTGTCAGATCTTCGTTAGATTTAAAATTTTGACTCCAGATCAGTGTCTGTCGGATCTCCGTTAGACTGAAAATCTTGACTTCAGAGCGATGTCTGTCGGATCTCCGTTAGACTGAAAATCTTGACTTCAGTAAGATTGTATTAGTAGTTGAGACTAAAGGAATTAATGCTGATTATCAAGTAAACCTTGGTCTTACCGGTGTATTTTCTTCTTGAATACTTTATATAATTTCTAAAACAATGAACTGTTTTTATGTTCAGTTTGCTTTCTGTCAGTCTTTATCAATGTTATACATTTATTTCAAATTGGATATTACTTATGTTCGTTTATCTTCACGTCATTATAGTCAGTCTTCAACTATAATATGTGATCTACCTCCATATCGTTACAATCTCCACATCATTATAATCAGTCTTAAGCTATAATCTATTTCCACGTTATTATAATCAGTCTTAATCTATAATCTATTTGCACCTCATTATAATCAGTCTTAATCTATAATCTATCTCCACGTTATTATAATCAGTCTTAATCTATAATCTATATCCACCTCATTATAATCAGTCTTAAGCTATACTCTATCTCCACGTTATTATAATCAGTCTTAATCTATAATCTATTTGCACCTCATTATAATCAGTCTTAATCTATAATCTATCTCCACGTTATGATAATCAGTCTTAATCTATAATCTATATCCACGTTATTATAATCTCTCCTAATATATATCCACGTCATTATAATCAGCTTTAAGATATGATCTATCTCCACATGATTATAATCAGTCCTAGTCTATATTCTATCTCCACATCATTATAATCAGTCCTAATCTATTATCTATCTCCTCATGATTATAATCAGTCCTAATCTATAATCGACCCTCACATTAGTATTATCAGTCCTAATCTATAATCAATCTTCACATCATTATCATCAGTCCTAATCTATACTCTATCGCCACATTGTTATAATCAGTCCTAATCTATAATCTATCTTCAAATCATTATAATATGTCCTAATCTATAATCTATATTCACATCATTATAATCAGTCCTAATCTATACTCTATCGCCACATTGCTATAATCAGTCCTAATCTATAATCTATCTTCACATCATTATAATCAGTCCTAATCTATACTCTATCGCCACATTGTTATAATCAGTCCTAATCTATAATCTATCTTCACATCATTATAATCAGTCCTAATCTATAATCTATATTCACATCATTATAATCAGTCCTAATCTATACTCTATCACCACATGTTTATCATTTATCTCTTTTATTGCAGGAGAGCATTGTCATAAAGGGAAGAAATCGCCAGAAATTGACCGAAATGCCAGAAGAAAGCGGATGATTGCATGTCTTTTGTCTTTAATCTTCATGATTGGAGAAATAATTGGTAAGCGTAAAAGTGTTTTAACATGGCAACTTTAGCAAAATTTGAATTTGTATAATCTTATGTTTGGTAATCTCTTATCTCATAACAAGCCTTTTTCACACAGCTTTGATATCCAACAGTACTAAATTTGACTTCAATGTTGATGAAGACAACAAATGCCTGTGCTGTTATGTTTTAGTCGTAATATCTATTATAACAACAAAAGTAGATGATCTGCATGTTTACAGGTGTAATATTTGAATCAGGTATAATAAGGAAACTAAACAGAGGTCTCACAGTTACGTTTGCATTGACAAAACCTCCGATTATTCTGTAGTAGGCGTGAGATGGTAATAAGGACCAAGTGTTAGTAGTTTCAAAACTATATATTGTTTATAAATTTAGTGGTCTATTGAAATATACAGCACAAGCGTTGCTTGAATGCACGCAAGCTTTCTAATAAGAAGGAATGGACAGGTCATTATCGAAATGTCCTATCTTTGCTGGATCATGACTATTCTTATATACGCCTGACTTTTGTGAGAACACATTGTTTAAATCATGCTTGTATGATTGTTAACTTTATGTCCTTCTCCCCGAGGTAACATCCCATTCTACAGCACCTACTTTTGTCAGATTATATAGTTAAGTTCTTCTTGACAAAAGATAGAACCCAATGTGACTGACAGTTCTAGATGAGTTACTTTGACCTGAGCGCGCGAAAGCTTGCATTTAAAGTTTAGAAGTTAACTAATTTGTGGGTCAGGCTGTCATAGGTCAAATTCAAACTCCCTAAAAAATGGATTTTGCAGATGTTTTCCCCTCCACATTTTGCAGTTATGTCTTTGTGGAAACTTTAAGCATTGTATGCATGTTGTGCAAAAAGACATCTGCGGATGCTGGGATCCAACCATCATCGGTCATGTTAAGTTTAATAAGACATCTGCTGGGATCCAACCATCAAAAGGTCATGTTAAGTTTACTAGGAACACATCGATTTCTGCACATCACGTTAATCTGACGATTTTGATCAGAGTCATGCCACTGACACCTGTTGGTTAAAAATCACCAGAGTTAAGCATGCCATATTAGTGGTTATGTAGAGGGCTAAGTGCTACGCCTTACCAAGGGTTATGTAGAGATCTAATAGCCATGTCATACCAGTGGTTATATAGAGGGCTAAGTGCTACGCCATACAAGAGATTATGTAGAGGGCTAAGTGCTGCGCCATACCAGGGGTTACGTAGAGGCCTAATGGCCTTGTCATATTAGTGGTTATATAGAGGGCTAAGTGCTACGCCATACCAGGGGTTATGTAGAGATCTAATGGCCATGTCATACCAGTGGTTATCTAGAGGGTAATAGTCATGTCATACCAGTGGTTATGTAGAGGGCTAAGTGCCACGCCATACCAGGGGTTATGTAGAGGTCTCATAGCCATGTCATACCAGTGGTTATGTAGCGGTCTAATAGCTATGTCATACCAGGGGTTATGTAGAGGTCTAATAGTCATGTCATACCAGTGGTTATGTAAAGGGCTAATAGCCATGTTATAGCAGTGGTTATGTAGAGGTCTAATAGCCATGTCATACCAGGGTTTATGTAGAGGTCTAGTAGCCATGTCATATTAGTGGTTATATAGAGGGCTAAGTACTACGCCATACCAGGGGTTATGTAGAGATCTAATAGCCATGTCATACCAGTGGTTATGTAGAGGGCTAATAGTCATGTCATACCAGTGGTTATGTAGAGGGTTAAGTGCCACGCCATACCAGGGGTTATGCAGAGGTCTAATAACCATGTCATATTAGTAGTTATATAGAGGGCTAAGTGCCACACCATGCCAGGGGTATTGTAGAGGTCTAATAGTCATGTCATACCAGTGGTTATGTAGAGGTCTAATAGCCATGTCATACCAGTGGTTATGTAGAGGTCTAATAGTCATGTCATACCAGTGGTTATGTAGAGGTCTAATAGTCATGTCATATTAGTAGTTATATAGAGGGCTAAGTGCCATGCCATACCAGGGTTATGTAGAGGTCTAATAGTCATGTCATACCAGTGGTTATGTAGAGGACTAAATAGCCATGTCATATTAGTAGTTATATAGAGGGCTAAGTGCCATGCCATACCAGGGTTATGTAGAGGTCTAATAGCCATATCATACCAGTGGTTATGTAGAGGTCTAATAGTCATGTCATACCAGTGGTTATGTAGAAGGCTAATAGCCATGTCATATTAGTAGTTATATAGAGGGGTAAGTGCCACGCCATACCAGGGGTTATGTAGAAGTCTAATAGCCATGTCATACCAGTGGTTATGTAGAGGTCTAATAGTCATGTCATACCAGTGGTTATTTAGAGGTCTAATAGCCATGTCATACCAGTGGTTATGTAGAGGTCTAATAGCCATGTCATACCAGTGGTTATGTAGAGGTCTAATAGTCATGCCATACCAGTGGTTATGTAGAGGGCTAATAGCCATGCCATATCAGTGGTTATGTAGACGGCTAATAACCATGTCATACAAGTGGTTATGTAGAGGTCTAATAGTCATGCCATACCAGTGGTTATGTAGAGGACTAAATAACCATGCAATATTTGTGGCTATGTAGAAGGCTACTAACCATGTCACACAGAGGTTTTGTATAGAGCTACTAACCCGTGCTATATTAGTGGTTATGTTTTGGTCTACTTACTATGATATTCCAGTGATTATGTAGATAGCTACTGAGCATGCTGTACTAATGGTTATGTAGCTGGCTACTAACCATGCCATGCTAGTGGTTTTACAAAGGCTACTATCATGGGATATGTAAACAGTACAATATTGATGATACTCTTTTTGAAGTTTAATCAAACAATCTAGACATCATCTCTGAGCAATTTACCAGTGTAATTTTTGTTTTTCTCTTGTTACTGGCAATGACATATGTTTCAGGTGGTGTCCTTGCCCACAGTCTCGCTATCATATCAGATGCTGCTCATCTTCTAACAGACCTTGTTAGCTTCCTTATAAGTCTGGTGGCAATCTATCTAGCCTCAAGGTCAGCCTCCAAGAAACTCAGTTTTGGATGGGCACGGGCAGGTGAGTTTGCAGAGTGATGCAATATAGTTTTTCAAAGAATGATACAGCATGATCTTCCTTGAAGACCACAAACGTAGCACTTCAGACATATAAGAAAAGTGATCATAGAGTCAATAATGTGGTTGAAGCTATCATCATGGAGAAACCATAAAAGATGATTTAGGTACATCTGCAGTTAACCAGCATTGAACGAAATTTAAATGAAAGCATTTTACTGACCAACGTTTATTTTTTCATTGCTGCATGTACTTATATTTATATGCACATTTCTCTGTAAGACCATCCAAAGCAAATTGTTAGAATGAACACAGTACCATAGCTTGGACATGTATGGTTTTATATATACATGTATATATATATATATATATATATATATATATATATATATATATATATATATATATATATATATATATATATATATATATATATATATATATATATATATATATATATATATATATACATATATATATATATACATATATATATATATATATATATATATATATATATATATATATATATATATATATATATATACACACACACACACACACACACACATATATATATATATAATATATATATATATATATATATATATATATATATATATATATATATATATATATATATATATACACATATATATATATATATATATATATATATATATATATATATATATATATATATATATATATATATATATATATATATATATATATATATATATATATATATATATATATACATACATACACACACACACACACACACACACACTAGTGTGTGCTCGTAATCCAAATTATAGCATGTCATATAGTTTATGTTTAGTTGAATTTACCTTTAGTACTGCAAGTGATTTGGTTTTTAGTAAAGGGGCATAACTGCTATTGCTTGACAGTTTTTATGTTGAGCAATTTCAAAGCAAGATGTTTATAAAAATAAATTGGTTAGATAGTTTCTGTCTAATGAAATTTTCAATCATTCATCCCAGTAGAAGATAGAGAGGAGACAGTATAATTACAATTAAGATTGTATGCTTTTAGAGGAATGTTGGTAATTGCAGGTGATCAGAAAATGAACATCAATAACAATATTTCCCAATATATTTTCATGCCAATGGTACTGTATGATTTATTGCATTATGCTAACTCTCAATGCCTCTAATATGCCCATCGCTTTTATACTCAAGGCTTGTATATATTTTGTGCTTATATCGCCTAAATAAAATGAAATTTAAGAAATTTGTTTATGTATTTTTTATATTGTAATTCATCTGCGATATTTAAGTGTTGGTTATAATAAGCTACACTCCTCAAGTGAAAAATATTTGATTTTGAGATGAAAGCATCATTTAGTATTTTTAAAAATACCTGTATTGGACATTACTCTTTTGTTTTTAGTTTCTTTTACAGTCTTTCTTCCACTACTCTCTTCTGGATGATACAACAAGACTTTACATTCTTTTATAAATAAAAATATTATAATAATAATGTAACATAACATAATATAAGATAAATATTACAGTCATGTACATAATGGTAATCCATCTTACATGATCATTGCATGCCATCAGTATTCTGAATACTTTTATTCTTTTCTTCTTCAGAGATACTAGGAGCCCTGATATCAATATTGATGTTGTGGGTATTAACAGGAGTGATGGTATACATGGGTGTTGAAAGAGTGATAAATCAATCTTATGAGAATAATGCCATCATCATGCTAATCACAGCCAGTTGTGGAGTGGTATTCAATTTGATGTGAGTTTATGTAACATTATAAACTAGTTTTAAAACAATTTAACTGCACATTTGTATAATGGATATTGACATGTTTGCATTTCCACGATTTTGCAGAGTGTTTTATCCGATTAGAATTAATGATTTGTATTGCACTGTTGATGTTTGTTACTAGAATTTAGTAGTTTGTTTCAGCTTGGTGTGGGGTTGGGTGGAGGCAGTGGCATCACTAGGGGGGTGCAGACTGTACTGGGTGACATCATCTCAGAGGGGTGACACCAAAATGAAAAATTAAAAATTTTACAGAGCACGCACTGCTTGGTCTAGTCGGATTTCATAAGTGGATAACTGGTCATAGTTAAATACATGATTAGCAGGCACAGGGTGCCACTTTTATACTGTGGACTTATTTTAAGAAGAAGATATTCATGGAGGAAGTCTGGAGGGGTGACACCATGAGTTTACTGCACTCGGTGACACCAACCCTAACGACGCTGCTGGGTGGAGTCTGGCCAAATTTGTCTGAAGAAAAGTATATAATAAAAACAAACCAAAATATTGTCAATGATTCTTTTTGACACATTTTTAAGCTCTTACCTCAGGCAATAGCTTTCATTTGTTTTGATACTTGGAAGAAATTGAGTAGTGGAATAGTTAACATTTTCTAAAACAAATGCTATCTCATAGAAAACTATAATCTTATAGATGAAACAGCACAAAATGAAAGAAATTTATTTTAAAAATCTTCACATGTCATCATCTTAAGAATGTTAAATTATAAGTAGTTAATGACAATATACATATGAATATCTTACACTCTACTTATAAATCTCATGTATCACATTATACATATAAATATCATTATACTTATAAATATCATTATACTTATAAATATAAATTATACATATAAATATCATTATACATATAAATATCATTATACTTATAAATATCAGTATACATATAAATATCATTATACTAAAAATTTCATTATACATACAATTTTTATACAGATACATATCATTATACATATAAATTATCACCATACATATACATATCACTAAACATATAAATATCATTATGTATATAAGTATCATTATACATAAAAATTTCATTATACATAAAATTTTCATACAGATACATATCACTAAACATATAAATATCATTATACATATAAATATCATTATACATATAAATATCATTATACATAAAAATTTCATTATACATAAAAATTTCATTATACATACAATTTTTATACATATACATATCACTAAACATATAAATATCATTATACATATAAATATCAGTATACATATAAGTATCATTATGCATATAAATATTATATATTTCATTATACATATAAATATCATTATACCGGTACATATCAATATCATTATACATAAAACTTTCATAGATATACACATATTATTATGCATATAAATATCATTATACATAAAAATATCATTATACATATAAATATCATATATTTCATCATACAAATAAATATCATAATACATATAAATATCATGTATCACATTATACATATAAATATCAGTATACCTATAAATATAATTATACATATACATATCATTATACTTATAAATATGATATATTTCATCATTCATATTCAGTCCCTCTTGCAGTTGGTTCTGGTGTGGAATTTCCATCTGCTTTTCATGCTTAGCAACACCATGAGATCCGGACACTCATTTGAGCAGGCATATGATGGCGGGTCAACACCTTATTGACCTGGGGCTGCCCAGCTTGAGGCGGGTGGGAGTTGGTCAGTGAGACACAATGATCCCTCCCACCGTCAAAGCTGACTCCTGGCTACTCTTCCCTATGCCAATCGGGTGGGACTTATAACCAGTAAACTGTCAACTTCCGTGTTGTTTCCTCACTCAGTAGCATGACTTGAGTGACCTCTCCAGGGCCCAAGCCTGGGCATGGAATATGGAGATCATGGGCTGCCCAGACGTCGGGATCCCCCTCTCGTCCTTGCTGGTGGGGTCCAAAAGGAATGCTCAGCATGACATTTGGCACCAGTTTGGATGCAGGAGATGCTGGAAGGAAGTCGCAGTTGACACCCAGCCGCCTTGGGGGCTCCACTCCCGATTTTCTGCCTAGGTTTACTCCCATAGCCTTTTCTTCTCCTGAAGATATCCACAAGGCAGTAGATCCATCATCCAATGGATGGGACTTGGTGTGTTTTGAATCAGAGTTTCCTTCTCCTAGACAAGTTGCCTTGACAAGGTTGATGAGCTTTATCTGCCCAAGTTTGGAGTTAGAGTTTTCCTTCTCTTAGACTGGCTGCCTGCAAAGGCTAATGAGCCCAGTCTGCCCACCCAGTTATATCACTGAGCACTTGGTCGTGCCACACAGCAGGCTCTGTGAAAACGAGGGGCCCCACATAAAGGTGCTGCTGTGAACACAGTAGTGTAGGAGAGGTCATATGCAAGTAACCTCCTGTCCAGCAGAACGAGACGGGTCCTGCGGCGATCACTACACCTGGAAAGAAGATGCTATGAGAGACGCTTCACTTCCCTTTGGCAAACGGGACATCCAGGCCCAGACCTTGCACACACACACACCCCATCATACATATAACTATCATATATCTAACTGTTCCGGTGGCTTAGTGGTTAGAGCATACGCCGCAGAAGTGGGAGGTCGTGGGTTTGATCCCTGGTCGAGTTATACCAAAGACTTACAAAAATGGTACTAACAGATGCCTTGCCTGTGCTCAGCATTAAGAGGTTAGTGTTAGGACTGGTAGGCCTGGTGTCAGGATAATGTGACTGGGTGGGACATCATGCTACATGTCTGCGGCATGATGCCCCAGTGCTAGACATCACTATAAACTGCCTCACTGCAGACATCACAGTGATATGACTGAAAAATTGTTAAAGCTACGTTAAAAATTCTAATCAAACAAACAAACAATATCATATATATATATAATATATATATATATATATATATATATATATATATATATATATATATATATATATATATATATATATATATATATATATATATATATATATATATATATAATTGTGCATATATGTATCATATATGACATTCGACATGTAAATATTATGTCGCCTTGTACGTGTATACTCATCATGTCTCACTGTACATAAAATATATCACATTGTACATATAAATATAATATATCACATACATGTACATAAATCATGCTGCAGTGTACATGTTTATATGTACATATAAATATCATATATCTTATAGATCATATCAATATATTACATTGTACATATAAATATCATGTCACACTGTACAGGTACATAGCACATTGTTTATTTGCCAACAAAACTTGTCCATTCATACATACAGCTGAAGATATTCCACAGAGTTTAGTTTCTTTGCTGTCATGTCAGAGTAGCTTTCAGAAGGTCAGTCCTTTTCACAACACAATTACTGTGATGTAGATTAACTGTTCATTGTGCATAGTGGTTCCGTACCCACTTATGTAAGTTCTAAGGCTAACCAAAATATATAAAAGGGAAGATTTTAGGGAAAAGACGGGCACATGATGGTGAAGTGTGATGGGAATAACGTGCGTCATTTGAAAATATGGAAGCTGAGACCCTGAGAGCTTTAACACTGTACAGTTAAGCATATGTTAATGTTGTAGGGTTAATTAATGCCATTTTTCAGCGCACGACAGTCTTTCCATGGCCACCAGTATTAATGGTGGAGGAAGAACCCGGGAAAACTCCTGGACGGAACCACCGACACACGAGAAGCTACTGGCAAGCTTTCCCACATACCCATATTGGCCGAAATCCTCAAACCGACACAGACAGAGGTGAGATGGAATTGATCCGTAATGAAGAGCGCTTTAGACCACTCAGGCCCCTACAGTTAAACATAATACATTGAACAAAATATCTTAATATCACATGCCAAACTATTATATAAATATCATATGACACACTGCATTTAAAGATGGTATTATACTGCACTGTGTGTAATGTTTAACATTATCACATGAGTCAATGGGATAGCATAAAGCTAACTATTATGCAAAACCTTGAATCACAAACTCATTTTTTACACAAACCATCAATTCCTGCTGCATTTTGTACTATGAATTAAATTGGAACTTCCTATAATGGTTCCTTTTCTTAAGTCAAAATTATCTTAAATCCAGCCAGGTCTGATGTTTCTCTTAATTTTATTTAATTTTATCTACATTTTTTTTAAACAGCAGCATTACGTATCCAGCCAAACTTTTACCATCTGACTGCTATGGAATGATTTCACTATAATTAACATCGTTGATATTATTGTTAATTATGGCTTTGCAGAATATTACGTATTCATCAGTATTTCAAACTGAGGGAGGTGTAGTTGTGTAATTTTTAGATGCCAATTCTTTTTTCTACTTTTTCAAATCCTGGTTCGATGCAACAATATATCCAAACAAAATGTGTGCATTAGTATTATAGTGAATAGCAATTAATTATTTTGCACAAAAATCTTTTAGTTTTTAAATATTATTTTTAATTTTTAATCGTGTAAGGTGTCATACATATAATGCATTGCACCGTTCCTTCACAGAATGGGCTTTTCCCTACATCAGCACACCCACCATAGCCATGGCAATGATGCAGGGAGTCCATATTCCACGCAGGGAGTCCATATTCCACGCAGGGAGTCCATATTCCACAGAATCAGACCATTTAAACCCCTTCTCACCAACAGATAGTCTTGTCGAAAATGAAACCTCATACGGCACTATACACCTAGAAAATAATTCATCTAATAGAAAAGAGCATAAGAAGCGACATTTCAACTTCAACGTTAAGGCGGCCTTTATTCACGTGGTTGGAGACCTTATACAAAGTATTGGAGTTCTTGTCGCTGCAATTGTTATATTCTTTAAGGTAAGGCAGTCTAAATCACAATTTAAATGAGCTTTCACAGATTCATAAAAGAAACAAGATATTTTCACATTATTGTTATATATGTTTTTTTTTTGTTTTTTTTTTAGGGTTTAACGCCATTTTTCAGCACACGATAGGCTATACATGGCGGCCAGTATTATTGGTGGAGGAAGAACCCGGGAAAACCCCCAGAAAGAACCACCGACCCACAAGATGCTACTGGCAAGCTTTCTCACATAACTACATTAGCCGTATCTTAGACTCGAACCCATGCAGACAGAGGTGAGATGGCAGTGATCCGTAACGGAGAGCGCTTTAGACCACTCGGCCACTTGGGGCCCCTTGTTATATATGTATGTGTGTGTGTATATATATATATATATATATATATATAGTCCATCAATAGATATTTTCACATTATTGTTATATATGTATGAAAATACATGTACTGCACAAACTCATTGGCCTCATATGTCAGGGATCTTCAACAATTGTTTTCAGGATTGCAGAGGGTTTGTAATTATGTAAGGTTGTGTATACTGATATGTAAAATTGATTATTTTTTTACTTATAAATTGGAACTAATGTATTATGTGCAATTATTAATGAATTTGAACCTATTTTTTTTAGTTTGCAGATAGAAGTAGTTTTCTGAAAGTGATATCATTGCTATAGTTATAGATGTTAAACTACTGTTGAAATTATTACAGTTAACATATCACAATACATAACTAATTCATGGCATCATCTGGAAGTGATATCATTGCTATAGTTATAGATGTTAAACTACTGTGTGGAAATTATTAACATATTACAATACATAACTAATTCATAGCATCAGCACGTGTTTCTCATTCATGTCAAAAAAAGAAAGACACAAAGGTTACAAAGCAGCCAACGATTCTTTCACATTCTTCGACCAAACAATTCGTATAATTATAAAATGAATTTGTTGTTAGATGTAACAAATGACTTTAAACAATGCACAAGTGTCAACAGTAGCCATTTAATTTAGCCAAAGTGATGAACAAGTTCAGTATATGTTTGATTTTTTTGTAAATCCTTAAACTGTGAAATGAAAATGGACTGCAAAATGAATACACACATAATGATTGCAAATGCAGTTATCAATGCACTTTAATGAAAATGCAGAGTGCAGATTGATGAATGATACTTGAAAACAGAATAAATCTAGAATATATTTCATGCTGATCAATGATGAGTCAATGTCAGAGTCAATTATCTACAGACTGCCACTACATTTCCATGATAAAAGAGTCCATCAGCATGATAGTCTGGGATCAGTGATCATTCACTGACTGAAACGTTTTCACTTCTTAATAGCGGTGTAATTGTTCATATAAATACATATATAACTTCCACCATCATCACTGCGAATAAGCAGTGAACCTTAATATTGAAGGCACCAAACATTAAGATTTTAGAACATTTAGATGAGGAAAGTACATGGAAAATGGCATTTTGACCTTTATTCTTATTTTTTTTCCATATGAATGTTACAACTTTAATGGAACAAGTGTTCCGATTCAATGAAATTGACGTGATATCAGAAAACGGGTTTGAGAAAGAGACAGCGGAACTTCTGATCTGTGTCAAATAGTCATTCTAGTTAAGATATTCTGACTGACAAAACAAATGATTGTCTCAGGAGTTTTTTTTAGCAACCGCTGCTTTTGACTGGATGATTGAAATTAAGTCGTACACCTTGGACGTAATGTGAATTTAAAGTGACAACATTAATCAAAATTCTTTAGCCCGAATTTTCTGAGACAGAGAAGGATGACTCTCAGGAAGCGTAGACATGAATAATGCTTCCCTCATTAAGCAAGGGAGGGACCAGGTGTCTGTCTTGTAAGAAAGACAGGGTTTAGTTCTAGTTGCACACGTTTTAAAGTTAACAGCATTAAGGTATGCAAAGATTTTTTGCTGTATGCAAGCTTGTTTGATATGACTTGGTTCAATAGTATGTATCGTTTATTCAATTTCATGGAAATTTGTTGATGCTAGAGTTGTTATGCAATTTATCTTATTCAATTTCATGGAAATGTGTTGATGCTAGAGTTTATATGCAATTTATCTTTTAAGTTTATCATTAGCAGAATGTATTGCATGAGATCCAATTGTCCATATGTAAATGATTCTATAGAGTAATATGAAAACATATAAAATAATTTCCTTTGTCTGTTAGGATGATACTGAATATCACGAGTTAACAGTAACTACCTATTATATTTGCTTTTGTAATGTTTAAATAATTGGAAGTGAGTAAATATCTGTGAATTTTATGCTAAAGTAATCGAACATGTAGTAACATACAGTACATCTTTGATACTGCGGTCACATAATTTATGGCAATGTGTCAACGAAGGTAGGCCTTACACAGTGTCTGAATGGCTAGTGTGCTCTGAGTAACGTAAGTGAAGGAATTTTATATACATCTAGAAAGTGGTACATATAGGAATTTAGGGATAATTTTGTCCTTTAAGGAAACAGTTTTTAGAGGCCGAAAAAAGGAGGATGTGACGAGTGATGTCCGAAAAGGAGAAAGTCCAAGAAGGACAGGGCAGTCGGAAAAGAAGATTCGAGGAAATATGAAACATTGCAACACTAGGTGATGCAATCAGTTGTATACATTACCCTCTTTTCACCACTCAATGGATGGCAAAGACCACTCCGTTCTGGCGGGGCTCCTCTGGTTCTCAACTCTTCCAGAAGAAGGCATAGTATTCCTCTTTGAGGGAGCCTCTGAAGTCGAGCTTGGCATCCTAGAGGGCAGCTATGCTGACATTTAGTCTGGTGAGCTCTTTGTCAATAATGGCTGTCTTCGTGATGTCATCAACCTCCCTGAGGTCATCAAAGATGTCTGAACATATGGTTCATACATTCCAGCTTGTGAATCAAAGAGCCAGAGTTTTCTTTATTGGTTTCTTGTTTCTCTTGTCTGGTGCAAAATTTATTTCTGTTTGTCATGGTGAGCAAAACAGTGAGCTCTAGGTACCCACTGAAGAAGGCGGGCCAAAATCTTACTGACCGGGCAGCTGCTGGGCTTGAGATGGGTTGTTGTCAGCCAGTAAAACAGGATGATCCCTCGCATCATCAGAGCTGTCCTGTGGTGTCCATTCCCTATGTCAATCAGGTGGTACTTATACTCCATAAACAGCCAACTTCCATGTTGTAAATTCCTCACTCAACTTAGAGGTTGGAATGTCATATCCAGGGCTTGAAACTGAACAAGACATGCACCATGGATGTGTCTAAGCCAGCCAAATGAAAAACGTTCTGGTATTCAAAGTGTAGATAATCCTCATTGGGCTTCTTACCTTCCACATCTGTATAGATAATCCTCATTTGGGCTTGCCTTCATATCTGTATGGATAATCCTCATTGGGCGTACCTTCCATATCTGTGTGGATAGTTCTTATTTGGCATACCTTCCATATCTGTGTGGATAATCCTCATTGGGCTTACCTTCCAGGTCAATATAAAATATTATTGCCACTAAAGAGGAACACACGAATCCATGGCTAATGCTCTGATATCTTTATCTAATTTAGACCTAGTGAGTGTATACACATTATGTTCACCTTAATTTTAGCCATGCCATTCGGTGACAGATTTAAAATTGTGTGCAAGCGGGCAGCATATGGGTTGCCTCCAGCTTTCCTTTCTACCTTCTTAGTTGTTTAGGTCACATCATTCTCTCCAGGAAATGCATTTCCAATTTGCTCCAACTAAATCTCTTCGTCCACTGACTTCACTGACATGCACAGCACATAACCCCCATCGACCATATCAACTGCTTAGTGTGGTGTGAAAAACAGAGAAAGCCCTACTTATCTTTATAATGAATTAATTGAAAAAAATAATACAATGCTGACACCTTAAAATGTGTGACTGTCACCAGAAGATTCTGTTCAATATTATACTAATTCTGGAAACACAGAATATTACCATGTTTTCATGACACACAATATGTCAGCTTATTCTGTGCATGTCTTTGAAACGATGTAATATATATATATATATACTATCAGATAATGAATTATGGTTATGTACTATCAGATAATGAATTATGGGTATGTACTAGCAAAGAATGAACTAATGGTATGTACCATCAGATAATGAAAAATTGGTATGTCCTATCAGATAATGAATTATGGGTATGTACTGTCAAATAATGAATTATGAGTATGTACTATCACATAATGAATTATGGGTATGTACTATCAAAGAAGGAATTATGGGTACATACTATTAGATAAGGAATTATGGGTATGTACTATCAAAGAAGGAATTATGGGTACATACTATTAGATAATGAATTATGGGTATGTACTATCAAAGAAGGAATTATGGGTACGTACTATTAGATAATGAATTATGGGTATGCACTATCAAAGAAGGAATTATGGGTATGTACTATTAGATAATGAATTATGGGTATGTACTATCAAAGAAGGAATTATGGGTACGTACTATTAGATAATGAATTATGGGTATGTACTTTAAGATAATGAATCATGGGTATGTACTATCAGATAATGAATTATGGGTATGTACTTTCAAAAAAGGAATTATGGGTACGTACTATTAGATAATGAATTATGGGTATGTGCTATCAGATAGTGAATTACGGGCATATTCTATCAGGTAATGAATTATAGGTATGTACTATTAAAGAATGAATTATGGGTCTGTACGATGACATAATGAATTAAGGGCATGTACTATCTGAAAGTGAATTATGGGTATGTACTATCTTGTCATGAATTATGGGTATGTACTATCAGATATTGAATTATAGGTAAGTACTATTAGATAATGAATTATGGCTATATACTATCAGCTAATGATTTATCGGTTAATACTATCATATAATGAATTATGGGTACGTACATATACTATCAGATAATGAATTATGCATCTGTGCTATCAGATTTTGAATTATGGGCCTCTTCCATCTAATAATGAATTATTAATCAGATAATTAATTAGTGTTATGAACTATCTAGTACTGAATTAAGGGTATGTACTAAAAATATTATTGAATTTTGGGTCTGTGGTATCAGATATAGCATTCTGGGTATATGTACTATATAATTATGAATTATGAGTATGCACTATCAGATAATGAATTATTGGTATGTACTATCAAATATTGAATTATGGGTATGTACTATCAGGTAATGAATTATTGGTATGTACTATCAGATAATGAATTATTGGTGTGTACTATCAGATAATGAATTATTGGTATGTACTATCAAATATTGAATTATGGGTATGGGTATGTACTATATAATAATGAATTATTGGTATGTACTATCAGATAATGAATTATTGGTATGTACTATCAAATATAGCAGCAGAGAGGGTGAATCCTACAACGTTTTTAGACAAAATTTGATTGAAATCCTAAAACGAGCCGTCTTATAATCTTATTTTAACCAAAAAAAGGCGAGCCCTACAACGTTTTTAGACAAAAAATTGATTGAAATCTCCCTACGAAATCATTTTAACTAAAAAAATGAAAACGATTTTTTAATCAATTTTGGTCGCACCTGTTGTCATCCACCCTCTCTGCTGCTAAAGTTTTCAGTTCTGGGTTAATAAAAAATAATAAATAATTTGATCGAGTCTTTAGGATCTCACAAACAGACTAATGGCTAACACCTCTTCTTGTAAATCAATCAGATTATTTGACTGGTCGGTAAGTTTGAAATTAATTCTGGTTAATGAATTATTATGGCATCGCATATAGACAGGATTAATTGGGTTTTCAATAATTAGGAATCCTGGAGGAGCTGTTGGTGCAAATGAATAAAGAATATATCCTTGCTGAGCTTGATTTGATCGTTCGAGATTAATTTGATAGCTTCCTTCGATAACATCACACACTAAATTGAGCGCAATCACCGATGAAATATTCACGTTGAACGGAGCGATATGCCTGCCGCCACCGTCTGGGTCATTATTGTGTTTGAGGATTTTTATTTCCGATGATGTTGTTTTTCTCCATGTATCATGAATTATTTTAAAACCAACATCGATGGCATCACTGAGAAGTTTTTTTAGTTCTGGTACGTTATATCCTGGTAGTTTAAATGTTGGAATATCCTTGACGGGGATTTTATATTCATCTGCAAATAAATTCTTTGTTTCAGGGCTATTGTCACCTAATATCTCTTGAATAATTTGTGAATTAAATGTTTCCATATCATTGATGATTTTGTTGCATGTTTCTACGACGCTGATAAATTCATCTCGGGTGAGAGAGCCGGATTTAAGAGATATTAACAACAATGAAATATCGTTATTGAACGCTGTGAAATTTTCAGTGATTTTATCCTGTCGAATTAAGTATAAATCTTTCTTAACGATGGGATTTTTCAATACATTAAAAACATTAAATTTATTGTAATAGCTATAGCTTTTTATTGGATTATCGGGTTTTATTCTGTCGGTGATATAATCAGTTTTTTGTGGTTCGGGTAAATCAACGGTTTCCTCCAGAGTTTTACTCTGGGGTGGTAATTCAGGCCATCCTAGTACGGTTCTAATAGAACTTTGATAGATATCTACGACGTATCCTTCTGTGTTTATCTCAATTGCGGATGATAGCGTTGGTTCATGAACTGTTATAGCGATTTTTGACTCTACTCCAGTAATCGATTTTATTCTACGCGCGAATTCATCATTGATTTGTTCGATTTGGTATGACCCTGTTGGTATCGAAACAACTTTCCAGTCTGGGGTTCCGTCGGGTTTATTCTTATTTGCAAACACTAAAGAATTATTGGGTTGTTGACCACCAAATGATTTTGATCTGATATTAGGCCAACTGTGATACACTCGTAGTTTTGCAAGCGCTATCTCCTTCACCGGGACCGGAGAGGGGAAATTCACACTGAATTCTGGATTCGTTGATGTTATTGATATCATGCTTGTTTGTACTGGGTTCGTGTTCTCCACTATTCGTTGAAGTAATTCCTGCGGTGTTGTCATTGTTATTATACTCATGATTTATTTCTAATTTTGGTATCGAGGAATCATAAATACTGACCATCACTGAGAACTCACAATCTGGTAATGTTGATATTATTGAGATCATTTTGTTTTTTGGGTTCGTGTTTTCTGATTCCATCGGTGTTGTCATTGTTATTATACTCATGTTGTCGCTCTAATTTCGATATCGCGGAATCAAAAATACTGACCATCGCTGAGAATTCACTATCTGATATAATTGTATTATCGAGTGACGACGATATCATCAGGGATAACTGCGAATATGCGGTTGATGCAATATGAAATTGAAGTAAGTAATTCTGCAGTTTACTCTGGCTGCATGATGATATCTTTTTTCTATCCCGGTTGATATACCCCCGATTGTAGCCACCGCAGAAATGCAAATTGGAACTACGACCGGGGCAATCATTGTAACCGATGCAAGTATTATTCCGGCGCCAGTGAGAACGCTTGACACCGAGTATATAATAACATCAATTGCGGTGATTCTTCGTCGGTATTTTTTTATTTTTATTTGATACTCCTCAGTGAGGGTTTTGAGTCTATTCTGAAATTCTCTGACCTGATCATAGCGACATTAAGTTGATGAAATCATTTTTATTATAAAAACACTAGCGTTTTCAATTGTGAAATCCTTTCAATTTAGTTATTTACTTAAATCCGCTACGAATTCTACATACCACGTTATTGAAACCCTAACCAAATGTTTATCAGTAGATGTTATCGTGAACTTTTCAGTTTTATCCTTGTCGATGATCGTTGAAATCGTATTGTTGACCCCGGATGAACTCGACGATGATATATTAAATTGAGTTAATGGTGTTACTAGTGTTAATCGATAAATACCCTTAACGGTTGCAGTGATATCTAATTTGTTGTCTGTAGGTGTCCACAAAAATGATCCGTGTTGGATTGTATATACTACGTTATTGGTTTTCTCATGAGGAATTTTTGTTTTTTCAATGATTGTTATCATCCTCGAAAAATCACCTTTGACGGCTTCGATGAAAGTTTTCGTCTCATCGATGGATTTTTTAATATCAGGGAGTTTTATTTCAATTTTATCCAACTGGGTTCCAATAAATTTATCAATGATATTTCTACGAAAAACTGAAAACTGTTTTCCGTTTTCTTCAATTCTAGATTCAAGTGTTGTTAGTACAAACACAGAATTGTTTAACTCATCGTTGAGAGTTTTTAATCGATCTGTAATCGTCGAAACGAGTACACCCGGTTTTAGTTTACCCTGATCGGAAAATAACGCGATAGTATCCTCGATTGCGTTTTGTTGTTTAACCAAAATATCATCCAGAGAAAAATTACTGGTTTTCAATTTACCCTGATCGGAAAATAACGCAACGGTGTTCTCGATTGCGTTTCGTTGTTTAACTAAAATATCATCCAATGACACATCACTAGATTTCAATTTACCCTGTTTGTCTTGAAATACAGCTATTTCATTAGGATCAACATTTGTTAAGTTCAACGTCTCAGCTATTTCATCTTTGATTAGTTTTTTTACATCCTTGACAGAATCAGGTGGTGCAGTGTCATCGGGTTTGGGTTTCAAAGATCTCCCCCAAATATCAATCATGTTATTGTAAAACTCTTTCTCTCTCTAAAATCGTTTTTGACGACTTCGTCGTTGCCAGCGATTACTAGTGTATTCATTCACGACAACATGTGGTGGTTTTCCGCTTGGGTTACTCAAGGAGTTAGAAATAGCGTCAAGGACATTTAATTCTTCGCTGCCGCATATTGGTGGGTCAATCATCGTTTGTGCTGGTAGCGTAGAATACCAAGTCTTCATTGGAAGGGTTTTTATATACCGCATAAACTCTTTTGGTGGGGCTAATCCATATGAATCGAAATAAACAATCCCACGTGGATCAATAGCGTATGCAACCCAGTGAGTTCCAGGTCCGGTGCTGTTATCGAGATTAATAATACCTGTTTCAGTTTTGTTTGGTTGATGTGGTAATTGATCTTTCATAAAAACACCTCTGAAATTTTTAATCACTAGATTTTTAGCCGCATCCATTAAATCAAAATTGGACATAGGAACCATCGATTCCTCAATTAATAAATCGTTCCTGGTAGTCTTAGACCCTTTCCGCTGTACCATGAATACGGGGTTCCTGGTAGTCTTAGACCCTTTCCCTTTTTTTTATATCCTTTCCCAGTTGCCTTCTTTAGTGCCATTCCTGCTGCAGTACCAACGGCTCCTAACGCTGCCGCTTTAGCCACCGCTGGGGCTGCTGCTGCAATCAATGCTGGAATCGCAGCTAACAACGGAAATATACCGCCTGTTTTAATCATATTTTTGATAGCAGCCGCAGAGAGAGTAATCTGAACACCTTTTTTGGCTGCAAGTGCATCATTGAAATGTTTCACTTGACGAGTTGTCAGCGATAGTTTATTTGCACCACCAGTCATTTGGTTGGGTTTCAACGTGGTTGTGGTTCCACATTTTTTAGCTGATTCCGATTGCAATTTTTTTAATTGACCGGGAGTTAACGCAACACTAATAACACTATATGACATTATATATAGTTGATTGATTCTAATTCAATGAAAAATCGAGAAAATCAATCAAAGATTTTCTACTGGTGCATCTACCACTCTCATTCTTCCTCCAACACCTTCGAGTAGCATTGATTTGTCGCTGAGAATGACAGCAACCGCTCTATAATTATCAATAGCATCAGGCTTATTTACATTAGCTCTAAAGTGTATATCAACGACGGACTGTCTTGTTAAATCGAGATGTTCCAGCGAAAAGTAATAGATCGGGTATAAACTCTTAAAGTCGTATTGTGATATTTGTAGACCAGTATCGACATTTTGATCACGTGCCATGAACGACAACAATCTATGATACACGCGTGCAATATGATTTTCTGTGTAATCGAGTTGCACATCTTCGGATGGTTCCTGCTGACCGTTTATTCTCAGTGAGACGTCTTTCACACCTAATGGATCAAATATCATATGGCTGGAGAGTTGATTGCCAACTCGTGTGTTATCCTGTAGCGCTACAAATATATGACGTGGAGCTGAAACACCTTGTTTTGATGCTAGATTCCACGTGAATAACCCGTTCAGATTTGATTGTTTAACATCTGTACTCACGGTTAACCAACTTAACAACGACTTTCCTCCTTGGTCCATAAATGATAGTAATCGTTCTTCTGCGGTGATTGCTGGAGTCAACACTGGCATCCACAATGATATTTTTGTTAAATTGACTTTACCGGCATCAGCATTGGGATTTTCAGCATCTGCTGGAATCCTCCAAATTGCGTCATTATCATCATCCTTTCGTACAAGCGCTACTGTATGCTTCGCCCCGTAGATAACTTTTCGGACGTTTCTACAGAATCCAAATATGTGATGCAGTGGAATAGCGCATGAAAATGATTTACTAGCCCCTTGCAACATTGAAATACGTGTTGCGGCTCCTAGATTGAAATTAACGTCGTTGTTTATAATCATATCCTCGGCATCAATATTAGCAGTGCCAGCATTATTCTTTGGTCGTCTTACAACAAATTGAATTCCTCCAGCGGTATTTTTAACATCTTTTGCAAACATCATAGAAGGTCCCGCCGATCTTGTATAATCATCAGAATATCTCGCTAACCCGATTATTGTTGTAGCCACATCAACATCGCGATCTATCGACTCGATTTCTTTTCCATCAATGAGGTATCTTGCACTCTCAAATAACGCCATAATACCATTATTGACAAAACCGACTTGAGTACCAGCTGGATACGATGCTCCAGCAGCTGTTACAAGTTTTCCTTCTACTTCGATAAACGCTTCACAAGGCAAAAAATATTTACTGGTATCATGGACTTGAAGTTCAATTCTTGCTCGACTATTTGAGTCTATGGCATGATAGGCGTAATATTGATAATCGCGTACAGAATCATCCTTGCCAACTGGGGCGTCTATATCAAACGCCGGATCATGTGATTTTTTGAACATTTTATTCTATTTATCAGAGTCTAAATCATAAACGATTTTCATCGACGTAGTTTTTTAAAGCCGCTTCCTGCTATCATATTTGCAATATTGCTTTGGTCGGTGGTTAAAGCCATCGACGCTAATTTTTCATCTACTGCGTTATTTATAATTCTACTAACACTTGCAGGCATTTCTGCTGTAGATGGCAATGGTACCGGTTTCTTTCTTCGTAAATCACTTCGTGATTTCACTAATGATGTTATTTTATTCTTCGCGGCTGAAAACGCTTTCCCGGCAAAATCTCCAACAGCACTAATCCCCTTATCACGAATAACATCAATTGCTTTCATTGATAATTGTTTAGCTAACGGCATCACTTTTGGAGCCATTCTTGCAAATAACCCCGCAATGGTATTGCCTAAACCATCTCCGTAGTATGCTCTATAAACCGGAAACCGTGAATTAACTACATAGACGGGGGTTGGTTTATCATGATTGTAGTGTATGATCATTATTTGAAATCAGAAACCATTTTTCAATTGGAAACGCTAGCGTTTTTATTCAATCCCGGTGATTAATCACTGTGATAATCCTCTACTAACTCGCCAATGAAATCTCGATATGTGCTGATATCCATGATACCACCCTGAAATAATCGTCTACAGATATCAGATGCTTCATTAATTATTTCCGGTGAGTTATTTCCAGCTCGGAACCCTCCTACAAGAACTTCTAATCGTGATATATCACTGAGAACACTACCAGGACATGAAATCCAAGGATTTTCCCTCGAAGAGTTTCCAACGCTAGCGTTTTGCAATCCACTTCCGCTATAACCAGTTGCTTCATCCATTTCGTCTAAATCGGCTTTTTGTAAATAATCAAGAACATCACCATCTCGATCAGGTGGTGGTAGTTGTTTTTTAGGTGAAAAAGATATTTTCTTTGCAGGTTGCTGTCGCCTTCCTCGCAATTTTTGCGGTTTTTGTTGTTGTTTAAACTCTTCGTATTGATTATACACTATATCCACCGCATTTCTATATTCAATATATGATGCGTTATCCTTCTTCCTAATTCTACCTGTTTTTTCAGTTTTGATTTTGTAGAATATATCAGCCCAATGATCTAAATTTCTAACAAACTTATGATGTTCTGGTTTCAACATATTTTTCCTGTTTTCATAAGTCGTAACAACAAGCGCAGGAATTTCTGTTGAATCAGTCTTATTAATCGCTGCTAAACCCGCCTCGTTAAATATCACGCGTAAATCATCTACTATTTCTTTTGATTCCATTTGTTTTGTTTGTTCAGTTTTCGCTGCTATTTTTTCGAGCTCACCAATAACAGATTTTTCCGTCTCGGGAACATCTCCCAGTATAGCACGCTCTATCCCCTTCGTTGCTATGGTTACTGGTTTAAACAATTCTTCAGATCCCGCAGCAAAATCAGTCTGAAGACTCTGTCGTTGTTGTAGTTTATTCCGTACAGAGTCACGAATTGGTACAAATCTCCTGATTGCATCCAGTCGTTCACGAGCCAATCGGGTTGTTAATGCTTCATTGACCATTATTTGAAATCGCAAACAATTTTTCAATTGTAAAACAATTTTTCAATCCGACCTAACACCATCGGATGGTCATGGAAGTGTTATTTCATCCTATCAATGATGGGGAAAGTATCATAATTGTATAAAAAATAAATAATACTGATAGTTTCCCCACTTTGAATTTTTTAGTGTATTTGATACCGGACCAACCAGCCATCAATTTTTCATTCACTGATTTTGACATTTTTAATCCAAAAATGCTAAAAAAAATTAAAATCTCTATGAGGGACGGTCACAATCAAATAATGATAAAAAGTTGGTCAATCAAAATTGTTCATTTTCTTGAATTAACGCCCGTAGGTTTCTAACTTTAGAATTAACCTCCTTTTTCAATTCGTATTCGTACCTCAATTCTTTTCGTATTCGTTCTACGATGGTATACAACGGAGCGAACACACTTACGTCACTGGAAAATGCGAGAGAGTCCTTAATAGAATTCTGAATTCTTTTGATGAGCGCATACTTCTTTGGTAGCATGTATTTATTGTTGTTAACTCCGTATTCTATATCCTGAAAATCAGACATGATTTGATCAGGATTTAACCCATCTGATAGTTCAATATCCCAACTTTTCAATTTTGAAATCTCGGATAAAATGCTATTCATGTTTTCAGAATTCATTATTCTATAACAATTATATATTTCTAAATGAAAAATATGACGCATCAGACATAACTAAATTGAACTTTTTTTGTCCCGTCCTTTTTGAAATAGCCGTCTTGGTTATTCCCTCTGCAACGAATCGTACTGAGGATATACAAATATCGAAGTGCCTACTGGCTTCATTCATTGATTGAAATATTTTTTCTTCGTTAGTTATCGTATTCAAAGATTTCACAGGTCTCGCTTTTTTCGAGTATTTTCCAGTCCCCCCTCGTTCGGAATTTTCACTTTGTGTGATAGCCTGCAGATTTGATAAAGAATTGTTTTTCGGATTAGAATCGATATGATCAATAACAAAATCATCCTCGATCAATCCATTGAAACATTCATACACGAAACGATGGCAGTAATATTTCTTCTTTCCAGCACCAAACATCAAATACCCCATACCATTATCCCACCCAACTGGTTTCTTCAGTCTGCGTTTTCTTACAACACCATCACTGGATGCTTCATAATTTGTGATCACAGGGTGTTGTCTGAATTCTTGGTTCATTTATATATTATACTATTGTTTGTCTAATTCATCGTTTGGTTTAATGATAAATCTTTCGATGTAGTCTTGAGGAGTTCTTATGATTTTATCCTTGACTCTGTCAAGGATACTGACTTTGTCAGCGTCAAGAATACTGACTTTGTCAGCGTCAAGAATACTGACTTTGTCAGTGTCAGGGTCAAAATTTCTGATTGATTGTCCATTTTTTATTCTTTTATCATAATATCGCTTCAACTCCCTGTATCGCTTACCACCGCAATTTAGACACAACTGAGATTTTCCCCTGACCCCAACTCCACATAGAATACAGGGTAACGGACCAAGGCTTCCACGTCGAAAGCTTTGCATATGATACCCACAGAACTCATTTCTGCATGATTTGTTACACGGGGTTATTGATCCAATCATAAGCCACTTGCAGTGATTCATTATATAAAAATCTTTCATTTAAATGCTTGTTTTAATTATAGCATGAAGGAATTAAGGAAAACGCCTTCGAAAAATGCTGAATTCAATGCTGATAAGGAGTTTAAGAGATTATTGAAAATCAATCCTAAATTTAATATCGATAGACCCAAAAAACGTCCAAGAGACGGAAACATGAAGGAGTTTAAGAGATTATTAAAAATTAGTCCTAGATTTAATCTCGATAAACCAAAAAAACGTCCAATAGACGGAAATATGAAAGAGTTTAAGAGATTATTGAAAATCAATCCTAAATTTAATCTCGATAAACCAAAAAGACGTAACAAACGTCCAAGAGACGGAAACATGAAAGAGTTTAAGAGATTATTGAAAATCAATCCTAGATTTAATCTGGATAAACCAAAAAGACGTAACAAGAGATTATTGAAAATCAATCCTAGATTTAATCTCGATAAACCCAAAAAACGTCCAATAGACGGAAACATGAAAGAGTTTAAGAGATTATTGAAAATCAATCCTAGATTTAATCTCGATAAACCAAAAAAAACGTCCAAGAGAGATTACCCCTGGAAAGATGCTCAATTCAATCTCGATATAGCTTCTAATACACCAAAGAATACAATTCTTGATAAAGCCATGATTAGTAAAATCAGAGACTGTTTTAATGAATTTAAGCGTGATTGTTGGTCAACATTTCGAATTGATGGTGTTGTTGACGCTACCATGAATGATGAAAAAGCAGCAGTGATAATTTCGCGTGTTGGGGAAAAACGGTATTTTTTCCGAATCAAATTCATTATCGAAGTCGATGGCAAATGGATTATTAAGGATAAATTTGAACCAATCCTCAAGAATAAAAAAGCTGTCATTGTGAGTAGAGATTCCAAACCAGGGATTCTAACCGGCATTGATAAACCATACTACGAAAGATCTTATCCCGTAACAGCAATGGTTTATGGGATATATCCGTTAAATGATAAACCCGATATCGCAAAACTAGCTCCTATGAAATATTCGTCAGGGCTTAATTGTGTAGCAGAACGAATAATAGAACACTTCACAAATGCATCCCGAGGAAATAAACTAACTGATCTGCGACGTAGGAAAATAACCGAGTGGGAACTGACAGTGAAACAGCATGGTGCAAAGATTTCTGATATAGCTAAATTAGAAACATCATTACGATTCCCAATAACCGTTATGACGATAACCGGAGAGGTTTTATACGAACCGAAATATAACAAAAATGGAGCACCAATACAGATTATTGATCATAACAAACACGCGTGGACACCTGCGGTAACAATATTTCCACGAGAACGAACCGTGAAATATATCCCTAAGGAGTTCGTCGGGGATGTTTTCTATGAAAAGAGATTATTCGATGCTATTCATGCGTTGTGTAAGGATGATCCTGTGTCAGTGTGGTTACTTAGAAGTGATGAAGAATTCGATCAATTTGTAAAACCAAATGGTGAATTATATCGCATTGAAGATAACAGAATGAGAAAAATCGCTAGTGATTTTTCACCGGAGAATTCCCATGAAAAACTACTCACGGATAGTTTTACTATTCCATCAGTGGTAGCTCACTTCGCAAGAGAAAAAAACTCATGGCGTCCAACACGAAGTGATTTTCTCGAGGATGTTAAATTGAGTTGCGTCGAATTCGGTCATGGAGGACTGTGGAATACGAAATACTCACGTGACGGTATGATTTCAATTGATATAGCCGCGTGTTATCCCGGAAGTTTTCTCGGATATGGGGAATGCGCTGAGTACTTCAAACGATTTGGACACCCCACGCATGAAATGACTCGTGTTGCGATTAATGGACCATTGCCTGATTTTGATTTAACCGGATTCGCTCGTGTGATATCATTTGAATTAGCGTCAGGATTACATCCGTGTAGTTATGTTTGGCTCGGTAGACACCTATCTGAAAAGGCCTGGATGCCAATAGTGCTATTGAGATATATGATTGATTGTGGTATGCTAATATCGTTGATTGTTTCCGAGGCTATTATATGCTATCGAGCTCAGAAAGAAGTTTGGCTACCACAACCCGATCTAGATAGAATAATCAACGAACTACGAAAACAGTTTCCAGATTTCAGTGAAGAAGAAATCATAAATTGGTCTAAAAAGTTATTTGAAATTAAAAAAGAACAAGCAAAAGATCTCGGAAGAAGAATAATCGGTAAATTTACCCAGGGTGGACGATACGATAACGCAAAATACTCTTCGCGGTTGATCATAGATGTCGCTGAATACGATTTTATTGTAGCGGATTTAATGAAACAGGGAAAACTTGTATCCCGTAAGGATGCTTTTCTATCCAATGGTGAAAAATTAGGTACGGTTGTTACCTACTGTGATGGATATAATTCCCAGTACACACACTTAAGAAGTTCTATGCTAGCCTATGCTTGTATTAATCTATTTTCGATGATAAATAGATTTCCTAATACCGCAGTTAGAGTGGCCACTGATTCGATGTATATACACAATAAGTACAAATCAGCTGTAGCGGCATTCACAGATCCCGAAGGAAATTGGGGGCGTTGGCGATTTAAAAAAGAGATGCTACATGAGTATTGTGAATCCGCAGACGTTGCCATGGATGATAAATATATTTGTTGTAACCGTATTGAAATTCAATCAGAACATTCTAATGCACCACCGGTATCTGATCCAGTATGTAGATACAAGACAGTTTATTTAAACGGTTGTGGTGGGTCAGGAAAGACAACTCGTTCAATTGAATTATTTCGTCGTGGAAACGCTAGCGTTTCTAACATGATTGTGCTAACACCGACTCACAGACTCGCCAGAGAGATGATACAACGAGGGGTAAATGCTTGCACTTATCACAGTTTTTTTCGATGGAAAGGTGACAAATGGACTCCTGAGCGTATGGGTGATAAATTCATTCCTGAAATCTTAATTTGGGATGAAATATGCACAGTGTTATTAGATGTATTAAAAACATTTCTTGAGTGGTTGTTAACCAAAAACACAAAAGTCGTCATGTGCGGGGATCACGGCCAACCACCACCATTTGTCGGTGCATCTCCACATGAATGGCTAAAGGGTTTTGTAGACTACTATGAAGAAATCACCACTGATTATAGATCACTTGATGAACGATTACGCGAGTTCAAAGCGCTAATTAGATTACAACCGGATAGAATCCAATGCGAAATAGCGCGTGAAGTGATTTCAGAAACTCCAATGAATGATTTCTGGGAAACCTGGAGACCAAACGATTTGATCATTGCAAGTAGAAAAATAGTCAGGGACACACTTCAAATGAAGTTATTTGAATTGCATAAAGAAAAATTTGCAACGCTTCCAGTACCCCTTTGTTATAGGCCATCGGATACACGAAAACAGAATATTGAAGTTGATATTCCAGGACAGAATGAAAAACAAATTCTGGTATTAAATGATATTGTGCTGGTTGATATCAATGTCGTTGAAGATGCATTGCGTGCTAATAAATCCCCATGGACGCTAGGATACGCAGCAACAATACACTCTTCACAGGGATTGACTATATCGAATACAATTGTTTGGATGGTGGATAATCACATCGAATGGTCAAATTTAGTCTATCTCGCAGTATCCAGAGTACGAAACATAAATCAACTTCGAAGAGTTGTTTTCGATGATAATGACACAACAATAAGTGATATTGATGTTAGCATCATTAATAAAAAAACTCTCCGGTTACAAACAACAGGACAAAAAAAACAACGAGAATTTGATATTGATGCTGAACTAATAATCACTTTGAAGAAACAACAGAATAATCACTGCGCGAGTTGCAATTGTATAATGCGTTGGCAGTATTCGGATAAGGATCCTCGCCAATTCACCGTAGACAGAAAAAATAACAATCTCGGTCATGTCAGAAATAATGTGATGTTGACTTGTCTTGAGTGCAATAGACGCAACGGTGCTAGTTAAGACCATGCGGTGGCAATTGAGTATCCTCGGGAATCACTTGTAGTTGTTGTCGAGTAAAACCCCGCTGAGGGGCAGTTGAATCCAGTTTATAGACTGGAGGTCTACCAGTTGATCGTGTTATACTAGATATCTTATGCGTAGTGACGCTCCAAATAGGATCAGTAGCCCTTTTTCTACCCCCTTCAAGCTCTCCTGGTTCGTATAAGTACCTCACAATGACATTACTACCAAGAATTGGTTCTTTGAAATCTTTTTGTGGTTGTACGGGTATTGACTTCTTTTTAATCGCGTTGATAGGTTTCATGTTGATTGTTCTAGTAATCTCGTTATTCAGTGCAGTAATCACAGATGGTAATCTTTTAACCCATTCACTGGCTCGCTTTTCTTGAATGAATTCTTTTGCGTATTGATATCCAAATAACCGCTCAGCAATCGTCCGATTAAATCGTTCTACAATGGCCTGATCGCGATGTAGCGCAGTATGCCCTCGTCGTATGGTGACATTATGATGTTTCATTGTAGATAACACTGCACCCTGAAATTCCTTGCCAGGATCAACCTGCAATAGATTTGGCCAGTGCAGAGGACCTCGTCGATAAATCCTTTCAAATGCAGAAGCGACTTCAGTGGCTGATTTTGTTTTTAACGGTTCTGCTTCTTTGTATCGACTCGCAACATCAACTACGGTTAACGCATATTTGTAACCACGATCATGTGGCAGAAATAATATATCAGCCTGATGAACTTCATTAGGAGCGGTCACATCAAAATGCGAGAATTGAATTTGTTTAGGCGGTGGTAGATAAATTTGCCATAGTGCCTGTTTGGATAACCAATTAGCCGCAGTGGTTTTTTTCACTTTTGCAGCACTAGCGAGTTTATGGACTGCTGATTTACCCCTCCAGTATCCTCTTGGGGAATAATAAATTGATTCCATATTATTAATTACCAGCACCTAACATCAATTTACTTTTCATAGCCGATTTTATCAAAAATGAAGACAATTTTTCTTTAAAAGATTTATCAGGAATAGCATTTAACGCATGAATTAATTTCACATCTGCTAGATGCCTGTGTTGCAGGTTGCTGCTTTTATAAGCAACATCATGAAGGTGACAGGCCTTATCAATGGCGTTTATTGGTTCTTCACCACGTCGAGGTTGATTTTGATCATCAAGTCTGATATCTAATCGTGTTCCCGGTCCACAGTAGCTATATCCTGGAAGGTGTTTTTCTCCTGGATACTTTGCCCATGGGGTTCCAGGGAGCTTTGCCAATTTGGCTGCGATATCACCTCCTCGTTTTTTTTTAAAACATCTCCGGGTTTCATAGACACAAATCTAAATTTCTTTGTACCACATTGCACGCATTTACCAGAAAGCGCTGATCGGTTATTTTTAGTTGTAATCGTCGTCAAGTCATCTGTGCCAGTACGCGTTTTACACTTCACAGAATATAGATCCATAATTTATGTATAGAAATATGGATATAATTGATTTTTCAGCGACTAAAACAAGAGAACCAATTAAGCATCATGCAGCGCTACCAAACTCTATCCGGATGATTATAATCGGGCAATCTGGATCCGGTAAAACGCAATTGTTGCTCAATTTAATAATGAGATGGATGAAGTGGGATAAGTTGTATTTAATTGCCCCTAGCGTAGATGATCAACGATGTTATGAAGTGTTAAAGGATTTTAACGAGAATGCATCAGAAATTAAGGGTGAGAACGCCATTGATTTTATAACCGATATCGATGAAGCACCGAGGATTGATGATATTGATGGAGATATTAACAATTTAGTCGTATACGACGATATAATGTTGGATAAACAAAAAAATCCTGCTAGAATATTTTCCCGTGGGCGTCACAAAAACACTGACGTGATATATGTCACTCAACGCTACACTCAGGTTCCAAAAGTCATCAGAGATAACTGCAATATTCTTTCTGTATTCAACGGAGTTGATACTCATACTCTTAGAAATATTTGGCAGACATGGTGTTCTGATATGGACTTCAATCAATTTCGAGATTTCTTTAGTCATGCTCAGTCGACTCCGCACGGATTCGCAACAATAAATTTGCATGATCCTCGGACACGATATCGTATCGGACTTGATCAAATATTCGGTTAAAATCGTAAAAGAATTATTAACCCAGAACTGAAAACTTTAGCAGCAGAGAGGGTGGATGACAACAGGTGCGACCAAAATTGATTAAAAAATCGTTTTCATTTTTTTAGTTAAAATGATTTCGTAGGGAGATTTCAATCAATTTTTTGTCTGAAAACGTTGTAGGGTTCGCCTTTTTTTGGTTAAAATAAGATTATAAGACGGCTCGTTTTAGGATTTCAATCAAATTTTGTCTAAAAACGTTGTAGGATTCACCCTCTCTGCTGCTAATATTGAATTATGGGTATGTACTATCTAATAATGAATTATTGGTATGTACTCAGATAATGAATTATTGGTATGTACTATCAAATATTGAATTATGGCTATGTACTATCTAATAATGAAATTTTGGTATGTACTATCAGATAATGAATTTTGGGTATGTACTATCAAATACTGAATTATGGGTATGTACTATCAAATATTGAATTATGGGTATGTACTATCTAATAACGAATTTTGGGTATGTACTATCAGATAATGAATTATGGGTATGTACTATCGTATAATAAATTATGGGTATGTAATATCAGATAATGAATTATGGGTATTTACTATCAGATAATGAATTATGGGTATGCACTATCTGAAAATGAACTATGGGCATGTACTATCTAATAATGAATTATTGGTATGTACTATCAGATAATGAATTATTGGTATGTACTATCAAATATTGAATTATGGGTATGTACTATCTAATAATGAATTATTGGTATGTACTATCAAATATTGAATTATGGGTATGTACTATCTAATAATGAATTATTGGTATGTACTATCAAATATTGAATTATGGGTATGTACTATCTAATAATGAATTATTGGTATGTACTATCAGATAATGAATTTTGGGTATGTACTATCAAATATTGAATTATGGGTATGTACTATCAAATATTGAATTATGGGTATGTACTATCTAATAATGAATTTTGGGTATGTACTATCAGATAATGAATTATGGGTATGTACTATCGTATAATAAATTATGGGTATGTAATATCAGATAATGAATTATGGGCATGTACTATTTAATAATGAATTATGGGTATGTACATATACTATCAGACAATGAATTGTGGGTACGTACTATCAGGTAATGATTTGTGGGTATGTACTATTAGGTAATGAATTATTGGTATGTACTAGCAAAGAAGGAATTATGGGTATGTACTATTAGATAATGAATTATGGGTATGTACCAGTACTATCAAAGAAGGAATTATGGGTACGTACTATTAGATAATGAATTATGGGAATGTACTATCAAAGAAGGAATTATGGGTACATACTATTAGATAATGAATTATGGGTATGCACTATCAAAGAAGGAATTATGGGTACATACCATCAGATAATGAATTATGGGTATGTTCTATCTTAAAATGAAGTTTGGGTATGTGGTAGAAGATAATGCATAATGGGTATATATTATCTAGCCATGAATTATTGGTATGTACTGTCAGGTAATGAATTATGGGAATGTAATATCAGGTAATGAATAATGAGTATGCACTATCTAATAATGAATTATGGGTTTGTATTATCAGATAATGTATCATGGGTATGTACTGTCACATAATGAATTATGGGTATGTAATATCAGGTAATGAATTATGGGTATGTAATATCAGGTAATGAATTATGGGTATGTACTATCAGATAAGTAATTATGAGTATGTACTTTAAAATAATGAATTATGGGTATGTATTATAATATAATGAATTATGGGTATGTTTATAAGATAATGAATTATGGGTATGTATTATAAGAAATTGAATTATGGTCATGTATTATAAGATAATGAATTATGGGTATGTATGATAAGATAATGAATTATGGGTACCGGTATGTATTATAATATAATGAATTATGGGTATGTATTTTAAGATAATGATTTTTGGGCATGTATTATAAGAGACTGAATTATGGGTATGTATTATAAGATAATAAATTATGGGTATGTAGTGATAATGAATTATGGGTATGTATTATAAGAGAATGAATTATGGGTATGTAGTATAAGATAATGAATTATGGGTATGTATTATAAGATAATAAATTATGGGTATGTTCAATCAGATAAACTTATTTTACTCCAAATTTCAATTCCTAGTTATGTTATGGTAACCAAAGAAATTATTTCTCTTTACAGCCAGAGTACAAGCTGGCTGATCCAATATGCACCTTTATATTTTCCATACTTGTACTGGTCACCACCATCACTATTATCAGAGATATACTGGTTGTTCTTATGGAAGGTAAGAAGCATTCCATACAGCACGGTTGCCATGGCACTATGATATATAGGTTTATATTTAATAATAATAATAATAGCAATAAATCATAATTATAAAAAACAATAATAATAATAATAATAATAATAATAATAATAATAATAGCAATAAATAATAATTATCCAATAGTAATTTAAATATTAAGAATAGCAATGAAGAAAAATTATTATATATAGATAGTAATTCTACTACTACTACTACTACTACTACTACTACTACTACTACTAATAATAATAATAATAATAATAATAATAATAGCAATAAAAAATAATTATAAAAATAGTAATTTTAATAAAAATAATAATAGCAATAAGTAATTAATTTTTAAAAAAGTAATTTTAATATGATAATAATGATAATAATAACAAGAGCAATAAATAATAATTATAAAAATAGTAATTTGAATAATACTAATAATACTAATAGTACTAATAATCATATTAATTTCCCAGTGTGGCATTAACCAAAATGTTTTATTTGAAAACTTTTTACATCCATAATATCTTTGCTTACCCTGACTGCATATTGATCTATTGTAACACAGAATGATAATATTATTGTAATTAAATATTTTAAAATTGGACCTTTGACTGCATTTTAGGGATCCCATTGTTGAGAGTCAGTTTAATATTTGTTATATACGTGTGTAAATCTAGCTTATGTTAGAGTAGCTTGTTTAATAAATCTTAATTTATATACTAGGGACTCCAAGGGGAATGAGTATTGGCCTTACAAAGTATGGCTTGTTTAATAAATCGTCATTTACTTACTAGGGACTCCAAAAGGAATGAACATGGACCTTATGAAGAGTAGCTTTCTGGAAATAGATGGTGTGTGCTATATTCATGACCTCAGGGTGTGGTCACTTTCCCTCAGCAAAGTTGTCCTCTCTGTTCATTTAGCCATCAGTAAGTATCAAGTAATGCTTTGATCATTTGTGTCATTCAAAATAATCTATGTAAATGTCAGATCTTCATGTATAATGATATAAATAGATATTTAAGAAATGCCAATTAATGTTTATAAAATCTTGACGGCGTGCAAATATGTTTATCATTTGTTTATCAATTTCTTCATCACTAAGTTGGATAACATGTTTTCTTTGAGTTAGAATAAAACAATGTTGTATATTGTGTCCATGCTCAATGCAAATGAGCATTTGTGTAAGTGACAGGCAGTGGCAAAAAAGTATAACAATATACATGTAATAAAGTATTGATTGATATGTAATCATGGAGTATCAATTATTCTAATTTCTTTGGTCAAAAAAGCACAAATTCAATGAATCCAGTGTAAAACAAAAGACCTGTTCATGTATAAAATATGAGGACTTGTTTATGTAGAAAATATGAAGACTTGTCTATGTAGAAAATATGAGAACTTGTCTATGTAGAAAATATGAGGATTTGTTCATGTAAAAAATATGAGGACTTGTTTATGTAGAAAATATCAGGACTTGTTTATGTAGAAAATATGAGGACTTGTTTATGTAGAAAATATGAGGACTTGTTCATGTAGAAAATATGAAAACTTTTTTATGTAGAAAATATGAGGACTTGTTTATGTAGAAAATATGAGGACTTGTCTATGTAAAAAATATGAGGACTTGCTTATGTAGAAAATATGAGGAGTTGTTTATGTGGAAAATATGAGGACTTGTTTATGTAGAAAATATGAGGACTTGTTTATGTAGAAAATATGAGGACTTGCTTATGTAGAAAATATGAGGACTTGTTTATGTGAAAGAATCTGAAAACTTGTTTAATTGGAAAATATGAGGACTTGTTTATGTAGAAAATATGAAGACTTGTCTATGTAGAAAATATGAAGACTTGTCTATGTAGAAAATATGAGGACTTGTCTATGTATAAAATATGAAGACTTGTCTATGTAGAAAACATGAGGACTTGTTTATGTAGAAAATATGAAGACTTGTCTATGTAGAAAACATGAGGACTTGTTTATGTAAAAGAATCTGAAAACTTGTTTATTTGGAAAATATGAGGACTTGTTTATGTAGAAATATATGAGGACACCTTCATCAGAGGCATATTCACAAAACTGATTATTGAATGAAAATGTCTTGATAAAATAAACAAAGCCCTGTGGCTATCACATGCACATCCAACTGCCTGATTGTTTGTTTGTTTGTTGATCAGTTAGCTATTTCATGATTTTTGCCAAATTCCAAATGCACCTGCATATTAATATCATCTCAAATGAGTTTGTTTTCCATCCTTCTGTTTCCTTATAAAGAGGGGTTATGGCCCCTGATAGTGACCTCCAGTCTTTCATTTGCAGATCTTAACATTGCCAGAAATTGAAAGACTTTCAAAGATTTTAGTTGAATTGGTATGTAGTTTTGTATTGACACAACCATGAATGATTTTAATTTCCAGTATCCCCTCTTCCTGACTTTGATTTCTGTAACAGAATTTTAACAGGGTATGTTTGATTTCAAATCAATTGGCTGGTGGATTTGGAGACCATAGATAAGTTTAATTTCCATCATTTCATAATGTCATTCATTTTGCATGATTCACACACTGTAACTTTGTTTCGATCAGATTTAAAAATTAGCTTTATATTAAATAACTTTTTGAAAGAGTTCGATTTCTAGCATTCCATGACCTCATTTTCAGTGGTTTTCCCTTTGTAACTTGTCCTCATCACTTTGTTTCTGCACCTTACTTTTATATAGATATGTTGGTTTCAACCATATTTCATTTTTTTTTTATTCATGAGAACTGGTATTTACTTCAGTTATTCTCTCTTATTAAGTGCACATCCTACTGGCTTTGGTTTTTGCATCATAACTTCACCAAGGTTTGTTGAGTTATAGCTAAAGTTGATTTATGACTTAATAATGATTTTGTATTCAGTATTATACATCAAATTTATTGGAGTTGTCCCCCCCCCCCCTTACTTCTTCTATCACTAATAGCCAATATTTAAAGTATAAAAAAAGAAAACCTATCTTGTTACCTGAAAATGTTAGAGAAATTATTGAACTTTGCCATGTTTGATGAGCTAGAAATATAAAACTATAATTATACTTGTAGATTGTTGTCTTTGGACAGTTAGGCGATATGGGCTTCTTCTTCAATATATCATGGCCAAAATTGTGTGCCATATGTCCAGCAGGCAAGACTACAATATCCAAAAGTATAAAACTTTTATTTTTTACTATATACCCTCTGTGTCCTGAGTAATTGAGTAATCTAAAGAGCTCACCGTTCTGGATCACGGTTATCTCACCTCTGTCTGCATGGGCTCAAGTCTCAGTCTTGGCTAATGTGGGTAGGTGAGAAATCGTGCCAGTGGCATCTCGCGAGTTGCTGGTTCTTCCCGGGGTTTACCACCATTCTTTCTCCACCAGTTATACTTGCTGCCATGTATAGCCTATCTTGTGCTGAAACATGGCATTAAACCCTACAACAACAACAACAACAACAACAACAACAACAACAAATAGATACCCTCTGTTGTCTTAGTATGAAATTGCAAAAACTGCTTTGCCCAAAATTATAAACAATTCAGCCATTTCTTGAAATTGCAAATTCATTTATTTAATTAGCTTTTAATTAATTAATTAATTTTTACATATAATTTGCTCCTAAATACTAAGTTTAAAGTAAAATTTTAGATCCTGTTGCTTTATATATGTCAACCACTCTGGTGGCCTAGTCAATAGAGTGTCGAGCTCGGATGTGGGAGGTTGCAGATTCGAAAAATGGCCAAGTCATACAAAAGACTTATGAAAATCGAACTAACAGCTACATCACTTGGTGCTTTGAATTAAGCTCTTCAAGTCTCGTCTCTTTAAGACTTGGAGTGTCCAAGGTCAAAATCCCGATGTTACTTGATGTGCAATCCCATCAAGACCAAGCTAATGGAGCCCAAGAGCAGGAATATGGAAATTTTTTTGTTTTCCAATTTCATGGTTTTTGTTTTTTGTTTTTCTGTAGTCGAATCATTATAGATGTTGTAAAGTGCTTAGAGCTTCTAAAGATTAGGCGCTATACAAAGTCATTATTATTATTTTTTTTTTATTATTATTATTATTATTATTATTATTATTATTCTTATTATTATTATAAACAATATGGGTCAGTGACTTGAGTTCAGTCTAAAGCATCATTAGCTCATGATGACATCAATTTTTTGCATTTTATATTCAAATATTGTTAAAAGATTGTACGTTGGGTGTTGTTTATGTACAAATAATTAAAACTGATAATTTTATGTATCTCAGTGATAATTACACACATTTAAAACTGAATTAGGTCACTGTATCTTACATTTTATATCTTCACTATATGGGTTAAATGTCTGTATGTATAGGAGCTAGATGTATGAGTTTCATTCTGCATGTTTTCATGTCATGCCTTATCATTATTAGCTAACAATGTGTAATTATTGATGTATAAGCTTCATACTGCTGGACATCAGTCCAAGACTAGCAAGTGAATTTTACCCAGTAAATTCGGTTTCTAGGTGAGAAGAATGATAACACAAAACATCTTTAATCTCTGATTTTTATCTACTTTTGTACTTTGATATCATTGGAAAGAATACTCTTTTCGTATTGCTAAGCTTTCTGCGTTATGCCTTTTATTCCTTGTCACCATGGGCAACAACACTAAGGGAAAAGGGGGGAGAGAACTCCACTTCCACCAGTTGGACTCTACCCATGTTTTGGCATACATCAAAAAAACTTGATAGCGGACCACTACATTTCTGACCCACTTCCTGAAAATAATTCTACAGAAAGAATAAACATGGGTTGATAGATGTTTAGATATTTTAAGAGTAGTTCAGCACAATACCAACATAAAGAGTGCTGACTCAAAATTAAATGCTTTAGTGTTTGAAATTTTTTAAATAGGGTCATTACCAATTTATTCTTTATTTATTTTCTGCACAACAATGTAGAAATCACTAATAGAATATAGTTAAGGCAAACATGTAACCCTTGATTAAAATCACTGTTTAAATTTATCTGATAGTGCCCACATTAAATGGTAGAATCACAGGCTGAATGATTCCACCTTCTTGAATTATTCATCAGTTGGGACATAAATATATATTTTTATAATGATCATGAAATCCAAGCTCCAAAAACCATTTAAGATTTCTGTCACAGGATAAAGTGACAAAAGCTGTCACCTTTTAACTACTTCACATATTGGATTTACAATACTAATCTCAGTCTTTGAATTCTGGCAAATCTACTCAATCCCAAAATTAAGTAACTTGTGAACAAAATTCCACAGTGAAATAATGGTTTTTGTATTGATATTAACAAATAAAAGAATGTCTTATACCTCATTTCAGAGGCAGGT
Organism: Unio delphinus; assembly: GCA_029339505.1. Lineage (NCBI taxonomy): Eukaryota > Metazoa > Mollusca > Bivalvia > Unionida > Unionidae > Unio > Unio delphinus. The sequence continues at coordinate 11,288,300 of JAQISU010000035.1, read as the reverse complement.
ACAGATCCAATGCTAGTATTACGTGCAGCCATTGAAAAAGTCCAGAAAAAATTCAATATCACAGAGACAACGATACAAGTGGAAGAGTTTGTTGATGACATGGTCAACTGCAAAATGTGTGTAGATTTGATTGCTTAGTTCTTACAAATTGTTCGTGAAATTGATAAAAGATTTTATTTTTATGGCATAAATATGAAATGTACTGTTTATCTACAGTCCATTGGTTTTGAATTTTACATGCTTATTATTGGATGGTGATGATATAAGCCCACTTGTTCCCTTTCTTGTTTCCACACATTTAAACAGGGTTCTGCAGTTACTAACCTTTCATGGCTGTACATTTTCTGAGGTTGGTCAAAGCCTTGGAAATGAGAACTTTAACATAGCTCAGAAATGTAAACTTAGAAACTTTTTAGCTAGGAAATGGATTTGGTTTGTTTTTACTGTGCAATTAGAGATTTCTCTACATTTATTCAGAACGTACTTTTACTGTTTATTGTTACGTGCTTAGGCTCGAATAAACAGTAACATAGAAAGAGTGAAAAAAAACAAGCTTGTAAAAAACTTAATAAACAATTTATTTAGTACAGATATTTTCCAGAAAAGAAAAATAAACTTACGGTTTTAAGAATCAATTCCAAAATTAATCCAAAAATAATTCAAAATATAATCCACTAGTGAAATTGCAAAAGTCCTAGTAATAAAATGTCCTAATAATTCCCAGTTCGAATCTTAGTGAAGCATCCAAGATGGAAGACGATGTCACATGATGAAGTCAGTTCTGGTCTTATGAAATTCAATGAGCACAATTGTTTTCCAGATAAATAACAAAATAAATCCTCTTGATCCAAATGAATTGAAATAATTTTCAGTACAAGGTAATTTAAAATAACTCAAAAACAACATAACTTAGTATTCTAACAGCCCAGCTTCTACTAAATAGTTCTCTCCAAAACATAATTTATATACCTGTTTTTACGTAAACATGATCTTCTAGAATCTTTAGAACAAATTTACATTCAAAAAATCTCATGCACACCATGTGACCCAGATGAGAATCAGTTTTTTTTACTCTCAAGAACTAAAAATAGACAGATGTTTATAACAAAACTCTATAAGGTCCTTGGAATCAACCAATCATTTTAAAAGCTTGTTTACAACTCTGAAGCTAGGTCAGAAATGAGGTCAACATCTATTGTTTATTTGTAGAGTACAGGTTATCCCACTTTTTAAAAAACTATCTCCCAATGAATGAATCTTAAACTTAAAATGTCAAATTTGAATCTGAGAAACAAACAATTAAAATAAAAATAAATGACTTAAATCAAATATACATAACACCTTCCCCCATAAAATAAAAAGAAAGGTGAAAGAAATTGAAAAGAATCATTTTGGACATAACAATTGCTCTGACAATTATATTTTCCGTTCGGTATGAAACAGTGACAGACGGAAGATTATATGGTACTTTTATGATCATACATTATGCTGGATATTTTTATGGATAAAATGCAAATAAAATTAATTTAAGGATGCTTGTGCTTATGGAGGTGTAACACTGTATTTCATGTTTTTTTACTTTAGTTTTATGAAGATAAATGTTCTATTCAGTGTACATATTGTCTATTATGGATTACCATTGTACATTATGGAATACAATTGTACTTTATGGATTACCATTGTACATTATGGAATACAATTGTACTTTATGGATTACCATTGTACATTATGGAATACAATTGTACCTTATGGAATACTATTGTACATTATGGAATACCATTGTACATTATGGAGTACCATTGTACATTATGGAATACCATCATACATTATAGAATACCACTGTACACTATAAAAAACCACTGTACATTATTGAATACTTTCTGTACATTATGGATTACCATTGTACATTATAGAATACCACCGAACATTATGAAATATCATTGCAAATTATGGAATACCACTGCACATTATGGAATACCATTGTACATTATGGAATACATTTGTACATTATAGAATACCATTGTACATTATGGAATACCTTTGCACATTATAGAATACCATTGTACATTATGGAATACCATTGTCCATTATGGAGTACCATTGGCCATTATGTAATACCATTGTACATTATGGAAAATTTATACATTATGGAATACCATTGCACATTGTGGAATACCATTGCATATTATGGAGTACCATTGTATATTATGGAATGCCATTGTACATTATGGAAAACCATTGCATATTATGAAGTACCATTGTACATTATGGAATACCATTGTACATTATATAATTATGGAATACCATTGTATTTTATGGAATTATGGAAATCCATTGTACATTATGGAGTAATTTTGTACATTATGGAATATCTTTGTACATTATGGAATAACCATTGTACATTATTGAATACCATTGTACATGATGGAGTACCATTGTACTTTATGGGATATCATTGTACATTATGGAATACCCATGTACATTATGGAATAACCATTGTACATTATGGAATAGGATTGTATATTATGGAATACCATTGTGCATTATGGAGTACCATTGTACATTATTGAATACCATTATACATTATTGAATACCATTGCATATTATAGAATACCATTGTACATTATGGAGTATCATTGTCCATTATGGAATAGCATTGTACATTATGGAATACCATTGTTCATTATGGAGTATCATTGTACATTATAGAATACCATTGTTCATTATGGAGTATCATTGTACATTATGGAATACCATTGTTCATTATGGAGTATCATTGTACATTATGGAATACCATTGTACATTATTGAATACCATTGTACATTATGGAAGAGCATTGTACATTATGGAATACCATTGTACATTATTGAATACCATTATACATTATTGAATACCATTGCACTTTATAGAATACCATTGTACATTGTACCATTGTACATTATGGAGTACCATTGTAAATTATGGAGTGCCATTGTACATTATGATATGCCATTATACATTATGGAATACCATTGTACATTATGGAATAGCATTGTACATTATGGAATACCATTGTTCATTATGGAGTATCATTGTACATTATAGAATACCATTGTTCATTATGGAGTATCATTGTACATTATGGAATACCATTGTACATTATGGAATACCATTGTACATTATGGAAGAGCATTGTACATTATGGAGTATCATTGTACATTATGGAATACCATTGTACATTATGGAAGAGCATTGTACATTATGGAAGAGCATTGTACATTATGGAATACCATTGTTCATTATGGAGTATCATTGTACATTATGGAATACGTTTGTACATTATGGAATACCATTGTACATTATGGAAGAGCATTGTTTATTATGGAATACCATTGTGCATTATGGAGTACCATTGTACATTATTGAATACCATTATACATTATTGAATACCATTGCACTTTATAGAATACCATTGTACATTGTACCATTGTACATTATGGAGTACCATTGTAAATTATGGAGTGCCATTGTACATTATGATATGCCATTATACATTATGGAATACCATTGTTGTCACAGAATTAGGCGAAAATTGAATTTTTTTTTTTTTGAATTACAAACTAATCTCACCATTTTTTTTGTTTCGTCGTACATGTGTTACCTGGGGTGAATAAGTGGTTTTCTCCAAGGTAAGCGGCGTGTAACGATTTCCATGTGCCTGACTTCGAATCACTTGAAGTCAGGAACATTAGATTCACGGGGTGCACAGTAATTTTGCTGTGAATTTTGCTCACCTATTTGAGGATATATAAGGCAGAATATTTCTGATAATAATTACGGGACCAAAAGTATCTTATCACAGGAAAGATAGCTCGTCATTCTATCTCCAGCCAAAGGGTTGAAATTGTTGCTGATTGTAGCTTAACGTCTCTGAACGTATCTGATTGTAGCTGAAAATCTCAATTTTCGCCTAATTCTGTGACAATTGTACATGATGGAATACCATTGCACATTATAGAATACCATTGTACATTACAGAATATGACTGTACATTATGGAATACCATTGTACATTATTGAATATCCTTGTTCAATACAGAATATCATTGTACATTATGGAATACCATTGTACATTATGGAAAAATTATATGTTATGGAATACCATTGTACATTGTGGAATACCATTGTACATTGTGGAGTACCCTTGTATATTATGGAATGCCCTTGTACATTATGGAATAACCATTGTAAATTATAGAATAGCATTGTACATTATACAATACCATTGTACATTATGGAGTACCATTGTACATTATGGGATACCATTGTACATTATAGAATAGTATTGTACATTATGGAGTACCATTGTATATGATGGGATATCATTGTACATTATGGAATACCATTGTACATTATGGAATACCATTGTACATTATTGATTTATGAAAAACCATTGTACATTATGGAACACCCTTGTACATTATGGAATACCCTGTACATTATGGAATAACCATTGAACATTATGGAATACCATTGTTTATTATGCAATAGCATTGTACATTATGGAATACAATTGTACATTATGGAATACCATTGTGCATTATGGAATACCATTATACATTATGGAATACCATTGTACATTATAGAATAAATTTGTACATTATGGAATGCCATTGTACATTATGGAATAGCATTGTACATTATGGAGTACCATTGTACATTATAGAATACCATTATACATTATGGAGTACCATTGTACATTATGGAATTCCATTGTAAATTATGCAATACCATTGCACATTATAGAATACCATTGTACATTATGGAAAACCATTGCACATTATGGAATACCATTGTACATTATGGAGTACCCTTGTACATTATTGAATACCATTGTACATTATGGAATTATGGAACACCAGTGTATATTATGGAATTATGGGAATCCATTGTACATTATGGAGTAATTTTGTACATTATGGAATATCCTTGTACATTATAGAATACCATTGTACATTATGAGATATCATTGTACATTATGGAATACCACTGTACATTATGGAATACAATTGTACATTATAGAATACCATTGCACATTATAGAATACCACTGTATATTATGGAATATCATTGTACATTATGGAATTATGGAATACCATTGTATAATATGGAATTATGGAATACCATTGTACATTATGGAATACCCTTGTACATTATGGAATAACCATTGTACTTTATAGAATACCATTGTACAGATGGCATACTATTGTACATTATGGAATACCATTGTACATTATCAACTACCATTGTACATTATAGAATACCTTTGTACATTATGGATTACCATTATACATTATGGGATACCATTGTACATTATAGAATACCATTGTACATTATGGGATATCATTGTACATTATAGAATACCATTGTACATTATAGAATACCATTGTACATTATGGGATACCATTGTACATTATCAACTACCATTGTACATTATGGAATACCTTTGTACATTATGGATTACCATTATACATTATGGGATATCATTGTTCATTATGGAATACCATTGTACATTATAGAATACCATTGTACATTATAGAATACCATTGTACATTATGGGATACCATTGTACATTATGGAATACCATTGTACATTATGGAATACCATTGTACATTATGGATTACCATTGTACATTATAGAATACCATTGTACATTATAGAATACCATTGTACATTATGGGATACCATTGTACATTATGGAATACTATTGTACATTATGGATTACCATTGTACATTATGGAGTACCGCAATGGGCTTCATTCACACAATCTAATCTTTATCATATGATTTAACTTCAAAAGGCATGCAACCATGAAGCTAGAACTTGATGTTGATCCAATAATAAAAACTGCTTATATATTTAAGTCTTTAAACTGGCTAACTTTTGACAAAACATTCTCATATCACAGATAATTTTTGGTCTGTAAAGATATTAATAATTAAAATACCTTTGTACTTGAAAGATATACTTGTTAAAACCAAAAATGCTGCATCCATGTTCTTTTTGATTACTTCACACCTATGCTTTGTACTACCAAAACCTATGCATTGAGAAAAGTCATTCATGCATACAGGGCCTTTTGATTAATTGATCTAAAAGCATGTTGACAATGAAATCAGTACATTTTTTCTACCTGAACACATGATATCTGTCACTAAATATTCCAGCAGTTTTTCCTTTTTTCCTATGCATATGCCTAAATCAGCTAAACACAAGTTACAAAGATATACATATATACATTTAAGTGAAATATTTGTATGAGACTAACCCACAATTAATACATTAAATTTTATTTTTATTATTATTATTATTATTATTATTATTTGTATCCTCCAAAAATAAAGCTTTATAATTATTATTATTATTATTATTATTATTATTATTATTATTATTATTATTATTATTATTATTATTATTCAAAACTAAAGCATTATTATTATTATTATTATTATTATTATTATTATTATTATTATTATTCAAAACTAAAGCATTATTATTATTATTATTATTATTATTATCGTTATTATTATTATTATTATTGGGGGATGTAAAAGGACACAAACCATAATTTGCATTTAATACTCTAAGTTATAACAAGAAGACAAAGGTGACATGCCTAGAATGTGTGAATCACATAAATGGACTTTAGATATAGCAGAGAGAGCTAATATATAGAAAATTAGCCAGATTTAACATCCAAATATCAGCCATGAATGAAACTTGTCTAGTTGAGGAAGGCACATTCATTATGTTTACCTTGGAATATAGTTGGGTTTGATTTTCATCACCTTCACAAATAGTGAAATCCATTCACACAAATTTTTCTCATGATTCAAGGCATGTGGAAATTACAGATGTCCACATGATGCAGAAATTATAACAATGAATGTAATATAAATTCAGATACAAAATGTAAGGTACACTCTTATTAGTCAGTTGATTTAGTAAGAAACTCTTTTATTGGTCAGTTGGTATAGATAGCTTCAGACAGTAACTCATATCTCCAACATGTCACTTGTTCAAAACACTGTTTTGACAAACTGCAAATGCCAATGGTCAGTGTGGGAAAAAAAGTGGATCAGTTTTTCTTGACTATTAATACATTAACCCCTAGCGCCAAGTTTATGGGGCATAAGGTAGTAACCTACTTCCATAGTCATTAGCGTCGAGGTAGACATATTTAGCTTTACAATGATACCAAATAATCCGTTTTTTTTTTTTCACCCAAAATTCGCCCATGGTCGGAATCTGATTTTGTGACTAGATTTACACTTTATGGCGTCAGATCAAAGGCAGACTGGTCTGAAGCGCACACAGACAGGTGAACCTGTGCAAAAAGTAGGATTAGGTGGACATTTTTAATAGCCTTCTCCATACGAACATTAGGGTTCGTTAAGCAAAAAATAATAATAATAATAATAATAATAATAATAATAATAAGAACTTCAACTTTTCGCTTTCTGCTCATTTTTTTTTAAGCGCAACTCGACATTGGCCTAATGGAAGATTGCTTGGAAGTCGATGTATTAGGATGTATTCAGAAATAGTCACAAAAATGTGTTTTCTACTTGAATTTCTTGCGAAAATAGCAAAATCCTCAGGGGCTGTGTTAAATAGTCACTTTTCATGATAACACCAAATTTGAATATTCATTGAGTATTTAATCACTTGTGCATCAACACTGCACATAAATTACAAATTCAGCCATTCCGTGAAAATTTTCATTTTTTTTTCAAAATTCTTGTTAACACATTAACCTCTAGTGCCAAGTTTACGGAGCATGAGGTAGTAGCCTACATCCAAGGTCTGTAGCGTCAAGGCCATGCATGATACACTAATCTGAGTGGTATTATAGAAAGGTAGACAGTTTTAGCTCTACAATGATACCAAATAATCTGGACATTTTCGTTGCACTACAAAATACAGAGGGAAAAACCCAACTTGTTGGACCCTGTTTGTTTTTTTTCCACCCAAAATTCGCCCATGGTCGGAATCCGATTTTGTGTCCAGATTTTACACTTTATGGAGTCAGATCTAAGGAAGACCGGTCTCACGTGCACACAGACAGGTGAACCTCTGCAAAAAGTAGTATAAGGTGGACATTTTGAATAAAGAGTCTTCTCCATAAAAAAAATCGACTCCAACTTTCACCTTCTGCCAGCAAACTAACTAATGTGAAACATATTTTTTGGCACAACTAGGCATTGGTCCAATTTAAATTTTGGAATAACATTAAGTAGAAATAAAAAATAAGTCTAACACTGAAATGTTTATATTCTGTGATTATCTGTGTATAATGTTGATGCTCCAATAGCCTTTTATTGAAAAGGCGGTAATATAATTCCAGGTTTGAATTCACTAAAAGTCCAAGTGAACTTATCTGTCCAAATTTTTTTTGAGCGCTTTATTTCCGAAAAAATAATTACTGAATTAAATAATTTAAAGAAATAAATTCTACCCCAAATTAACTCTGAACATAACACTAATATAAATTGATTCTGCTTGATTTTATGTACAAATGAATAATGTTTCCAATGACAAGAGTATATAGTCCTCTAGTTGACCTCAGGTCACAATTAGCATTTTGTAAGAAATATCTCATTACCTTCTAGAAAATTCATAATATTTACAAAATAAAATGGTAGTAATAATAAAAGAAAGAGCAGCAGAGAGGGTGAACAGACCACGTTTTCAAGCAAAAATAATGCTTCCTACGAAACCTTATTTTAACCCAAAAAAATAAGTCTCCATTTAGCAAACGGAGACTTTACGATTTTTTAATCAATTTTGGTCGCAACGATGTGGTCATCCACCCTCTCTGCTGCTTAGTGATTTCTTCACTGGGTTAACAAAAATAATAAATGATTTGATCGAGTCTTTAGGACGAAAATCCTTTGAAATTGCAAAGCAATTTAGGATTTCACAAACAAACTAATCGCTAACACCTCTTCTTGTAAATCAATCAGATTATTTGACTGGTCGGTGAGTTTGAAATTAATTCTCGTTAACGAATTATTATGGCCTCGCATGTATACAGGATTAATTGGGTTTTCAATAATTAGGAATCCTGGAGGAGCTGTTGGTGCAAACGAATAAAGAATATATCCCTGCTGAGCTTGATTTGATTTCTCTAGATTAATTTGATAGCTTCCTTCAATTGCATCACATACTAAATTGAGCGCAATCACCGTTGAAATATTCACATTATGAGGGGCAATATGCCTACCGCCACCATCTGGATCATTATTATACCTGAAGAGGACAGCTGAATCTGATTTTTGTAGCGTCTTGATATCGGTTTTAACAATTCTTGCTAGTTCATCAGCGTTGTATTTGGGAAACTTGAAATTACGCAGATTGTCCTCTGTGATATTGTAATCGGTTAGGAATCGTTGTTTATTGTCGCTGTTGTCATTAATTATTGTTTGAATAATTAGTTCATAGATATATTTCATGTCAGATATAAGTTGATTTATTATTTCAACGTGTTTTTGCGATTTTGTTTTCCGTAGTTGTTCTAGTTGTGCTTGTTGTAATCGATTAATTTCATTAAAATAATCACGGACGTCAGTTAGCGTAAATGAAATAGTAACAGATGAGTCGGTTGTTCTTTTAATGATAAAATCCCATTGCAATGTGTCTTTGTTGGTAAATATAAATCTATCGGCGATTCTTCCTTTTCTTATATCAGATAAATTATCTCGATAACTGGGATTGATTTCATGATATGATTGTATGTCCGTGGTTAAGTCGGTGGCGGATTTTTCCGGTGGTTTTTCAGGCCATCCTAACACTGTTCTTAACGAGCTGTTATATATATCTACAATGTATCCCTCTGTGCTTATTTCGATCGACGACGAGAGCGTCGGTTGATGAAGATTAATAGCTATTTTTGATTCTTTTCCAGTGATTGATTTTATTCTACGCTGAATTTCAGCATTGATTTGCTTAATTTGGTACGACCCAGTTGGTAACGAAACTGTTTCCCACTCTGGAGTACCATCGGGTTTATTCTTATACGAGAACACCAGTGCGTTATTGGGTTGCTGACCACTAAATGCAACCGATCTGATATTAGGCCAACTGTGATACACTCGTAGTTTTGCTAGCGCTATCTCCTTCACTGGGACCGGAGAGGGGAAATTCACACTGAATTCTGGATTCGTTGATGTTATTGATATCATGCTTGTTTGTACTGGGTTCGTGTTCTCCACTATTCGTTGAAGTAATTCCTGCGGTGTTGTCATTGTTATTATACTCATGATTTATTTCTAATTTTGGTATCGAGGAATCATAAATACTGACCACCACTGAGAACTCACAATCTGGTAATGTTGATATTATTGAGATCATTTTATTTTTTGGGTTCGTGTTTTCTGATTCCATCGGTGTTGTCATTGTTATTATATTCATGTTGTCGCTCTAATTTCGATATCGCGGAATCAAAAATACTGACCATCGCTGAGAACTCACTATCTGATATAATTGTATCATCGAGTGACGACGATATCATCGAGGATAACTGCGAATATGCGGTTGATGCAATATGAAATTGAATTAAGTAATTCTGCAGTTTACTCTGGCTGCATGATGATATCTTTTTTGCTATCCCGGTTGATATACCCCCGATTGTAGCCACCGCAGAAATCCAAATTGGAACTACGACCGGGGCAATCATTGTAACCGATGCAAGTATTATTCCGGCACCAGCGAGAACGCTTGACACCGAGTACATAGTAATATCAATTGCGGTGATTCTTCGTCGGTATTTTTTTATTTTTATTTGATACTCCTCAGTGAGGGTTTTGAGTCTATTTTGAAATTCTCTGACCTGATCATAGCGACATTGCGTTGATGAAATCATTTTATTTTAAAAACGCTAGCGTTTTCAATTGTGAAATCTAAAGGATTTTCCTTTCAATTGAAACCACTAGTGGTTTTATTATTTACTTAAATCCGCTACGAATTCTAAGCACCAGGATATTTCTTTTCTAATGGTGTTATCAACTGCGACAATCTCAAATTCTTCTTCTCCCCCCGCGATAATTACTGTCGCGGTGCCACCAAAGTAGGTTTTACCTTTCACGATGATATCAAATTGCTTGTCAGAGATTAACGTCATCCTGTAGATACCATGAGGCCACTTCTCGATATTGACTTTCAATTTAGCATTAGATTCTTTTACCCAATCAAAGGTCCCATACTTTACCCTTTCAGAGGTTTCTTTTAGTTTAGCAATATCGTCATAAATGTCGAGATAGGTTTTTTTGATGTCGATATATTTCATCATCGATCCATCGCGGTTACTAAAAAATGAAAACAAAAAGAGGTTAAATTCCAAACCTTCTTGCGTGCCATAATGCCGGCTGAGTTGAGAATATGTCGTCGTGATAATGTTTCCAGAGCCCTCAAAGAAATTTTTAACCATTTTGCTGATGCGTTTTTGTTCGTCAACCGCGCTTTTAATTTCAGCGAGAGTCGGGCCTGTCAACGATGTGGTTTCAGATTCATCACGTGTTCTCTCTAAAAATGTATCCACGATGGTATTAAGTGTTGTTTGTCTCACTATAAACCTAATAATATCGTCGAGAGTCATCGTAGATGTAGCGGGGACACCAAAGAAATTATTAGCGACGTAGGCATTGTGAGTATGCCTGATAATAAACTCACTGATTTCAGCGAGAGTCGAGTCTGCCACAGGTGGGGATCCAAAAAATCTAACAATGACGTCGTTAGTGGGTTTTTGATCTTCTATTAGTTTAGAAATCTCGAGATAATTTGCCTTGATTTCATTTTCATTCATCATCCTTCCCGCGTCCTTGTTAGCGAAGAATAGCGATAGATAGTTTTTAATTTCAGCGAGAGTCATGCCAACCACAAGCGGGGTTCCAAAGAATTTATGTACGACATTTTTGCGAAAACTATTATAACCTCGTATAAGATCATTCAGCTCACGTTCGTTGGTAGCAATCGCGTCGGTGATCGTAGACACAAGTGCGCCTGGTTTAAGTTGTACATCGTTGGAATACAGTGCAATAGAGTTTTCAGCGGCAGCGCGATGCCGTATCAAAATGTCATTCACGGATATATTACTGCTTTTCAATTTACCTTGGCGATCTTGAAATACAACTATTTCGTTCGGGTCAACACTTGTTAAATTTAACGTCTCAGCGATTTCATCTTCTATTATTTTTTTTACATCCTCGATAGAACCCGCAGATGTTTCCTCGGTGGGTTCCAACATTGACAGAGATTGTCCCCAAATATCGATCATTATTGTTAGCGTAACTTGTGTTTTCAATTTATTGATCCTTATAATTTCCCACTCGTGTATTCGTTTACAATAATATGAGGTGGTTTCCACGGAGATCCAAAGGATTTTAATGAAATCTCCGCGAGGACATTTAATACTTCACGGCCGCATATAGGTGGATCATTTAATTGTTGTGTTGGCAGCGTGGAATAAAAAATCGGAAACCCTTTGAGTTTCATCGAGGAATTTATATACCGCATAAACTCGCTTGGCGGAGCTAACCCATATGAATCGAAATAGACAATCCCACGTGGATCAATCGCGTATGCAACCCAGTGAGTTCCCGATCCACTGCTGTTATCAAGATTGATGATACCGGTTTCAACGTTATTTGGTTTTCTCGGTAATTGATCTCTCATAAAAAACCCTCTGAAGTTTTTTATCGCTAGTTTTTTAGCAGCATCAATTAAATCAAAATTGGACATAGGAACCATAGGTTCGGAAATCGAAGATTTGTAAATCGAAGATTTTTCAACTAATAAACCGTTCCTGGTATTTTTCTTAGACCCGATCCGTTCACGGATTTGCCGCTGTACCATGAATACGGGGTTCCTGGTAGGTACAACCCCTTTCCCTTTTTTTATATCCTTTCCCAGTTGCCTTTTTCAACGCCATCCCTGCTGCGGTCCCAACGGCTCCCAACGCTGCCGCCTTCGCCACCGCTGGGGCAGCCGCTGCAATCAATGCTGGTATTGCGGCTAACAATGGAAATATACCACCTGATTTTATCATGTTCGCGACTGCAGCTTTCGAAAATTCTATTTGAACTCCTCGCTTATTTTTCATTGCATCACTGAAATGTTTTATTTGACGATCCGTTAATGATATTTTATGTGTACCTCCGGACATCTGCGCTGGTTTTAACGTTATTGTTGTTCCACATTCTTTAGAGGATTTTGATTTTAATTTCTTGACCTGACCATCAGTCAGCTTGACACTAACAACACTATATGGCATTTTATTGTAAAACACATTTATGCTTTCAATTGATCTAATTGGGAAAATCCTATGGATTTTACATTTACAGATTTTCCACTGGTGCATCAACGAGTCTCATTCGTCCGCCAGCCCCTTCTAACAACATTGATTTGTCGCTGAGAATAACAGCAACCGCTCTATAATCAACACCACCATGATCTATACGAGCCCTAAAATGTATATCAACAACGGATTGCCTTGTTAAATCAAGATGTTCCAGTGAAAAGTAATAAATTGGATACAAGTTCTTAAAATCGAGCTGCGATATTTGCAAACCAGTATCAACATTTTGATCACGACCCATATATGACAGCATCCGATGATACACACGTGCTATTTGGTTGTTTCCGTAATTAAGCTGTATATCCTCAGATGGTTCTTGTTGTCCGTTTATTCTCAGTGAAACCTCACTTACCCCTAACCGATCAAATATCATATGACTGCGTTCTTGGGAACCTAATCGATTCCGATTCTGCAGCGCTATAAATATATGACGTGGAGCTGAAACGCCTTGTTTTGACGCCAGGTGCCATGTAAATGTACCATTAACATTATCCTCTTTAGCATCAGTCGTTGTTGTTAGCCAACTTAGCAATGATTTACCACCGGTTTCCATAAACGAAAGTAGCCGCTCTTCCGTGGTAATTGATGGAGTCATTACTGGCATCCATAATACTATTTTACTCAAAACAACTTTACCTTCATCGGCACCAGTACGCCAAATTGCATCATTGTCATTGCCTTTTCGCACTAATGCGATTGTGTGTTTGGCTCCATAGATGACTTTTCTGACATTTCTGCAGAATCCAAATATGTGATGGAGTGGAATCGCACATGAAAACTTTTTCTCTTGTCCTTCCAATGCTAATTTTCGTGTTGCAAATCCTAAATTGAAATAACCATTAACACCTCCGAGAATATCAAACGCAGCTCCGGGTCTAGCTCGACGTTCTGGATTAGTTGCTTCTCGTTGATTATCAACTGAAGTGTCTTGCGGTGTTAACACTTTAATGTATTGAAGGTGGTCAGCGTTATCAGAGGTATCCTTTGCAAACATCATAGATGGACCAGCCGATCTTGTATAATCATCGGAGTATCTTGCTAGTCCGATTATTGTTGTTGCAACATCAACCTCGCGGTCTTTTGATTCAATTTCTTTTCCATCAATGAGATATCTTGCACTTTCAAATAACGCCATTATACCATTGTTGACGAAACCAACTCGGATATTTGAATCATTTGCATATGGGGTATCAGCTGCAACATTTGTTACAAGTTTTCCTTCTACTTCAATAAATGCTTCACATGGTAAAAAGTATTTACTGGTATCTTGAACTTGAAGTTCAATTCGCGATCGTAGGTCGGGTTGTATTGCATGATAGGAATAGTATTGATAATCGCGGACGGAATCATCTTTGCGCATCTTTGCTTCCATATCTAACGCGGGATCAGCTGTTCGTTTAAACATTTATAACATTACTAGCGTTTTCAATTGTGAAACTCGAAGAGTTTAACGCTAGCGTTTTAATTCTTTATAATCATCGTCGTTGAAAATTCTTCGAATCTCTTTTTTGTTTCAAACCACTTCCTGCTATCGCGTTCATGATAGCGCTATCTGTTACCGGTGAAGCTGTCAATTGTGACGAAGTCAATTGCGCTAGTTTTTCTTCCACTGCGTTATTTATTACTTTGCTGATTTTTGCAGGCATCACTGTAGTTGATGGCAGCACTAATGACGAAGTCATTCGTGGTTTCACCACTGACGAAGTCATTCCTGGTTTCTTTCGCACCAATGATGCTATTTTATCTTTCGCGGCAGAAAATGCCTTTCCGGCAAGATTTCCAACGAAATTGATTCCCTTATCACGGATAGCATCAATGGCTTTCATTGATAATTGTTTAGCTAACGGCGCCACCTTGGGAGCCATTCTTGTAAATAACCCCGCAATGGTATTGCCGAAACCATCTCCGTACCACGCGCGATAAACAGGCAATCGTGAGTTCACCACGTAGACGCTTACGGGTTTATCATGGTTATAGTGTATAATCATCTTGTTATAAAACTAGTAGTTTTTCAATTAGTGATCAATCGCTTACATCCATAAGATTTTCATCATCAATGACGTTGTCATCAATGACGTTGTCATCGTTGTGATTTTCAACTAATTCAGCAATAAGTTCTCGATATACATTAATGTCCATGATACCACCAGCAAATAATCGTCTACAGATATCAGCGGCCTCGTTAATTATCTCGACGGAGTTATTTCCGGCTCGTTTCCCTCCGATGAGAACCTCTAACCGTGATATATCACTGAGAATGTTACCAGGGCATGTCACGGTAGAGTCAAAGACATCCTTTGGATTTTTAATCGAATATCCTTTTCCGCTTGTTTTCTTAGAACCGGCTTCTGCTTTTATGTCTATTTGTTCCGGGATTGGATCCTCCATATAAGGTGGTGGTTGTAGACCGCCTTTAACCACAGCTAGAAAGTTATTATAACCAGGGTGCTGCAACGCTGTGATTTTATTCCCGCCATGTTTCGCTAAATATATTTTTGATGCCCAAGTGTCTTTGCTTTTTATAAAACTTTTAAACTCGTCTTTTAATAAATTCTCTCTTATACCCTTTGGAAAATTTTCTCTAGCAAAATCAGCTAATTCGTAATCCGTACCGAGTTTTTCAATTCTATTTAATGCTGCGATTGTAAATATACTTTCAGGTGAATAGTCTCTTCCTGCAGCTGCTTCTTCGCGTTCTTCAATTTCGCGTTGAGTTTTTATATCACTGGATAACTGTTGTATCCCTGCGCGTGTTTGTCCGGTCTCTGCTGCTATCTTTTCAAGCACACCAAGAACAGGCACTTCTCGTCGCTTGCCTTCCTTAGGAATATCTCCGTATATTGCTCGTTCAGTTGCTGTTTTCACATCTTTGGTCGCACTTGTTATCGGAGTAAACAGTTGTTCACTTGACACAGAAAAGTCAGTCTGCGCTTGTTGTCGTTGTTGAAGTTTCTCGCGAAGTCTGTCTCGAACCGGTATAAACTTTTTAATTGCTGCTAGCCGCTCTCGGGCTAATTTAGTTGTAAGCGATTCACCAACCATATATTGTTTGTGAACTAAATTTTCAAATGTAAAACTATCATAATTAAAAGCTTAGTTATTAAATAACTTAGTTATTAAATAATGTACCATCAAGCTAACGTATTCATCTTCGAAAGGGTTAAACTGTACGACGCTATCCGCGAGTGTTTCAGAAATAACATCACTGGGGATTTCAGAATTGTAATATCTGAGAATGGCGATGAACGATTTGTGTTAACGACGCGGCAACAAGAACAATTACGTGAAAATGGAGGCGTCGCGGTGATTACCTGCTACTACGACCAGATCATCCATTATGCACATAACTGCATGAGCAAGTCCAGACTGATGAGTATCCTTTCAGGAGAAAATCCTATGTGACAAGTGTAACACTTGTAACAAAAAACGCTAAAAAAAAAAATAAATAAATTATTTAAATTATTTACGAAAGCCTATTATTTTTTTTTTAGTAACACCCACGTGGTTAAGATACTGGTTTTTCCTCGTTTAACATTTTTCTAAGATCACGAACTTTAGAACCAATTTCAGCTCGTTTTTGATATTCTTGGCCGAGCTTTTGACGTATTGCTTCAACGGTGCTAAATAGCGTTATAAATAAATTAATGTCGTTACCGATTTTTGAATTCCTTTCACGAGCCTGTACATCCTAGGTAAAACATAACGACCCTTACTAGACTGATATTCAATATCTTCATATTCCGAGGTAATCTTGTCAACGTCGAGACTTTCAGATAATAATACCCCTTTATTATTTAAATTTGAGATTTCAGCAATTATAGCATTTACATCATTGATATCCATTATTTATATTTATTTATAAATAAATCTATTTATAAATATAGTATACTGTATCTCTAATTATTAAAAAAAAACATATATGACAACACATCTTTGGAACTCCTTGGGTGCCTTCGCATCCAAGTAAGCCCAAGGGGACCCGAAACATACATCTCCGGCGGGAGGCCTAAGGTGGCAAACGCCATCTTAGACCGCCCAGAAGATATGCTTGAGGTAACGTCACAACATGGACGGCACAATGCCATATATTTCCACTCGAGTGTTGTGGCAAATTTTAGGCATAACATGTACTTAATTAACTTAATTAAGGATGGATTATAATTCAATGGAACGATGATGGTAATGATGTGGGCGTGGTAAACCAAACCAACATGGCAACCCATGAAATCGAATTCATGGTTGCATGAGTTAGAAAAAACACCGAGAATGCGATAGCATGGGTTGCCATGTTGGTTTGGCTGTGGGGGACCGCCCACCCCCCAATTAATAGAAAAAAACATCTTCCGTTTCGCCATCAAATAATGTATCTGCTATGGGGACCGAACACGTAGTTGATAGATCTATGTTTACAAGACAAACACGATACCATTACACCACGGACTAGTCATACAGAATAGAGATTTTTTAATATATATATCTTCTGATATACTTAACAATAAGAGATTTTTAAAATAGACAATTTTACTGTATCCATCGTATTTAGGAAATATAAAATACTAAGTAAACAAAAAAAAATTAATTTAACTGTTTGTAAATATCAATCACGCATGCCTGCGTCAGTGAAATACCGATCATACAGGGTGGGAAACAGAAGTACGTTTGTACTGAAGGTCACATGAATACCGATCAATATAGAGGAGGGAAGACATGTATACTTAACAATAAGAGAGTTTTCATTATATTTATAAAAATGCATACAGAAAAAAGGAAAATAAAATACTTTTACACACAGAAAAATACAACTCGCACATAGTGATTTTAACCACACCCACCTACTTACTTCAATGAATAGGAAACACTCGCGTTCTGGCTGAGCGAACATAGGTAATGCGTTAGATTATAAAGAATTTTTGTACTGAAAACAACGAGTTAGCTGTCTGCTTTACTGCTAGTCCACCCACCCCCCACACATGAGATATGTAGATAAATAAAAATAATAATGCAGTTTTAGCCCACAAGCGACAATAAAAAGTTTTATTCTCTATCGAAAACTCATGCATTATATCTCCATTACATTCACGTGGGCGCGCCTAGTCAAGTACAGGTAATATAGCAGGCGACAAATTCCTTTGACGTCATAATACAAGGGAATTTAGTAGGTAGAGTGTAAATGCGGCGGATTTATCCATAAAGGATTTATCTCCCTTAAATAGTTTCAGGTGTATACGAATGTTATTTTATGACCATTTTTTTTAGACAGAGCAGTTTTAATTAAATTTTGTGCAACAAATCGAATTGAAGTACTACAAATATCGAAATATTTTCCAGCCGCATTTATCGACTGAAAGCTTTTCTCTTCATTATTTTCTAAATCAAACGATTTCACACCCTTGGGATGTTTTGCGTGCCTACCAGCGTTGCTTTTTAAAAGGTTATCGCGCTGCGAGACGGCTTGAAGATTCCCAAGACAATTATCAGTCTTCACGCCATTTATGTGATCAATCACAAGGCCGTCTTCGATTAATCCGTAAAATGCTTCATAGATGGCTCTGTGACAGAGATACTTCTTCCTCCCAGCTGAAAACATCAAATACCCCATATTATTCAGATATCCAACCGGTTCTTTGAGTCTGCGGTGCCTGACAACACCATCACTAGAGGCTTCGTAATTAGCAAGCACTGGGTGAGGTCTGAAATCTTGGCTCATTTGTATAATAATACTACTTGTCTAATTTATTATCTGCTTTAATTATAAATCTCTGGATATAATCTTGAGGGGTTTTGATGACTTTGTCCTTGATTTTATCAAGGATGACGGAGTCATTGATTCGTTTGTCATAATAGCGTTTTAGTTCCCTGTACCGTTTACCCCCACAAGCAAGACACAACTGCGATTTTCCTCTAACACCCACCCCACATTGGAGGCATGGGAGAGGGCCAAAACTTCCTCGCCTAAAGCTTTGTAAATGATACCCACAGAATTCACTTCTGCATGATTTGTTACACGGGGTTGTAGATCCAATCATTAGCCACTTGCAGTAATTCATTATACTATATTTTTCTATTTAAATACTTGTTTTAATTATAACATGGAGGAATTCAACAGATTATCGAAAATTAAGCCTTGGAGAAATACTAAATTCATTGATTATACCATGAAAGAATTCCAAAGATTATCCAAAATTAAGCCTTGGAGAAATACTAAATTCAATCTCGATGAGGAGTTCCAAAGATTATCGAAAATTAAGCCTTGGAGAAATACTAAATTCAATCTCGATAGAGTCTCTGATACACCAAAACGTCTAATCGGTGATAGAACTATACTCGGTAAAATCAGGGAGTGTTTTAATGAATTCTACCAAGACGGTGCAGCATACTGTTGGTCGACATTTCGAATTATCAACAACAACATCAAAGATGTTGTCGGTGTCAATGTACCCATCATCGATGCTACTATGAACGATAAAAGAGCAGCTGAGATAATTTCACATCTTGGCTGGAAATTCAAGGGTAAATTGCAAAGCAATTCCCAACAGAAGTATTTTTTCAGAATAAAATTCATTATCGAAGTCGAAGGTAAATGGATTATTAGGGATAAATTCGAACCAATCCTCAAGAATAAAAAAGCTGTCATTGTAAGTAGAGATTCCAAACCAGGAATTCTAACTGGAATTGACAAACCATACTACGAGAGATCTTATCCCGTAACAGCAATTGTTTATGGGATATATCCGTTAAATGATAAACCCGATATTGCAAAACTAGCTCCTATGAAATATTCACCTTTGACTTCGTCAAGGCTCAATTGTGTAGCAACACGGGTAATGGAACACTTCACAAATGCATCCCGAGGAAATAAACTAACTGATCTGCGACGTAGGAAAATAACCGAATGGGAACTGACAGTGAAACAGCACGGTGCAAAGATTTCTGATATAGCTAAATTAGAAGCATCATTAAAATTCCCAATATCAGTAACAACAATAACCGGAGAAGTATTATACGAACCGAAATATCAATCGCGAGGGGCTCCAATACAAATTATTGATCATAACGAACACGCGTGGACACCTGCAGTAACAATATTTCCACGAGATAGAACCGTAAGATATATCCCCCCGGAATTTTCCGGGGAATTTTCCGGGGATGTTTTCTATGAAGAGAAATTATTTGATGCTATTGTTGCGTTGGGTAAAGATGATCCTGTGTCAGTGTGGTTACTTAGTAGTGCTGGTTCCGAATTGGGATTTGATCAATTTGTAAGACCAAATGGTGAATTATATCGCGTTGAAGAATTAGATAACAGAATGAGAAAAATCGCTAATGATTTTTCACCGGAGAGTTCCCATGAAAAACTATTGACGGATAGTTTTACTATTCCATCAGTGGTAGCTCACCTCGCAAGAGAAAAAAACTCATGGCGTCCAACACGAAGTGATTTTCTCGAGGACGTTAAATTGAGTTGCATCGAATTTGGTCATGGAGGACTGTGGAATACAAAATACCATCGTGACGGTATGATTTCAATTGATATATCCGCGTGTTATCCCGGAAGTTTTCTCGGGTATGGAGAATGTAGTAACTATTTTAAACGATTTGGACACCCCACGCATGAAATGACTCGTGTTGCGATTAATGGACCATTGCCTGATTTTGATTTAACCGGATTCGCTCGTGTGATATCATTTGAACTCGCTACAGGGTTACATCCGTGTAGTTATGTTTGGCTTGGTAGACATATATCTGAAAAGGCCTGGATGCCAATAGTGTTACTACGATATATGATTGATTGTGGCATGCTGATATCGTTGATTGTTTCCGAAGCTATTATATGCTATCGAGCTCAGAAAGAAGTTTGGCTACCACAACCCGATCTAGATCGTATAATTAGCGAATTGCGAAAACAATTCCCAGAAGAACAAATCATGAATTGGTCTAAGAAGTTATTTGAAATTAAAAAAGAACAAGCAAAGGATTTTGGACGAAGAATAATCGGTAAATTTACCCAGGGTGGACGATACGACAACGCAAAATACTCTTCGCGGTTGATCATAGATGTCGCTGAATACGATTTTATTGTAGCGGATTTAATGAAACAGGGAAAACTTGTATCCCGTAAGGATGCTTTTCTATCCAATGGTGAGAAATTAGGTACGGTTGTTACCTACTGTGATGGATATAATTCCCAGTACACACATTTGAGAAGTTCAATGCTAGCCTATGCTTCTATTAATCTATTTTCGATGATAAATAGATTTCCTAATACCGCGGTTAGAGTGGCCACTGATTCGATGTATATACACAATAAGTACAAATCAGCTGTAGCTAAATTCACAGATCCGGAGGAAGCGTGGGGGCGTTGGCGATTTAAAAAGGAGATGCTACATGAGTATTGTGAATCCGCAGACGTTGCCATGGATGATAAATATCTTTGTTGTAACCGTATTGAAATTCAATCAGAATTTTCTAATGCACCACCGGTATCTGATCCAGTATGTAGATATAAGACAGTTTATTTAAACGGTTGTGGTGGGTCAGGAAAGACAACTCGTGCAATTGAATTATTTCGTCGTGGAAACGCTAGCGTTTCTAACATGATTGTGCTAACACCGACTCACAGACTCGCCAGAGAGATGATACAACGAGGGGTAAATGCTTGCACTTACCATAGTTTTTTTCGATGGAAAGGTGACAAATGGACTCCTGAGCGTATGGGTGATAAATTCATTCCTGAAATCATAATTTGGGATGAAATATGCACAGTGTCATTAGATGTATTAAAAACATTTCTTGAGTGGTTGTTAAACAAAAACACAAAAGTCGTCATGTGCGGGGATCACGGCCAACCACCACCATTTGTCGGTGGATCTCCACATGAATGGCTAAAGGGTTCTGTAGACTATTATGAAGAAATTAATACCGACCATAGATCACTTGATGAACAATTACGCGAGTTCAAAGCACTGATTAGATTACAACCGGATAAAATCCAATGCGAAATAGCACGTGAAATAATTTCAGAAACTCCCATGAATGATTTCTGGGAAACGTGAAGACCAAATGATTTGATAGTAGCAAGTAGAAAAATAGTCAGAGACACACTTCAGATGAAGTTATTTGAAACGCATAAAGAAAAATTTGCAACACTTCCAGTACCGTTGTGTTATAGGCCTTCGGATACACGAAAGCAGAATATTGAAGTTGATATTCCAGGACAGAGTGAAAAACAAATTCTCGTATTAAATGATATTGTGCTGGTTGATATCAGCGTCGTCGAAAATGCATTGCGTGCTAATAAATCCCCATGGACGCTAGGATACGCAGCAACAATACACTCTTCACAGGGATTGACTATATCGAATACAATTGTTTGGATGGTGGATAATCACATCGAATGGTCGAATTTAATCTATCTCGCAGTATCCAGAGTACGAAGCATAAATCAACTTCGAAGAGTTGTCCTCGATGATGAAATCATTGGTGATGATAATGACACAACAGTAAGTGATATTGATGTTAGCATCATTAATAAAAAAACTCTCCGGTTACAAACAACAGGACAAAAATAAAAACAACGAGAATTTGATATTGATGCTGAACTAATAATCACTTTGAAGAAACAACAGAATAATCACTGCGCGAGTTGCAATTGTATAATGCGTTGGCAGTATTCGGATAAGGATCCTCGCCAATTTACCGTAGACAGAAAAAATAACAATCTCGGTCATGTCAGAAATAATGTGATGTTGACTTGTCTTGAGTGCAATAGACGCAACGGCGCTAGTTAAGACCATGCGGTGGTAATTGAGTATCCTCGGGAATCACTTGTAATTGTTCGCGTGTAAAACCCCGCTGAGGGGCAGTTGAATCCAATTTATAGATTGGAGGTCTACCAGTTGATCGTGTTATAGTAGACATCTTGTGTGCAGTAACACTCCAAATAGGATCAGTAGCCCTTTTTCTGCCACCTTCAAGCTCTCCTGGTTCGTATAAGTACCTCACAATGACACTACTACCAAGAATTGGTTGGGAAACGCTAGCGTTTCTAGGGAAATCTTTTTGTGGTTGTACGGGTATTGACTTCTTTTTAATCGCGTTGATAGGTTTCATGTTGATTGTTCTAGTAATCTCGTTATTCAGTGCAGTAATCACAGATGGTAATCTTTTAACCCATTCACTGGATCGCTTTTCTTGAATGAATTCTTTTGCGTATTGATATCCAAATAACCGCTCAGCAATCGTCCGATTAAATCGTTCGACAATGGCCTGATCGCGATGTAGCGCAGTATGCCCTCGTCGTATGGTGACATTATGATTTTTCATTGTAGATAGAACCGCACCCTGAAATTCCTTGCCAGGATCAACCTGCAATAGATTCGGCCAGTGCAGAGAACCTCGTCGATAAATCCTTTCAAATGCAGAAGCAACTTCAGTGGCTGATTTTGTTTTTAACGGTTCTGCTTCTTTGTATCGACTTGCAATATCAACTACGGTTAACGCATATTTGTAACCACGATCATGTTGCAAAAATAATATATCAGCCTGATGAACTTCATTAGGAGCAGTCACATCAAAATGCGAGAATTGAATTTGTTTAGGTGATGGTAGATAAATTTACCATAGTGCCTGTTTGGATAACCAATCCGCCGCTGTAGTTTTTTTCACTTTTGCAGCGCTAGCGAGTTTATGTACTGCTGATTTACCCCTCCAGTATCCTCTTGGGGAATAATAAATTGATTCCATATTATTAATTACCAGCACCCATCATCAATTTGCCTTTCATAGCTGATTTTACCAACCACGAAGCCAACTTTTCTTTAAAAGATTTATCAGGAATAGCATTTAACGCATGAATTAATTTCACATACGCGAGATGCCTGTTTTGCAGATTGCTGCTTTTATATGCAACATCATGAGCATGACACGCCTTATCAATAGCGTTTATCGGATACTCGCCGGATCGGGGTTGATTTTGATCATCAAGTCTGATATCTAATCGTGTTCCGGGACCACAGTAGCTATATCCTGGAAGGTGCTTTTCTCCGGGGTACTTTGCCCATGGGGTTCCAGGGAGCTTTGTCAATTTGGCTGCGATATCACCTCCTCGTTTTTTTTTAAAACATCTCCGGATTGTAAAATCTTTGATTTTGTAGAAATAAATCTAAACTTTTTTATACCACATGTTACACATCTACCAGTTAGTGCTGATCTGTTATTTTTAGTTGTAACCGTCGTCACATCATTTGTGCTAGTACGCGTTTTACACTTCACACAATATAGATCCATAATTTATGTATAGAGATAAGAATATAATTGATTTTTCAGCGACTAAAATAAGAGAACCAGTTAAGCATCATGCAGCGCTACCAAATTCTATCCGTGCAATTATAATCGGGCCATCTGGATCCGGCAAGACTCAATTGTTGCTCAATTTAATAATGAGATGGATGAAGTGGGATAAGTTGTATTTAATTGCTCCTAGCGTAGATGATCAACGATGCTATGAAGTGTTAAAGGATTTTAACGAGAATGCATCAGAAATTAAAGGTGAGAATACCATTGATTTTATAACTGATATTGACGAGGCGCCATCCGTGGATGACCTTGATGGGAGTATTAACAATTTAGTCGTATACGACGATGTGATGTTAGACAATCAAAAAAAAACCAGCTAGAATATTTGCCCGGGGGCGTCACAAAAACACTGATGTGATATATGTCACTCAACGCTACACTCAGATTCCAAAAGTGATCAGAGATAACTGCAATATTCTTGCTGTGTTTAACGGCGTTGATACACATACGCTACGAAATATTTGGCAGACATGGTGTTCCGATATGGACTTCAATCAATTTAAAAATTTCTTTAGTCATGCTCAGTCAACCCCGCATGGATTTGTAACAATAAATTTACATGATCCTCGGACACGATATCGTATCGGACTCGATCAAATATTTGGTTGAAATCATTTATTATTTTTTGTTAACCCAGTGATGAAATCACTAAGCAGCAGAGAGGGTGGATGACCACATCGTTGCGACCAAAATTGATTAAAAAATCGTAAAGTCTCCGTTTGCTAAATGGAGACTTATTTTTTTTTGGTTAAAATAAGGTTTCGTAGGAAGCATTATTTTTGCTTGAAAATGTGGTCTGTTCACCCTCTCTGCTGCTGAAAGTTACTAAAATTATAATACATAACCCTCATACACTATCACCATTATAAGCCAAACGTGGTCAGGGTAGTAAACTCGCGATTACCCGTTTATAGAACGATTTACGGATATGGTCTTGGTGATGTTATTCAAGGGCTATTTGCAAGGATGGCCCCCAAAATAGCGCCAATCGCAAAACAATTATCGATGGAAGCTATTAATGTTATCGGTGAAAAAGCTCCTGGCGCTATCGGTAATATTGCCACTAAGGCGTTTTCTGCAGTCACAGAAAGACTAACACAATTAATACGACGAAAACCTCAGCCAGTACAATTGCTATCCACGGTAAATTATGCCCGCGAATGTCAGTAAAATAATTAACCAAGCCGCGGATATAAAAAAAAAACTAGCAGCCTTGATAAATCAAGGACCTGACGAAGTACAAAGAAATATTACTGCAAATTTAATAGCAGAAAGCGGCTTGAGATCGCGATTTACATCAAGAAATATATAATAAAATTTTCAAATCTTTCTCCGACCCAGCATTTGATAAAGTGCACCGGTGCTCAAGGATTTATCTGTAGGCGATTCTCAGTTTTATTCTTATAATGCAGTACAGCCAAATAGTCAATCAAGGATCGAACTTCAAGTTCAGGATACATGTAATTAATTCCTACCCGCCGAAGCATTTATTGAAGTAGAAGTTGAACTTGTAACAAATGTTGCGGATGATACACCATATGAATTAAATGTGCCTTTTGGTTTTGTTAATAGCGGTGTTATGGCATTATTTAGAAGCGCTAGATATATGATTGATGGAAGAGAGATTGAATCTATTGAGCATGATGCCGATGTCGCTACAACAATAGTGGATTTCGATACATATTCTGATGATTATACATGATCAGCTGGTCTATCTATGATGTTTGCTGAGGATATTACTGATCACGCCGAACATGTTAAATATGTTAAAGTAAAGGCAACACTAGATACTGCATTTGATGCAGTACTACCTGGATATAATATGAGACCAGGTGCTAATTTTAATGGTGTAGATGATAATTACAACCTAGGGTTTGCAACACGCAATGAAATGTTGCACGGACCGCGTAGATTATTTCCATGTGCAATTCCACTGTCCCATATTTTCGGATTTTGCAGAAATGTTAGAAAGATTATCTTTGGAGCTAAACACACAGTAGTCCTCTTAAGAAAAAAATGATAATAATGCTATCTGGCGAGGTGTGGTGTTGATGATGCTGGTAAAGTAAATATAACAAAACATTCATTGCGGATGCTCGTAATGACTCCATCGATTTCCGCAGAGGAAAGATTATTATAATTTATGGATACTGTTGGTAAATCATTGCTATCACGGCTAACAGTTACGACATACATTATGGAGTAGTATTAATGGTATCCTTACTTGGCACATGACATCAAAACGGTGTTTCTTCGTCGCGGCATATAATTATTGCGCTACAAGATAAAATACGGTTAAATTCACAAAAGCGCAGCCATATGATATTTGACAAACTCTGAGTTATCGAGGTCTCGTTAAGAATAAACGGCCAACAAGAACCATCCGAAGATATTTACTTAATTACAAACAAAACCAAATAGCACCGCGTATCATCGTTTGCTGACATTTATGGGACTTGATCTAATTATAGATACTGGTCTACAAATACCGCAATTAGATTTTAGAAACCTATATCCGATTTATTACTTTTCATTGGAACATCTCGATTTAGCCAAGCAGAGTGTCGTTCATATCTACTTACGAGCTCGTGTAACTCTTCCATTGATCCAGTCCCACTTATCCCTAATTACAGAGCAATTGCCGCAATATTAAGCGACAAATCGATGCGACTCAACGGTGTTGGTGGACGAATTAGGGTAGCTGATGCCTCAGTTGAAAACATGTAACACAATTAGATCACTCGTATTATTATAAATGTCATATAGTCACGTTAGTGTTTCTCTGACTCCTGGTCAGATTAAAAAGTTGCAGTCGGATTCAGCTAAAAGAATTGAAACTACAATATAGCTAAAACACGAGCAGATCACTGGTGGTCAGAATAAACTCTCAGTGACATCTCGTCCGATTAAGTATTTTAATGATGAGAAAAGGTGTTCAAGTTACTATCTCTGCGGGTGCGATTAAAGATACAATTAAATCAGGTGGTATATTTCCACTTCTCGTGGCCAGACCAGCAGTAATTTCCACGGTCGTCCTTGCGGTCGCGAAAGCTGCAGCATTAAAAGCTGTCGGGACATCGGAATGAATGACACTAAAGAAAGCAACAGGACGGGGATTCATAAAAAAGGGAAGGAGTCTAAGGTTGCCAGGGACGATTTATTAACACCGTTGTCAAATTTTGATTTAAGCGATGCTGCTAAATAATTAAGAATAAAAAATCTTCAGAGGTGTTTTTATGCGAGATCAGTTACCTTGCACACCAAAAAACATTGAAACCGGTATCATTAATCTCGATAACAGCACTGGACTTGGAACCCATTGGACAGCTTACGCGATTGATCCACGTGCAATCGTTAATTTTTATTCATACGGGTTAGCACCACCAAATGAATTTATGTATTATACTAATCGATGAAAAATTCCAATCTGGTACTCGACGCTACCAACACAGACAATAACCGACCCACCAATATGCGACCAAGAAGTAATTAATGTACTTGAAGCTATATTAACGTCGACTTAACCGCACCATAAAACCGTACACGAATACAAGAGTAATAACGTTTTAAAGAGATCTTAAAATATAATGATTGATATTTACGGGAGATCTCTCTCAGACCTACACAAACAACATACCGGCGAAATATCGGCAACCAAGGATGTAATTATATATATATATATATATATATATATATATATATATATATATATATATATATATATATATATATATATATATATATATATATATCGAAGATGAAATATCAGAATTGCTAAATCTTGCAAATGTGGAGCCAAATGAGGTGGTTATATTTCAAAACAAACAAGGAAATTTAAAAACGTGTAATGTTTTCTTGAACAATATTATTGTTAGACTTAATGGAGTAACCGAAAACTCCATAGCGGTGTTTGATTCCACTAGTAAGACTAAACCAGGTGTTCTTTTTTTCAACTGTACTAGATATTATCACCCTGCGGGTACAAAAGTCTGATGATACAATGACAGGCGAGCTCAACATGAACTCGAATAAAATAACGGCACTTAGTAATCCAACATGTGACAGCGACGATATGACAAAAAACTATGTAGATGTCGTAGACAATAAACTATCAACGCTACGGGGCGAATATGATGTTCATGTAGGCGCGTTTGGAAATCTCCATAATATTTTTAGAAAAATTGATGAGACCGCGGATAATTTCTTTGGAAAAAAACTCTAAATATCCCTATGAAACTTTCTGATATTAAAACAACTATTGATACGATTAAAAAACACAGGATAATATCTTTAGTAATTTTTCTGATATCGCTGACACGCTTCATAACTGTGACGGGGCAAATTTCTGGCGATCTAACAAGAATACATTAGTTGAGACAAGAAAACCATTATTTAGATTTATGGAGACAAGCGTGTATCATATCGCCTAACTACTGTGTTCAGTAATGTCCTTTAGAGAGAGAATTTTGTTTCTAATTAAGAATTTGTTTGTACAGCAGCCAGACGGACTATTATGGACACGGTAAACTTCATATTCATGGTAAAGTTGTCAAAATTGAGAAATCGCAGAAATTCTGTTACTCAAACTACCAGGTCAAGCTGACCCGACTTTGGCGCATCTGTAAAAAAAAAAGGGGGGGGGGGAGGGGCAGAAATTTTTTATTCTGATTGGTTTCGTCAAAATACCTAGATTTTATATCGTCTCATCGAGAATTGTAATTGGTTTAAGCTTTTTATGGAAGAGAAAAATGAACCTGTGGAGAGTCCGAGGAATTTGAAAGCAATTCCCTCGTTAAAAAGAGTGCGGTCCAATAAATCCACCAAACTGTTTTGGATCGACGTGTACACCAAAGGTGGTATGACAATTTCATGTAATTTGTTGATGCGATATATATATATATATATATATATATATATATATATATATATATATATATATATATATATATATATATATATATATATATATATATATATATATATATATATATACACACACACACATATATATATATATATATATATATATATATATATATATAATTCTTTGCCGAATTTAGTTGTATTTGTAAGAATTTTGTTTAATACTACGTATAATACTGTGCTTTTTTAATTTTAGCGATGTTGAGGTATGTATAGGAAGTCTTACATTAATTCTTAGATATGTTTGACGAATTATGTAATTTGTTGTCGTGTTTGCATAAACACTAGGTTTTAAGAATTCAATGCATTACTTTACTTAATATGATTACGAAAATCAATGTCACTTCACCTAATTTTGAAGATTGTATCTATGCCTTAGAGCGAGTGTGAAATGATGTAACTGATTACTTGTGGCGGGCTCGGAACCACTAGGTCTCGTGTGGTCTGTAATATTGAGTGATGTTAATGAGTGACGAATTAGCCATTCGAATAATTAGAGTCATTTTAAGACATGAGGAGTCGATTGATATTCCTATCATCTGTTTAACACTGATATAAATATCTGAACGAGCAGGGATACATAAATAACAGGAAAGTTAGGTTGTTTATATTTATATTTATTATAAAGGGAGAAAATAGCCTTGACGTACAACCTTGAGATGGAACTTCAGAATGCAATCTGAGACGGAAAGAAAGTCTGAAAAGTGGAACCCTATGAGAAAATCGTGAATGGTTTAAATACTGAATATCCTGGGGACAGATTGTTGAGAGAGGAATCCGGAAATCCAGGTGCCAAAATAGCTACAGTGTAAGTCAAACGAAAGGAAGCACAGGTTATAAAATCATACAAAGTATTGACTTCGATTGTTCACGCGATCATATGATGAACTAAATATATCAGTAACAGATCAGTTATCTTATTTGAATCAATTTGTGCTTTCCTTCGTAAATTTAGAAAGTTTTGTTTCTAAAAGATGATATATTTTTAACGTAATGACTTCAAATAGCTGTTTTATGTAATTTATTAAATTGTTTGGTTATCACCGACCACAAACTGTTTTACAGTCCCATCACTTGCAGCCCACACTGCCATAGAGATAAATCTGTGGAAGCCAACACGATTTGAATCTCTCTCGGATGTTCTAGCTAGTTGTGTCGATTATGGAATACCAAATATGATTCTAAAAGTGTTATCTCGGTTGATATGTCGACACGAGTTGCGATAAATAG
This sequence comes from Unio delphinus, assembly GCA_029339505.1. NCBI lineage: Eukaryota > Metazoa > Mollusca > Bivalvia > Unionida > Unionidae > Unio > Unio delphinus. Next base: position 11,257,401 of record JAQISU010000035.1, on the reverse strand, counting down.
ACCACTATCCGACTTTGATCTAAACAGATTCGCTTGTGTAATATCATTCGAAATCACTAAAGGACTTCATCCGATTTGTTATGTTTGGTTTGGTTTGGTAGACATTTATCTGAAAAATACTGGGCACCAATAGTGTTATTACGGTATATGATTGATGGTAAAATACTAATATCGCTGATTGTCAGTGAGGCAATTATATCATATAAAGAGCAGACGGAGGTTTGGTTACCACAACCTGATGATGATAGTCTTGATAAAATTATTAACGATTACAAGGAAAATTTTCCTGATTTCGCCGAAGAATATATTGTTAAAAGATCTAAAGATATCTTCACGTGTAGACGCGAAATCAATGATAAAAACGCTCAAGATCTCGTTAGAAGAATAATCAGTAAATGTATACAATGCGGAGCATATGACCACAAGCTACATTATGCACGATTAATTTTAGATGATGCTGAATACGATTTTATAATCGCGGATGCAACAGCCAAAAATATATTTGTTAGTCGCGAAAATACTTACGTGTCTAATGGAACAAAGTTTGGTACAATTGTTAATTACATCGATGGAGAATCACCTCAGTCTACCATCTAAGATCATCTATGCTAGCTTCTGTTTCGATAAACCTGTTATCAAAATATAATATAAATAGATTCCCTGACACCGCGGTCAGAGTCGCCACGGATTCATTTGATATATATAGCAAGTATACAGAAGCAGTGGCTCGTTTTACAAATTCTGATGCACCATGGGGATCATGGAGATTAAAACAGGAAATTTTACATGATTATTCTGAATCAGCGGGTGTTACGGTTGAAGATACATGAAAAATAATGTAATCAGAATTATCGAGTGCGCCTTCGTTATTCGATACAGTCTGTAGATACTAGACCGTTTACTTGAACAGATGCGGAGGTTGTGGAAAAACAACACTAGTGATCGAATTATTTTGAGGGAAGTTAGATAGCATTGTCTTAACACATACACACTGACTTGCCAGAGAGATGAAACAACGTGGTGTTAATCCCTGAACTTATGTTTCTTTCGGTATAAGGGTGGTGCATGGACTCCTCATCGAATGGGTGAGAAATATATTCCAAAGAACATTATTTGGGATGAAATATGCAGTGTCGTTGGATATATTATAATTGTTTTCTGATTGATTATTATTGAAAATACAGCCGTGATAATGTGTGGCGATCATGGTCAACCGCCGCCATTTGTCGGCTTGCCTTTGCATGATTGGTTAAAGCAATTTGTATATTATTACGAAAAAATTAATACTGCTCATAGAGCACTCAATCCAGAATTAAGCGAGTTCAAGTAATTAATCAGATTACAATCGGATAAAATCCAGTGCGAAATAGCGCGTAAAATAATTCCAGAATCAAATATAAATTTTATGAAAATCTTTCATGAGGACTTTTATGAAGACTTTTATGAAATGTTTTATGAAGAAGTTTCCCTCATAAAGTCATAAATGTATTAGATTTGGAATCCGGAATGATTGAGAGAAGAGAAGAACGAATGAGCTCCTTAAAGAAGGTGTCACTAAGATGATGGGATACCGCTACATCTGTAATGAAAAATACAAGCTCTTGCTAGCTCTAGATGTAAGGAATTTTTATTTAAATTATCAACAAACACATATTACTACATTCTAGAAATACATCTATAAACTTTAAATCACAAAATACATGAAATACATATAAAATTCCACTTTCCTTTTAAGCTTTCCTACTTCATTCTTTCGTATAATTTCTGCATTTTAGAATATTATATAATAGTTAATTCTCGATCGATTTCATGATAGCCAAAGGTATAAAATGTAATAGCTGTAATTAATGCAACAATTAATTTAAAGAAATGCATTTTACTAATTTTAAAATAGAATATTGATTTGTAATATATGTTGCTAGATATTATTCTTTCTTGCTTAAAGAATACTTTATTTCAACATTAAATCTAAACATGAAGTTGGTAGCGAATTCGTCTTTTACAATAAAAATTATCTAAAATATAATTAAATAAGAATTCTTAATAATAATTAAACATTCCATTACAATATATTATAAAACAAAGGATTCAGTGAACAATGTTGCAAACATATGAATTTTGCCATTAAAATCTCAAACATTAAAAATGCCTATTTACAAAAGAAGTTTACGACATATACAGTTCTTACCTGTAATGAAAGATACATGCTCTTGCTAGCTCTAGATGTGAGGAATTGACCTGGGCGATATGCATGCTTATTTATATGCGTCTGGCGCACGGCAAGATCAAATATGGCCATCCCTCAGTAGATCAAGCTAGCAGAGATGTTTACTATTCATTACAATAGAACCATTTTGGTTTACGTCATTTGACAGAAAGTTAGACCTATGCTCTTAGTCAATGCATTGGAAATTCCCCAATATATAATCTTGAAATCCATGTGGCTTGCAGAATTATATTTCTTGCTGAGCAGACTTAAGATTTCTTGTTGAACTAGCGAAACTAGCATGTAATGTATAATGCATTTAGTAACATCATATACTTATTCCACACAACAATGTACAATCTTATAACTTACTTACTCTTACTGGGTTTATATACAGCACAGTGATGTACGTTACCTTTTGCTTGTAACAACATTCCTTTTTATTACAATAATAAATAGTTGTGAATCGGAAATAAATAAAATTAATCTTAATATATTTTAGAGAATTATTTTAATATAAATGAGTTAAACATTACTTTAATACAATTTAGAGAAAATGTCAATCTTATTACTTTTACTAAAACTTATGTCCCAATATAAATAATTTTTGGGAAGAGTGGAAACCAAATGATTTGATAGTGGCAAGTAGAAAGATAGTCACAGACACACTTCAACAGCGGCTGTTTGAAAACATAAAGAAAAGTTTCCAGCGCTACCAGTGACATTATTCAATATTGAAGATGAAATTCCTGGGCAAGCAGAAACACAGAATCTCGTTTTAAATGATACTGTTCTGGTCCATATCAACGTTGTCAAAGATGAATTGCACGCGGATATATCTCCCTGGATGCTAGGATATGCAATGAAGATACTCTCTTTTCAGGGGTTAACCATCTCTGATACAAATTGTTTGGATTATAGATGATCGCATCAAGTGGTCGAATTTAGTTTATTTCGCAGTGTCACTAGTTAGAAGAATAAATCACCATCGTAGAGTTATTTTAAATTCTAATGACACCAGTAACGAAATTGTCAGCAATGATATAATAAGAAGAAAAAAAAAACAAAGAGACAAAAAATGATAATCGTGACTTTGATATTGATGTTGAATTTATAATGATACTGAAACATGAGCAGAATAATCACTGTGTGAGCTGTAATTGTATTAATGCTATGGCCCTGGTCTAAAGACAAAAGCCCACGACAACTTACTGTAGATAGGAAGGATAGCAGTATTGGTCATACATGTGACAATATGATGCTGACCTGTCTTGCATGTAATAGACGCAGAGGTGCTAGTTAAATGACTGCGATGGTAATTGTGTATCATCATGTATTACTTGCAACTGTTCATGTGTAAATCCACACGGAGTAGTTGAATCCAATCTGTAGATTGCAGGTCTACCCGTGGATCTTGTTATGTTAGGTATTTTGTGTGATGTGACACTCCAGATAGGATCAGAAGCTTTTTTTCTACCTCCCTCAAGTTCAACCGGCTCGTAAAAATATGTCACATTACCAAGTATTTTTTGTTTTGAAAGATCATTTAGTGCGGGAATATATTTTTTTGTGATTGCGCTATTAGGTTTCATATTGATTGTTCAAGTAATTTCATTATTAAATGCATTTATCACACATGGTAATCTTGCAACCCATTCACAAGATCTCGTCTTGAATAAATTCCTTTGCGTATGATATCTAAATAACCTCTCAGCAAGTGTTTGATTAAATTGTTCAACAATTGCCTTTTCACTGTGTATTGCAGTACGTCCCCATCTGATAGTGATGTTATATTGCTTCATTAATAATAACAATGCGCTTCATTAATGATAACAATGCACCCTGAAATTCCTTGCCAGGATCAACCTGTAATAGATTTCGCCATTGTAAAGGTCCTCTTCGATAAATTTGTTCAAACACAGAAGCAGCTTCTGATGCTGCCTTTGTTGATAATGGCTCAGCTTCTTTGTATCTACTCGCAACATCAATGATGGTCATCGCATACTTGTATGCTACTCGACATCTAGTATCATGTTGTAAGAATAATATATCCGCCTTATGAACTTCATTTGGAATGATGACATAAAAATATGCAAAGTGAAATTGTTTAGGCGGCGGTAGATAAATCTGCCATATTGCCCGTCTTGATAACCAATCTGCTGCAGTAACTTTTTTGACCTTTGTTTACTAATAGCTGATTCACCTCTCCAGTATCCTCTTGGGGAATAATAAATAGATTCCATAATAAAATTAATCAGCTGATTAATTATTGGTGCCTTGCACTAGTTTACGCTTCATCGTAGATCTTCCTAACCAGTAAACTAATGATTCCTTGAAAGAATTATTTTCGGAACAGAATTTAACACACGAATCAATTTCACATCTGCAATGTGTCTATGCTGCAGATTGTTACTTTTATAAGACACATCATGAGCATGACAAGCTTTATCAATAGCGTTTATAGGATATTCACCTGGTCTTGGTTTTCAAGTCTGATATCAAGTCTGGTTCCAGGGCCGCAGTAATTATATCCTGGAAGATGTTTTTGTCCTGGGTTATTTCACCCATGGAGTCCCTGGTAATTTTGTCAATTTTGCTGCAACATCACCTTGTTTTAAAAAAATCATAACCAGATTTTGCAGAAATAAATTTAAATTTCTTTGTACCACATTGTGCACACTTACCAGCAAGTGCTGATCTGTTATTTTTTGTTGTAATTGTTGTTAAGTCATTAGTGCTAGTACGTGTCTTACATGTCACACAATATAGATCCATAATTTATTTATAATAACATGAATGTAATTGATTTTTCAGCGACAAAAGCACGAAAACCTGTTAAGCATATTGCTGCACTACCAAATTCTATTTGCATGATTATAATTGGACTGTCTGGAAGTGGAACAATGCAATTATTACTTAAACTAATAATGAGACAGATGAAGTGGGATAAGCTGTATTTGAAAGCGCCATCTGTAGACAATCAGCAGTGTTATGATGTACTTAAGGATTTTAATGAATGTATTTTTTATTTTATGGTTTAACGCCATTTTTCAGCACAATATAGGCTGTACATGGCGGCCAGTATTAATGGTGGAGGAAGAAACCGGAAAACCCCTGGAAAGAACCACCGACCCAAGAGAAGCTACTGGCAAGCTTTCTCACATAACTACATTAGCCGAATTTTAGACTCTAACCCACGCAGACAGAGGTGAGATGGCAGTGATCTGTAACGAACAGTGCTTTAGACCACTTGGGGCCCAAGGATTTTAATGAAAATGCAAAGATGATAAATGAAGATAGTGATGTTACTGAATTTATTACTGATATTAAAGAAACACTAAGTGTTGATTCCATTGATGGATCTATTAATAATTTAGTTGTGTATGATTATGTAATGGTGGATAAACAATCAAACCCTGCTCAGATATTTTCCAGAGGCAGAGAGAAAAACATATATGTGATTTATGTAACTCAGAGATATACACAAATACCAAAATTGATCAGAGACAACTGTAATATTCTTGCTGTGTTTTAATGGAGTTGATACTTACACACATAGAAACATTCATTAGACATGGTGTAGTGAAGATGGACATAATTCATTTTAGAAATTTCTTTAGTCTTGCTCAGTCAACCCCACATGGATTTATAATAATAAATTTACATTACTCCAGATCAAGATATCGTATCAGACTTGATAAAATATTCGGTTGAGAAAATGATTTAATTTGTAGCAGCAGTGCGTCACTGAATCTGTGTCTGTTGTTTTATTTTATCTTTTTCTTTTTCATAGAAGGCCTTAATTTGCCAAATAGACGCCACTAAAATTTGTCAGATTCGCCCTCTCTTCTGCTCTTGTACACTCGACTTCTAATAAACAAATTAGTTCATAGCATCAAAGTTTGGAATGTTCCCCCACTGGTGCACCATGTTACTTCCTTGATGAATGGCGGAGGATGGCTGAACAGGTTTTGTGTCCTGAAGCTGAGGGACAACAGTTACTCCCAGTTGTTTCACAAGTTGTTGTGTAGTGTTGTATCCTATCTCCATCATACCACTCTGCTTCACATCCATAGAAGTATCCATGGCAACAAATTGTTTATATGATGCTGGTGATTGTGTTGAAGCCCAACATGGACTCTTCACATCAATGGGATTTTTTATTTCAGTTTTCCCGTCAGTTTCCTTTTGAATCATGATTTTCCCTTTCATGTAGGGGTTTTTCAGTTTTTCCCGCAGTTTCTGTTTCAGTGTGTGGTCCTTGATTGGGCCTACCTTTTTTTCGGGCAGGTTAGTGAATGATTTAGACAAACTCTGTCGCGTGACTGGCACCTCTGCAATCTTGGGGCTGTACTCAGATGAGCAACTGGGCTGTGTTACCAGCTGACCTTTATCTGTTGTAAACTGATAGCTCTCTGGATGACTGGGACTGTGCTTGCCCCTAGTGATCCTTCCATGGGCCATGTCTGGTTCACTGGGTGCAGGTTGACTCACTATTTTCACATTCTCTTTCACTGAAATATGATTGAAACATCAGATTTCAAGGAACTTAAAATTATGTACCAAGATAATTAAGTTTTTCCAGACAGTGATTTCATTCTAAACTGAATTATTCAACAGTTTTATTTTTAAATTATTCCAAACTAATTTATATGTACATCCAACCAGACATAAAACTCATATGGGAAGAATTATCACAGCTCAGTGCTTTCATGTAAGGCTCGATTTCTTAAGTTTAACCTGAATTTTTTTCTTTATGTGATATTAAAAATATGAAAACATAAATCTTGATGGGCTATATAAATATTTTCTTCAATTTATGAACATATTTCCGGTGATTTATAACTATTAAACTGCTTTTGTCAAACCTATTTTTACAATCATGAACATGTTACCTACATTTCATGTAGGCGAGTGCTTCCCCTGCTGTAGGCCTCTGATCTGCTGTCCCAGAGAGCATTCTAGACTGAAGATCTCTCATATCCATGGAACACTCATCTGAAATGAGGTGCTGTACAGGGTCTTTCTCTGTGGCCAACTGTTGGAAGGAAGGGAAATTTAAAATTAACTGCTCATATCACATGAATATAATTGCTCAGTAGCATTTATGCATCAAAGAAGAAAAGTCAAAAGTCACTAACCAGTAATACTTGTATGTTGTCCTGAAAGCAACAGTGGTTAAGACAGTGATTTTCAGGTGGAGCCAACTCAATTGTCCAGTAACACATATTAGTCTCAGTAGACCTAAAGGCTATTTCTGGTTTGGTGTTTCATTACATGGCAACAAAGAGCTGAAGCATGCGATATGACCAAAGATAACAAAAACAAGATTATCAAAATTTATTAAAGGCAAAAAATCTGCTCATAAACACCAAACTTAAAACATTGTTCAATTTTCCTCGACAATTTCACCCATTTTTAATCAACTGACTGTGATTCTCTTTTAAACCCTCATCTGCGCTTCAGAGACCCCCAAATTTTTAATTTGACCCCAGTTTTGATACTAAAAGTTTTTTTTATTACTCAGTCCGACCCCCAGTTTTGACACCAAGGAGAATTTTGACGCTCAGTCTTGTACCAATAGGGGATACACTGAACTAAGTTGTTCTTCATTTATTTTATTCAAACAAAGTCAGAACGATTGTATTTCCACTGTTAAACATGAGACATATGGGACAACTGACAACACAGCAACTTTTTTTGTAAAGACAACTCTGTCACATTATAGAAGAAACCAGATGTTAGCATGGGTATGTTAAACCCTGAGGCTATAATTTCTCACCTACAAAATGTCTGAGGTGTCCAGCCCGTTAATTGACATAGCCATAAACTAGAGACATGCGGTTTATGTTTGCCAAAGTCACCTACATAACAGGTAAGTGAAGATTTCTTGTTTGGAACAAGGGATCATCAAATTGTATCGTAAACATCTTTGACAGCAGGTTGGGAGGGACGATGTTTGATCATTAGGAACCAACCTCCAATTGGAAATGAGTGAGGCATGTCAAACATTAGAATCTTAAATTTAAATATATCATATTGAGAAAATATTTTTTAGTAGTGTTACAATTATTTGGCGAAATGGAATGCAAATAAAACTATTCCGAGACCATTCATAATGGCGGGATTATTCTGGAAATAATAAGTGAGCTTCGAAACAGATACTTTTAGGGACCAGAGGGAAGTACTCGGTGCTGTGGTCCAAGTCTCTGAGAGACAAAAGATAAGAAGTTTTAGGGACCAGAGAGAAGTACTCATTGCTGTGGTCCGAGTCTCTGGGATACAATAGAGAAGTTATAAGGAAGTTTTAAGGACCAGAGGGAATTACCCCAGCATGTGGTCCGAGTCTCTGGGAGACAAAAGAGAGAAGGAAGGACAGAGGTAGAAGTTGAAGGGAGAATGATGGGAGACAAAGGAAAAGAGAAGAAACGTACAGATGAGTAGGACTCAGGACAGAAGGGAAAATTTCACACACTAATTCAAAGGATGAACTCGGTCGTCACTTGGTTGAGTGATATGATATTAGTTGAATTGTATTTGAGAAATTACTGTTTGAATTATATTAAATTGTTGTTATTTAAAGTTTCAATTTGTGTATTCATTAATTTAACTGTTGACACCGCTGAGCTTTGCATCTTTCTATCACTACTTCTGACAAAAAAGCTAGCCAGAGTGGGTCTTCTGTATTAATTTAAATAAAATGGGAGCACCCCATCCCATAAAGGCAAGCAACATAACCTTTACAAACTCCAACAATGCAATTTGGTGCGTACGAGGTGCTGATGGTAAATTAGTTGCATTAGAAACATTAACATTGTGAATGCTTGTGTTTATCTTCTTAATTGACAACAGAATCACAATTGTTATCATTTATGCAGGAACCACTTCAATCTTTTCATTTCTCGCCCATACCACAGACACACACCCACCAACTGTTAGTGCGGGACAAAGTACTGAGTAAATAAGTACCCATCATCGTCTTACTGCACCATAGCATTTGCGTAAATCAAGATAATAATCAGGAGCATAGTAAATAATAGTTGACACCTTGGGAGTGATTGAACTTTCATTGCAGATAAACTGATATGAAGAACCTTCTTAAGAAATTTGTCTTGACTGTGCTGCAGCCACTCCTTATATTGCATGTGTATATCACAATCTGTAGTCATATATTCACCTAGATCATATCACAATCTGTAGTCGTATATTCACCTAGATCATATCACAATCTGTAGTCGTATATTCACCTAGATCATATCACAATCTGTAGTCGTATATTCACCTAGATCATATCACAATCTGTAGTCGTATATTCACCTAGATCATATCACAATCTGTAGTCGTATATTCACCTAGATCATATCACAATCTGTAGTCGCATATTCACCTAGATCATATCACAATCTGTAGTCGCATATTCACCTAGATCATATCACAATCTGTAGTCGCATATTCACCTAGATCATATCACAATCTGTAGTCGCATATTCACCTAGATCATATCACAATCTGTAGTCGTATATTCACCTAGATCATATCACAATCTGTAGTCGTATATTCACCTAGATCATATCACAATCTGTAGTCGTATATTCACCTAGATCATATCACAATCTGTAGTCGTATCTTCACCTACATCAAGACATAAACACTGGTCTGAAGATTTCCCAACAAGACTTTTATACATCAGAGGTCTCGCAAGGATGTTAAAATTAGGAGTCCAGGACTCATATTTTGGTAAATATAGGAGTCCCACCAGCAAAAGCTGCAGTCCCACCCCAATAGTTTTTACACATTGCAGATTAATTAGAAGAACTGTTAGTTGCCACTGAATTTAATTCCCCCAACACTGACATGTACAACTGTATCCGCTTATACGGCATGTCTGGTAATTCTGCACAAGAATAGGTCATTCTGTAATTATTCAATAACGAGCCATTTTGGTAAAAAAAAAAAAAAAAATTATTTTTGGGCTGAAATGCAGACAGAAAGATTCCAAAGTAATGTATTTCATTTCCATAGCCTGATGCATAAACATTACATCTTTTCAAAGCCATGCGCAGAATAGTCCACTATATCAGTTCTAGTAACTTAAGCACAGTTATGAATCTCATTTAAATCTTCATCATTTTTCATTTAACCCCAAATTACTTGTCTAAATTTGCAAATGGCATTTTGTTAAAGTCTCGATTTATCTTGGTTTTGAGTTTGCATGCAATATTTATAAAGCTACAATTGGAAATGAAATCAATTACAGGATAACAGGGCTTTGCCAATGTAGAAAATTGTTATTGTTTTCTTTTTTGGTGCCAAAATATACCTTCTAGCGATATTTGTGGCAACACTAATTTTGGCTGATAAAAACTGTATATACGTTGCATTTGGAGTAGAGAAAATCAAAGGCACCATGACAGGAAGCAGCGAATTTGGATATAACAATGCACTGTTATATCATAATCCATTTATGCTGATATATGGCCTTATTACTGTATGCTGTATTATAATCAATAGAACCATGCAACTGACTAGTTAAAATCCAACACCTCTGAAGGCAAAAACGTGAAATGAGTACAGTCAACCAGATGATACTAATTTTTTAAAAAAACCAGATGGAAGAAAAAAGAAAGCAACTCAAAGAAAAGCATTGCCTCATTTTTCATAGTGATTAGAACATATTTATTGTGCCGCGAAACTATCCTGTTTGCAAAAGAATAAAAGCAACAAAAAAGAGCCCCCACCCCCACCCCAGTGCGTTTTGATGACTCCTGCTTGGGTGATTTTTCTGCACTCCAGATAAAAAATTTGCATCCAAATACGCATAATTAAGTGTATCAAAGATCTCTGTACATTGTAACTGATTTATTCCTTCTCACTGGAACACCTAGATTTGTTCATTTGTTGATATGTATTTTCATGTATGTATAACTCCTTCTAGTGCTAAGTACAGATGTTATGCTGTGATACTTTCTGACAAGACACTGTTGTTTTAGGGTGCTGCCATCTTCGCTAGCCCAAGGTTTTGCAGTGATAACCCTATCTACACCTTTGTATTATCGAGCAGATATTTCTGTACTTCAGGTCCGTGAATTTCCTTCGATGCAGCGGCAAGCCACCCGATTTAATCAAAATTAAGTTTTTCAAAATCTGAACACTATTTATACATGATTACTGACATCACACCTCTGTCTGCGTGGGTTCGAGTCTAAGATTCGGCTAATGTAGTTATGTGAAAAAGCTTGCCAGTAGCTTCTCATGGGTCAGTGGTTCTTTCCGGGTTCTTCCTCCACCATTAATACTGGCCTCCATGTATAGCCTATATTGTGCTGAAAAATGGCGTTAAACCACAAAAAACAAAACAAACAAATTTCTCAAGCAAAATGAACTGGAAATGTCTCCATGTGGTTGACCCGAACAAAGCTCACTCAATATAATGCAGACAAACAACAATGACACCTCAGTAGCATTAAAATAATCCAAGTCAGAGGTTACACAAATGGAAAAAAAGACCAGTGGAATATTTACATTCCTTGCAGCGATTGCAGCATTTCCAGGACACGGAAGCTCATGCCTTTGACCCTTTTATTGACCACTCTGGATTTACTCTGATGGCAAAAGCAATCAAACATTTCCAGGGTGTTTTTATGTTAAATGAACATGCATCAATGGTTCCACGCAGACATGAAACTGGCATTGTCAATCTGGATTTGTCAACAGGACCTGGTAGCCACTGGATCGTGCACATGAGAACACCTATGCATTGTTTGTATTTTGACTTGTATGGACTTGCACCATGTTGCAGTTTTAAATATTTATCCAAGCATAGTGAACTGGGATGACAGAGTCATTTACCACTGTTTAATTTGACTATGCCAGTACAAACTCTTTCCCCTATGCTATCATCATGTCACTGAAGCATTGTGTGCACTGTTGTTTTCACCAACACTGGAAACACTTATTGATTTCACATTACAGTACATTTTATGTTTAACAAAAATATCTGTCCACATTTACGTACATTACTCAAGTTTGACGACAAGGTGCTGATGTCGATCTCATCTGAGCTGCCTATTTGCCGATAATGTGGATTTGTCTGAGATTACTAGGGCTGATGGTGTTGATCCAGGTGACATTGTGATTTTTGAAGATTACATTAGTCAACTATAAATGTCATATGTTGACATTCATAATATTATTGTCGAGTTCAAAGGTGCTGTTGCAAAGAATCTGGCTGAGATAAATGACAATGGTGGAACCAGTGAGAGTGGCATGTTGGTTAAATTTTAAAAAACAAATCGCTGACAAACCTCGTGATACCAAATTACAGGAACACTAATAAAAAAAGGAGAAAGCTTTGATTTTTTGTTTCTTCTGCTGATAATGGATTTGATAAAATTAAAAATGACATCTTAGAGGTGCGCAAGTCTGGGTCATACTTGTTTATCATAACTGGAACTCAAGGTATGCTGGGTCAAATGGGAATCGGGATAAATAATAAGTATCTTGATCATGATCTGTAATACTAATATGAATTCAGAGGCCACATAGATTCTCTTACACAACTGCATTATCATTAGCTGCCGGAGATGAAATTAAGTTCAAAGCAATCCACATTGATACAGATGGGTACTTAACTGTATTGTGTTGAAGATTAGATTGTACTGGTATTTTATTTATTACTAGCATTTTAATACACACACACACACACACACACACACACACACACACACACACACACACACACACACAGAATTTACTGATGGGGTGTTAAAGCAAACTGGCAGCAGATGTTAACATCGATACAAATTCTGCCCCACTTGTCAAGGATTATCTGCATCAAATTGGTGGTACTAAATTGTAAGAATTTTCATATAATTTTCTTAAGGGTCAAGAAGAAATTGCCATTCGGAAAACCCCTGATGCACCACTAGTAACTTGATACCAACTTGGAATCATTGCACATGAAAACACTTGAGTATTAAACAGCAGATGCAAAAATGGCAAAGTAGCATTCACTGATGTTCCATTTTGCTTAAGCAACAAATAGTTTACACCAACATTTATTCAGCTAAGACAAAAACAATCTTGATTCTAATTAAATGAGTATTCCAGATGCAGTGAATTTTTTTTAAATGTTGGACAACTGTACAAGCAAAAAATAATTGTTTGAAGTGCACTTGCGTATTGTGCCTGCATCTGATGGTGAGACTGGACAAGGTCTACCTGCTGTGCAACTAAACTGTGTATTATTAATAGAAGAACTAAGACAGACTCTCAGTCTTAACCCTTTGAACCCTAATCTCCCCCATATTTCGGCACATTAACCCTAGCCTCCCCGGCAATTTTTGACAATTTTTTAAAAAGTAAAATTTTGCAAAATAAAAGTAATGTTATGCCTTAGAATGATAATCCACTATGATATAACAGCAAATATCAAATTGTCTCTTTTCAAACATGCTTATAAAATGCTTTTTATTACTATGACTATGTAACAAACTGTCTCGAAATTTTTTTCATGTTGTACCATTCATGCAAGATCAATATTTCACTGACCTAGCGCCAAAACTGTACTTTCGAGTGATATAATTCAAAACAGTTATCATTGCCAGAAGCGATGCACAAAACACGATTTGCACCAGTAAACAGTTTTAGCGCGCTTTGGTAGGTCTTTGTCTTTTACAAATATAAAAATTATCAGTTTTCACTCATCAAGCGATATTACTTTCACTTTTCCTTTGACCAGTACAATTTTCCGGAAGTCTATTTTTAGACCGGAAAAACATCAACACAATAACCATGCGCCATCTAGCGAATAACATAACACAGGCCGGTATACCGGCCTTTCGGGTATATACACCGTTACAACAGGCCGCTAAACCGGCCGGTCGGGTTCAAAACATTAAAAATAACTTCAGTGCAATAACAGCTGTAAAATTAAATTACCAATAAAACCACACAGATCATAAAAAACAAACACATAGGTCGGTCATAGATGTTTTGTGGTCTACTTCAGCAGCAACTGTTGGTCTTGATGCGACTACAATCATGACACCATCAACCATAGTAGATGCATCAGTCAGAATTATGTGGGAGCTATATCAGTAGAAACTGCTTGAGCAGTTTTTAAGTCATACTGCTATGTCTGCACTTTGTCAGTTGATAGTGATGTCTAGCACTGGGGCATTATACTGCAGACATGTAGCATGATGTCCCACCCAGTCATATTATCCTGACACCAGGCCACCAGATGTAAGTCTAACCTAATAATGCTGAGCGCCATGTGAGGCAGCTGTTAGTATCATTTTTGTAAGTCTTTGGTATGACTCGGTTGGGGGATCAAACCCATGACCTCCTGCATCCAACACACTAACCACTAGGCCACAGGGGTGGTCACAACTGTATTCATGTATTAATTCCAAATTGTAAGCAGCTGCAGAGAGCAGTCTCAATACAATCAGTAAATTGTATTCAGCAGCAATCAAAGATAAAATAATAAGTAGCGCTGAGTTTGAAACAGTGCCGGCAGAAATGGAAAATCATAGACAATTACAAGCACACAAAAAGAGACTGCACGGATTTACAAAAGGTCAAAGCCAAAAAAAAAAGAACATCTTCATGCAGTAAACTGGTTTATCAACTGAAACAGCAACTGTTTTTTTGAGTTGCCTGGGCAGTACTGATCTGTATCAAATCCAGGTTATCCAAGACTTGGTTTTGGAAATCATTTGGGGCACTCACGTACATCTGACCCTCCTTGACTGGTTCACATGTGGACAAAATTAAAATTGATAAACATGCAGCAGTTGCTTATGGGCTAAGTATGTCATTGGGGTTGAGGTGAGGACAGATGGTAGAGACACAAAGGGTTAAAAAATTACAAACATTTTTTCATACTACTCAGTATTACCAACAATATCAATGTCAGGGATCGCGCTGGGCTTCGCCAATGTCGCAAATTGCGATTTTTTTCCCTTATTGGCGACAAAAATATCCCATCTGGCGATTTTTTTGGCGACAGACTTTTTGGTTATTTAATTTGTACATACAATCATGGATTTGGACTGAATAAATTAAATGGGAGAACGAAAGGAAGCCACAAACCTGACTAAACAATGCATAGGAATTAATTTGTTACACAAACAATCCTTTGTTTGTATTGATCATCCCATCTTTACAGTGCATTGTTACATCATAATCTGCTTATGCCGACATCTGGGCTGAGTACTGTATGCTGTGATACAGTCAATCATGCTACCGTACTATACCTACAACTGACCGACTTCTGAAGACGCGAATAGAACAGAAACAATTTAATTAAATGGCTAATCCTTCTGTTGTTTTTTTACATATACCAATACAATAGTTTTTCTGAACCTTCATAGAAAATTGCTAACCTTTGAAGTACCGACTACGGTGTATAAATAGAAAGCAAATGGAAAAAAAATCTAAATTATAATTATATCTTCGCCAGTGCAACATTATCATGAGCAAACGCAAGTTAGACGTTGCGATTTCATTATCTCATCCTAAGTTACAAAAATTAACAGCGTTTGGATTTAGTGCAAATTCATCAGAGAAAACAATCACTGGACCCGATGATAAACCTTGCAGTCCAACATCATCTACATGTAGCGCTTCAAGTGCAACACCACATTACGATGAACGGGGCAACAAGTCCCGAAAATTTTAAGACAGTTGGAAACTTGGGCGTCCGTGGCTCAGATATGATCCAAAGTTAAAACAGATGTTCTGTGATGTATGTATCAAGGCAAAGTTTGTAAATTCATTTACAACTGGCTGTGATATTTTGAAGAAGGAGTGCGTCACCAAACATGAATCCAGGCGGGGTAAGTAATATTTTTGCATTTTACTCATTGACCTTTTTCTTTGCCATCAATCCCACAGAGACTTAAACTCCACAACAAGAAATAGCAACAAAAAAAAATCAAGTTTGCATAATTAAAAATAATTATTTATTTCTCAAAATACAGGAGTGAAAGAATCCATAAATTGGGTGTGAATTTATGCTTATATATACGGTCCAATATTGCCAAGTTGTTAACTCGTGTAAGTTTCATTCGTGGGAATGGAGATCCTATTTTGCTTGTTGAGAAAATTTATACAGCATTCAGTGATCATTCTTGGGATTTAGGAAGCAATTCACTACAAGCTCTGGGGAGGGGGGGGGGGTGCATTTAATTATGGAATGCATGCAATCGACGACCGCATTATACGTCAATTATCTTATATTGCAATGTACGATCATAGGGTTTTATTGTTATTAAAATGTCAACTAAAGTTGATAATGCATTTTTTTCTTCTTCAGGTAACAACAGTCATACATGTGCACAAACGGTGATGCGGGATGCCAGCACCATGAAAGCAGCGAAGATCACTGCCATTAGCAAAAGCAAAATTGCTATTATTAGTGCTATGCGGAACACTTTCTTTGCGGCTTACTACAACCTGGCTAATACAATTGTCCCAAAGCTGCACCAGTTGTGTATCACACAGGTATTGAGAATATTATATTATAGCTTGTTAACAGTAATATTCTATGTATTTAAATGACAGTAAGATAAGGAAAAAAACACATGTATAACCTTAATATATTCAATGTGATATTACTGTAGTACACCGTGATTGTTGTATAAATGCCACTTTTTTGTTAATCATATATATATATACACACACACGCACACACGGTCAGAACATGTATAATAATAAATGAAATATTTATGGCATACAAAATTAATGATTATTTCTATTTCAGGGCGCCACCCAACTCTCAGACCTCAAAGTAGATAAGCACACATCGTATGACGGTCACGGAAGCACCAGTGAGTTTCAGCAGTCGTTGGCTGATGTAATAGTTGATGAGATGGCTACCGAGGTCAAGGAATCTCGTGTTTACAGCGTCATGCTTGACGAGAGCACAGATGTTTCAGTACATCAGAATTTGATTGTTTATGTTAGGTACCTAACTAATTTGGCTGGCAGTGTTCAACCAGTGACTCAATTTCTAGGTATTCGTCAGCTTCAAACCGCAAATGCAGAATCTATATATTCAGAGTTGTTAGGTTTAATTCAGTCATTTGGTTTTAGTCTGGACAATCTGATTGGTGTATCAACGGATGGTGCTGCAGTCATGTTGGGTTGCAAGAGTGGTGTTGTTACCAGGTTGAAGGAGGCTACTAAAGGTTTGCTTGCAACTCACTGCATTGCACATCGGTTAGCTCTGGGTACAGGCGCTGCAGCTGATGAGGTTAGATACTTGGTTAAGTTTCAAGATATACTGAATAATATGTACAAGTATTTTGCCTATTCCCCTCGTAATATGTGTAGACTTGAGGCAATTCAGTCAGTGTTAGAGTCTTCTCACACTCGCTTGCATCAGGTATTCCACACAAGGTGGCTGAGTTTTGAAGGTAGTGTACTGGCAGTTGTTGATAATTTTCAAGCTCTAGTTAGTGTCTTCTTGGAAGACAACTCTGCAAAGGCTCTTGCAATGTATAAGCCCATTGCTTGTTTCAAATTTGTTTATACAGCACACTATATGGCTGACATTCTCAGGCCTTTGGCAGTTCTGTGTCAAGCTTATCAGAGATCTGATATTGACTTTACCGAGGTTAATTCCCTTCTCCACTCCACTGTTGAGCTTCTTGAAAATCTGAGGTTAGAGTCTGGTAGTAACGTTTCTAGGTTTCTTTCTGAGATTCCAGCAGAACCAAGTTTAGATTCATCAGGTTTATGTACTTTTGAGTACAAAGGCCATACAATTAGTGATAATGCTAAGCAAAGGTCAGAGGCTGCATTGTCTTGTGCCAGATTTATAGATATTGTTATAGATAATCTAAAAGCAAGGTTCACGGAGGAGGGTGATTCGATAGTTTTGAGTGCTCTAACCAAGTTGTTTGATCCCTATTTGTATGGTTCACAGGCTATCAGTTCCATTCTTTCAGAGGTTTCAGGCATTGTTTCAGATTACTTGTCTACTTGTGAGCTAGGTAATCAGTCAGAGGTTAGTCAGGACTTGGCTGGCTTTGTGGCTTATGCTAGGGTTCAAGTTCTCAGGAATGGTAAGGTGTATAGAGGTGTTAAGGATTTGATTCAGTTGGCAGTGAGATCCAGGACAATATACCCTTGCGCATCTGCGGCTGCTGAGAGACTACTGGTGTCACCTGTCAGCACTGTTGACTGTGAACGAGGATTCAGTAAGATGAACCTCATAAAAACTGACATCAGAAATAAACTCGGCATCTCATCTCTCGAGAATTTAATGAGAATCAGCATGTATCGATATGAAAATTTTGACTTTGAAACTGCATTCAGCAAGTGGGCAGCCGTAAAATCGTGATGGATCTTCACGTAACACTTTGTAACATTTTGTTAATGCTTGTTGTAATTAAAGTATTCATTTAATTAATCCATCTTTTGTCATTTTCATTGCCTTTTACATTAATAGACTAAATTAACACTTGGAAAAATGTACACTACTTGTTATGGCGACAAAATATTGATGTTGGCGATTTTTTTCGCGACAGCTTTTTAAAAGCCAGGACCATCCCTGAATGTACAAGTGGCTTGCAAGATTAGCCCATTGTATTAAAGTCTTACCAACAATATCCAATGTACATGTGGCTGGCCAGCTTGGCCCATTGTATTTAAGTCTTACCAACAATATCCAATGTACATGTGGCTGGCCAGCTTGGCCCATTGTATTTAAGTCTTACCAACAATATCCAATGTACATGTGGCTGGCCAGCTTGGCCCATTGTATTTAAGTCTTACCAACAATATCCAATGTACATGTGGCTGGCCAGCTGGGCCCATTGTATTTAAGTCTTACGAACAATATCCAATCTATATGTGGCTTGCAAGATTGAACTATTGTATTTAGGTCTTATCAACAATATCCAACACAGATGGGGCTTTCAAGCTTAAATTAGCAAATTGTACTTCAGTTTAATCTACAATAACTAATGTATTTGGGACCCAATGTAATTCAGTCTTACCAACAGTATCCAATGCACACGGGGCACTCAAACTTAGCCCATTGTACATGAATCTTCTAAAATATATCTAAACAATATAAACACTAAAATCAATAAATGCTTAGTCAAAATAGTACTTGCTAGAAAATAATTAACAATACTTACATAAATCATCAGCTTTAGTTGCAGCAATTGTTTCGTCTTCATGGGAAGGCCATTATAGGAGTTCCGACCTCCAGTCACCAAATTCAGGAGTACATGTTTCTTTTGATGGAGAAATAGTACTGTTACGCCTAATGCAAAGACATCAACCTTGCTTGTTATCTGGGACTTCAGATCACTAATCACTCTTTTTTTGAGTGAATGCTGCAAGTAACACTGGCATGATTCAGGGGCCATGTACTCTGGTGTCCACCCCACAAAGTCTACTTCCTGTTCTGCATTCTTGGCAGAACCAAAATCTGTAATGGTAAGGGTGTAGGAGCCTCTGTTGTCTACCTGTACACAGATATTTTCAGCTGAAAAAAACACCAAGTTATGCATTAAACTATCTCAAAACTACAAAACACTATTTTCATGTCAACAATAAATGCACGCCAAGAACATAAATGTAAATTTAACTATTTTTGTATATTTCATGCTTGCAACAAACAAATAATTTTAAGATCTCACAAACAAAGATCTGGTACAAATGGAATTGTCATTTTTCATCAAACCCCATCAACTGAAACCTATAAAATAAATAGATTGAGTGTATGCATAGCTGCCAACCCCCGAGTACGAAAATACTGACTACTCGTGAGAAAAATACTGATTTTCAGGGACAAATACTGCTTTTTAAAATTTCAATGCATATGCAACTATTTACAACATATACAACCATCAGTAAAGTAGGACAGTGCCATACATAATTATTTAATGTCAATGATGCACGTGTTCCACACTTGTACCTTCTAGAGTTTCACCATGTTTCATTCGGGTGCCCATTCAGAAAGTGCAAGAGTGCAACACATTCAAAGAAGCTGTTTATAGGAACCATTTCCACACCTTGTTTCTTTTTCAATCATCGATTCCAATGTACCAACTTTCATTGATTATCTCAATTCTGAGATTTTCTTATTGAACTGTTTTCGTTCAAGCATAAGAGTTATCCTTCGGGATTTTAATGTCTGGAAAACATGCAAAATAAACCGCCAGCAACACTAGAAACTGAAAAAGGTTTATTTCTTTAAAAAAAACCAATGTAATAAATCAAATTTTGATCGATGTACATTAAGGTTCTCTCTGGCATTTTATCTACGTCGTAAGTTCTGGCTATGATGTGTGATGAAGCAGCAAGCTGATGTTTATTAGCTTTTCCTTACTTTTGTATTTCATTGGCACATTCATACCTAATAGCGAAATCACGTTACACAATTTGCAAAACGTCAAGTTTTCTCCTTTACTATATGGTTTCACAAATCAATACAAGACGACATAAATGTCCTTCCAGTTGCTTCCTTCTATTTTTCCTGGAGAAAATTCTGATTATTCCGCTTTCCTATTTAACATGATGAGAAGCTGAATATTATGAAGATGAGATACAACAGCGGCAACTATTGCGAAATCCAAGATGGCGGATAATGACAGGCATGGTAGCCTTGATTTCGAATGAATTAATAGTAATGTAGAACTGTATTCGTATATACATCAAAATAGAACAGAGTGCCCGCTCTAAACTGACAATTCCAAAGAAATTTTATTATTATTTTAAAAAAATTAATAAACGTATTTTTGGCCAAAAACACGCACACCTGTATTCAGGTCCAAAATACGGGACAAATACGGAAAAAACGGGACAGTTGGCAACTATGTGTATGAGAGATTTAGATTTTTAAATGTATTTTTAAGAATTTTACAGTCAGAAGATCGATATCGTGTCTGCAGTGTGGTAGTTTGTTGTGATGGTTAGCTCTGAGTATCATATCCCACCCAGTCACATTACCCTAACAAAAGGCTGGCAAATTTTCATTTTATAGGGTGGTCAATCTTTATCAAAGGGAAAATTTGGAAGGGTAGTTAAATGTTTATTTATGGGAATGTTTGGAGGGGTGATGAATCTTTATGTGAAAATTTGGTGGGTGTCAGATTTATCTATGAGATTATAGAGGCATGATTTACCTTTATCTATGAAAATATCTGAAGATGTAATCTTGATCTATGGAAATATTTGGAGGGGTGATCAATCTTTATGGAAATATTTGGAGGGGTGATCAATCTTTATGGAAATATTTGGAGGGGTGATCAATCTTTATGGAAATATCTGGAAGTGGGTCAACCTCCAACAGTGGAAACATTTGAAATTATGGCCAATCTTTATCTTTAGAAATATCTGGAGGGTGGTCAATCTTTATGACAATATTTAGAAAGGGGTCAGTCTTTATAAAATAGGTATATGGAGAAATGGGTCGATCTTGAAGTGGGAATATTTGGAGAGGTGGTTGATCTTTAATAAGAGAATATATGGAGGTTATGGATCTTGATGTCGAAATATTTGGAGAGGTGGTCGATCTTAAGTGGGAATATTTGAAGAGGTGGTTGATCTGTAAGTGGGAATATTTGGAGAGGTGGTCGATCTTTAAGTGGGAATATTTGGAGGTGGTTGATAATTATCTATAGGAACATCTGAAGAGATGGTCAATCTTTACCTATGGGAATATTTGGAGGGGTCGTCAGTCTTTATCCTTCTGAATATTTGGTGGGGCAGTCAGTCCATATCTATGAAAATATTTGGTGGAGTAGGCAGTCTTTATGGGAATATTTGTAGGACTAATCAGTCTTTATCCATGGGAATATTTGGAATGGTGGTCAGTCTTTATCTATGGGAAGCAGTAGCTCAAGGCACAACTGACCATATCTTATGACATAAAAAAAATGATTTTTATAATTTAATGCTGGAAAACCTGTAACCAAATTTTGAAAACCAAACACCTTATTGGCTATAACATCATATAAAAAGAATGTTATGCCATTTTTAATGCTTTGCAAGTGCAGCACAAAAGAGAAATATAGAGAACATCAAGATGGCAAAAATCTGTAATTTATTTGACTTCAATGAATATCAAATTTAGGAGACATTTACAACAGTATTTTACACCACAATAAGCCTGAGTGACCTTTCTTGAATCTGCTCCAGGCGTGCCCATACATGCCAACCCCTGACAAGGAAAAGGTGTAATCCAAGTGGTCAAAAAGCGGAATCCAGGCAGCAAAAGCAGAATCCACATTTAACATGCTAAAATTTCAATAAACAATGATTTATTTGCCCCTGTCATCATTTAACATGCTTTACTGTTTAAAGTTTTCATATGTAGCACTTTTAACTTTACACACATTGACTAGAAACCATCTTAAGATTTAGCGCCTAAAATTAAAGTAATTTCCATACTGCCGGAAATAGATGTCACATGATGCTGCACTCGTCATCCTGTATTCTGAAAATTCTCATCCTATTTTTTTTTTTCAAATGAGGGGGAATCCGATCCTATCGTAAATGTTCAGTTCAAGAAATGACCCTGCTTCAGGCACAATGACTCTACAGATTATGACATACAAATGAAAATATCAGGTTCCTGACTAAAAAAAAATGCATAGTTCATTATAATCTGCGTACGTTTGATGTCAAAGTGGATAATCCTCTCCCTTTCTATCATGGCCAGTCCCTCCAGGGCTTGTTTGGTCAAGTCCCATATCAATGCCTGGCTTAAAGTCTCACTCTCTGGTAGTTTCTTGACAAACTCTATCAAAGAAATACCTGGAAGACAATAAATAAAAAAAAGTGAGCCAGCTGCTGATCCTAAAATACAATCGAAATCAAGACTCTCTCTACATCACTGCTTTTATAATACCAGAAGTCATTTATCCACTAAACTGGTTATATACTCTTTTATTATGGCCACAATGATCCCTCTCAATAAAACCAATCAATGCACCACTGCCACTCTTATAAAGTAGGCAGGATTATGGATCCCATTAAGTACCACCAATAGACAATACCACCTCATACTATTCAGATCTGTGTGATCTATACACAGTCAGCACAATACCACCTCATACTTGTCAGATCTGTGTGATCTATACACAGTCAGAACAATACCACCTCATACCTGTCAGATCTTTGTGTCATATAGACAGTCAGCACAATACCACCTCATACCTGTCAGATCTGTGTGATATATAGTCAACAAAATACCACCTCGTACCTGTCAGGTCTGTGTGAGCTATACAGTCAACAAAATACCATCTCATACCTGTCAGGTCTGTGTGAGCTATACAGTCAACAAAATACCATCTCATACCTGTCAGATCTTTGTGTCATATAGACAGTCAGCACAATACCACCTCATACCTGTGTTACGTACTTGGGCTCGAATAAACAGTAACATAGAAAGAGTGAAAATAACAAGCTTGTAAAAACTTTAAAAACAATTTATTGAGCACAAATATTCTCCAGAAAAGAAAAATAAACTTACAGTCAATTCCAAAATTAATCCAAAAATAATTCAAAATATAATCCACTAGAGAAATTGCAAAAGTCCTGGTAATAAAATGTCCAAATAATTCCCAGTTTGAATTTTAGTGAAGCATCCAAGATGGAAGACAATGTCACGTAATGAAGTCAGTTCTGGTCTTATGAAATTCAATGAGCACAATTATTTTCCTGATAAATAACAAATAAATCCTCTTGATCCAAATGAATTAAAACAATTTCCAGTACAAGGTAATTTAAAATAACTCAAAACGACACAACTTAGTATTTTAACAGCCCAACTCCTACTAAATAGTTTGCTCCAAAACATAATTTATATACCTGTTTTTACGTAAACAAGAAAGGGGTCACATAATCTTCTAGAATCTTTTAGAACAAATTTACGTTCAAAAAATCTTGTACACACCATATGACCCAACTAAAAACAGAAAGATGTTTATAGCAAAGCTCCATAACGTCCTTGGAATCAACCAATAATTTTGAAAACTTGTTTACAACTCTGAAGCCAGGTCAGAAATGAGGTCAACACCTGGTGTTTATTCTTAGAGTACATGTCATCCCACTTTCTAAAAAAAATATCTCCCAATGAATGAATTTTAAACTTAAAATGTCAAACTTGAATCTGACAAACAATTAAAATAAAAAATAAATGACCCAAATCAAATACACGTAAAACCTGTCATACCTGTGTGTCATATAGACAGTCAGCACAATACCACCTCATACCTGTCAGATCTGTGTGTCATATAGACAGTCAGCACAATACCACCTCATACCTGTCAGATCTGTGTGTCATATAGACAGTCAGCACAATACCACCTCATATCTGTCAGATCTTTGTGTCATAAAGACAGTCAGAAAAATACCACCTCATCTGTCAGATCTTTGTGTCATATATGAAATCAGCACAATATCACCACATACCTGTCAGATCTGTGTTGTGTAATTTATATACAGTCAACAAAATACCACATCATACCTGTCAGGTCTGTGCATCGTATACACAGTTGGCACAATTCTACTACATACCTGTCAGGTCTGTGTATTCAATATGCTATCAGCACAAAAGCACCTCATACCCGTCAGGTCTGTATCCCATACACAGCAAAAATCCACCTCATACCTGTCATTGTGTGTATCCTTTACGCAGTCAGCACAATACCACTTAAAACCTGTCATGTCTGTGTGTCCTATACACAGCACAATGCCATTTCATGTGTCTGGTCTTTGTATCCTATATGCAATTAGCACAAACGCACCTCATACCTGTCAGGTCTGTGTATCCCATACACAGCAAAAATCCACATCATATCTTTGATTTATCTATGAGGGATTTCTAAAATTTAACAAAAGCAACTGATAACAATAGTATGAAACCAAGTATAGCAAACCTAAAACTTTCATATTTAGTGAAAAAATAAAAGGAAATCAGTTGATCTAAAAGAAAATGACAAGACGATCTTTGTGTAATGCAGTAAAGCATCTTTATTACTTACCTGCATTACCCATCAATATTTCCATCACATTTCCCCCATCCACTTCAACTCTCTGTATCAAACCACAGATTTGTATTATGTTGGCATGCTTCATTGAGAGTGGAAATGACACTTCTGTAGTTCTAAATTTATCCAGGAGAATCTGAAGAGATAAGAGGAAATATAATTTTTATATGGTGTACATTTATCCAGGTGGTATATGAAGTCTAAACTTGTCCAGAGAATTTTGAAGACATAAGAGAAATAGCACTTCTGTAGTTCTAAATTTATCCTGATTTACAATATTAGAAGGTACAGAATATAACAATATTTGAATGTATGTATATGGTATAATGTAAACAAAACAATCCTGACTTTATTATGCTGACTAAAATTTAAGTGTAAAAACTGTAATGAAAAAGAACTATAAAAAACTCTTTGAGACAGATGCATCCAAAAAAATATCAATATATAATACCACAAATAGAGGACAGAACAAATAAGAATACATAAATCCTTAAAATATGGTGTAATTTTTTATAAAAATTTAAACAGCAGTTCTTTAAAAAAGTTTACAATTTTTGATGGTATACAATGAAAGGCTTCTTAACTGAGCTCACACAAAATTCTGTCTCACATGGTGGAAGTTGATGCACTTTAAAAAAAACAAAAAACTGTTCCACATTCAGTGGACAAGATATAACTCTGGCTTAGGATTACTAGTCAGGATGCATGCAAGGAGTCTGTAATGTGTATCTTTGACCCTTCAGGATGTATGCCCTAGTCAGGAATATGTGTCCTACACCCTAAAGGATGTATGCCCAAGTCAGGAATATGTGTCCTACACCCTAAAGGATGTATACAGGAGTCAGGAATGTGTGTCCTAGACCCTTCAGGGCATAAGCAAGTGTTAGGAACGTGTGCATTATACCCTAAAGAACATAATTAAGAGTCAGGAATGTGTGTCCTACACCACACATTAAGTAAGCAAGGAAGCAGGAATGCAAACATCTTTCAGGACATTTGCAAGAAATCAGGAATGTGTTCCTATCACTTTCAAGAAATACACAAGTCAGGAATGCATGTCCTCCAATACATAATATTTCTAATGCACGGGGCTTTCATTCTATATACTTTGCAAACATTTTTAACACAACAATTTACGTAACATGTTAAGTAAGTACATGGAATTTTCCATTTGGAAATGGGTGACTGCAGGGTAGCTTTGACTGCTTCATGTGCCCTTTCATTATCCTTAGTACTGATGTTACTATGCAGTCAACAGAAGAGAATACATTTTCCAAACTGTATAAGCAAATTATGTTTCCATAAGACCCGGGAAACAAGCTGTCAAAATCAAGGTTTTGCATTATACTTTTATAACTAAATATCATACAATGACAGTGCAATGTAATGCCACTGGATCTGGCAACTATATACTATTACCAACAAAAATACAGATTACAATATTGTATTGATTTAAGATACCAACACCCACTCTCCTGGTCCAGACATGAATTGTCAAGTTATCAATTTGGATATCAGAATACACAAGTGCACATTAGTTTCACTAATCAGTTGTGCTTCATCTTATATCCGAGGCTAGCATGTGACACTTAACAGTAGCAAATAATACCCTGAGTGCTGACTAGTTACAAAATCTTTCATATTAGGTAAATAAAATCAGACTTGCATGCACTTTGCACAAAAAAGTCAAACAAGTTCATCGTGTAAATATAAAAATTTTCCATCCCCTTTTCTTTAGGTGCAACTTGCTTTTGTTTCCTTCTTGAGCATGTATTCAAACTGAAACTGTGTCAAATTTATGATGATGTAAATCTTATTTGTTCATAATTATTTGATACCAGCAAAGCTAAAATCTAAATGTTTAGCCGATGACCAGTGTTTTTTTTACCTTCTGACCTTACTGTTTTTGTACAAAACAAATTATCAGAGTTGCCAGTTTAGCCTCAGAGTCAGACCCTACGTTTTTGCTAAATAATATTGCGCAATTGATAACCCATCTTTAACAATGACAATTCATACCTACTTAGACCATACCAAAGTAGCAATCTGAGCACTTGGTGTTATTAGTTCATTTGCTTGTAAAACATATATGCAGTGGTGAATAATAAATAATATGGTGTGTTGAAAAAGTGTCCCTTCTAGTCTACTTGATGTGACACTTAATAAGTGCCATCACTTCGATGGTTGCAATTATTTAATGTCAGTGAAACGTGATGAGACATTCGTGGACCTGTTTCAATCAAAAGACACAGTCTTCAGCCTGTAAGAAGACCAGGTGCTGTTTGGTTTTGCCAACAGCTGCAGACAAAGATGCATAAGAGGCCAGAATTGTCTCGAGTATCAATTAAGTCTGACAGATGTAAATGATATTGAGCAACTAAATTCACTCCCAAGATTCTAATTTAATTTTAAATATCAATATTATTCAGACACTTAAAACTGGTTTTCTACTTTTAGTAACAGTGGACATATTTGACATTATCTGTACAATTCTGTAAGATCTGCATGTCAGCATGATGTCTGGTAAATTTTGTCCAAAATTATTTAGACTTTTAGTGAGGCAGACACAAATACACAATGTAAATTTTTTATACTGGTTATAATCTTTGTCCCAAGTTGTTACTTATGGGCACTGGATGGTATGCAAGAAATGGGCATGTTAGCTGAAAGAAAAAAAAACGAGTGATGGAAGTGTAGACCAGCTGATAAGGTTGCCAGCGTATTTCATCTATTTTGAAGACAGTCAGTTACTGGCCAAAAGTAATTCACTCACATTTATCTGGCTGTTGAATTTTCTGCATATAAAACATCAAGTGTGACTTGGAATGGGTCAGCACCAATTATACAATTTTCACAATGGCACAAAAATGACATACATCTATTTCTTGGTTATCATGAGTACTGATTCACTATGAACTTAATGACGAAGGAATTGTCAAGGATGGACATACAAATAAGTTGGGAATAAAACTGGCAAGGCTGCAATGACTTGCTTTTACTTGCCTTTTTAACCTAGTGGTTAGAGCGTTCACAGCGGGAGTGGGAAGTCGTGGGTAACATCATTGGCCGAATCATACCAAAGACTTACAAAAATGGTAATAACATCTGCCTCACCTGGCACTCAGCATTAAGAGTTTTGTGTTAGGATTGGTCGGCCTGTTGTCAAGATAATGTGACTGGGTGGGACATCATGCTACATGTCTGTTGCATGATGCCCCAGTGCTAGAAATTGCTATAAACTGCTTCACTGCAAACATCATAATGATATGACTGAAAAATTGTTAAAGCTACGCTAAAAATCCTAACCAAACAAACAAACATACAAACTTACCTTTTTCCTGATGAACTCATGGCCAGAAATGAAGTCCTGACACCTGTCTACTGCACCAAATGCACCTTGAAAAATGCTGGTGACACGATGTAAGTGTTTTCCTTCTGAATACTGCCCATCCACCACAGACAGCTCCTAGATACAGTAAATGAATGTGTTACAAAAACATAGTTGGTACAAGAAGGTCAACATATTTTTATAAATAAACCAGTTTCTCCACTTTTTGACACAATGTCTTTTCCAATTTTGGGGGGATTAAACTCACCTTTTATAGTTTCACCAATGTCCTTTATTAAACAAAATTTTAAAAAAGTGGGATTATAAAACACATTTTAAAATCAAAAGCTGTTTATTTTGAGACTCTCAAAACATGACAATGTACTAAATAAGATACGATGTATCACAAGAAGAAGCACAACTATTGAAATTCATGTAAATTTGCAAAATGAAAATGGTAATCCTAATCTGCTTTACTGCATATGCTTGTAAAAAGAAGGTTTTAGAACAGGTTGTTTTAAATTATGACCATCTCTTAACTCATTCGGCCCTGATGCCGCCTGTACGCGTAATCCAGTTTCTGCATTCAACGGCCGATACCGCTTTTACGTGAAGTTTTTCGACTGCATTCAATGGCCGGTACCGCTGCTCTGCGGTCCGAATGTATGGTCGAATGAAAGTCTCTGATTGGTTACAAATGGGGCTTTTCCTAGCATCAGACCCACTTGTAGACAATCAGAAATGAATTTACGTTCGTTTGGGCAAACTTTAAATGTTCGGAAACCAAGGATTAATACTTGGGATCCATTTCAATACACGTTTTTTTTCTTAAAAAGTCGTAAAATGATGGCGGAAGCACAAGTGGTTTTTGATGGCAATGAGGGCAAAAATGAAGAGTTTCTCGTGTTTGATCTTGAAAATATTGAGTAATTAGAGGAGAGATATGTTCGACAGTTGGATAATTTGCAAGATTTCGAATGGGACATCGAAGATTCTTGAGATTGAATAGTCAGAAAAAAGCGGATGCTGACAGCGAAAATGAAAGAGTTTCTGCCGCTCTAGCAGATTGGAGCGATCGTCTTCTGTCTATCCAAATCAATGATTTTAGTAGAATGAATCCTGGACCTACAACATGCAATGACAAATAGACAAGGAAAAAAGAGAAATCTATCTTTTTTCACTTATTATTATTTCCGGAGAAACTGTACACGGACATCGCAAACGAAACCAATCCATATGCCTAAAAAGGCATATTGGTATCAACAAACAAACGTTGTATCCAACCTGCCAAATGTGTTTATTGAACAAAGTTCTATCTTAACCAAAAACTGGATGTGAACATTGCCAAGTAATGTATGTACAAATTGTTTCAAACCATATCACATATTAAATTTTCCTGGTTTATTCATGGACTTAAGTGCTGATGATGTGATATTCCTAACAATGTTGCACATAATTTTGTAAAATAATGTATAAATAAATTGTGAAAAATACATCACTGTGTAGACAAATTAATTTGGATTAATTGGTGAAATTATCATGGATTAATATTGGATACAAGAAGAGAAATTAAAGTAAATGTGAAGGCATGTGCATGATTTCTAAAAAAAAATCCAAACAGGTAAAATACTATGGGGCACAAGCAGCTAGTCACAACTTAGTGTGGCTGGGGCACAGTAACAGTGTTACTGATAAGTTTCTTGGGGCTGAAAGAGTTAAAGGTTTTCCTATGTAAAATCAACTTATGCTGGTCTCATGGAAAATTGCATCCAAGCACTCCTTCTGGACAAGCGAGTTACCTCAAAGCACTCTTCATAAACAAGTAAGTTGCCTCCAATCAATCCTCCTAGACAAAGGAGTTGCCTCACTCTCCTAGTGAATGAGTGAGTTGCAAACAAGCACTTCTCTTGTATGAGTGAGTTGCATACAAGCACTGCTCTTGTATGAGTGAGTTGCATACAAGCACTGCTCTTGTATTAGTGAGTTGTATACAAGCACTGCTCTTGTATTAGTGAGTTGCATACAAGCACTCCTCTTGTATGAGTAACAACATATACTCATTCATCTCACCTTTAACTCAACACTATTTCTATGACAACACTACTTACTGACCCATATCACCATTTTACTCAAACCTATCCCTATGACAACACTACCTAATGATCCATATCACCATTTTACTCAACACTATACCTATGACAACACTACCTAATGATCCATCACACCATTTTACCCAACACTATACCTATGACAACACTACTTACTATATTTACTTCAGTTATTATCAAAGACATAATGTACATAGGATTCTGCACTAAAAATTAACCCAACCATTATTTCTGGCTGCCATGTATAGCCTATCACAAAAATGGCATCAAACCCTACAACAACAACTATTTGACAACAATGCTTACCACCTTGTTCCCAATTTAATCAATCAAATTAATCAAGAAACTTTTAGTTTTGGTTATGTGCACCATTTTTCATCATACAAGCTATATATGGCTGCTGGTATGTTTGATGGAGAAGGAACTCAGGAAGATCCCAGTAAAAACCACTTTACAGGGCTTGAATTTAACACAAATTTCTTGGTAGCCAGAAGGACTAGTGTACTAATAAATTTACTAGTCCTGCCAAACATTTACTAGTCCTGTCCACAAAATTATGTCACACACTTGTATTGAGATTAACAACAATTTTCTTTCATAAATAGCATTATCATATGACATGCAGAAGTACAGAAGTATAAATCTTACTTCAAATCATCAATCAGTCAATTAACATTTCTTGTTTCTCAAGATAATCTGGATCCAATTCTAGAAAGGGATCCAAATGTCATTTTTCGTCCTCCACCTGCACTCTGGGTCCATATGGGGTTTGTTCTGGTCTTCTTACCCGTCTCTTTGAAACATTCCACAATCGTATTGCTAGTGACGGATCATTTGTTGGAATGTCATTTGTATGGAAGATTATAAAGAGTAGGTCAGACCCAAGGTCTCAAACAAGATCTCCAGTCACTCTTCACCATTTGTATATCCGATTCAATTTCAAGTTTGAACAACCCGCAACAAATCTGGATGTTTTATCTGTGGTTTTTTTGCGAATTCCATACACCAGTTACACTGCATAACGTTCTTGTTCTCATAATTCAGCCATTCCCTGTCTTTTGTTCATGTCTTCTGAAACGTCTGATTACGCTTTTCCCTATCATAAGAATTATTCCTCTCTTTTATTTCATTTTTATTCAACCTTTTGCTTTTTCCGGAGGCTGAACACCTTTTTTAAAATGCCACATTTTGCCTGTCTTTTATAGCAGGAATTGTACCTCTATTTGAAATACGAGATGTTACAGTATTGCTAATGCGAATTAATTAAGAAAATTAATGGCAGTGTCCTTTATAGAAGAAAGTCTTAGCAAGACACGCGTTTCAAAACACGTGCCTTTGCCCCCCCCCCCCAGTAAATGGTCTCTCCCTAATAAGTCTTGACTTCTGCAGGATCAAAGCAGTGGCTATTGTAAACACTGTTATAAAATATTAACATCAAAAGATAATGTTAGTTTCACCTTGGAAAATGTGTTCCCATCTGGGTTGCTGCGTTTCATTCAACAGTGCCAATTACGGTCTCATCATTAATAGCGTAAGTTTAGTAGGTGCTCCTAATTAATCGGACCTCAATGTGTTGTTGAAATTAATAATAAGCGGAAATTTTTCAAATCTTAGATGCCCATGCTGAGAGATTTTAATTCCCAACAAATGTACGGCAGTCTGCTTGGATATCTCCACGTGTACTCAATTATTCGTTCTGTCTTGCATGGGAAAAATATTGTTTAAAAAAGTTTTGTTGACATAGAAAATGTAGTTGTATGGAAATGATGTGTCAGTAATGTGATCATAATAAATTGATATAATTCTAATAATTATTTTGATGCAAATGTAAATTATGCAGTTTCCCGTTTGTGACTGTTAGCGTGTTTGGCTGGCAAGCTAAAAAAAGAAAAGAAAAAGGGAACAAACAAGCGAGCGTGCAAACTAATTTATTTGAATAGTTGATACCATGTGTTCTAGTTTTGTAGTTTGTTAATGTGGTCGCGTGAATAAAGTGTTAAATGTTTCATTTAATTCGCTGTCAGATTAATTAGGATATAAATTACCAAACTTCCGTTGTTTGTTAATGACGGGACCGTGACTGGCGGTGTTAAGCGAAATGCACAAAATCATATAGCTTCTTGTAATAGAAACACATTTCTGAGGCAGAAATTGACTTCATCTTCTCATGCTAATATTTTATGACCGTTTACAACGATCACTGCACTGATTCAACCGAATATATGCTTAAGTCACGTATTTATTGGGGTATTGAGTAAACAAACGCTGACTGCTGATGAACAAAACTTACTAGCCCATTGGACTAATAACATTATGATAGTTACAAGCCCAACAGGAAATCTACTAGCCTCGGGCTAGTGGACTACCGCTAATTTCGAGCCCTGCTTTCTGTGGTCTGCATTCCATTTCAATTCCTTCTTTATTCACTCTGCATACCATTTCATTTTACTTGTAAAGTAACTAGCATCAGGGTCTGAGCATATTGCAAAAAGGTTTGAACTATTGACTGGCAACAGCTGTAACAAGATGGGTATTCTAAATTTACATATCACTGAAATAGAGAAATGCGTTCATGGAACACACATGCCCCCAAATGGTGCCTTAGAAACTGACCAAACAAAAATCTTAATTACCAAAAGACAGACAAATAAACATACAAATGAAAGAATCAACAAACGCAACACTATATGTACCAAAATTATTCAGGATTGCAGAAAAGATTATAATGTAATACCTCATCCAATACACAGCCCTGCGTATGTGAAGTCTCTTGAAGTTGGCTCAAAAACTCCATCATACTTTCTTCTTTGGTGTAACTAACTTTTCTGAAAAGGGAAAAATTGAAAGATTTGAGATATTTTCAGGTTAAACTGTAAACTGAATTTACTTGCCAAGACTTGGAAACAACATCTAATTTTCTGGAAGGAAGAAAATTTATTAAAGCCTCCTTGACCAAATTATGCCGAATCAGACTTAAATGCCATTTGGGAAGAAATACCCTGGTTATGTTCTTTTCACATTCTTTGTTTCACTTCAGTTTTCTGTGCAACTTTTGTTTTTGAAACCCGAGTTTTAGTCCCCAGTGATTAATCTACAATTTCATCCCAATGAGTCACAGGACTCGCATATATTCAAATAATGAGTCTCGCTCAAATGTAATGAGTACAATGATTCTGCAAACACATTGAGATACATTAATATACATATCAAAAGGGAAAACTGAGTGAAAACGATTACATATTTAATGAACAGCCTCTTGCCGTATGTCTCTGATACTTACATTATATGTTTGGATTGACTAAAAAAGCATACACATTGTAAACTTTCGTTCTAATATTTTGAATCGGAAACTGTTATGATTAGAATGGTATTAATTTGACAACTTAAATGTTTGTGGTGTTTTGAATATTCATTATCAAATTAAATGAAATATAAAATACAAGAAATTTTGGTAAAGATGCATCTTTCATTGTGCACATTTTTCTATCTTTTTCGTAACATATAACAGCAAAACAGAATCATGTTCTGAATTAAATTTATGTCAAATTATCGCAAAATAACTAATTATGCAATTTTCTACCGTTTTATCTGCATAAATTTATTTGTAACAAATGCATTCAATACGAGAATATCTCTTGTTTTGCTTGAGAATTAAGTTTTTGAGACCAAGCGTACAGCTCTACTATACTCCTTTCTTTCTCCGGTTTTTCCTAACCATTATAACTGCGGAAAACATTTATCTTGTTCACAAAATGTTCCAAATTTTATTATAAAATATATAATATAAGAATTGTCAAAATATATGTTACAAATAAATACTTGTCAGTTGTATTATAAAACTGGGCCGAATTGTCTTTGGTTGGGCCGAATTGTCTTATTTTCGGTCCAAGTTGGGCCGAATTGTCTATAAGCCATTTTTAACCACTTCGGCTGAAACTGTTTAATTTTTGGCAATTTATGTATTACGCTGGAGGCTGAGCACACGTTTTCATCCTGAACATCAGATGATGAAACCACATGCTGCTGATCAGTGGAATTTGAATCATTAAACAAAATATCCAATGTTGTTTGCTTAGGGTCAATTTTCATCATCTTCTTTGGCGACAATTTAACCGGAAACACAAGGGGAACTGATGACATCCCATAATAGTACACCGCTCCCTCGATAACTCGCGCCCTGATAACTCGCGAACCCGCTTATAACGCGGTGTCCGGCGTGGATCCCGTTTTTTTTAAAAGAAAATATTTTTTAAAAATGAAGAAAATCGTGATCAGAACTGGTGAATGAAACCTTGATATATCGCCCGTTTTATCGTCGAAAATGACGGTTAGTGCCCGAAAAGTTAGAATCAACATCGTGAAATTTTCAGGTTTTAATAAGGAATCACATATCTTGTTAGATTTTATCGGAAAAAATATTTTCTCAGTTCACTGTAAATAATAATACTGTATATGTATAGGGGAAATTAGTGTTTTAATCTTTTCATTGTGTTGCACTGTAAGCAGTATAATCGTTGCATGTTCTCTTCTATTCAAACATGAAAAAGAGTCAATTGACCGTCACATCGATGCCCGCGAGCACACCTGTGAGAACCTAATTAACTGCCGGCTGCGTTTTGATCGACAACTTGGGGAAGTGTTTGTTGCATTGTAAAACTCAATTAAAATAGACCTGCTTTGTTTTATAAGGCGGTCTTTTGTATCAAATCAGGTAAAAGACGTACATTACAAAAGTTCAAAAGGAATGCAAATCCTACATGCATAAACTCTTGTGGTCAATATCGTGTCTCAACATCAATCAAATTAGTTGGACCAATTGAACATGGTTTCAAATAGTATGTACTTATTGTCATTAAAGTATATATTAATCAGTAATTTATCCTAATCATTTGTAAATGTGATCATGGAGAGCAAGGGAATCAAGCGAAAGGCGTACTCGGTGAACGAAAAGCTTACTGTCATAGAGAGGGTTCGTAATGGTGAATCAAGATCAAAAGTTTGTAGTGAACTTAAACTTGCCGAGTCGACACTCAGAGGCTGGCTCAAGGATGAGCAGAAATTTCTGGATTATTTGCATGAAGTTGATTCTGATGATGGATTTAAACGGAAACGGGCACGCACTGCAAACGACACAGAATTAGATGATGCTGTGTACACCTGGTTCACACAACAACGTGAACAAAGTGTTCAGATTTCGGGAACAATTCTCAAGGTCCAGGCAGAGAAAATGGCAAAAACTATGGATACTGAATCAGATTTCATGGCAAGCCATGGATGGCTTTGGAGATTCCAGCGCCGACATGGAATAAAACAAAATTCTTTGTCGGGAGAGATACGCTCAGCAAATCAGGCGGCCGCATCTAGTTACCCCAACCAACTCCGAGAGATACTGACCCGTGATGGATATACAGACAACCAAGTTTATAATTGTGACGAGGCTGGTCTATGCTATCGGATGATTTAAATATTTTTTTATATATTTTTTTTACATGTCTGACGTTTAGATCCATTAAATTCATGGTTGGTAATGGTTTATTTTTGTAAATTTTTTTTTTTACATTTTACTCTATCTATCTAATCAATCTATCTATGTATCTATTTAGTGATAGCAGAATTTTATGTTTTAGATCAACACAAGTTTCGACGTTGTCGTTTTTCGATATAAATGTTATCTTTTTTGTTCAAATAAATCTTGATTTATTTTGAACAAACAATAAAACTAGAATGTATCCAAATCAACACAAAAAGCAGTGACGTAATACACAATGTGTTTAGCGATACACATGTTAAGATTACTGGTACCTCGTGGAATAATGTTTGTTTTTACGATCTTTTCAAGATATTTTATCCAGAAATTAAAGGTAATTTATAAAGAAAAACGAACATCACCTTTATAAAGAAATATTTATTCAGTTATTTTCAGCACGATTATAAAACGAGTATTTAAAATGCACCTCTCCCCTTTCGCCTCTGTCGATCTCCCATCTCTTTATTAGTTTTTTTTAATAGGTCCCTCGGTAACTCGCGCCCTCGCTTATAGTGCGGTCGATGTTTTTGGACCCCGTTGTGCGCGAGTTATCGAGGGAGCGGTGTATACTGTTAAGGAGTGAGTACCACATGACCGGTGCAGAGATAATATTTGCCTTGTGAAAAGAAAGTTCCGTTAAACAAAATTCACAGTAAGCACGATGTTGGTCCTTTAAAATTTCCTGCGTCCAAAGGAATGCACATATGAACAACTGAGTCCCAGCCATTTTTTGTGCGTGCTGGACGCGGGACGCAGGGGTAGATTAATCACTGAGTCCCTGAAATGTATCTCAACCTATTAACAGCATTGACTTGGTAAACATAAAGTTCACTATCAAAACAATTATAGAAGGATATCAATGACTGGTTGTGATAAAACCAATTACATACCAGTCTAATAAAAAAAACAACCAGCGCTTGATTAGATGCTCTAATAATACTGTAGGATTAATGTATGGCCCACACAGGTTTAGAATAATAAACATAAGAGTAAGGGCCTGCAGCATGTGGAGACCCCAATCAAAGAGATGATGAAAAATGTGATCCTGATGACAAGATTAAATGGCTGAGACAACAAGTTGGAGAATGAACTGTTTCAGCTTCACAAAAATTCATCCGAGGTATGAAGACAATTCAGCAAGGGTTTTGGATATATAAGAATTTTTAATCAAAACATTTAATACCCTTTTCCCATGTCTGATAACACAAAATGAATTGTCTAAGTTTTGCAATGATGCATCACAAGCATAAAGGATCTTCAACAAGGTGTTTGAGCAATATAAGCAAATAAAATCACTTTAATCAAAACATTAACCTTGAGTTGTTATGATTCCAACTCTAACCCTAAGCTAAAATGAGTGAGTGTGCATGTTGTGGAAGAATGAATTGGTCAAATTTCATAATGATTGATGCCATTCATGTTGAAAATCTATCAAGAGATTTAGGATATATCTGAAAATATACGTTTTAAAAAAAAACCTTAATAAATTGATGATAACACACTGTGGTAAACGCTGTAGTGCAAACCTTAATCTAGCTACTTATTCCCCTTCCTAACTGTACTGATGTCTTGTATTTAATAATAATATAGAATGCCTTCTGCAGTTATTCTTCAATAACAAATAACATTACAAATATGACAACTAATGTGCACTGAGATTACATGTATATTTGTCAGAACGTGATTACATGTAGGAAACATGCTCAACAATGCTACTATTTTTTTATATAGAAAAAGATATGTACAAGGTATTTCGAAAAATGAATTTTCAAGTGGTCATATTAATTTATTTGGATCTATCATGGTCTCGTTTTTACATATTTATATTTTTGCCCTATAAACCCTTAGTCCTACAATGTAAAACCTTGACCTGATATTTATTTATTGTGTGTTCAGGTCTTGTTGCACAATTATGGGGCTGTGTAGTGTGTTCCGATGTTGATTAACTTTGGAATGACAAGTCATATTTTCAGGAATATCACACACTTGGCATCCCATATTGGTGCTGTTCTACAAATTTAAGTTGTAATGTTTTATTAAGACTTTATTTACACTGATCTCTTTTTCCTAATAAATTCAAATTTCCACGCAAGCAAATGGTCATGTTTTAAAGTTCATTTGGCCTATATTTCAGTTGCCTGGAATGTGCACGAAGTTGGGAATACCAAAATCATTTAAAAGGATCATAAGAATCTTGAAGAAATACACACAAATCTAAACACTTCTTCAACATTAATATATTTTTTTAAAATTCATTTTCATTAAAGAACGA
Source organism: Unio delphinus (assembly GCA_029339505.1). Lineage (NCBI taxonomy): Eukaryota > Metazoa > Mollusca > Bivalvia > Unionida > Unionidae > Unio > Unio delphinus. The sequence goes on along the minus strand of JAQISU010000035.1, from coordinate 11,218,939 downwards.
TACTTTCACTTAACCTGAATTTTGGCTTCCATAGCTTTCCAAAACATTGTAAAGTTATCAACATGTTGACTGCACATAAAAAGATTCAAGATTGCGCTTCATTAAAAAAAATATATTACATCCAGACTTTTGTTCTTAATAAAAAATTAAAAAACAACAGAAAACATGAAATTTTTATAAGAAACAATGGCAAATATCATAGTGATGAAAATGAAAGAAAATTTAAAAATTATGTGTAAACTGTACCAGCTGACAGGTATGTTGCACCCTATATTACTATACAAAGAATTAATAACTTATGTCTAACAAAGACAGGGCTTATCTATTTTGTCATGAAGAGACTAATGAAAGAAAACTTGGAGCTAAATAAATGTGATCACTTTATATGACAGACAGAAGGTAAATTATAATTATGAGGACTAAATGATCATGGTTGTGTATCTATCAAAGTGTAAATACCTAAAACTTACAAAGTTGGCATAAAGACCATCATACTTTATTTACTTTGTGAGCAATTATATAAAATTTACACATAAATCAATACCCAACTATGATCATATAATCTTATATTAATTACCTGGATTTCTTATACGAGTCTGGGTTAAACTTATCCCTCCTACAAACAATGTTATTTGCAACAGCAACTGTACTTACCCTGGGATAAACTGTGAGCTGGGTTGATTGCTGAAGATGTTTTCTGGCAGGTCACCAGCAATGAGATTTATCCCAAGTTCAAGTGGACTGGTATTAGGATCTCTGAGATTAATACTCAGGCATTCCTGCCATTCAGAATCATTCAATGATTGCTGCCTTTCATCTTCATTAACAAGAACTGATAATCCTTTATTACAGCATTTAACCGCAGAACTTGTCACTTTCTGGGCATGCTGGCCTTCTTGCAGCTGCCAATTGTTGAAATCAGTGAAAATCCCGGAACCACCACCATGATCAAGGTATTGCTTGTTAATATCATGGAAGGAATCATGATCTTCCCAACCTGGGGACAAAACCTGAATTGGCATAGAGTTGGTATCTAAAAAAAAAGCAAAAATAAGAAAATGAAAATTGTCAAATTTTCATTTGGTAGTACAGGTGTAAGTTGTGGAAGGACATTTTCTGTCGATTGTTTTTCCAAGAATACATGAAAACATTATCACTAAGAACATTAACATTTGAAAAATAAACAATGGTTCCTCCTGAATGTAGCATTCCCTGGGGTAAAGCACATTGATACATATATTGCCTTACCTACAGAAGTTTCCCAGGTAAATCCAATGAAAGCTATAAGCAATAACATCATACCTGAAAATAAGGTTGTACTTTCAAGAATGGGATGTGATAATATCAGACTTCCCGAAAGCAAAAAAAAAGGTGTCAGACATTCGGTCTGACAAAACCTGAAAATCTGTCAGACCGAAAAAAAATCTGTCAGACCGACAAAATATAACAAAATTTAGGTATTTTGTAACGTGTTTTGTTTTCTATTTTCTAAGTGTAAATAACACATGTTAATCAAGTAAAGTCAAATTCACTGATTGTCTGTTGTAAACATGATCAGTTTATCAAAATTGTCAAGTTCATATTGATAGTCTAAACAGTCTTCCTCAATGTCCAAGGTCTCCTGTTCATCACCTGAGATATCTGTACTTCCATCCATCATAAAGGCAAAAAATTGGATTATACTCTATAAGATTGACAGTTTTTTGCTTCTCTGTCTGTGCTATACTGTGTATGAAATCTGCAGAGTGAGAAAACTGCCGGACAGTCGGTCTGATGCCAACTAACAAACTGTCGGCCAGGGTAAAAATTTGTCGGTCATGTCTGACGGCTTTCGAGAAGTCTGGTACTATACATGACCTTGACATTACAGAGCTTGACAGAAGGCTACTACCTTCTGCCCAATTTATAAATGCAGTGCCAAGAGTTAATGTGTTAACACAGATTGGGGGGGGGGGGAAGAAACTCTCACGGAATGGCCATATTTCTAATTTATGTGCAGTGTCGATGCACAAGTGATTAAATATGCAAGGAATACTTAACTTGGTGATGTCATGAAAGATTTTGCTCTTTTCGCATGAAATGCAAGTAGGCAACACGTTTTGGGGGCTATTTCTGAATACATACTAATACATAGACTTCAAAGCAACTTTCCATTAGCCCAATGCCTAGTTGTATTAAAACAAAAACATTGTTTTCCATTGGTTATTTTGCTCGCGCATGAGCAGGGAACAGTTGGAGGTTTTTGTTGTTGCTTATTTTGCTTAACAGACCCATCATTTTTGTATAGAGATCACTCTTGATTCCATATGCCAACCTTATTCTACTTTTTGCACAGGTTCGCCTGTCTGTGTGCAGTTCAGACCGGTCTGCCTTAGATCTGAGGCCAAAAAGTATAAAATCTGGACACAAAATCAAATTCCAACCAACATCAAATTCTGGGTGGAAAAACAAAAAAAGGTTCAAAAAATTAGGCTCCTTCTGTACTTTGTAATGCAACTAAAACATCCAGATCATTTGATTATTTCATATCATTGTAGAGCTAAATCTGTCTACCTTTCTATAACACCACCCACTTTAGTGTATCATAAATGACCTTGATGCAACAGAACTTGGCAGTAGGCTACTACATTCTGCCCCATAAACATTGGAACCAGGGGTTAATGAATATATTAACCTATGTATTTTAATATTCTGAAATAATTTAATGTGGGAATGTGGGACTCATTCAACATTTTCACTAATTTTTATGTTACCAAAGCCTACAAACACTGTCTGACAGATGGGACCCAGGTGGCCAAGTGGTCTAAAGCTCTCACAATGTGAGAAAGCTTGCTAGAAGTCATGGGTTGGTAGTTTTTCTCATGTTCTTCCTGCATCAGTTATACTGGCCTCCATGTATAGCCTACTATCTTGTGCTGAAAAATGGCATTAAACCCAACAACAACAAAATTGTCTGATAATTCTGTAAATAAGTTTACAACAGTGAAAGACAATTACCTTGATGTAAGCAATTTAGCTCCTCCTGTTGTATTTCTACCTGGACAGCCATAAATGCATTGTTTAGCAGCTTTAAATCAGAGCTTAACAACTCTTCCTCCATAATGTGAAATCTGAAAAATAATGATAAGACCAATGTTTATTTTTGTTTTTCCTGCCTATCCAACAAAAGTACACTTCATACTTTTCCAATGGAAGTCCATTTCTTCTGCACTTGTATTCTATTTAACTATCAATTTTTAAAACCATTTCAGATTTTCTTAAGAAATTTAAAAAATCCACTGCAAATGCAGTACAAACTTCAACTTTAACTATTGAGACATTCTTTTTTTTTACTTTCAACCATAAATCACCAACAGAAATACGGTGAACCTGTCTCAGGCAAAGGCATGCCAACAAGCTCATTTTGTTCATCCTTAACATTTTCTGGGAGGAAAATAAAGTTATTTAGGTGACATTATTAAAAAATATTCAAATATATACACAAAATGAGTCTGATAAAAATTCAACCATCCTTATTTGTGCTATCATTCTCACAAGCCATAAAAAGCGGTCAATACCATTAACACAGAAATCATTGTCCAAGAGCGGACTTAATCTTCATTGGAATGCTACTAAATATAAAGTCTGGTCAAAATTCACACACACACACACTATATATATATATATATATATATATATATATATATATATATATATATATATATATATATTACATACAGAAAAACCTGCTATAAATATCCTCTACTATGAGCAGCAAGCTGTCATTTCCGGCCACAATCGTAATGCATGGATCAATTTAGTTATATAAACACATTGCTATGAGCGACCACCTGCTAAACGTGAGCAATGACCACAATATCTTTGCAAAATATGCATTTTGAAACTGCTATGAACAACTGCATCAAACAAAATGAGGATAACTCTACCGACCTTTATTTAATCCCTGTAAAAATGCCCGCTCAGACTGTTTTTAATTTCAGCAAAATAAATAGCCTGGCTACCGATGTTTGACTTTCTTGTTTGCTATGCTTATAGTGTTTTATATTTTTTGTCATCAGCCAGTCAAAAGTATATAGTTTCCTAGTCTGGTTCCCTGCGTTGTTCTCCACTATTTGTATTGGGGTGGACAAGGCAGGGTGTATAAAAAAGCTGGGGACCAGACTAATTATTCCCCCACTTAGCCTGCTTTCCAGCCTTATCGCACAACATAGCATCCCTATCAACAACCATATCACGAGAACAGACACCTCTGACCTGTATGTAAAATCAATTGTTACAACTGAGAACCGCTTGATTAGCAATGATTGTTCTGATAAAAACCAAACAGATGGAGAATCTTTAAAAAAAAAAAGAGAAGAAAAAGTATTGCTGCTATTGGTAAAAGATGCTACAGTCCGTAAACAGATGCCACAAATTGCTGTTGTACTAGTTAAGTTGACGCTGTGGTCGCGTATATTGTCTTGAGGGTTAATCAGTATTGCCAGGGATGAATAAAGTCATTGTCTATTAAACCAGCAAGAGAGAATCGTTTGCAGAATATGATTGATAGTGTTCAAGACTTGTGATGTTGACATTGTCTCTTGAGTAAATTAATCTGTTTCTGGATGAGATAATTGTTCCTTTTTATTTCATTGTTAGATATGCATTGCACATGTATACATTTTTCATATTTTCCTATATTCCAGTAAGTCGTCCTTATGTTCGATATTACAACTGAGCACTAATAATTTTAACATGTAGAACTCTAATAACAATGGATGACCTCCAACTAAAAAGAGAAGTTTTAGACTGGAGAAAATTATTATTATAAATGAAAGAAGTGAAAAAGAGACCACACAAAAAAGTGGTACAAGTGTCGGTAAAACAAATTTAAGTTGCCATAAAGGAAAAAGTCTAATCCGGAAGCATTTTAAAATGCTAAATATGTGACCTTCAAATGTTAATGTGATTTCATGTTTAATAATAAAAGTATATCTTTATTGCTATATATATATATTTTTTTATAGATGCAATATTTTAGCAAGAACTATTAACACAAAATTGAAGATATTGTTACGACTATTGGATTTAATTTTATTTATTTTTAATTATTAAATCCAAATTTGTCATTTAGGGTTTAATATTCATTAAATGGAAATTTTTTCTGGAAAATTCAGGTTGACCTGGACTTTAGTTGTAAACAGGCTGACCTTGGCTTGGTTACCTCAATATCTGACCTTGCTTTAGACATTGTAAACAGGTCTTTAATACTATTGGTTAATTTCAAGGATAACTTTTATTTTTAGTTCTTGAGGGTGGGAAGTGAATGATTTCCTTCTAGATTATTCCATTATTACGTGACTTGGAGAAGGTAGCTTCTTTCCATGACCTTCTAGAATCACATGATTCCTCTTGTTTACGAGGGAATTACATATATATAGCTGTGTTTTGGAAGCTAACTTTAGTAGAATTTTGGGCTTTAAAATTAACAGTTGTGTAATTCATGTTTGAGTGTTAATATTAATTATTTTGTTCTGGACTTTGTGTCAATTCATTGAAGAAAGAGGATTTATTATCTATTTGGAGGAGAAAACGTGTGCTCATAATTCATTTGGATGATTAAAAAAAACTAGAACTGCATCACGTGACATTGTCAGCCATTTTGGATTACATCGTCAAGATTCGAACCTGGAACTATTAGAACATTTATTTATCAGGACTTGCAATTCCATTAGTGGATTATTTTTGTGAATTCTATATTGGATTAATGTTGGATTTGATTCTCTAAAACTGTAAGTTTATTTATTTTATGAAAATAACGAACTATTAGAACATTTATTTATCAGGACTTGCAATTCCATTAGTGGATTATTTTTGTGAATTCTATATTGGATTAATGTTGGATTTGATTCTCTAAAACTGTAAGTTTATTTATTTTATGAAAATAATTGTACTTAATAAATTCATTGTTCAATTTATACAAGCTTGTTAGTTTTCACTCTTTCTGTGTTGCTCCTTATTTGAGCCTAAGCACGTAACAATATGAACAGTGATTGTGGTTATTTTTCTTGAAATTGTTCTAAATCTGGACCTTGGAAACTGGTCTTAATATATATACCCCCCCACACACACACCCACACATACACAAACATATGGTATTCAAAGATAATTAAACACAATTTTTAGCTTAAGATTGCTGATGTTCAACACATGGCATGAGATTTGTTTGACAAGACAGTCGAGGACTAAATGACTTTCTGACAACATTAACTCCTAATAAACTGAATCAAGTTTCATGCTGGTGTTATGCGAATCGTGTTTCATGCTGGTGTCATGGTTGCAACACTGGATGAACTATTGAGATGTGAGAACACAATACAAAATTAAGGGTAGATGGGTGACAGCATATATTCCTAATTGCTTTGATTAAACATTATTGTTTCAGCTACAATGAATTGTATGTATGTTTATAAATTTTGCTAAACAGTGTTGCCTTATCTAAAATTGCAACCAGTCAATAACTACTCAAATTCAGTGGACACATCAAAGTGATGATGTGCCCAATATATTGTTTTGACCTGTGAACTAAGACAAGTCATTTTCTCCCCAGTCCTGCACGAGAAACTATACCATACACATATTAAGATGTGAGAACACAATGCAAGAATTACATGACCCTACACATATCGAGATATGATAATATACTGCAAGGCAAAACACAATCATAAACTTGTCTAAAAGTGAGAATGCACTGCACGGGACAACACGAACATTGACATAATGAGCTGTGAGAATACACTGTCAGGGAAAACACAATCATTCATAGTATTGAGATGTGAGAATACACCGCAAAGGAAAACAAGGCACGATTATACATACATGTAGGAATGAGAGAATACACTGCGTGTATATGGTGGGCGAGCATTACAATCAGCCCTGGATAAACCATATTTCCTCAACCCTCAGCAACCATTCTCGAAAGCAGATGTAGGATCGTTTTCACACTTAGTAATAACTGCACATACCAAAGAAATTACAAACTGGGGGCATAAACAAAGACGAACCAATTTAAAAGGAAGCAAATACAGTAGTAAAACAAATATGGCGGTATGTTGCGCTAGTCCTTCCTCGACGTAAATAAATAAGTAGGCACCAAAATAGCTATTAGATTACTAAATTAACAACTCATATATATGTTGGTTTGTTTGAAAGTATGAAAATTGTGAGACTTATATTGTTTACACAATTAAAGAGTAAAAACCAACGCTTACAACGTAGAAAAGGTAAACAAGCTAGAGCCGTAAGATTTCTATCACGTGATCAATATCGGTCTCTATCTAAACTGTAACGGGTCAAAACGGACCGGTACCAAAAAGGCCCTGTCCAAAAAGGCCAGTAACGGGTCAGAAATGACCTGGAAGGAAAAGACCCAGGTCAGAAATGACCTGGAAGGAAAAGACCCAGGTCAGAAAGGACCTGGAAGGAAAAGCCATGGTTAAAAAGGACTGTTAGCAAGATATAATAATAATAATAATAATAATAATAATAATAATAATAATAATAATAATAATAGTAAGAAGCAAGCAGCAGAGGAAACGAACCCTACAACTTTTTCCGACAAAATTGCTTGAAGCCTCCAAACGGAAAATAGAGCCTTCCTGCGAATCTCATATTTTAACCAAAAAAAAAACAAGTCTCCATTTAGCAAACGGAGACTTTGCGATTTTTCATTCAATCTTGGTCGCGGCGGTGTTGTCATCGCCCCCCCCCCCCTCCCTCTGCTGCTACAGGTTAACAAAAATCATAAATGATTTCAACCAAATATTTGATCGAGTCCGATACGATATCGTGTCCGAGGATCATGTAAATTTATTGTTATAAATCCGTGTGGGACCGACTGAGCGTTACTAAAGAAATTTCGAAATTGATTGAAGTCCATATCGGAACACCATGTCTGCCAAATATTTCGTAGCGTATGTGTATCAACGCCGTTGAATACAGCAAGAATATTACAGTTATCTCTGATCACTTTTGGAATCTGAGTGTAGCGCTGAGTGACATATATCACGTCGGTGTTTTTATGCCTGCCTCGAGAAAATATTCTAGCTGGTTTTTTTTTTATTGTCTAACTTCACATCGTCGTATACGACTAAATTGTTAATGCTCCCATCAAGGTCATCCACGGATGGTGCCTCGTCAATATCAGTTATAAAATCAACGACGTTCTCACCTTTAATTTCTGATGCATTCTCGTTAAAATCCTTTAACACTTCATAACATCGTTGATCATCTACGCTAGGGGCAATTAAATACAACTTATCCCACTTCATCCATCTCATTATTAAATTGAGCAACAATTGCGTCTTGCCGGATCCAGATGGCCCGATTATAATTGCGCGGTTAGAGTTAGGTAGCGCTTCATGATGCTTAACCGGTTCTCTTGCTTTTGTCGCTGAAAAATCAATTATATTCATATCTCTATACATAAACTATGGATCTATATTGTGTAAAGTGTAAAACGCGTACTGGCACAAATGATGCGACGACGATTACAACAAGGAATAACAAATGAGCACTTACTGGTAGATGTGCAACATGTGGTATAAAAAAGTTTAGATTTCTTTCTATGAAATCCGGAGATGTTTTTAAAAAAACGAGGAGGTGATATCGCAGCCAAGTTAGTAAAACTCCCTGGAACACCGTGGGCGAAGTATCCAGGAGAAAAGCACCTTCCAGGATATAGCTACTGTGGCCCAGGAACACGATTAGATATCAGACTTGATGATCAAAATCAACCTCGACGTGGTGAAGAACCGATAAACGCTATTGATAAGGCGTGTCATGCTCATGATGTTGCATATAAAAGCAGCAATTTGCAACACAGGCATCTCGCTGATGTGAAATTAATTCATGCGTTAAATGCTATTCCTGATAAATCTTTCAAAGAAAAATTGGCTTCGTGGTTGGTAAAATCAGCTATGAAAGGCAAATTGATGATGGGCGCTAGTAATTAATAATATGGAATCTATTTATTATTCTCCGAGGGATACTGGAGGGGTAACGCTGCAATCAATAAACTCGCCAACGCCGCAAAAGTCAAAAAGGCCACTGCGGCTAATTGGTTATCCAAACAGGCTATATGGCAAATCTATTTACCGCGTCCTAGCTAAATTAACTTTTCGCATTTTGATGTTACCGGAACCAATGAAGTTCATCAAGCTGATTTATTGTTTTTACCACATGACAACGGTTACAAATACGCGTTAACCGTAGTTGACGTTGCGAGTCGATACAAACAAGCAGAACCGCTAAAAACAAAATCATCACCTGAAGTAGCTTCTGCATTTGAAAGGATTTATCGACGAGGCCCACTACGCTGGCCAAATCTGCTACAAGATGATCCTGGCAAGGAATTTCAAGACGGGGCATACTGCACTACATCGCGATCAGACAATTGTAGAACGATTTAATCGGACTCTTGCAGAGCGGTTATTTGGATATCAATACGCAAAAGAATTCATCCAAGAAAAGCGATCCCGTGAATGGGTCAAAAGGTTACCAGGGGTAGTTGCAGCGCTAAATAACGAGATTACCAGAGCAATCAATATGAAACCTAACAACGCAATAAAAAAAGTATATACCACAACCACAGCGAGATAGTGTTTCTCAGCCAATTCTCAGCAATGTCACCGTGAGATATTTATATGAACCAGGAGAACTCGAAGGTGGTAAAAAAAGGGCTACTGATCCTATTTGGAGTGTCACTACGCATAGCATATCTACTATAACACGATCAACTGGTAGACCTCCAATCTATAAATTGGATTCAACTGCCCCTCAGCGGGGTTTTACACGCGAACAACTACAAGTGATTCCTGACGATACTCAATTGCCGCCGCATGGTCTTAACTAGTGCCGTTGCGTCTGTTGCACTCAAGACAAGTCAACATCACATTGTTTCTGACATGACCGAGACTGTTATTTTTTCTGTCTACGGTAAATTGCCGAGGATCTTTATCCGAATACTGCCAACGCATAATACAATTGCAACTCGCGCAGTGATTATTCTGTTGTTGCTTCAAAGTGATTGTTAATTCAGCATCAATGTCAAATTCTCGTTGTTTTTTTTTTGTCTTGTTGTTTTTAACCGGAGAGTTTTTTTTATTAATGATGCTAACATCAATATCATCCATTGTGGTGTCATCATCGCCTGACTCTGTCAGGACAATTCTTCGAAGTTGATTTATTCGCCGTACTCTAGACACTGCAAGATAGACTAAATTTGACCACTCAATGCGATTATCAACTATCCAAACAATTGTATCCGTGATGGTTAATCCCTGCGAGTAATGTATCGTCGTTACATAACCCAGTGTCCATGGCGATTTATCAGCACGCAATACGTCTTCGACAGCACTGATATCAACCAGCACAATATCATTTAACACTAGTGTTTGTCTTTCGGGGGCTGACGAAGTCACACGTCCTGGAATTTCAACTTCAATATTCTGTCGTCGTGTATCATAGGGTCTATAACACAGCGGCACTGGGCGCGTTGGAAATTTTTCTTTGTGAAGCTTAAACAACTTTTTCTGAAGTGTGTCTCTGACTATCTTTCTACTTGCCACTACAAAATCGTTTGGCCTCCATGCTTCCCAAAATTCCTCCATGGGAGTTTCAGGAATTATTTCTCTGATTATTTCACTTTGAATTCTATCCGGTTGTAACCTAATTAATTTCTTGACCTCGCGTAATTGTTCATCAAGTGCTCTATAGTCAGTATCGATTTCTTCATAATAGTCAACAAACCCTTTTAACTAATCATGTGGACCTGCGCCGACAAATGGTGGTGGCTGGCCATGATCTCCACACGTTATTACCGCTGTATTCTTTTGCAGAAACCAATCAAGAAATATTTTTAATACATCTAACGAAACCGTACATATCTCATCCCAGATAATAATCACAGGGATGAATTTTTCACCCATTCTTTCAGGGGTTCATTTGTCGCCGTTGTATCGAAAAAAACTATGATAAGTGCAAGCTTCAACGTTTCGTTGTTTTATCTCTCGCGCTAGTCTATGGGTCGGTGTCAGCACAATCATATTTTTCCCACGATATAATTCAATCGCCAGAGTCGTTTTTCCTGACCCGCCACAGCCGTTTAAATAAACTGTTTTATATCTACAAATTGGATCAGATATCGGCGGTGCATTAGAACGTTCTGATAAATTATCACCGTGTAAGTAATTACTTTTAATTTCAACGTCTGCTGATTCAGAATAATCACGCAGCATTTCTTTTTTAATTCTCCATGATCCCCAACTTTTATCCGAATTAGTGAATTCAGCAACTGCGCAACTGTACTTGCTGTTAATGTAAAATGAATCAACGGCAACTCTAGCCACAGTGTCGGGAAATCTTTTTATCATTGAAAATAAATTAACAAAAGCATAACCCAGCATCGACGACCTCAAATGTGTATACGGAGAACTGTGTCCATCGTTGTAAGTAACACTTGTACCCAATTTAGTTCCATCAGACAAGAAAGCATCCTTACGATCAACATATATGTTTTTAGATACTGCATCCGCGATTACAAAGTCATATTCGGTGCTATCTATAATCGACCGTGAAGAATATCTTTTGTAGTCACATTTTTTCCCTCCCTGAGTGAATTTTCCGATTATTCTTCTACCGAGATCTTTTGCTTCGATGTTTCGTTGCTTAAATACCCGTTTGGACCACTCAGTGATATATGTTTCGTCGGCATCAATATGTTTTCTGGATTCCTCAATTATACTATCAAGACGTTCCGGTGTTGGTAACCAGACATTGGTTTGTTTCCGATATGATATAATTGCTTCACTGACCGTCAGCGAAATTAACATTTTTGTATCAATCATGAACCGTAATAACGCTATTGGCAGCCACGTCTTTTCGGACATGTGTCTACCAATCCAAATATAACAAGCGCGATGAAGTCCTGCTGCGAACTCAATGATACTACACGAGCGAATCCAGTTAAATCAAAATCAGGCAGCGGCCCATTAATTGCAAACCGAGTCATTTCATGTACGGGGTGTCCAAATCGTTTAAAATACTCAGTACACTCTCCATATCCAATAAAACTCGCTGGATAGCAAGCAAACATATCAACTGAAATGATATTATCACTGTCGTATTTGTTATTCCATAAACCGCCATGATTGAATTCTAAACAACTAGCCTCAATGTCTGGCAAGAATTCTACGCGTGTTGGTTTCCATGCGTTTTTGATTCTCGCAAAATGAGCTGCAACCGACGGGATTGTTAAACAGTTTGTCAATAATTGTTCGTCGTTGATAATTTCATCACTGGTGGCTTCGCCACACACCGTTAAAAACCCACTAGCTGTTTTTTTCATTTTTTTTGTGAAATGCTTCAGTGCGGTATAATTCACCGTTTTGTCTTACAAACTGATCAAACGTACCCATGTCGTTTTCAGTGCTGCGAAGTAACCACACCGACACGGGGTCGTTTTTACTCAAATGCGCAATAGCATCGAATAGTTTTTCTTCAACGAGAAAACCATCCCTGGAGAAATCTTCTCCCAAGAATTCGTCGGGTATATACTTTATTGTTCTGTTTCTTGGATATATTGTGACCGCGGAAGTCCATGCGTGTTCGTTATGATCAATATTTTTAATTGGGGCTCCCTTTCTGTTATATTTCGGTTCGTATAAAACTTCTCCGGTTATCGTCATAACGGTTATTGGAAATCACAGCGACTTTTCTAATTTAGCTATATCGCTAATAGTTTTAACTCCCATTCATTAATTTTTTAACGTTTTAGATCAGTCAATTTGTTTCCGCGGAGTGCATTTGCAAAATGTTCTGTTATTCGTGCTGCTACACAATTGAGTGGGAAAGCCACTGACGAAGTCGCCGGCGACGTGTATTTCATCGGCGCTAGTTTTCCTATATCAGGTTTTTCAATTAACGGATATATCCCATACACTACTGCTGTTTCAGGATATGCTGGTTCATAGTATGGTTTGTCAATTCCAGTTAACAGACCCGGCTTAGAATCGCGGCTAACAACGACTGTTTTCTTGTCTTTGAGAATCGGTTTAAATTCGTCTCGTATAATCCAACCTCCTGATTCTACACGGATAATGAATATCACTCTAGAAAAATACTTTTTGTTGCCAAGTTGTGATAACATCATGGCCGCGTTGTAGTCATTCATGGTGGCATCAACAACGCCATCAATTCGAAATGTTGACCAGCTATGAGATGGGCGTTAGGGGAAAATCACAATTATGTCTCAGTTGTGGCGGCAAACGATACAGGGAACTAAAACGCTATTATGACAAACGAATAAAAAATACCGTCATTGACCCTAACGATGACAAAATCATAAAGACCCCTCAAGATTATATCCAGAGGTTTATAATTAAAGAAAATAATAAATTAGACAAATAGTATTATTATACAAATAAGCCAAGACTTCAGACCTCACCCCGTGCTTGTTAATTATGAAGCATCCAGTGACAGTGTTGTTAGAAATCGCAGACTAAAGAAACCGGTTGGATGTGTAAACAATATGGGGTATTTGATGTTTGGTGCTGGGAAGAAGAAATATTATTGTCACAGAATTATTTTTGAATGTCATAACGGATTGATCAAAGATAGCTTTGTGATTGATCACATTGATGGATCCTCTCAAAATAACAAACTGAATAACTTACGAGTTGTTACACAGAGTGAAAATACTAAAGTAGGAAAAACAGGTATGTATCCAAAACAAGCAAAGAGTGTGAAATCATTTGATTTAGAAAATAACGAAGAAAACGTATTTCCATCAATGAATGCGGCTGGAAAACATTTTGATATTTGTGAGCCCTCGGTACGAAAAGTAGCAGAAAAAATAACTAGATCAGCTCTCTCAAAGAAAAATAAACACAGGATACAATTTGTATACATCAAGGAAGCTAAATCCATATGACAGAGTTATGTCCCGTGATTGAAATGTAGTCTAATTACTGTCTATTACGATTAATTAATTAATTAATTATCCGTTACGATGAAAACTGTTAGCTAACATGTACTGTCCTTAATTAAGTTAATTAAGTAACCTGTAAATATAAAAAACGGAGTCGAAAATGACCCAATTTTTTTTTTAACAATTAGAAGTAAAATATATTATATTATATTTTTATAAAAATATGGATATCAAAGATGTAAATGCTATAATCGCTGAAATCTCAAATTTGAAAAATCGTGGGATAGTATTATCTGAAGGTCTCGACTGCGACAGGATTATCTCAGAATATGAAGACATTGAGTATCAGTCTAGTAAGAGTCGTTATGTTTTACCTAAGATGTACAGGCTGGTGAAAGGAATTCAAAAGTCCATCAATGCTTGTTTGTACGGTAACGACATTAATGCATTTATAACGCTATTTAGCACCGTTAAAGCAATACGTCAAAAGCTCGGCCAAGAGTATCAAAAACGAGCTGAAATTAGTTCTAAAGTTTGTGATCTAAGAACAATATTAAACGAGGAACAACCCGTATCTTAATCACATGGGCTTAACTATAAAAAATAGGCTTTCAGTAAATTTTTTAATAAAATTTATTTTTTTTAGCGTTTTTTGTAACTACATAGGATTTTCTCCTGAAAGAATACTCAGCAGTTTGGGTTTGCTCATGCAGTTACGTGCGTACTGGATGATCTGGCTGTGATAGCAAGTAATCACCGCGACGCCTCCATTTTCACGTAGTTGTTGTTGTTGCCGCGTCGTTAACAAAAATCGTTCATCGCCGTTCTCAGATATTACAATTTTGAAACCCCCAGTGATGTTATTCCTGAAACATTCGCGGATAGCGTCGTACAGTTTAACCTTGTCGGAGATGGATACGTTAGCTTCATAGTACATTATTTGATAACTCGTTCTTTAATTGTGATAGTTCCACATTTGAAAACTCAGTTCACAAACAATATATGGTAGGTGAATCGCTTACAACTAGATTAGCCCGAGAGCGGCTAGCAGCAATTAAAAGGTTTATACCGGTACGAGACAGACTTCGCGAGAAACTTCAACAACGACAACAAGCGCAGACTGACTTTTCTGTGTCAAGTGAACAACTGTTTACTCCGATAACAAGTGCGACCAAAGATGTGAAAAAGTTAACTGAAGCAGCGATATACGGAGATATTCCTGAGCGAGAACGAGCAGCGAAGGCGCCGCTGCTTGATACGCTTAAAAAGATAGCAGCAGAGACTGAACAAACATGCGCAGGGATACAACAGCTATCCAGTGATATAAAAACCCAACGCGAAATTGAAGAACGCAAAGAAAAACAAGAAGGTGCAGCTGCAGGAAGAGACTATTCACCTGAAAGTATATTTACAGCCTAAATATTAAATAGAATTGGATAACTAGGTACGGATTTCAAAATTAGCTGATTTCGCTAGAGAAAATTTTTCAAAGGGTAAAAGAGAGAATTTATTAAACGACGAGTTTAAAATTTTTATAAAAAGCAAAGACGCCTGGGCATCAAAATATATTTAGCGAGACACGGCGGGGATAAAATCTTAACGTCATCACAGCTCCCTGGTTTTAATAACTTTCTAGCTGCGGTTAAAGGCAGTCCACAACCACCACGTTATACGAAGGATACAATCCCGGAGGAAATAGACATAAGAGCAGAGGCCGGTTCTAAGAAAACAAGCGGAAAAGGATATTCAATTAAAAATCCTTAGGATCAACCGTGACATGTCCTGGTAACATCCTCAGTGATATATCACGGCTGGAAGTACTTATGGGTGGAAAACGAGCCGGAAACAACTCCGTCGAGATAATTAATGAAGCAGCTGATATCTGTAGACGATTATTTGCCGGCGGTATCATGGGCATTGATGTATATCGAGAACTCATTGCTGACTTAGTTGAAAATCACAGAGATGCCCATGGTTATTACAGCGATTGATCATTAATTGAAAAACTACTAGTTTTATAACAAGATGATCATACACTACAACCATGATAAACCCGTAAGCGTCTACGTAGTGAACTCACGATTGCCTGTTTACCACGCGTGGTACGGAGATGGTCTCGGCAGTACCATCGCGGGGTTATTTACAAGAATAGCCCCAAAAGTGGCGCCGCTAGCTAAACAATTATCAATGAAAGCCATTGATGTTATTCGTGATAGGGAATCGGCGCTGTTGGAAATCTTGCCGGAAGAGCATTTTCTTCCGCGAAAGATAAAATAACATCATTGTTGCGAAAGAAACCAACAGCGACGAAGTCGGTGGTGAAACCAACAGTGTTGCCATCAACGACAGTGATGCCTGCGAAAATCAGCAAAGCAATAAATAGCGCAGTGGAAGAAAAACTAGCGTCGCTGGCTGCTTCGGTGACTCCGTCGCCATAGACGGCTTCGCAGGTAACAGATAGCGATATCATGAACGCGATAGCAGGAAGTGGTTTAAAACGAAAACGAAAAAGACGATGATTACAAAGAGTTTCACAATTGAAAGCACTAAATAATAATAACAATGTTTAAACGAACAGCTGATCCCACGCCTGATATGGAAGCCCCAGTGCGCAAAGACGATTCCGTCCGCGATTATCAATTTTATTCCTATCATGCAATACAACCCGACCTACGATCGCGAATTGAACTTCAAGTTCAAGATACCAGTAAATACTTTTTGCCGTGTGAAGCATTTATTGAAATCGAGGGAAAACTCGTAACAAATGTTGCAGCTGATACTCTATATCCAGATGGTGCCAAAGTCGGCTTAGTGAATAATGGTATCATGGCGCTTTTGAAAGTGCAAAATATCTCATTGATGGAAAAGAAATTGAATCAATAGACCGCGAGGTTGATGTTGCAACAACAATAATCGGACTAGCAAGATATTCTGATGATTATATAAGGTCTGCTGGCCCGTATATGATGTTTGCTAAGGACGCTTCTGATCATCCTGAACACTCTCAGTATTCTAGGGTAAAGGCAACACGAGATACCGCATTTGATCCAGCACCAGTCGGATATACTAGACCGGCCGCAAATTTTGATGTCATAAATACCACTCCTAATTACAATTTAGGATTCGCAACACGAGTAATGATGTTGCAAGGACAACAACGATATGTTTCATGTGTAATTCCACTCCATCATATATTTTGATTCTGCAGAAATGTCAGAAAAGTTATTTATGGAGCCAAACACACAATTGCGTTAGTGCGAAGAGGCCATGACAACGATGCAATTTGGCGTGCTAATGATGTTGCTGATGGTAAAGTTGTTTTGAATAAAATAGTATTGTGGATGCCAGTAATGACCCCATCAATCGCCACGGAAGAGCGTCTACTTTCATTTATGGAATTAGGCGGCAAAAGTTGGCTAACAACAACGACTGATGTCAAACAGGATAATGTTGATGGTACATTTACATGGCACTTGGCATCAAAACAAGGCGTTTCAGCTCCACGTCATATATTTATTGCGCTGCAGAATCGGAATCGACCAGGCTCCCAAGAACGCATTCATATGATATTTGATCGATTAGGAGTCAGGGATGTTTCGCTGAGAATAAACGGACAACAAGAACCATCTGAGGATATACAGCTTAATTACGAAAACAACCATATAGCACGTGTGTATCATCGGATGCTGTCATATATGGGTCGTGATCAAAATGTTGATACTGGTTTACAAATATCGCAACTTGATTTTAAAAACCTATATCCGATTTATTACTTTTCGCTGGAACATCTTGATTTAACAAGGCAATCCGTCGTCGATATACTTTTTAGGGCTCGTATAGCCCCTGGTGGCGTTGATTATAGAGCGGTTGCTGTCATTCTCAGCGACAAATCAATGTTGTTAGAAGGGGCTGGCGGACGAATGAGAATTGTTGATGCACCAGTGGAAAGTATGTAAACGATTCACAATTAGATCAATTGAAAGCATAAATGTGTTTTACAATAAAATGCCATATAGTGTTGTTAGTGTCAAGCTGACTGATGGTCAGGTCAAGAAATTACGATCAAAATCCGCTAAAGAATGTGGAACAACAATAACGTTGAAACCGCGCAGATGTCCGGCGGTACACATAAAATATCATTGACGGATCGTCAAATAAAACATTTTAATGATGCGTTAAAGAAACAGCGAGGGGTTCAAATTGTATTTTCGAAGGCTGCAGTCACCAACATGATAAAATCAGGTGGTATATTTCCATTGTTAGCCGCAATACCAGCATTGATTGCAGCAGCTGCCCCAGCGGTGGCGAAAGCGGTGGCGTTGGGAGCCGTTGGTACCGCGGCAGGGATGGCGTTGAAAAAGGCAACTGGGAAAGGATATAAAAAAAAGGGAAAGGGTCTAAGACTACCAGGAACCCCGTATTCATGGTACAGCGGAAAGGGTCTGAGAATACCAGTAACGGTTTATTAGTTGAAAGTCCAATTCTTCCCATGTCCAATTTTGATTTAATTGATGCTGCTAAAAAACTAGCGATAAAAAACTTCAGAGGGTTTTTTATGAAAAATCAATTACCGAGAAAACCTAAACGCGTTGAAACCGGTATCATCAATCTTGATAACAGTAACGGATCGGGAACTCACTGGGTTGCATACGCGATTAATCCGCGTGGGATTGTCTATTTTGATTCATATGGGTTAGCCCCACCGAGCGAGTTTATGCGGTATATAAATTCAAAGAATCAATCAATTCCGATTTTTTTATTCCACTCTGCCAACACAACAATTAAATGATCCGCCGATATGCGGCCGTGAAGTATTAAATGTCCTCGCGGAGATTTCATCGTCACAGAAACCACCTCAACTGGTTTTAAACGAATAAACGAGTGGGAAATTACAAGGTAATTATAGAAAACCAATAAATTGAAAACCCAAGTTACGCTAACAAGAATGATTGATATTTGGGGGCGACCTCTATCAGCGTTAGAAAAACCCACCACGGGAACACAGGATGTAAAAAAAATAATTGAAGATGAAATCGCTGAGACGTTGAATTTAGCAAGTGTTGACCCAAACGAAATAGTTGTATTTCAAGATCGCCAGGGCAAATTGAAAACCAGTAATGTGTCGTTGGATGACATTTTAACACGAAGACATGACGCCGCCGATGACACTATTGCGCTGTTTCAGGATGGTAAACTCAAACCTGGCGTACTTGTTTCGACGGTCACAGAGAAACTAACAACAGTAGATAACACAGCAAACTCATTAAAATCACTCAACGATGAATTTGTTAAATTCAATCAACCGCTACAAGAGTTTCTTGGTGTTCCACGATCTAAGTATAATAATCATATAGTTGCTTTTGAAACACTATTAGGAGGCTTCGGCCAAACCAATAACATCGTTGATAAATTCGATCTACTGCTACGAGAATTTTTTGGTGTTCCACCAGTGACCACACCGAATATTGAAACGATAAAAACCGCAATCGACAATTTAGCAAAGCTACGATCTGAATATGATGCTCATACAAGTTTTTTTTAACACAATACGAATAATCGTCCTCAGAACCGTTGACGTCATTAATAAATTATTTGGTAAACAAGATATTAAACCTGAAGATGTTAAAACAACTCTAAATAACATCACTGCAAAATTCGATGAAATAACTCGGTTTGGTCGGCAACTGGGAGCAATCAACATAGATGTTACTACGATCAGAGGCAATCTCCAGAGACTTGAAAAAATAAAAATTCCTCGTGATAGCTTCAGCAATAACGTATACACAGTTCTATCTGGAACATTTGAGTGGTCACCAACATCTAACGCTTTACTCATCACAGCTACTGTCAAGGGTATTTATCGATTAACGCTGGTAGCACCAGTTCAATTTAATATATCATCGTCGAGTTCATCCGGGGTCAATAATGTGATATCAACGATCATCGACAAGAATACAACTGAACGGTTAACGATAAAAACCGATGATAAAGGTTTGGCTAAGGTATTAGTAACATGGTATGTGGAATTCGTGAAATAAATTTACAATTAGATTCATAATTGAAAACGCTAGTGTTTTTAAAATAAAAATGACATCAACGCCGTCACAATATCGCTATGATACAATCAAAGAATTATCAACGAAACTCAAAATACTCGCTGAGGAGTATGCAATAAAAATAAAAAAATACCGCAGGAGAATTACAGCCATTGACGTTACAGTGTATTCAGTATCTGGTGTAATGGCAGGAGCTGGTATTATACTGTCATCAGTGACAATGATAGCCCCGGTTGCTGTTCCAATTTGTATATCCGCGGCGACAACAATTGCTGGGGCTGCTAATGCAATTACTAAAAAACTATCATCGTGTTCTCAGGGAAAACTCAACGAGTATACAGTAAAACATCAAATAGCATCCAACGCGTACTCGCAATTATCCTCGTTGATATCATCATCGATTGATGATACAGTAACTACCGATGAAGAGTTCTCAGCAATGATATGTATTTATAATTCAGCGGTATCGAAATTAGAAATTGTAGACAATGAAAATAATAATGTCACTAAAACTCGAAGAGTTTCAACTGCTTCAACGAATAGCAGAAAATACCAACCCGGTGAAAACAAGCATGATCTCAATATCATCAACGAAATCCGAGTTTAGTGTAAACTTCCCCTCTCCGGTTCCCGTGAAGGAGATAGCGCTAGCAAAATTACGTGTATACCATAGTTGGCCTAATATCAGATCGGTAGCATTTGGTGGGCAGAGACCCAATAACTCCTTGGTGTTCGCGAATAAGAATAAAGAAGACGGGACTCCAGACTGGAACGTTGTTTCAATACCAACAGGGTCCTACCAAATCGAACAAATCAATAATGAATTCGCGGGTAGAATAAAATCGATTACTGGAGCAGAATCAAAAATCGCTATAACGGTTCACGAGCCAACGCTATCGTCCGCCATTGAAATAAAATCACATAATTAAGTCGTAGATATCTATAACAGCTCAATCAGAACCGTGTTAGGATGGCCTGAAAAACCACCCGGAACCGCCGACTTAACCACAGACTTACAATCATATCATGAAATCAATCCCGTATATCGAGATGATTTATCTGATATAAGAAAAGTAAAAATCGCCGATAGATTTATATTTACCAACAAAAACACGTTGCAATGGGATTTTATTATTAAAAGAACAGATGAGTCAACTGTTACTATTTCATTTACGCTAAATGACGTCACTGGCTATTTTAATGAAATTAATCAATTACATAAAACACAACTAGAAAAACTACAGCTGCAGAGGTGGGAAACAAAATATTAAATCAGCTTGTATCTGACATGGAATATATCAATGAACGAATTATTCAAACAATAATTAATGACAACAGCAACAATAAACAACGATTCCTAACCGGTTACAATATCACAGAAGCCGATCTGCGTAATTTCAAGTTTCCCGGATACAACGCGGAGGAACTAAAAACAATTGTTAGAAACAATATCAAGGTGCTACAAACACTAGATTCAATTATCCTCAAATATAATAATGACCCAGATGGCGGCGGTAGGCATATTGACCCGCACAATGTAAATATTTCCTCGGTGATTGCGCTCAATTTAGTATGTGATGCAATTGAAGGAAGCTATCAAATAGATCTCGAGCAATCAAATCAAGCCCAGCAGGGATATATTCTGTATTCATTTGCACCAACAGCACCTCTAGGATTTTTAATTGTTGAGAATCCAATTAATCCAGTCTATATGCGATGCCATAATAATTCGCAAACGAGAATTAATTTCAGACTCATTGACCAGTCAAATAATTTGATTGATCTGCAGGACGAGGTGTTAGCGATTAGTCTATTTTTAAAGTCCTAGGACTCGATCAAATATTTGGTTGAAATCGTAAAAACCCTTGTGAAAAATCATTTATAATTTTTGTTAACCTGTAGCAGCAGAGGGGGCGATGACAACATCGTTGCGACCAAAATTGATTGAAAAATCGCAAAGTCTCCGTTTGCTAAATGGAGACTTATTATTTTTGTGGTTAAAATATGAGATTCGCAATAAGGCTCTATTTTCCGATTTGAGGCTTCAATCAATTTTGTCGGAAAAAGTTGTAGGGTTCGTTCCCTCTGCTGCTAAGCAGAAGAAGAAAAAAGAAGACAGCTTTTTTTACAATACCCATATCGATTCACTTCCAGGTCAATGCCATTTTTACATGTATTGCTAAACCACTGAGCTGCCAAAACTGAAGCACTGGTTAGTAATGATCAAAACCTAGAAAAAAATAAAACACGGATAGAAAACAGCAGACCTTTGCCGATTACGCAGATTGTAGTACTGATATTACGAAAGAATAATCGATCACCTTGTACTTTTCACACTTCATTGACATTGTTTAAGTTTGTAATTTTGTTAGAACTCAGACAAATCTACAGTTAGATGTAACTTTATTATAAAATTTAAACTAATTGATTTGTTCTTTTTATAATGTTTGCTCATTAATTTTATTGTCTGCTATCACACTATTGGGGGATTTTTTCGTTGAAGGTATATTTATTCATATCTAGTTTGTAATTAAACTTTGATAGTTTAAACTTTCTTTTTATAGTTGTAACTTGTTACATAAATGATATTGATAACAATACACGATTTTTACAGCAGAATGAGGACTTCATCAACGCTCGCGAATTCTTAGTAGCAGACATCAGAATGGATGGGGAGCGACACTTCCTGCTGGCAACTGAATACCATTTAGGACTTTTGCGAGAAGCGAAACAGTGGTACATGGATGGAACATTTGTGAGCCATTCAGACAAACAGGTCAGCTCGTGTGCATCCCTGTCTTCATCAAAAGGAATGGCGCACAGTAGCAATTGCCGCTTTTGTTTTGTCTAATGAGCCAGACAACGAAGTCAGACTATTTGGCTGTAAATCATTATGTTAAAGCTTTCTTTCCCTCTGCCTGTTACAAAATTCGTTGACATTTCCAGCATGTTTATTGGGTAGATATATGCTAGATAGAAGAAACAGTAAGAAAATAAATACTCTCTGTGATGAGACTACGTCGTGATATCGCTGTATAAGCTAGGTATTTACTCTGTAGAATTTAGAATAAATTCAAAAAAATCTGTTATATGAAACAATGCTGTCATATAAAACGAATAGCGATAAGAATACAATCTTTAATTTAAATACCTCTACAGCTGAAGATTCTGATTTTATTTTTAGAAGGCTTCATTTAGAATTATATATATATATATATATATATATATATATATATATATATATATATATATATATATATATATATATATATATTCCTGAAACTTTGACTACTCGTTCCGATGTCGACGACATCGGACCAGACACACAAGGCCGTTATTCGGCTCGTAAGACATAGCACTTAAACAAAATCAACATGTGCTATGTCTTACAGGTAGGACTAGGAGGAACTTCGGTAAATATTATTGATCATAACACGCATGCGGGGACTTGCTCCAGGAACATTATTTTTACGAAATGAACCGTAATTTTTTATAACAATGATATATTTGATTTTATCACAAAAATAAGTAAGAATGATCACGTATCAGTATGGTTATTTTGAATTTCGCCCAATGAATAAAAAATTATGATCAATTTGTAAGACGTAACGGCAAAATGTACCGTCTAGAATCTCTCCATGAAGAAATGAAAAATTAATCGGGAAAATATTCATCATAGACTGATAATACTGAACAATTACTGAATAATTGATTACGGTCACATCAATTGCTGCTCACTTTTCCAAAGGGAGGAGTTCATGGAACACGGTTGGAATTCCTTGAAGATGTTAGCCTTAGTTGTGTCATATATGGTCACGGTGGACTGTGGAACACTATGTACGAGTACAATGACGTTGTATCGGTGGATATAACAGTGTGTTATCCGGGGAGTTTTCCCGGAATGGGAGAGTGTCATGAGTATTATGCGCTGTTTGGACATCCCAGTCATGAGATAACTAGAGTTTCAATAAATGGACTATTACCTGACTTTGACACGACTGGATTTGCCTGTATAGAACCATTTGAATTTGCTGAGAATTTACTCCAGTGTTAGGATTTAGTTGTGTTAACAGCTACACACAGACTAGCGAGAGAAATAAAAGAACGAGGTGTAAAATCACGTACTTATCACAGTTTCTTTCGGTACAAGGGTGATAAATGGACTCCTGAACGAATGGGCGAGAAATAAATGCCTACAATAATAATTTGGGATGCAATATACACCGTTTCATTAGATGTGTTAAACAAGTTTCTTTATTTGTTATTATTAAAAAATCCCGCAATGATATAATGCTTGAAAATATTTCAGAAACTTCTATAAATGAATTTTGGAATAAATGGAGACCAAACGATCTGATAGTGGAAAGTAGAAATATAATTCTTGATAAACTTCAACAGAAATTATTTATATTACATCGAGAGAAGTTCCAAATCTACACATACCATTATGTTATCGCCCAGCCGATACACGCAAATAAAATATTGAAGCTGATATACCAGGATCATCAGAGAAAAAAAACCTTGTGTTAAATGATATTGTCATAGGTCCTGTCCGCATTGTTAAAGATCCACTAAAATTGGAGAAACCTCCATGGATGCTAGAATGTACGCAATGACGATCCATTCATCTCAAGGATTAACTATTATTGATACAGTTTGTAACAAGAAAACCGGGTGGGATTTCCGAATTCACAACACTTTTGACGATGATATACTCTAGTATCATTTATTTTCGTTGGGCTAAATTTTCGTGCTTTGTATATAAAAAATGCATATTCGTGGGTTCTTAGATTTGTAGTTTTGTCTGTCAAATTTTACATATTAGTAGGTATTTAATTTATAGTTGAACCTCTTCCAATACCGAATACAAAAGAAATAAGCTATGGCGATGCAAACGGCGGTCACATTAATGTTTAAAACAATACTACCACCTGTATGAATATAAATCAAAGACCTGACACGTTCAATACTTACACCGTGCTTTTGACCAAGTGAATAACATGAGTCGAAGCCGACGTCAGCCATCAATATTATAAAAATACTTCCATCTCCATGAGCACAAATAAAACACCCATCAACGTAATCAGTTTCGCCATGTTTTCGTTTGAGTGTTCAACATCAATGGAAGCCGACGCATACAACAAAACCAGAACATATGAATGATCTTTTACTTAAACAACTGTCCATCAAACTGCACCATCAGTACTGTCTGACTATCATGGCGTTAACACAGTGGCTTAAAATTCAACTTAGATAACTCCTCGGTTCCTAGACTTTTAACCCATCCGAAGCTGCGCTTTCTTACCAGGCAGCTAATTACGCCATAAAACCCATGCTTTGGTTGAATGAAGGATCGACTTGAATAAGTATTAAATTTAATTTTCTATACTGTTATTTTGTATTATTTATTCTTTAATTTTTAGTATTGCTATTGTTTGAATGCCTTATGCTTTTTTCTATATTTTCTCTTTATCCTTACTTACATCACATATCGATTTAAAGCAGTGAGTATAAACTTAGAGCTATCAGATAGAGTACCTTATCAAACGTGTGCAATGAAACAATATAAATGATTTATAAATTTTGCGTTAAAAGGTTTATTAAGTAAACAAACATGTAAAACCTAATATTTAATTAACAAATTACAGTATTGACCTTGCTTTATGAAATACAAGTAGCTGTGCTAATCTCTAGGAATGAAACACTAAGAAAACGGGGGCAGGGAGAGTCATCATTCTAAGTGGCTCATTTTTCGTTGGGGATTTAAATTCGTGGTTCTTAAAAACAACGAAAACCACGAAAATTGGTTCCCCACGAATATTGATGGTACTAAAATATATAGAATGTTTAATAAAACATGACTGGAATCAGGCCCGCACCTAGAGGGGGACAACCATGGCACTTGTCTGGGGCCCGAGCTAGATAGATAAAATATACGCACATATTTGAAACACCAAAGGAGCCCGAACTCTGTCAGCTGCCTGGAGCCCAGAATTTCCTAGGTGCGGGCCTGCTGGAATGAGCAATTAATGAATACGTGCGTGTATGTATGTATATACAGTAATATATCCAAATATTAAATTAATTAACCTATGAACGCATACATGTAATAATGAAAAATACAAATAAATTACTTTACAAAATACAAAGACATGGGTTGAATGATTTACAGTGATTACACAATGAAAAGATGGATATCGTTCACTAAGCTAGTAAACAATGTGGAACTTTCTCATGTAGTAAAATGGTTTCAATCAGTGAAATTATGGATACCAAAAGAGACAGATAAACATCTTATCTTTACAGTCCCGGGAGATAAACGGGTTTTTGCAAACCCCCAAATTAGCCCACGGCTACAAGATTATATGTAAAGAGATACGCTCCATCATCAGCAAACTTTATTTCAGCTCAACGACTGCTACAGATCAGCTTCACAGCTGCTACGGTTAATTCTTGTGGTTGTCTTTACACACTTGGAACGTTAGGGTCACTCTAGCCATCCTGGATACTCAAGACAGCTCTTCACAGCTCTAGATACTCGGGACATTCCGGACAGCTAAAAACATATATAATACCGTGTACTATATATACATGACACGGGCATTAAAACGTAATAACGTTATACACGATAAGTTATACAGATTACAATATCGGCACAAAAGTACAATCAACAAGTTCAGAAAAGAAATCTAACCCTACTCGAAAAGAATCCTACTGTTCTAAACACTTTTTAAAAATGTAGCTCAATATTTCTAATATAAATCTCTTGGTAAGTCACAAACACGAATATAACTATTTGAATTATTCTGCGTAAACCAAAGCTACATACAAAAATAGACGTAGTAGTACAATAGTTATATCTTATATACAAGAAATTAATATACTTGCATACCTCTACAGCTGAAGACGTGCAAGTCCTTTTAGTAGACCTCTGATTGACAAGACTATCCGTAACATAAAGAGCTTTACCTATGGTGAGGAATTTATATACATATCGCCTGTGCACTGGAAGCATTCGGTTCTACCTATCAAAAGCACTTAGCAATTGGGGCATTGGATGGATCGAACTCACTAGTTTGAAATGCGACAAAATATACATTAATGACCCTCGGGTATCGTTGTATACCAAATATGAAACTCTAGAGTACAAGTAACTAATAAATAAAAGGGTTTCTACAATTCAGTGACAATACCTCCCACTTAAAAAGTGGTAACATATTTAGAAAAAAAATCACGGAATGTGAACATAAACAATTGTTACAATCAATTGTTTGATTATTTGGGACACATGATCTTCTGTCTTTTATTACCAGGTACTTTTCCTATATCTGACAATTCTTCTAATGAGAGTGATCTAATCAGGAAGTAAAGTACAACTTTGTTAACGTTCCTCTCCATTATGTAAATGTGTTATCAGACTTAGTCTCGGGACCCGTGACAGTCGGAAGGGTGTTTTCATTACCAATTGAGGGCGTTCATTTATTAATAGGATATCACCAAATTAGAGATAAGGTTGTGGTTAATATACCTGTAACATAAGAGCCCTGTTTCAATAAAAAGTCGATCCTATTGTAAAAGAAACTCTGGTTTATTCCCAGCTTGAGCATTTACTAGAGCTATGATAAAGAATGCTCTTTTTAATGATGTTGATCAGGAAAGTATTTCTCTAGTTGACACATGTATAGGTCAGGCTTTTGATGAGGTCACTTTTACTCATCATTTGGATAAATAAAATAGTATTGATCCCAGTGATTCTCTTTAACTTTTCATTCTCTTTATTCTAATCAGGGTGACAAATGACAATCACTTGTCGTCGAACAGGAAAAAGATCCGATATCTTCTGTTTATTTCAAAGATACATTAGAGAAACTGAAGTCACAGGAGTACCTTTTATTATTTCATTAACAGTGGGATCCTTGTGAGAAAATAGAGACCACCTGAGATACATGCTGGTGTCGATTGGTCACTATACTATCAAACTGTAATTTCAAAATCGTACAGACGAAATTCTTAGTCTGGCCCGTAAAATTCCGTTGGCTGATAATTTAAGGATCATGTTACGTATATCTGATTTGATATATAATTGTTTTAATTTGTTTTAGAAATGATGTTTTTCCAAAAGATCGGATGACCGAATTATTCTCTGGTGAACAATTAATGTTCACCGAGTTCCTGACATTGATTCAAATGATTGGTTGTTGCCAAGGTCAAGATGGGATTAGTGAAGAAGTAAACAACTTTTTATTCCTAATATAAAAATTATGTGATATAAACGATCACGTGACTCCTTCCCCCTTCGTGATTTTGAAATTTTGGGGATTTTCTTTTCGAAACTGCATATCATAATATGATATAATCTTTGTTTTAGTGAAATATAGTTTGGTTCTGCGCTTTTGCAAACGACGTTCATTTCCTGTTATACTAACCAATTTTTTAATCCATGCTAAAAATTCTTCAGCTCATTTGGATTTCAAAAGATTAGAAAGATTTCATAAAGCTTTGAAAAATATGATTCGGTCATATTGTTTTGATACTGGTAAAGCTTGTGAGGAATGCACTCTTTTCCGTTTGTTTGATGTCAAGGAATCAGTTCAAGAATCTTTAGTATTGAGCCTATATTGAACTAATTTTTGGACATACTGTGTGTGGACCATTGAAGTTGTTAAAAGAGACTCTTCTTTCCGATGAAAGTGCCGAAATAAATCTTCTCGATTATGTTTCCAGTTGTAAGTATACGTTGTCAAAGGCTATCATATTGCAAGAACTAATATGCAATATGCAAAAGTGAAATTTAGGAATAATACAAATGCAAAGGACACGAGTTTTCAACCTGGTGATAGAACCCTGGAACTCTTGCCTGTGCTACAGACACCTCTTCAAGCCATTTATTATGGTCCTTACACAGCTGAAAAGAAAGTAAATGATTTATATTATATTATCAATAATCTTTGTAGGAGAAATTAAAACATGTGTACCATATACATATCTTAAAGGTATGTTAGAAATTATAGCCAGGTTAACCAAGTAATTACTTTAGTTATATCTGTCCCACTCATTGAAGACTTACGCGAATTGGTCTGTATTGGGTTTGGAGTAACAATCTTCAGAATTTAGAATATATGAATAATCTGTACCAGAAATGGCAGCAACAAGAACAACAATATATTAAAGTAGTTATTACTTGAATATGAGCACTTTTTTCCAGATGCTCCTACAAGAACAAATAAAATATACCACGACGTTGAAATTGTAAATTACACACATGTGAAACAACCCCGAACAGGATGAACCATCTCAAACATGATTGTTTGAAAATAGAAATTCAGTTCTTGATGGAGAATGTTTTCATACAATAGTAATAGTGAGTGAAGAAAAAACGAAGAAAAATAACTTACTTTTATTGCGAATTAAATCCCAAAATAATCCAAGAATTACAGAAAGAAGTCCTAGTAATTTAAAGTCCTGAATAAAATTCAGCAATAGTCCAGAATAAATCCAAACCTAAAAGCAATGACGCATCTCATGTAGCTCCTAGTGTGTTGATGTGGCAACAGTCTTTTGTTGTATCACATAAATCAAATGCAAAGTGTGCATACACTATAAATTCCAGAGAATGTCTCTATCCAAGAATTTTATCAGAACACTTTTAGATTTACAGAAAAAATGATCACTTGAACTCAATAGTTTAAGAAATAAAAGTCAGCACAAAATTACTGGTCATAACGTATAACATAGTTTCTTATTGCTAGATCGTAAAGCAACTGATAAAATCCTCTCAGTTACAGCCTATTAAATTCTCTACTTGATCTCGGGTCACAATTAGCATTTACTAAAATAATTTACCTAATTGAAAATAACCTGCTAGAGTGATCCTGATGTTAGAATAATAAATAAAGAGAATGACCTGCAAAAAAACTTAACAAAATCCAAAAACCATAATCCAATAAATATTTACTTTTTCCAGCAACAATGATACTAGTTTTAAAGATATACACATGGATAATAATTTAGCTATAAATTAGTTGTTTACAAACCGATCCTAAGGCCTAGTGGTTAGAACGTCCGCTTCGGATGCGGGAGGTCGTGGGTTTGATCAAAAGCCGAGTCATACCAAAAACTTTAAAATAGTAAATGCATATGCCTCGATTGGCGCCCATCAATAGGAGCTCAGATTTAGGACTGGTCGGTCTGATGTTAGGATAATGTGACTTGGTGGGACATCATGTTACATATCTGCGACATGATGTCACAGTGCTAAACATCAGTATAAACTGCCACACTGCAGATATCATAGCGACATGACTGAAAAATTATTAAAGCTACGTTAAAAAAATAATTTAGCTATCTAGTAGTTGTTTACAATAAATACTGTAAAAATGTCAATTTGGATCAATCAGAAATGAACTCCAATTTGGACAAAGTCAAGTCAACTATACAATGCCACACAACAACATAATTAAATAAAACAAAGCAAATTAAATACACATAACAGTGAATATATATATATATATATATATATATATATATATATATATATATATATATATATATATATATATATATATATATATATATATATATATATATATATATATATTTATGAATAAATAGAGATAAACAGTTTTATTTGTACTTTTAATATGTATGATGCAAATTAATTAATGTATATAAATATATATTTTTTAAAAAAAATATATATATATATTACATTAATGAAGGTCGTAAAGTGCTTTGGAATTTAGACCTTTTGGATATACTGTATTAAGACGGTGAATCCAGAAGGTTTCTTTTAGCAAACGTTCCATTTCAGATTCAGCTATAACAATAGGTTGAAAGGAAAAATCTTGCAAAGTACGAGAACTATTGACGTCACATATTTTGCATGTGATCAAATAAATAACGTTTGATGTTGCACAATTAGTATCACAATGCATATTAAACGTTTCTTTTGTATTACTACTACTGAAAGAAGTACTTTCATTAATAAGAGAACAGTGCGAACATCTAGGTCTATTACATTTAGTTGCTGATCCTTTTTTGTACGATGTTAAAAAAGAAACGTACTGGATTCACCGTCTTAATACAGTATATCCAAAAGGTCTAAATTCCAAAGTACTTTACGACCTTCATTAATGTAATATATATAATTTTTTTTTTTAATATATATTTATATACATTAATTAATTTGCATCATACATATTAAAAGTAAAAATAAAACTGTTTATCTCTATTTATTCATAAATTTTACACATATTTACCAATAGAGATACAAGTATCTTGAAGATCCAGTTTTATATCTTTCTATGTATTAAATATTAGTGTGACGATTTTACCCCAACCCCTTGTATGTAGGTATAAGTTACTATAACTTGTGATTCTGACTGGCCTTGTACATGTATAAATTGTATGTCCGCCTGACCCAGCTGTGATGTTTCAAATTGTTCTAAGTTAGCTAATCCCCTTACGTAAGATGGTCTTTGTTAGCTCTCGAGGGGAGAGGAGACTGTGTCCATCGCGGACGGGTGACGTAACCACATCAAAGGACAGGACAGCGCCAAATAAGAAGCCTGTAACAATTGATAGAGACACAGACAGACATTCGGATGATTGACAGTCGAACGACTGACCAGAGTCGATCGCCCTCCAATCGAAATGCGATGTGGGTGGGACTTTGTTCGAAAGATTGGAGATAATACCCGATGCTTAGTAGGAATTAGTCAGTTTGCTACAATAAGAAGAGAAGTAGAACTCCGTACGGCCAGACGAAAATTGGTGGCAGAATCAGATTTTGGAAATCAAGGAAATCTTAAGATAGCTTCAAAGGTCAGTGTGATTTTTGTTTGATTTCTGCTTGACACGTCTGCGGAATTGAAGGATTCTCGTATGTATATTCATTTTACTTGTATTGTAGTATGAATAGTTAATTATGATATTAATATTTTGCATCTTTCGTGATGTTCGTTAGTACCTTTGCTTGCAATTGATTATGATGTAAATTCGTTGCATCTTCTTCATGATATTATTATATTACACCTTATTTTGTGAGGTAAAATGTTGCTCTTCTTTTGTCAGTAATATGTGTGCATATTATTTTGTGAATTATTACGTTTACGCCCTTATGAAAGGACGATTTGTATTCGTGAAGAATTGTATTGTTTGTTAGCCGCTATAAGAATTAATATTATAATTTTTTGTGTAGGTATATTATGGTAGACTAGCACTTTGTTTACGTAATGATATATTTTGCCATTGAATTAACGGATTTCCGTTATTGCAATTTGAATGTGAATATTGTAGATTTGGCACGCTTGTGTAGGAAATATATATAAATATATATAAATATATAGTCATATTACTAATAGTAGTAATATTATAATACAATGATATCTGAAATATTTGTATGTATATACTGATAGGGCTTAGTATGTAGATGTTTGAATTCTTTGTGAGATTGTGTTATGGCGTCATTTTGTAAGCGGCGGAAGCGTATGGGAATTTCGATGTGTGCGCATGCGTGACCAAAAATGTCCCGCCTTAAACTGATGGTTCAATTCAGTGACTTAGTGTGAGGTAATATTCATCACCCTATGCTAATGCATTATACCTTTCAACAGGAAGCTTTCGGGTGACGTTGAGAGAATTCCGGGGGAATTTCGGGTGACGTTGAGAGAATTCCGGGGGAATTTCGGGTGACGTTGAGAAGAATCGGAAGGAGAGAATTCCGAGTGAATTTGAGAGATACCGAGTGAATTTCGGGTGACCTCAAGAGATACCGTAGAAGAGGAAACGGAAGTAGAGATAGAAGAGAAAACGGAAGTAGAGATAGAAGAGAGAAGAGGAAACGGAAGTAGAGATAGAAGAGGAAACGGAAGTAGAGGAATCGGAAGGAGAGAAAGACGAAAGGAGATAGATTTAGATGAGTAACACTCAAGAAGGGAAAATATTTCTCACACTGAAATCAAATGATGATCTAGGGATCATTGGGTCAAGAGTGACATTGATTGCTTAATATCTTTAAAATTTTCATTTATTAAATTGTTATTGTTTAAATTTCATCTTTGTATTTCTTTTAATTTAACTGTCGGCATTGCTGACTGGGGGCTCGTAGCCATATATAATATATTGTCCAGAACTAACATTCTGAATGCGGACCAGGGGAACTTCCTCATAATTCTTTAAAGTCTATAGGAAGAACCCACCCCTACTAAACGAGGCCCTTCACAATTAGTAATATGTGAAATATATATATGTATATGCAGTGGCGTCGCTAGGGGGGTGCGGGGGGTGCGGACCGCACCGGGTGACACCATTTCAGAGGGGTGATACCAAAATTAAAAATCGCAAATTTTGCAGAGTACACACTGCTCGGTCTAGTCGGATTTCATAAGCGGATAACCGATCATAGTTAAATACATGACTAGCAGGCACAGGCTGCCACCATGCAGTCTGCAGAGCGTCTGGTGCTTATTTGAATAAGATTCAGAGCTGGTCGTAGCAAAATTTCGAAGAAGAAATCCATGGTGGTAGTCTGGAGGGGTGACACCATGAGTTTACCGCACTGGGTGACACCAACCCTATCGACGCCCCTGTGTATATGTGTATGTATGTGTATGTATGTATATATAAGTATATATGTGTGTGTGTATATATATATATATATATATATATATATATATATATATATATATATATATATATATATATAGGGGATAAAAAAAAAAGGGGATAAAAAAACAACACAAACGCCGATAAACTTGTGCGACTAGTTTCGCATTTATGCTTCTTCAGGCACAAACTTTATTTGAAAGAAACTGATGACGTCTATAAAGTTATCTTTATATGTGTATATATATGTATATATATATATATATATATATATATATATATATATATATATATATATATATATATATATATATATATATATATATATATATTTCCATGTCCATGTTATTTATTAAAGAATAAGAAAAGTAGGTTACAAATGTACAAACGTAAGCTATGACGTCATATTGTTTATGTCATATTGTTTACTCAGAAACATGATATATTTAATGACGTAAGCAATCATAACAAATTCAGTTTGAATTCAGTTTGATAAAGCATTAAAGCGAAACCGGTCACAACATTAATACGTGTTGGTGTTGTTTATTTTATATATATATATATATATATATATATATATATATATATATATATATATATATATATATATATATATATATATATATATATATCTTTGCGTGATATAGCAAAAGTCGTACTTGACAGTGGATAACACTGCATTCACCAAAATAGCTAGCCATGACCATACATGCACATAATAATAATAATAATAATAATAATAATAATAATAATAATAATAATAATAATGATGATGATGATGATGATGATGATGATGATAATAATAATAATAATAATAATAATAATAATAATAATAATAATGAGGACTTTGTATGGCGCCTAATCTTTAGAAGCTCTAAGCGCTTTGCACCATCTATAATGATATTACTACACTACAGAAAAACAAATGACAAAAACAATGAAATTGGAAAACATAAAAACATGCTGAAAACATATAAGATACAAAACATTACTAGGTCTCTAAGTTTGTCCCTGCAGTCGAAAAAAGTGAGTTTTAAGAGCACTCTTGAAAGGGACCACCGTGCCTAGTGTCTAATTTCAATGGTATAATTTGTGTTCTTTTGACTATGTAGAACTTGAACCACTGTAAGGCTATATTCTGAATGCCAAATACATGATGAAGACGGTGAAGTAATATATCATGGTCTATTGTGTCAAATGCTGCAGACAAATCCAGGAGGGCGAGGACTGTAATCTTTTCACTATTCAAAGCAGAGAGAATGTCACTAAATACTTTCAGATGAGTAGTTTCCGTACTGTGGCAAGGGCGATACGCAGACTGTTTTAATTCAAATGAGATACAAGTTAGGTTAGAACAGTATTTATTATATCAGTATTTATTATTATATCAAAATGTTGATAAAAGGACTTTCTAATTTCAACACCTTCTATCCCGCCATACGGAAACAAATTATAGAGGGTATTGGTGTTACTGCAAGCTTTAAATTATACGCGTAAAATCGATCAATCGTCATTTCCTATGATAATGTAAAATCAATACATATGCATTTTGTGCTGCCAAACATGGGCGTCCACTTGGATGTTTCATCGCCAAATTTTTCCTCCATTATATCATTTCAAGAGCTACTAGCGAAGTATAATATTCTTAAATTAGTCTTATGTTTCACTATGTTAGACGTATCTAAGTTGATAATGGCAATGAGGAGCTATTAGGAGTGCAGTAATGTGCTGTAAACGTAATCATGTAGCCACGTGGTATTATAGCTGAGGTCAGAACCGTTGTACTAGTGACATTTGAACCGCCAGTCAGACTCGGGCAAGTGAACCATTATGCTGATGACAACATAATTAAGAATACTGACTTTCATGTGATTAGTAGTCGTATGGTATTTTTATCACAGTAGTATTTGACTACTAAAACCAATCACATTAGTATTTGACTACTAAAACCAATCACATTAAGCAGCAGGGAGGGCGAATCAGACAACTTTCAAGGCAAATATTTTTTAATCAAAACCCTTTTACGAAATCGTAAAAAAAAATGCCAGCGTCGTTTAACAAACGTTCAGGCAAATATTTTTAAGCAAAACCCTATTACGAAAACGAAAAAGAATATCTTACAATGATATGCCAGCGTCGTTGTCATCGCCCTCCCTGCTGCAATGGGTTAACAGAATATTGTATCAAGTCCCACACGATATCGAGTCCTTTGGGTCTGATAAATTTATTGTCACAAATCCATGTGGAATTGACTGAGCGCGGCTAAAGAAATTTCTAAATCGATTATGATCCATATCACCGCAGCACCAAGTTTGCCAAATATTTCTAAGAGTATGAGTATCAACTCCGTTAAATAAACACAATAAATTGCAAGCAATTTACGACGAAAATCCTTTTAGGATTTTACAAACAGACTAATTTGTAAGACCTCATCTTTTTGTAAATCAATCAGATTATTAGACTGGTCAGTGAGTTTGAAATTAATTCTCGTTAGCGAATCATTATGACATCGCATATAGACTGGATTAACCGGAGACTCAATTATTAAAAACCCTGGAGGGGCTATTGGTGCAAATGAATACAAAATATATCCTTGCTGAGCTTGATTTCATCGTTCGAGATTTATTTGATAGCTTCCTTCGATAACATCACATACTAAATTGAGCGCAATCACCGAGGATATATTCACATTTTGAGGAGCGATATGCCTGCCGCCTCCGTCTGGGTCATTATTATGTTTGAGGATTTTTATTTCCGGTGATGTTGTTTTTTTCCATGCGTCGTAAATTATTTTAAAACCAACATCGATGGCATCACTGAGAAGTTTTTTTAGTTCTGGTACGTTATATCCTGGTAGTTTGACTGTTGGAATATCTTTGACGGGGATTTTATAGTCTGTTGCAAACTTTGTTCTCGATTGGGGGTTATCGTCATCTAATATATCCTGAATAATTTTCAAATTAAATGTTTCCATATCGTCGATAATTTTATTGCATGTTTCTACGACGCTGATAAATTCATCTCGGGTGAGAGAGCCGGATTTAAGGGGTATTAACAACAGTGAAAAATCATTATTCGTTGCTGTGAAATTTTCAATAATTTTAGGTTCGTTAATAAAATGATATCCCTCTGTTTCCTCCCATTCCTTCTCTCTCCCAGTTAGTTGGTATCCGAGACTAAAAAAATCTATAGTGACTTGGTGATCTATATAACTTTTTATTGGATTATCAGGTTTTATCCTGTCGGTGATATAATCAGTTTTTTGTGGTTCAGGTGGTAAATTAACGGCTTCTCCCCGGGGTGGTAATTCAGGCCATCCCAGTATTGTCCTTATAGAACTCTGATAGATATCTACGACGTATCCTTCTGTGCTTATTTCAATGGCAGACGATAGCGTCGGCTCATGAACCGTGATAGCGATTTTTGATTCTGTTCCAGTAATCGATTTTATTCTACGCGCTAATTCAGCATTGATTTGTTCAATTTGGTAGGACCCTGTTGGTATCGAAACAACGTTCCAGTCTGGAGTCCCGTCTGGTTTATTCTTATTTGCAAATACCAAGGAATTATTCGGTTGTTGACCACCAAATGGTGCTGATCTGATATTAGGCCAACTGTGATACACTCGTAGTTTTGCTAGCGCTATCTCCTTCACGGGGACTGGGCTAGGGAAATTCACACTGAATTCAGGATTCGTTGATGTTATTGATATCATGCTTGTTTGTACTGGGTTTGTGTTCTTCACTATTTGTTGAAGTAATTCCATCGGTGTTGTCATTGTTATTATACTCATGATTTATTTCTAATTTTGATATCGCTTATTCATAGACACGTACCATCACTGAGAACTCACTATCTGATATCGTTGAGGTTATTGAGATCATGCTGGTTTTCGGGTTCGTGTTCTCCACTATTTGTTGAAGTAATTCCATCGGTGTTGTCATTGTTATTATACTCATGATGTATTTCTAATTTTGACATCGCGGAATCATAAATACTGACCATCGCTGAGAATTCACTATCTGACATTAATGTATCATCGAGGATAATTGCGAGTATGCGGTTGATACAACATGAAATTGAATTAAGTAATCTTGCAGTTTATTCTGGCTGCATGATGATTTTTTTTTTGTTATCCCGGTTGATATACCCGCGATTGTAGCCGCCGCAGAAATGCAAATTGGAACTACGACCGGGGCAATCATTGTAACCGATGCAAGTATTATTCCGGCGCCAGCGAGAACGTCTGACACCGAATACATGGTA
This sequence comes from Unio delphinus, assembly GCA_029339505.1. Classification (NCBI taxonomy): domain Eukaryota; kingdom Metazoa; phylum Mollusca; class Bivalvia; order Unionida; family Unionidae; genus Unio; species Unio delphinus. Next base: position 11,181,046 of record JAQISU010000035.1, on the reverse strand, counting down.
ACATCAATTGCGGTGATTCTTCGTCGGTATTTTTTTATTTTTATTTGATACTCCTCGGCGAGGGTTTTGAGTCTAGTTTGAAATTCTCTGACCTGATCATAGCGATATTGCGATAATGAAATCATTTTTATTTTAAAAACGCTAGCGTTTTCAATTACGATTTCAATTTAGTTATTTGCTTAAATCCGCTACAAATTCCAAATACCACGTTGTTGAAACCCTAACCAAATTTTTATCAGTAGATGTTATCGTGAACTTTTCAGTTGTATCCTTGTCGATGATCGTTGAAATCGTATTTTTTTACCCCGGATGAACTCGACGATGATATATTAAATTAAGTCGTTGTCACTAGTGTTAATCGATAAATACCCTTAACGGTTGCAGTGATGTCTAATTTGTTGTTTGTAGGAGTCCACGCAAATGATCCGTGTTGGATCGTGTATACTACGTTATTGGTTTTCTCATGAGGATTTTTTGTTTTTTCAATGATTGTTATCATCCTCGGAAAATCAGTTTTGATGGCTTCGATGAAGTTTTTCGTCTCATCGATGGATTTTTTAATATCAGGGAGTTTTATTTCAATTGTATCCAACGGGGTTCCAAGAAATTTATCCACGATGTTTCTACGAAAATTTGAAAACTGTTTTCCGTGTTCTTCAGTTTTATATTGAAGTGTTGTTAGTTCCAACACAGAATTTTTCAACTCATCGTTGAGAGTTTCTAGTCTATCTGTAATAGTCGAAAAAAGTACACCCGGTTTGAGTTTACCCTGATCGGAAAATAACGCGATAGTATCCTCGATTGCGTTTCGTTGTTTAACCAAAATATCATCCAGAGAAATATTACTTGTTTTCAATTTACCCTGACGATCTTGAAATACAACTATTTCCCCGGGATCAACACTTGCTAGGTTCAAAGTCTCAGCTATTTCATCTTCGATTATTTTTTTTTATATCACCGTTGCAGTGCCATCGGGTTCGGGTTTTATCAGCGCTGATAGAGATCTCCCCCAAATATCAATCAAGTTATTGTAAAACTCTCTCTCTCTCTCTCTCTCTCTCTCTCTCTCTCTCTCTCTCTCTCTCTCTCTCTCTCTCTCTAAAAATCGATTACTAGTGTATTCATTTACGACAACATGAGGTGGTTTTCCCCTTGGGTTACCCAAAGAGTTAGAAATAGCATCGAGGACATTTAATACTTCGCTGCCACATATTGGTGGATCATTCATTTGTTGTGTTGGTAGCGTAGAATACCAAGTCTTCATTGGAAAAGTTTTATATAAAGCATGAATTCCTTCGGCGGTGCTAATCCATATGAATAAAAATAGACAATCCCACGTGGATCAATAGCGTATGCAACCCAGTGAGTTCCAGGTCCGGTGCTATTATCAAAATTAATAATACCGGTTTCAACGTCATTAGGTTGTGCCGGCAACTGATCTTTCATAAAGACACTCCTGAAGTTTTTAATCGCTAGTTTTTTAGCGACATCAATTAAATCAAAATTGGACATAGGTGTGAAATCCTTCGGATTTCCAATCGAAGATTCCCGAACTAGTAAACCGTTCCTGGGATTCTCAGACCCTTTCCGCTGTACCATGAATACGGGGTTCTTGGTAGTCTTAGACCCTTTCCTTTTTTTTACCAGATCTGCAAACGGATCCGCCAGTTGCTTTCTTTAGTGCCATTCCGGCCGCGGTAGCAACTGCTCCTAACGCTGCCGCTTTAGCTACCGCTGAGGCGGCCGCAGCAATCAGCGATGAAATCGCAGCTAACAGAGGGAATATACCACCAGTCTTTTCCATGTTTTTAATCGCGCTGGCAGAAAGACTAACCTGGACGCCTTTTTTTGCTATAAGTGCATCATTGAAATGTTTCACTTGACGAGTTGTCAGCGACAGTTTATTTTCCCCGCCATTCATTTGATTAGGTTTTAGCGTTATTGTGGTTCCACATTGCTTAGCTGATTTGGATTGTAGTTTTTTTTTAACTGACCAGGTGTCAACGTGACATTGATATTTCTATACGACATTATCCAAAAACAGATTGATTCTAATGGGAAATCTCTTCAGGATTTTCAATTACATATTTTCCACTGGTGCATCTACCACTCTCATTCGTCCACCAACACCTTCGAGTAGCATTGATTTATCACTGAGAATGACAGCAACCGCTCTGTAATTAATAATACCACCAGGACGAGTTACACGGGCTCTAAAGTGTATATCAACGACAGATTATCTTGTTAAATCAAGATGTTCCAATGAAAAGTAATAAATCGGGTATAAACTCTTAAAATCCAACTGTGATATTTGCAAACCAGTATCAACATTTTGATCCCGTGCCATAAATGACAGCATATTGTGATATACACGTGCAATATGGTTGTGATTGTAATAAAGTTGTATATCCTCGGATGGTTCCTGTTGGCCGTTTATTCTCAGCGAGACTTCTCTAACACCTAACTGATCAAATATCATATGGCTGCGTTGTTGATTACCAACTCGCTCATTATTCTGTAATGCTACAAATATATGACGTGGAGCTGAAACGCCTGGTTTTGATGCCAGGTGCCATGTGAATATATCATCGACATTATCCTGTTTAATATCCGTGGTCACTGATAACCAACTCAACAACGACTTTCCTCCTTGATCCATAAATGACAGTAATCGCTGTTCTGCTATGATTGATGGAGTTAACACTGGCATCCACAATGATAGTTTTGTTAAAATGACTTTACCCTCGGGAACACCAGCATCACGCCAGATTGCATCATTATCAGTACCCTTTTGCACCAGCGCTACTGTATGCTTCGCTCCATAAATAACTATTCGGACGTTTCTACAGAATCCAAATATATGATGCAGTGGAATCGCGCATGAAAATTGTCGACGCTGTCCTTGCAACGTTAATACGCGTGTTGCAAACCCTAGGTTGTAGTTAGTAATATTATTTATGACATCAAAGGTACCAGCTGGTCTTGTATATCCGGCTGGTGCTGGATCAACTGCAGTAGCTTGTGTTGCCTTTACTCTAGAATACTGGACGTGTTCAGGGTGATCAGTAATATCCTTAGAAAACATCATAGATGGACCAGCTGATCTTGTATAATCATCAGAGTATCTCGCTAACCCTATGATTGTTGTGGCAACATCAACATCACGGTCTATTGATTCAATTTCTTTTCCATCAATGAGATATCTTGCACTTTCGAATAACGCCATTATGCCATTATTGACAAAACCAACTCGGATGGTTGGGTTATTGTCATATGGTGTATTAGCTGCAACATTTTTTACGAGTTCACCTTCGATTTCGATAAACGCTTCACAAGGCAAAAAGTATTTACTGGTATCATGAACTTGAAGTTCAATTCGCGATCGGAGATCTGGTTGTGTTGCGTGATAAGAATAAAATTGATAATCGCGTATAGAATCATCTTTAAGTACTGGGGCGTCCATATCAAAGGCTGGTTCAGGTGAACTTGTGAACATTTTATTATATATTCATTGATCTAAATTGCAAAGCAATTTCATTGGAAACTCTTAGTTTCATTGGAAAATTCGTTTCACGGTCGTCGTAAACCACTTCCTGCTATCATATTCGCTGTTATATTATCCTGTGAATATCCTTCGGATGCCGCCATCTGCGCTAGTTTTTCATCTACTGCGTTATTTATTATTTTACTAACATTTGCAGGCATCACTGCAGTAGATGGTAACGGCGACAACTTCGTCATCGGTTTGGATTGAAATCCTTTGGATTTCCGCCGTCGAACTAACGCTGTTATTTTATCCTTTGCGGTTGAAAACGCCTTCTCGGCAAGATCATCAGCGAAATCTCCAATTTTGCTAATACCCTTATCACGAATAACATCAATAGCCTTCATTGATAGTTGTTTAGCCAACGGCATTACTTTTGGTGCCATTCTTGAAAATAATCCTAGAATGGTATCACCGAGGCCATCTCCATAGTATGCGTGGTATTTTGGCAATCGTGAATTTACCACATACTCGTTAGTTGGTTTGTCATGATTGTAGTGTATAATCATTTTTATTCAATTATTAAACACTAACGTTGAATTGCATTTCAATCACTATGATACCCACTTTCCGCTAACTCTTCAATGAAATCTCGGTATGTGCTGATATCCATGATACCACCCTGAAATAACCGTCTACAGATATCAGCTGCTTCATTAATTATTTCCTGTGAGTTATTTCCAGCTCGTTTTCCTCCAATGAGAACTTCTAATCGTGTAATATCACTGAGAACACTACCAGGACAGAAACTCGAAGAGTTTCCAACGCTAGCGTGAAAATCCGTAGGATTTTTCCCAACTAAACCACTGCCTGTTTTTGAAAATCCTTTGGTTTTTTCAGTGATACCGGTTGCACCTTTTTCAGGATCAGCTTCTCTCGTTATTTTCATCTGTTGGGGGGATTGTGTTATATCAATAAATTTTGATTGTTCTGGTAATCTAAGAAATCCGGTATCCGATTGCTCCCCTATAGATGATTCAGCTTTTTTATTGCTGCCATATACTTCTGAAATGTTTTATCATCTTCTCTTGCTTGAGATGAATCTGATAGTATACGATATAACCCTTTATACCAATCTTTTTTAGGGGGGAGATTATAATCACCGTGGATATATTTTCTTCTCTGAGGAAAACTCCTAGTGACAAATTCGGCTAATTTTTCCATAGAATCAAATTTTTTATTTCTTAATTCATCTAATTTACCGGGAAGAAATTTTTCATTGAATGCAACTCGTCCACTAGTAGTATCCCCCCCCCCTTCTTCTTGAAATTCAGGCGGGAGTGGGGGAATATCTTCTTGAAGTTCTCGTTGTTGTTCTGAAGCGGTTGATATATCCTGAGGCAGTGTTTTAAAGGATTTTTTTGTTTGTTTAGTTCTCTTTGCTATTTTTTCTAATACATGGAGAAAATACTCTTCTTGTTGTTTTCCTTGTTTAGAAATTGCCGATGTTACATCCTTAATAGCGCTAATTAACGGCCTAAATAATTCTTCATATCCTGCAGTAAAATCGGTCTGAAGGAGTTGTCGTTGTTGCAATTTATTCCTGACAGAGTCGCAAATTGGTATAAATTTCTTAATTGCATCTAATCGCTCACGAGCCAATCTAGTTGTTAAAGCTTCGTTGACCATTATTTGAAGTTTTTAAACAATTTTTCAATTTGAATCTCGCGATTAACTAAAGCAATTTAGAAATAACAAACAAATTGATATATTTGTAGCAGAAAAAAAAATTCAATCGTAGTTATGACTTTCACCATGTTGGTGTTATTAATACACGACCAACTGAATCAATAAAAACATATTGAAATTGTAAATTGTATTTTTGACTGTTTTTGGTGATTTCAGTAGGGTCAAGTGGTCGATTAGGAATTATTTTTCAAATCGTTCATTTTCTTGAATTAACGCTCGTAAGTTTCTGATTTTAGAATTGACATCCTTTTTCATTTCATAATCTCGACCCAATTCTTTTCGTATTCCTTCTGCGGTAGTAAATAACGGGACAAACACACTTACATTACTACAAAATGCAAGAGAGTCCCGAATTGAGGTTTGGATTTTTTTAATTAACGCGTATTTCTTTGGCAGCATATACTTATTATTCATAATGCCGTATTCTATATCCTGAAATTCAGACATAATTTGGTCAGGATTTAAACTGTCAGATAGTTGAATACCCTGACTTTTCAATTTTGAAATTTCAGTTATAATCCTATTCACATCTTCAGAATTCATATGAAATACAATTTTCTAATATGAAAAATATGGACGCGTTAGACATAAATGAATTGAATTTTGTGTCCTGTCTTTTTTGAAATCGCAGATTGATAAATTCCTTCTGCAACTTTTTTTACTGACTGTTCACAAATATTGAAATATTTTCCGGCTTCATTCATATAATTAAACATAATTTCTTCGTTAGTTGCTGTATTAAATGATTTTACTGGTTTCGCATTTTTCGAGTATTTTCCAGTCTTTCCTCGTTTCAAATTCTCACTTTGTGTAACAACCTGCAGATTTGATAAAGAATTGTTCTTTTGATTAGAATCAATATGATCAATAACAAAACCACCCTTGATCAATCCGCTATATACCTCATAAACAAAACGATGATTGAGATAAATTTTCTTTCCAGCGCCAAACACCAAAAAACCCATACCATTGTCAGCACCAACTGGTTTCTTTAGTCTACGGTTTCTGACAGTACCATCACTTGATGGTTCATAGTTTGTGATCAAGGGATGTGGTCTGAATTCTTGGTTCATTTGTATACTAATACTGTTTGTCTAATTCATTGTTTGGTCTAATAATAACATCACTGGTGTCACAGGATAGACCAAGTCGGGACTGGATTAGTGAAGACACGGAAAGCAACTGCGTTAATAAGATGTTTATTTTATAAACGCAATTTTAAAAATCAACTCTGACACCAATATTTTACAAAATATAAGAAAAATCTATTTAAATAAATGTTCCTAACATGGAACTATGAATTTCAGTAACGTAATGACAAAAGAAGTATATGAATGAATTTACAAATATGAATATATATAAAAGGCTCGTATAACGAGATAGATGCAAATATGAAAAGATAATGCGTCGTCAATATGACAAGACTAGAATGAAGATATTAAAAAATTATTACGTCGTCCATATGACGAGACCTATGCAATTGTGAACCCTAAATTCTGAAGTTCTCGTTCATGGAACGAGATTTGTGTAGAATGAAATTATGCAGGTGCCGTTCATATAACGAGACTGCAAAGAATATATTAAATAAGTAATACGTCGTCCATATGACGAGACAAATGCAAATATGAACCCTAAATTCTGAAGTTCTCGTTCATGAAACGAGATTTGTGTAGAATGAAATTATGCATGTGTCGTTCATATAACGAGACTGCAAAGAATATATTAAATAAATAATACGTCGTCCATATGACAAGACAAATGCAATTATGAACCCTAAATTCTGAAGTTCTCGTTCATGGAGCGAGATTTGTGTAGAATGAAATTATGCAGGTGTCGTTCGTATAACGAGACCGCAAAGAAGATATTAAAATAATAATAAAATTATGCAGGTGTCGTTCATATAACGAGACTGCAAAGAAGTTATTAAATAAATAATAAAATTATGCAGGTGTCGTTCATATAACGAGAATGCAAAGAAGTGTTTAAATAATATGTTGTCCATATGACGAGATATATGCAATGGTGAACCCTAAATTCTGAAGTTCTCGTTCATGGAACGAGATTTGCGTAAAATGAAATTATGCAGGTGTCGTTCATATAACGAGACTGCAAAGAAGATATTAAATAAATAATAAAATTATGCAGGTGTCGTTCATATAACGAGACTGCAAAGAAGTTATTAAATAAATAATAAAATTATGCAGGTGTCGTTCATATAACGAGACTGCAAAGAAGTGTTTAAATAATATGTCGTCCATATGACGAGATATATGTAACATACGTAAGTACCATACACAGGCACCACACACAGGCAGCATAGACAAGTGCCACGGTCACCCACGGTCGCCCAACGGACCCCACAACATGGCACCGCACCCGGACACCAACGGCCCCCACTTCAGCATACGGACACCACAACGTGGCACCGCACCTGGGCACCAACGGCCCCCACTTCAGCATACGAACACCACAACATGGCACCGCACCTGGGCACCAACGGCCCCCACTTCAGCATACGGACACCACAACATGGCACCGCACCTGGGCACCAACGGCCCCCACTTCAGCATACGGACACCACAACATGGCACCGCACCTGGGCACCAACGGCCCCCACTTCAGCACACGGACCCCAACAGCCCCCACTTCAGCACACGGACCCCAACGGCCCCCACTTCAGCACACGGACCCCAACGGCCCCCACTTCAGCACACGGACCCCAACGGCCCCCACTTCAGCTAAAATTAAAACAACCGAACCGTGTAATACATATGACACGGTCAAGTATTTTCACACATGTAGCGCATGCGCGCACATGAAATAATTATCCATGTACATTTAACGTTAAGCATGCAGCGTATAATTGAACTCAATTATGTTCAGATACAAAAGAACTAATGAAACAAAATATAGTACTTCTGATAAAATGGCGCTGCCTAACCTATGTATTTATTCTATAGATTTTATAATAAATACTAAACATCTAATATGTAAAACAATGAATTATATTTTAATACAAATAGCAATGAGAACAAAGTTAAATCTATTGTTACCTCTTTTAGCTGATAGATTGCTCCGTTTAGGATGGAAGCGTTTCCGACAAGACTGGATCGTAATGTGATTTCTGTCTTATAATTTCGTCCTTATATACCCCTAGCTGTGACAGATATGTGCAGCTAGGTACTTTAAACTGCATGCAATTTCGTACATGCAGCATGAGCTGAGTGTTCGCTCATTATGCCGAAATAACTAAAAAGCCGAAAAAAATAATAAACTACCCTCGGTAAGGCTGTACGCAGTAACAAAATCAAGACTAGATTTTTGACCACATATACATATTGAACATAGTCGTATACAATTCCGTGACATACCTCCCCCCTTCAAAAAAAGTGGAAACACTTTTAGAAACCACGGAATTGGCACACACAAAAATACGAAATGAGATGTTATTTATATTACAGTAAAAACGTGATACAATGAAGGAATAAAAAAAAACAAAAAAAAAAACTTGCAAATCACAGTCTGCTTAAGTAATCAGCCCCTACATTTTCCGACCCTCTGATTGCTTCAATCCGAAAACGATATGGCTGCAGGGTCAGTGCCCAACGCATCAATCTTTGAGTGACTACATGGTGAATGCTGTTGATAAGATAACCAATCCTAAATGCACTATCATATAACACCTACAATTCTTGGGATTACGTGAACGAACCGTATATTACTCCTCCCAATGTATTCAATATGTATATATGTATATATAAAACAGAATATGAGTGAGGTATTAACTCACCAGCCTGATTTGTCCTGTCAGGAAGCTTCTGAAACATATCTTTAAAACAAAACTTACCACAATCAGGACCTATGCAATTTAAAATCCGTGCTTTGCCTAATCCAATTATAATCCCACTTCTGACACCATTTGTCACAGGATAGACCAAGTCGGGACTGGATTAGTGAAGACACGGAAAGCAACTGCGTTAATAAGATGTTTATTTTATAAACGCAATTTTAAAAATCAACTCTGACACCAATATTTTACAAAATATAAGAAAAATCTATTTAAATAAATGTTCCTAACATGGAACTATGAATTTCAGTAACGTAATGACAAAAGAAGTATATGAATGAATTTACAAATATGAATATATATAAAAGGCTCGTATAACGAGATAGATGCAAATATGAAAAGATAATGCGTCGTCAATATGACAAGACTAGAATGAAGATATTAAAAAATTATTACGTCGTCCATATGACGAGACCTATGCAATTGTGAACCCTAAATTCACAAGTTCTCGTTCATGGAACGAGATTTGTGTAGAATGAAATTATGCAGGTGTCGTTCATATAACGAGACTGCAAAGAATATATTAAATAAATAATACGTCGTCCATATGACGAGACAAATGCAATTATGAACCCTAAATTCTGAAGTTCTCGTTCATGGAACGAGATTTGTGTAGAATGAAATTATGCAGGTGTCGTTCATATAACGAGACTGCAAAGAATATATTAAATAAATAATACGTCGTCCATATGACGAGACAAATGCAATTATGAACCCTAAATTCTGAAGTTCTCGTTCATGGAACGAGATTTGTGTAGAATGAAATTATGCAGGTGTCGTTCGTATAACGAGACCGCAAAGAAGATATTAAATAAATAATAAAATTATGCAGGTGTCGTTCATATAACGAGACTGCAAAGAAGTTATTAAATAAATAATAAAATTATGCAGGTGTCGTTCATATAACGAGAATGCAAAGAAGTGTTTAAATAATATGTTGTCCATATGACGAGATATATGCAATGGTGAACCCTAAATTCTGAAGTTCTCGTTCATGGAACGAGATTTGCGTAAAATGAAATTATGCAGGTGTCGTTCATATAACGAGACTGCAAAGAAGATATTAAATAAATAATAAAATTATGCAGGTGTCGTTCATATAACGAGACTGCAAAGAAGTTATTAAATAAATAATAAAATTATGCAGGTGTCGTTCATATAACGAGACTGCAAAGAAGTTATTAAATAAATAATAAAATTATGCAGGTGTCGTTCATATAACGAGACTGCAAAGAAGTGTTTAAATAATATGTCGTCTATATGACGAGATATATGTAACATACGTAAGCACCATACACAGGCACCACACACAGGCAGCATAGACAAGTGCCACGGTCACCCACGGTCGCCCAACAGACCCCACAACATGGCACCGCACCCGGACACCAACGGCCCCCACTTCAGCATACGGACACCACAACGTGGCACCGCACCTGGGCACCAACGGCCCCCACTTCAGCATACGAACACCACAATATGGCACCGCACCTGGGCACTAACGGCCCCCACTTCAGCATACGGACACCACAACATGGCACCGCACCTGGGCACCAACGGCCCCCACTTCAGCATACGGACACCACAACATGGCACCGCACCTGGGCACCAACGGCCCCCACTTCAGCACACGGACCCCAACGGCCCCCACTTCAGCACACGGACCCCAACGGCCCCCACTTCAGCACACGGACCCCAACGGCCCCCACTTCAGCTAAAATTAAAACAACCGAACCGTGTAATACATATGACACGGTCAAGTATTTTCGCACATGTAGCGCATGCGCGCACATGAAATAATTATCCATGTACATTTAACGTTAAGCATGCAGCGTATAATTGAACTCAATTATGTTCAGATACAAAAGAATTAATGAAACAAAATATAGTACTTCTGATAAAATGGCGCTGCCTAACCTATGTATTTATTCTATAGATTTTATAATAAATACTAAACATCTAATATGTAAAACAATGAATTATATTTTAATACAAATAGCAATGAGAACAAAGTTAAATCTATTGTTACCTCTTTTAGCTGATAGATTGCTCCGTTTAGGATGGAAGCGTTTCCGACAAGACTGGATCGTAATGTGATTTCTGTCTTATAATTTCGTCCTTTTATACCCCTAACTGTGACAGATATGTGCAGCTAGGTACTTTAAACTGCATGCAATTTCGTACATGCAGCATGAGCTGAGTGTTCGCTCATTATGCCGAAATAACTAAAAAGCCGAAAAAAATAATAAACTACCCTCGGTAAGGCTGTACGCAGTAACGAAATCAAGACTAGATTTTTGACCACATATACATATTGAACATAGTCGTATACAATTCCGTGACAACTGGAGAATCTTTCGATATAGTCTTGTGGAGTTTTTATAACTCTGTCGTTGACAGAGTCAAGGTCAGTGTCAGAGTTTTTGATTCTTTTATCATAATAACGCTTTAAATCTCTGTATCGCTTACCACCACAATTTAGACACAACTGCGATTTTCCTCTAACCCCAACCCCACATCGTATGCAGGGTAACGGACCAAGGCTTCCACGTCGAACGCTTTGCATATGATACCCACAGAATTCCTTTCTGCATGATTTGTTACACGGAGTCGTTGATCCAATCATAAGCCATTTGCATTGATTCATTATATATAAATCCTTCTATTTAAATACTTTTTTTAATTATAGCATGGAGGAGTTTGAGAGATTATCGAAAATTACGCCCTGGAAAAATGAGAAAATCAATCTTGATAGAGTTTCTGATACACCAAAGAATAAAATTCTTGATAGAACCATGATAAGTAAAATCAGAGATTGTTTTAATGAATTCAAGCGTGATGGAGCATCTCAACGTTGGTCAACATTTCGAATTGATGGCCGTGTTGACGCTACCATGAATGATGAAAAAGCAGCAGTGATAATCTCACTTCTTGGGGGAAAAAGGTATTTTTTCAGAGTAAAATTCATTATCCGTGACGACACTGGAGATTGGATCATCAGGGATAAATACGAACCCATCTTGAAAGATAAAAAAAACTATCACTGTGAATCAAGATTCCAAACCAGGAATTTTGACTGGAATTGACAAACCATACTACGAGAGATCTTATTCTGTAACAGCAGTTGTTTATGGGATATATCCGTTAAATGACAAACCTGATATTGCAAAACTAGCACCAATGAAATATTCTTCATTGGTGAATTGTGTGGCAGCACGGGTAATAGAACACTTCACAAATGCATCCCGGGGAAATAAATTGACTGATCTAAGAAGCAAAAAAATCAATGAATGGGAGCTAACGGTGAAACAGCATGGGGCAACAATTCAGGATATAGCTAAATTAGAAACATCATTAAGATTTCCAATATCAGTAACGACAATAACCGGAGAAGTATTACACGAACCGAAATATCGATCACAAGGAGCGCCAATACAAATTATTGATCATAACGAACACGCGTGGACACCTTCAGTAACAATGTTTCCGCGATTACGAACTGTAAAATATATACCCGAACTTGGAGAGTGTTTTTCCGAGCAGAAATTATTTGATGCTATTTACCAGTTGAGTAAAAAGGATCCTGTGTCGATGTGGCTATTTCACAGTGCTGAAGACGATGAATGTAGATTCGATCAGTTTGTAAGACCCAACGGAGATTTGTACCGTACTGAAGCGCTGCACAATCAAATGAAAAAACTAGCTAGTGAGTTTTCCGGGGAGGGGGGGGGGGGGAGAGAAATCGAAGATTTCAACGACGAACAATTATTAACAAACTGTTTTACACTTCCCTCGGTTCCAGCTCATTTTGATAGAGAGAAGAACGCGTGGAAACCAACGCGAAGTGAGTTTCTTTCGGATGTCACATTGAGCTGTCTCGAATACAGCCATGGTGGATTATGGAATACAAAATATGACACTGAAACCGTTATTTCCGTTGATATGATTGCGTGTTACCCCGGAAGTTTTCTCGGGTATGGAGAATGTAGCAAATACTTCAAACGATTTGGACACCCCACACATGAAATGGCTCGTGTTGCGATTAATGGACCGCTGCCACATTTTGATTTAACCGGATTCGCTCGTGTAGTATCATTTGAATTGGCTACAGGACTTCATCCGTGCAGTTATCTTTGGATTGGTAGACACATGTCTGAAAAACACTGGATGCCAATAGTGCTATTACGGTACATGATTGATTGTGGGATGTTACAATCGTTAATTGTCAGTGAAGCGATTATATCCTATCGAGCACAGAAATCAGTCTGGTTACCACAACCCGATCTAGATAGAATAATTAGCGAACAGCGAAAACTATTTCCCGATTTCAATGAAGAACAAATCATGAATTGGTCCAAACAGTTATTTGAAATCAGAAACAGAGAAGCAAAGGATCTTGGACGAAGAATAATCGGTAAATTTACTCAAGGTGGCAAATACGACAATACAAGATATTATTCACGGTTGATTATAGACGACGCTGAATACGATTTTGTAATCGCGGATGTAACGAATAAAGGCATATATGTCAATCGCAAAGACGCATTTCTGTCCGATGGAACCAAATTGGGTACAATTGTTACTTACAGTGATGGATTCAATCCGCAATACACACATTTGAGAGCTTCTACGCTCGCTTATGCTTCTATCAATTTATTTTCAATGATAAATAAATTTCCTGACACCGCAGTTAGAGTCGCAACTAATTCATTTTACATAAACAGCAAAGTGGCTGAATTCACAAATTCTGACGAGAGTTGGGGATCATGGAGAATTAAGCGGGAAATGCTTCATGATTATATTCAATCAGCAGATGTTGCCGTTGAAAATAATTAATTTAAAAAGCAATCAGTGTTCAGAATTTTCTAATGCACCATCGATATCTGATCCAATCTGTAGATATAAAACAGTTTATTTAAACGGCTGTGGTGGATCAGGAAAGACGACTCGTGCAATTGAATTATTTCTCGTTTCCAAGTCAAACATGATTGTGCTAACACCAACTCACAGACTTGCAAGAGAGATGATACAGCGAGAGGTAAATGCCTGTACTTATCACAGTTTCATTCGATGGAAGGGCGATGAATGGACTCCTGATCAAATGGGCGAGAAATTCATTCCTGAAATCATAATTTGGGATTAAATATGCAAAGTATCGTTAAAAGTATTACAAACATTTCTCGAGTGGTTGTAATTAAAAAATACAAAAGTCGTGATGTGCGGTGATCACGGCCAGCCACCACCATTTGTCGGTGCATCCCCACATGAATGGCTAAAGGGTAGACTATTACGAAGAAATTACCACAGATCACAGATCACTTGATGAACAATTACGAGAATTCAAAAAACTAATCAGATTACAACCGGATAGAATCCAGTGTGAAATAGCGCGTGAAATAATTTCAGAAACTCCAATGAATGATTTTTGGGAAGCTTGGAAACCGAATGATTTGATAGTAGCAAGTAGAAAAATAGTCAGAGACACACTTCAGATGAAATTATTTGAATTGCATAAAGAAAAATTTGCATCACTTCCAGTACCATTGTGTTATAGGCCTTCGGATACACGAAAACAGAATATTGAAGTTGATATTCCAGGCCTGACAGAAAAGCAGAATTTAGTGCTAAATGATATTGTGTTGGTTCATATCAGTGTCGTTGAAGATGCATTGCGTGCTAATAATTCCCCGCGGACGCTAGGTTACGCAGCGACGATACATTCTTCACAGGGATTGACTATATTAGATACAATTGTTTGGATGGTGGATAATCACATCGAATGGTCGAATTTAGTCTATCTCGCAGTATCAAGAGTGAGGAGAATAAATCAACTCCGAAGAGTTGTCCTTGAAAATCCTACGGATTTTGAAAATGACAATGCAATAAGTGATATACGCGATGATATAATCAGAAAAAAACTTTCTGGTTATAAACAGCAGGATAAAAAAGATAATAGAGAATTTGATATTGATGTTGAATTAATTATAACGTTGAAACAGCAACAGAATAATCACTGCGCTAGTTGTAATTGTATAATGAATTGGAGTTGGTCAGATAGGGATTCTCGACAATTTACCGTGGATAGAAAAAATAGCAGTATTGGTCATACTAGAAATAACGTGATGCTGACATGTCTTGAATGCAACAGACGCAGAGGTGCCAGCACAATGCCTCTGGCATCGGGTGCTAGTTAAGACCACGCGGTGGTAATTGAGGATCCTCGGGTATCACTTGTCGTTGTTGACGAGTATATCCTCGTTGAGAGGCAGTTGAATCCAGTCTATAGATTGCTGGTCTACCCGTAGATCGTGTTATGCCGGATGTTTTATGTGCAGTAACACTCCAAATAGGATCAGTAGCCCTTTTTTGTGCCACCTGCGAGTTCTCCTGGTTCGTATAAATACCTAACAGTGATATTACTACAAAGAATTGTTTGGGAAACGCTAGCGTTTCTAGAAAAATCCTTTTGTGGGAGTTTAAGTATAGACTTCTTTTTAATCGCATTAATAGGTTTCATGTTGATTGTTCTAGTAATCTCATTATTCAGTGCGGTAATCACAGCTGGTAATCTTTTGACCCATTCACGTGATCGTTTTTCCTGAATAAATTCCTTCGCGTATTGATATCCAAATAGCCGCTCAGCATTCGTCCGATTAAACCGTTCAACAATTGCCTGATCGCGGTGTAGTGCGGTATGTCCTCGTCTGATTGTGACATTATGATGTTTCATCGCTGATAAAACCGCACCCTGAAATTCCTTGCCAAGATCAACTTGTAATATATTTGGCCAACGCAGAGGACTCTTTCGATAAATTTTTTCAAATGCAAAAGCTACTTCAGTTGCTGATTTTGTTTTTAACGGTTCTGCTTGTTTGTATCGACTCGCAATATCAATTATGGTTAGAGCGTATTTGTAACCGTCGTCATGAGGTAAAAATAGTATATCGGCTTGATGAACTTCATTAGGGACAGTCACATCAAAATGCGAGTAGTTAATTCGTCTAGGCGCTGGTAGATAAATTTGCCATATCGCCTGTTTTGATAAATTAATCCGCAGCTGTAGTTTTTTTTCACTTTTGCAGCACTAGCGAGTTTATTGATTGCTGCTTTACCTTTCCAGTATCCTTTTGGAGAATAATAAACAGATTACATATTGCTATTAATTACCAGCACCTAACATCAATTTACCTTTCATAGCCGATTTTACTACCCATGAAGCCAAATTTTCTTTGAAGGATTTATCAGGAATAGCATTTAACGCATGAATTAATTTCACATCTGCAAGATGTCTGTGTTGCAGATTGCTGCTCTTATATGCAAAAACATGAACATGACACGCCTTATCTATATTGTTTATTGGTTCTTCACCATGTCGGGGCTGATTTTGATCATCGAGTCTGATATCTAATCGTGTTCCGGGGCCACAGTAGCTATATCGTGGAAGATGCTTTTCCCCGGGGTACTTTGCCCATGGGGTTCCAGGGAGTTTAGCCAATTTTGCTGCAAAATCACCACCTTGTTTTTTTTTTTAAAGGTTTCGTGGAAACAAATCTAAATTTCTTTGTACTACATGTTACACATTTACCAGAAAGCGCTAATCGATTATTTTTAGTTGTAATCGTCTCAAAGTCATTTGTGCCAGTACGTGTTTTACACTTCACACAATATAGATCCATAATTTATATATACAATATGTATGTAATTAATTATTCAGCTACGAAAAGACAGAAACCTATTAAATACCATGCGATGTTACCAAATTCAGTTAGAATGATTTTACTTGAACCATCTGGAAGTGAACTACATGTTACACATTTACCAGAAAGCGCTGATCGGTTATTTATCGTCGTCAAGTCATTTGTGCCAGTACGTGTTTTACACTTCACACAATATAGACCCATAATTTATTTATAACAACATGAATGTGATTGATTATTCAGCTACGAAAAGACGCCAACCTATTAAACACCATGGGATGTTACCAAATTCAATTAGAATGATTATACTCGGACCATCTGGAAGCGGCAAAACCCAATTGTTACTTAATTTAATAACGAGATGGATGAAATGGAATCAGTTGTATTTAATCGCCCCGAGTGTAGACGATCAACGATGCTATGAAGTGTTAAAGGACTTTAACGAGAAAGAGAAATTGGAAATTAATGAGGATATTATTGAATTTATTACTGATATCAACGATGCACCGAGCATTGATGATATCGATGGAAGTATTAACAAATTAGTAGTATACGATGATATCATGTTAGATAATAAAAAAAATCCCGCTAGAATATTTTCCAGAGGCAGGCATAAAAACACTGATGTGATATATGTCACTCAACGATACACACAAATACCAAAAGTGATCAGAGATAACTGCAATTTATTGTGTGTATTTAACGGAGTTGATACTCATACTCTTAGAAATATTTGGCAAACTTGGTGCTGCGGTGATATGGATCATAATCGATTTAGAAATTTCTTTAGCCGCGCTCAGTCAATTCCACATGGATTTGTGACAATAAATTTATCAGACCCAAAGGACTCGATATCGTGTGGGACTTGATACAATATTCTGTTAACCCATTGCAGCAGGGAGGGCGATGACAACGACGCTGGCATATCATTGTAAGATATTCTTTTTCGTTTTCGTAATAGGGTTTTGCTTAAAAATATTTGCCTGAACGTTTGTTAAACGACGCTGGCATTTTGTTTTTACGATTTCGTAAAAGGGTTTTGCTTAAAAAATATTTGCCTTGAAAGTTGTCTGATTCGCCCTCCCTGCTGCTCATTAGTATTTGACTACTAAAACCAATCACAGTTGTATTTGACTACTAAAACCAATCAGAGTAGTAATTGACAGCAAAATCCAGTCAAGGTAGTATTTGGTAACTAAACCTAATCACAGTTGTATTTGATTTCTGCGATTGAACACAAGGATTACCGAAGTTAATCATTGTAGTACAGACTGCTATGTGTCACACTGAATATTTCACCGCAATTCTCGTGTTCTTTTCATTGGTTGTGTTGAGAGAGTGAGAAAATATAAATATACACTTTAATACATTTCATATCATTGAAAGTATACATTTTGTGTTATTCTTGGAATCCATTTCGGTCTTGAAGGGTTCGGCTTCGTTTAGTATTTACTCCATATCTCTAGACTATGACGAATTTCGTGCGTATTGTAAGGCATAGGTTGTCATGATGTGGCATCATCGTGATTTTGAGGTCAGGGAAATCGCTTATATGACCCGTCTTCTTTGAAATGTGTACATTCGGCTCCACCATGAAAACTTGCCTGCACCTTCTTGCTCTTGTAATTGCAGCTGGTAAGCTATACGTTTTATTATTATGACGGGATTTTTTACATTTAAAAACAAACTTATATCGCATGTTACATCGGCACACATAGCATCAAAGAAGTTCTAACGGTCTATACTTTAGCAGCTAAGAGGGTGGACTTACCTCGATTTAATAAGGTCTCATTTGCTAAACTAAGGCTTCTTACAAAAACGAAAACAATGACGTCAATTAAAAAAAACCGCCTCTAACTAACCGAGAAAGTCACTCTCGGGGTTAGTTAATTTTGTTACTGTTTTTGTCGTCGTAGGTTTATATTAAGATTATGCGAGTGATGTTTATCCATTCACATTTAAGCGAGATCACA
This sequence comes from Unio delphinus, assembly GCA_029339505.1. Taxonomy (NCBI): domain Eukaryota; kingdom Metazoa; phylum Mollusca; class Bivalvia; order Unionida; family Unionidae; genus Unio; species Unio delphinus. The sequence continues at coordinate 11,162,299 of JAQISU010000035.1, read as the reverse complement.
CCCTCTCTGCTGCTGGAAATGAAATCAGTATTAAATAGCATTCTCTAATCCGAAAATTGTATCAAGACCAATTCTGTATCTCGACCGCGGATCATGTAAATTTATTGTTATAAATCGGTCTGGTGTTGACTGAGCCTGACTAAACACATTTCTAAACTTAATTATGTCCATATCACATCTAATACAGGTGCGATGAATATTTCGTAGAGTATGTGTATCAACTCCATTAAATACAGCTGAAATAGTACAGCTGTCTCTAACTCCATTAAATACAGCTGAAATAGTACAGCTGTCTCTGCTCCCTTTAGGTATATGTGTGTACCACTGGGTAACATAAATCACATCACTATTTTGGTGTCGGCCTCTAGAAATTATTCTTGCCGGCTTTGATTGCTTATCCAGCATTACATCATCGTATACAACTAAATAATTAATAAACCCATAAAGGTCATCCACGGACGGTGCTTCATCAATATCAGTAATAAAAAAAAATATCGTCACCATCTTCATTTATCGTTTGTGCATTTTCATTAAAGTCTTTTAACACTTCGTAACATCTTTGATCATCTACAGATGATTCAACTAAATATAACGTATCGATTTAAACCATCTTATTATCAAATTAAGCAGTAGTTGCGTTTTACCACTTCTAGATGGACCTATTATTATTGTCATTCTGATAGAATTTGGTAGTGCTGCATGATGTTTTACCGGTTCTCGTTTTCGTGTCGCTGAAAAATCAATTACATCTATATTATAGAAAGATAATAAATACTATGGATTTATATTATGTTAAATGCAAGACGCGTACTAGTACAGGCGAATTAACAACTAATACAACAACTAATAACATATCAGCACTTACGGGTAAGTGTGGCCAATGTGGTACAAATAAATTTAAATTAATTTCTAATCAAAACAGTAATTTTTTTATTAACCGAGGAGGTGATATTGCAGCACATTTAGGAAAACTTCCTGGGACTCCGTGGGCTAAACACCCTGGAGAAAACACCTTCCAGGATATAATTATCGTGGTCCTGGAACAAGACTTAATATCCGACTTGATAATCAGGATTAACTAAGACCCGGTGAGAATCCAATAAAATGAAATTGATAAAGCATGTCACTCTTCTCTGGTTGTTAATACAATTAACAATCTGCAGAATATACATATTGCAGATGTAAAATTAACTCACTCGTTAAATTCCATTAAAAATAAATGTTTCAAAGAATTATTGGCAAATTGGTTGGTGAGATCTGCGGTGAAAGGTAAGCTGGCATTAGGCGCCGGTAATTAATTATTATTTGATTATTATACAATGGAATCGACTATTACAACCGTTATGAATATTGGAAAGGTAAAGCAGAAATTAGTAAACTCGCTGATGCATAGGTTTTAAAAGTTCTTCTGCTGAAAATTGGTTAGCACGACATGCAATGTGCTAAATGTATCTACCACCGCCTAAACGAATTAAGTACGCACAATTTGATGTAAGTGTTCCTAATAAAGTTGATCAGGCTGATATCATTGTTTTACCACATAATACTATAAAAATTGGTAGAGTCAAATAACGTACAAATACGCATTGATTGTAGTTGACATTGCCAGTAGGTATAAAGATGGAGAGCCATTAACAACGGAAAAAGCAACGGAAGTTGTATTAGCATTTGAACAAATTTTTCAAGGAGGACACATTTCTACAAATCCAAAGATGTGAGATAGTTGAATCGCACATGAAAATCTTTTATTAATACCCTTTAACATTGATCGGAGTGTCATTAATCCTAAATTGAAATTATCATTCATCGATAGTACTGCAGGTATTTCTGCAGCTCCTGTAGCATTTTTACATTACAGATACGTTTCTACTGTCAGGAGTTTTAGAAGTATATTTAGCAAATAGCATTGATGGACAAGCTGATCTTGTATAATCATCGAAATATCTAGCTAGGCCTATTATCGTTGTAAAATCAACAACATCTGTTTGAAATATTTCAATTTTTCTTCCATCAATCATATATGTAGCGCTATGAAGCAAAGGCATGATCCATTGGTAATACAGCCATCCATAACATCAGCGTTATATGCTGTATCATCAGCTTTTACGTGTTCACCTTCTACTTCAATAAACACCCTAGCGGGTAAGATATATCTACTTGTATCATGAACTTGTAGTTCGGTCTTTCCACGCTTATTTGGTTGTTTTCATAAGAATAACGCTGATAATCGCGCACGGATTCATATTTGAGAACTGGTGCATCCATGTCGAATGCTGAGTCGGATACACGTTGTATCATTTTTCTAGTATTGCCATGATCTAAATCATGGTCGCCTTTGACTTTATGAAGGGAACACGAAGACCACTTCCTGCTATCAGACTTGTATTTATATTTTTTCTGCTTCTGGACGCAATGCATTTACAAGCAATGCTGCAAAGTTTTGGTTTGCGGTTTCATTGTTTTAAACTAACATCTGCAGGCATAACTTCAGTGCTTGTCAGTTTCACTGGTGGCTGTGGTTTTCGTTTTGATAGCCGAAAACGCTTTACCGGTAATATTACCATTAATAATAATAATAATAATAATAATAATAATAATAATAATAATAATAATAATAATAATAATAATGAGGACTTTGTATAGCGCCTAATCTTACGAAGCTCTAAGCGCTTTACACCATCAATAATGATATAACTACACTACAGAACAACAAATGACAAAACAATGAAATTGGAAAACATAAAAGCATGCTGAAAACATAAGATACAAAACATGATTAGGTCGCTAAGTTTGTCCCTGCAGTCGAAACAGGTGAGTCTTAAGAGCACTCTTAAAAGGGACAACTGTGTCTTTGTGTCTAATTTCAATGGGCAATTCGGTCCACGTCGCCGGGCCCTGGTGTGCAAACGAACGTTTTTTTTGACAAAAAACAGTATTTCTTTACTGATTTGCGTAATATCCATGTACTCGCGAAATACTCTTTAGACCCACTCGTATTATTGGGTGTTATAAAACTCTGGCTTTCTGGCTAACGATTAGCATTAGTAGCTTTTTCACGAACAACGTCAATAGCTTTCATTGATAATTGTTTTGCTAGAGATATTGCTTTTGGGGCAATCCTTCTACATAAACCCTATAAACAACATAACCGAGTCCATCATCGTATGTTGCTTTATAACAACATAACCGAGTCCATCATCGTACGTTGCTTTATAGATAGGCAATCGAGAATTTATTACCCTGACCATGATCTGTCCACGTTGAGCATTGTGTATGATCATCTTATATGTTATCCATTTATCTAATCATGGTTACAATTAGTCACTATAATAACCATCAACAATTTCATCAATGAGATATCGAGAAACGCTAATGTCCATTATACCACCTGTAAATTATCGTTGACAAATATCAGCCGGAGAATTATTTCCTATTCATTTTCCTCCAAACAGTATTTCTAATTGTTCTTCATCAGAAATAATATTGTTAGGACAATAAATAAGACCACGTCCGGTTGAAAAATTGCTTCCAGTTGTGCTGGGGTCAGATGATGGTTGAATGTGCTCTCTAAAAGTTATTGCTTTCTTGGTGAACGTTAATCCCTGCTTCGTCTAATTTCTTCAAATTGAGAATATTCCTCTTCCTCATTACAGGCTTATCTAAACGCAGATTTTTGTGGCGTTAACTTAATCAATAAACTGTCTGTGTTCATTTTTCTTTTTCTTTACTCATTTGTGTAATATCCATGTACTCGCAAAATACTCTATAGACCCACTCGTATTATTGGGTGTTATAAAACTCTGGCTTTCGAAACTGATGCCGCAGTTGATATCCCGCCTCAGGACTCTTAACATGATCAGTATATTATAAAGCTTTTCTGATTAAAATATCTACTTTTTAATCATGTTTTATATTTATTTCATCGACAAAATTTGTAACGTCCGAATTTCACACTCTATAGCTTCCTTAATTTGTTTGGGTAATGCTCCCATAACCTGCTGTGATGATCTTTTTGGTTGGTTTTAGAAATGTTTTAAATAAATGTATTGTGTCCTATGCAAATTCAACCGAGATTCCTGACGTTTTTGTAATTTTCACATGACAGAATCACAAACAGGAAGAAACGTTTGATTGCTTTCAGTTGCTTTCGTGCTAATATATCCATGTAAAATTCCTAAGCTAGTGGATATATTGAGATATGATAATGATTTATTATTATTATTATTATTATTATTATTATTATTATTATTATTATTATCAAACAATGTCGTTGCGGATTTACAACTCTAACAATGTTCTATGGTTTCGCGTGTCAAACAGGTGGCCAAGAATTGGTGATTGCGACATGACTGTATATGCGTCATGTTCTACTTTGATATTATGATATGTTGTGTCTATATGCATGGCTTTATGTCCTGTATGTGCTTTCTTCTCCTCAACTTTGAACTAGCGTAAGTGGCAACCAACGGCAACAATGACGTGTCAAGCCAGTTATTTGACATGGTCATATGCCTTTTTTTCCAAGTGAAATCCTGTGTTCGGATCAAGGAACATCAAGTAGGGGTCGTAAATTCACCTTGATCGACTGTTGGGAATTGAACACCCGGAATTGAGCAAGGCGTGGCCAACATTAGAATCGCAAGCTTAAATCTATTATCTTGGGAAAAAAAATCAGTAGTCGCTAAGACATCTAACGGGATTTATAAGGGAAGATAAGCTACTCTAATGTCATTCGAAATTGGCGGGAAACTTGTTATTCTGGGAAGCACAAGGAGGTTCAGTACAGGTCAGTGACTATTTGCTCAATTGATATAATCTATTACGGCAAAGTAATTGTACTTTAATTATGTGCAGTATGTATATTTTAGTTCGTAGAATTACCATTTGGAGGGTTTGATTCATTCGTAGTTTTCGATCTACATGCTTATGTTGAGATATGAGCAATGTTAATGTAAAGAATTAATATTTTAATTTGCTATATGGTTAAATCGTAGTAACCTCGTGCATTTGATATTTCAGATTTGCAAATGTTGAATTGAATTAGAACTTTGTATAATAGTTGCATTGTGCAACATTAGTGAATAGGGATTTTGACTATTTGTGTGTACTTTTTAGGAGTATAATGTGAAAGGATGTATCAGCAAATGGATATGTGGGTATCTGTATACAAATTGTGAAAGTGCAATGTACAGAAATGCGTCTGATAATGTGATATTGTTCCGTATTATAAGATTGAGAATCTATATGTATACAACGTGTACACATATCCGAGAGATTGGGTATTTCGATGTGCACGAATGCGTGACCAACGAAGGTAATGTCGTATCTGATGATATTGTTGTTTGTGTGACTTTAGATATGGGGAAACTGTGCTCAATCTGAGCTTGACAGATGCTGGTAATGTAATATAATCAAAACTTTCATTAAAGTTTATCGTTTATCTAACCAGATGATCGTTGATACTACGACCAGAACGGAAGCCACTTTGGAAATGAGATATTAACTTGTTACATTCCAAGTACCATGCAAGCCGAGAATTAATAATTCGTTCCATTGTTTTGCACACACAGCTTGTCAGTGCAATGGGCCTTTAGTTGTTAGGATCTCCAATATCTTCACCTGGTTTGGGAATTGGTATTACTGTTGCTTCTTTCCAACTCTTAGGTACATTACCAGCAATCCATAAATAAATACAGATTTTAAGAAGTGATGTTAGTGATGATTCTGGGAGGTGTTTCCAGAACTGGAAATGTACCTTATTAGACCCAGTTTTTGAGTTTTTAATCTTAAGAAGGCTTCTGAATAATTAGATAATGAGGATTTTTTTTGAGAAACTACCTGCAAGAATATTTGCTATGTCACGATTCGAACTAAATGTGCTATTGTTTCTATTCAGGTGTCGGATATAATTGTTTTTTCCAACTACCATTTATTTTTCGAATAGTGTCCCAAACCTTTGTCATTGTAAAACGTCAGTTTAAAGAACAAATAAATTTCTTCCATGATGTACGTTTACATTCTTTGAATGTACGGCGAGTTTTAGCCCGAGTAATACGATATTTGTTTACATTTTCTGGAGTTGGACGATTGTTGAATTTTTTTTAATTTGAAGCAAAATTCTGTATAGGATTAACAGCGTTTAATACTGTATTATTATTTAGTCTACTTTTACACAGCGTTTTAAACGTATCCCAGTCGGCCTTCTTTTCATTCCATTGTGGAATTGCATCATCAGTTTTAGAGTTACATGGATTTTGAAGGTTGATTGGAAAGTGATCACTGCTATGAAGGTCATCGGCGACCTAACACTCAAAGTCCAAAAACAGCGAAGGAGAGTAAATTGTCAAATATATGCACGTGTATGTACCCGTTCCTGGGTGTCATTATGTCGGTGAGTTCATGTTATATAGACACACACAGATCGTGTCTAGAAATGAAATCTTTTTCTTTGTGGCCTCTGTCATTTATGTGATTTGATCCCTATAGAATGTTATGGGCATTAAAATCCCCGAGTAAAATAAAGGGCGCGGCAACAAGATTGTCTAATTTGTTTGCTACTAGGTTGATGTTTTGAGGTAGGTAAATAGAGTAAAAGGTAATAACTCGATGTAGAGTGAGGCTTACAACAATGGCTTGTATGACTTGTAAATTTGTATTTAAAGGGATGACTGTAAGGACCTCTATTGTTCATAACAACAGAGACTCCTCCTTTTTCTCTGTCAGCGTTTTAAAAGTACGTGTTAAACAGGGAAACGTTTTTAAATGTAATTGTATCTGTTTCCAATGTTTCCTGTAAAGAGAGTACTGCAGGATCGTGTTCATTTAAAAGCAGACGAATATCATTGTAGTTAGCGTTAAGTCCAAGACAGTCCCATTGGATGATGGTGTTCTTCATTATGAAGTTAAGCTACAGATTCTGGAGCTAGATTAGACCATTCGCGGAGGACATTTGTGTTGATATTTTTCTGGAGGACGTACGAGAATGTATTTGTTTTTAGTAGGTTTGGAGCAACCTTGAGTACATGGAGCAGTTTCTTCTGCATCCTTGTTCTCAATATCTCCAAACCTGTTGTAAAGTTTAATGGGATCATCTGACCCCTTTTGCTTCTTACTTGTTTGTGATTTATGTTTATTTCTTGGTGATTTCGGTGTTGGGTTATTATTGAATGTAGTTTGTGTATAAGTTGTGTTTGTCTGTGGTTGGTAACGGGGGATATTGGCACTTGTTGTTGAATCTGGTTCATCCGTCTGTGTTTGTGGGTCCTTCGATTTTTGGGGGATTGTGTTTTACTACTGTGGAAAAGGATGGACCAGGAAGGGATGTTTCTGCCTGGACACGTTTTTTGGCCTCGGGATAGGGAATGTTTGTTTTAAACTTTACCCTCTGAATTTCCTTCTCCTGTTTCCAAGTATCACAATTCTTGGAATTGGCGTGATGTTCCTTGCAATGCGGAGTTGCTCAGCAATCAGATTCTTGATGAGAGTAGTCTCCGCATCGGCCACATATTTTGAATTTTGCACATCGGTCTTCGTGATTTCCTTATGTTTGACACTTATAGCATCGAAGGGGGCTTGGTATGTAAATCTTGACCTTTACTTGCACAAATCCAACCTTGAGCACTTTGGGCACTGTTGGTTTGTTAATGATGAGAACAAATGTGTTGGTGTTCTACGCATTGCAGTTACACCTTCATGTTTCATCCCTTCAATGATATATGTGTCGTTGACTCCAGCCAAGTCACGACACCGCATCACGCCTTTGGATGTATTCAGTGTAGTGTGAGCGAATGAGGTCACTGGAATATCAAAGAATGTTTTAATTTTCATGATATTGTCAGTTTGACCTTTTCTCTCACACTCAACAAGAAGGCAATCCGGTTTTAGTTTTTTGACACTTTTGGTGAGCCAATAGATCCCGAAATGTTTTTCTCAATAACAAACGAAAACAGTGCAGCAAGATGTTTAGAATCATTCTTAGATTGAATAACCATGAAGCGTCTAAAACTTGGGAAAGTGAAAGCTAAAGGGAAAGAATGTAGAGGCAACGGTGGTATCAAGAGAGATACAAGAAAGATAGAGAAGGTGAGCAAGTAAATCAAGACTTCCTAGCTCTCGGCATGACCAGCCGATTTATCGAGGCCGGGCCCATCCTGACCACTTGTCTAGGAGAAGTAGAGGCCAAAGCAGTCTATTGCATCAGAAAAGATTCCGCTCAACTACCAGAATACTTTCCTCCCCCCCCCCCCCAAGAGGGTCGCAACCCACGACAAACAGGTTGCCTCTACTTAGTCGCCTCTTACGACAAGTGGTGAGGCGCGTCGGTCCAATTCTACAATCCCGATAAAAGGGGAGAAAAGGCTGTATAAGGTTAAAATACCACATACACAAAATATCAATACCGTGCACTCTATATAGTGGAGATCTTTAACCTAGACACCTCAAAATAACACTGTTCAAATTACTGCATCAGTTCGTGTTATTTACAGATTAACGGTGCTTTTACCTATACCGTTTAATATATCATCAAGTATATCCACTGGCGTCAATAATGTCAGTGTAATATGAGAAAATGGATGCACTGAAACATTCAGAATAGCCCCCAGCAAAGGTAATTTAGCATCAGGAATGTAGCAAAGATGGCGCATCTCATGTATGTTCAACGTTCAAAATCACTGATGGTGTCGATGCTACGATGAATAATAAACGAGCGGCAAATGCCATCAATTATCTCGGTAATCGAAACTGTTTTTCACAGTAAATTGTATTTTACTAGCAGAAAGAAATAATTGGATTATTCGTTATAAATATGATCCTGTTCTTCATAACAAAAGAAAAATGTCATACTGAGTAAAATTTCCAAACTAGAAATGTTGACTGATATTGACAAACCGTATTATGAAAGATAGAGCATATCCTGTAACCGAGGTTATTTATGAAATTTATCCGATATATGAAAAGCCCAGTCTTGATTATCTGAAATCGAAGAAATTTTCAAAATTAAATTGTGTAGTCGCACGAGTAATCGAACATTTTACAAACGCAGTACGTGGAAACGGTTTAACGGACAATAAATGTAAAATAATATATGAGTGGGGTGACATAATTAAAGATACCGGGGCGTCTATCAAAGATGTGCCTGAGCTAGGAAAAAACACTAAAATTCCCAATATCAGTAAAAACGATAACTGGAGAGATTTTGTATGAATAAAAATATAAATCAAAATGTGCTTAGATTGAAATTGTTGATCAGGATGCGCACGCGTGGACTATCGCAGAAACAATATTTCCACGAGATAAAACAGTAAGATTTTAACCAGAGGAAGACTCTGGAAGTAACATGTTTGATTTTATTCGCGAAATAAAGTAATAACGGCCCTGTGGCAGTGTGGCTATTTCCGACTTCTGAAACCGACGATGAACTTATTAGACCTTATGGAAGTATTTGTATTTAAAAAAAAGGAGTAAGTTGCATCATTTTGTTAGACCTAACACGAAATATATCACGAAGAAATGAAAACTCTTGCGCAGACATTTTCAACAGGGAATATTGAGCAATTACTAAAAAAATGTTTGTAGTTCCGTCAGTTGCAGCTCATTTTGCAAGAGAGAAAGTTTCGTGGAAGCCAATACGATCTGGACTTCTCGAAGACGTACAATTAAATTGCTGTGAATACAGACACGGTGGATTGTGGAATACCAAGTATAATTACAACGACGTTATTTCTGTGAATATGGTTGAGTGTTATCCGGGACGTTTTCTTTGCTACGGAGAATGTTCTGGATATTTTAGATATTTAACAAATTTGAACACTCCCGTCACAAGATGACCAGGGTATCGATAAATGGACCACTACCCAATTTTGATCTAACCGGATTCGCTTGCATTGTATCATTGTGTTTGCTAAGAGTTTTCATCCGATCTGTTATATTTGGTTTGTTAGGCACTTTTCAGAGAGATGCTGGGCACCAAGCTTTTTATTACGAGATATGATTGATTGTAAAATACTGATATCGCTGATTGTAAGTGAGGCAGTTATATCATATCGGAAGCAGACCGAAGTTTGGTTACCACACGATGATGATAAAACTGCAAAGTATCTCGGTATAAGAATATTTGGGAAATTTAATCAAGGTGGTGCATTTGATCATAAACGGCATTATGCACGACTAATTCGAGATGATGCTGAAAATGATTTTAAAAATCGGAGATGCAACAAAGAGAAGTATATTTGTAAGTTGAGATAATGCTTACTTGTCTAACGGAACACAATTAGGTACAATTGTTGGCTATATCGATGATATCTCGCTTCAGTATACACATCTAAAAACGTCTATGTTCACGTATGTTTCTTTGAACCTTTTAACTTTCTATTGATGATAGGTATATTCCCTTGCACTCCAATCAGATTGCAACGGATCCATTTTGTATCGAAACACATATATACAGAATTAGTAACTCCTACTAGTACTGATGCACCCTGGGGTTCGTGGAGAATAAAACAAAAACATGTTATATAATTATTCTGAATTCACATACGTTGAAATTAAAGACACTTCCCTGATACAATCAGACAAAAATATTCATGTCTCAGAATTATATCAATATCTGATCCAGTATCCAGGCATCATACTTTATCTAAATGAACTTAGTGGGTGCGATAAAACAACTCGTGTTATTGAATTATTTAGACATGACTTCGGATGATATAGTTATTTTAACACCTACTCACAGACTCAAAAGAGAAATTAAACAACGATGAGTGCGATCATGTATTTATCTGTTTCTTTCGGTACATGGGTGATGTATATACTCCTGATCCAATAGGCGAAAAATATATACTTGTACCTAAAAATAATTTGGGATGAAATATGCATCGTTTCATTAGATATGCAAGAACTGTTTCTTGATTGGTTATCGTTAAAGAATACCGCGCTGATAATGTCTGCCGATCACGGGCAACCACCACCATTTGTTGGAATATATTCGCACTAATGGTTAAAAACTTTTGTAGTTTATTATGAGGATAACTAATGATCATAGAGCGGTTGATTTTGAATTAAAAGAATTTAAGATATAAATCAGAAGACAGTCGAAAAAAATTCATTGTAAAATATTGCGTAAAATAATTTCAGAAAATTCCATTAATGATATATGGAAAGTGAGGAGTCCAAACGATTTGATAGAGGCAAGTGGAAAGATACACTTTAGTAGCAATTATTTCAGTTACATAAAGACAAGTTTTCAGAATAACCAAATCCGTTATGTTATCGAAAGCAGATACGCGACAATAATAAATTGATGTTGAAATTCCATGATCGTCAGAGAAACAGAATCTTGTGTTAAATGATATTGATGTAGGTCCGGTCAGTGTTGTTGATGATGCGTTAAAGACAAAACTTCATGGACGCGATGATACGCAATGGCAATGCACTCATCTCAAAGATTAACTATTTCTAATAGTTGTTTGAATGCATGATGATCGTATCGAGTGGTCAAATGTAGTCTATCTGAAAGACACCGAAAAATAACTCAGCTGCGGAAGGTTATTGCCTATTTTAGTGACACCAACAACACAATTGTTAGTGATGATATAGTAAAAAACAAACTCGCTAATTATAAACAAAAAAAGATAATCGCGATGTTCGTCCTAATGATTACTTTATAATGACGCTGAAACAACAGCAAAATGTCCACTGTGCCATTGGTAATACAGTAATGTTGTGGTAGTATTCAAATAATGATCCAAGACAATTTACCGTAGACAGAAAAGATAGTAGTCTTGGTCATACACGTGAAAATACGATGTTTACCTGTCTTGAATGTAATAGACGTCGCGACGTTAGTTAAGTGATCGCGGTGGTTATTGTAGATCCTCTTATATTACTTGTAATTGTTCACGTATAACTCCACGCTGAGGATCAGTTTAATCTTTTATATAGATTGCAACTCTACTCGTATATCTTACCACACTGGATCATTTATGTGTAGTAACACTTCAAATAGGATCAGTCGCTCTTTTTTTTTACCACCTTCAAGTTAACTTTCTCATATAAATACCTCATATTGTTACGTATATTTGATTTAAATCATTTATTTTGTTTTAATTGTCAGATTCAAATTTGACATTTTGGGTTTAAAATTCATTGAATTGGCACGTGTTTTCTGGAAAATTAGGATGACCTATACTTTACAAGTAAACACCAGATGTTAACCTCATTTCTGACCTTGCTTCAAGGCTGGTAAACAGGCTTTTAAAATGATTGGCTGATTCCAAGGACATCTTTCTATTTTAGTTCTTGAGAGTAAACATGGCTGATTTTCGGCTGATTCTCATGGGGTGTAAACGTGATTTTGCGAGAGTGGGTTTGTTCTAAGGTTTTCTAGAATGACATGTGACCCTTCCTTGTTTACGTAAAAACAAGTATATAAATTGTGTTTGAGAGCGAATCATTTAGTAGTAGTCTGGGCTTTTAGAAAAATAAGTTGTGTTTTCGAGTTATATTGGAAATTATTTCAATTCGTTTGGATCAAGAGAAATTTATTGTCTTATTTATCTGGAAAATATGTGTGCTCATTGACTTTCAAAAAATCAAAACTGACTTCATCACGTGACATCGTCTTCCATTTTGGATTGCTTCGTCAAGATTCGAACCGGGAACTATTGGGACATTTTATTATCAGGACTTTTGCAATTCCACTAGTGAATTCTTTTTTAATTAATTTTTGGATTTGATTCTTAAAACCCTAAGTTCATTTTGCTTTTCTGAAAATATTTGTACTGAATAAATTGTTTTTTAAGTTTTACAAGCTTGTTATTTTTACTCTTTCTATGTTACTGTTTATTCGAGCATAAGCACGTAACAATATTTACATTACCTAATATTAGTTTTTGGGAAACGTCACGTCAGTGTGTATATATATATATATATATATATATATATATATATATATATATATATATATATATATATATATATATATATATATGTGTGTGTGTGTGTATTACTAGGTTTGATGGAAGTTGTTAGAGTAATTTAATTCTTTAATGCATTATCACATTTGCTAAGCTTGCATTCCCTAGCAAGAATCGACTTGGTAATAGTTGTGTCCATCACAAGGTCCTCGTTCATAATTTCGTTCGAAGGCAACGTCATCGACAATCAGTGCCTATTTGTACGTTATTTTACGTCATCCAATTTTGATAGTATCATGTGATAAATATACAATAACCGCCTGATGAACTTCATTAGGAACGCTGACATCAAAATGTGCGCAATGAGTTTGTTTAAGCGGTGGTAGATGAATTTGGCATATTGCCTGTCGTGCAAACCAATTTGCAGCAGTAGAACGTTTGATACCTGCTGCCGCAGCTAGTTTACTACTCTCTGCTCTTCCTTTCCAATATGGGCTGTAATAAATCGATCCTACTGTATAATAATTAATTACCAACCCCTAATGCTATTTTACCTTTCATCGCGGATCCCACCAAATAGCGTGCTAATGATTCTTTGAAAAATTTGCTTGTTATGGAATTTAACGCGTGAGGCAACTTCACATCTGTAATAATATGCCTGTACTGCAGAATGTTAGTTTTATAAAGTGTCAACGGATAAGCATAGCGCCAATAATAAACAAACCTACGACGACAAATAACAATAAGACAATTAATTAACTCCACGAGTGACTCTCTCGGTTAGTTAGAGGCTTCGGTTTATTGTCATTGACGTTTATGGTTTTCGTTTTTGTAAGAAGCCTTAGTTTAGCAAATGGAACTATATAAAATTGAGGTCTGTTCAACTTCTTTGCTGCTACATATCATAAACAGATAATAAGGTGTATAATTAATTTTATATTACAGTTTACGTAAAAGGGGAACCGTGTTACTCTGGGAATGCAACTGAGTGTCGGTTGACAATGTGTTTGGACATTTATTGGAAGCTTAGCTGCGTGGACATGGTCTGCACGTGTATGCATACTGCAGGTAAGAATTATTTCCATATCAGTTCCATGGTTTGCTATAAACCTGCAAGACATGTTTAGACCGCAGAAATCAAGTTCAATGTGGTTAACTTGTATACAGGAGATTGGTAAATAACCAGGGCTTGTATACATGCTTCCCTACGATCAGCTAAATACATAATTTAATGCACGAGCTCCGATTCGATAACATGATTTTTGACCAAGTACGAATCGTATTAATTATTACATTTATAAATTATACATTTAAGAAAGCTCCTGGCGGATATTTATGTGATAGGTCAGCTACTTCTTTGTCTGCTAATGTGCTAATAGTCTCGATAAAATGAACAAATTAACAAAATATAACCATCTTACATTTGATTTATTCTTCTTGAGACCGTGCACAATGGATGCTTACAAGTGTAAATATGCCAAAAAGTAATTGTTTATGTAATTTAGTATTCAAGTAGTAATTATTTATGTAATTTAGTATGCAAGTAGCAATTGTTGATGTAATTTAGTATTCAAGTAGTAATTGTTTATGTAATTTAGTATTCAAGTAGTAATTGTTTATGTAATTTAGTATTCAAGTAGTATTTGTTTATGTAATTTAGTATTCAAGTTGTAATTGTTTATGTAATTTAGTATTCAAGTAGTAATTGTTTATGTAATTTAGTATTAAAGTAGTAATTGTTTATGTAATTTAGTATTCAAGTAGTAATTGTTTATGTAATTTAGTATTCAAGTAGTAATTGTTTATGTAATTTAGTATTCAAGTAGTAATTGTTGATGTAATTTAGTATTCAAGTAGTAATTGTTGATGTAATTTAGTATTCAAGTAGTAATTGTTTATGTAATTTAGTATTCAAGTAGTATAGTGGGGCATCTTATGGTCTATGTAATACATTAAAGACCACACGGGCAAGTATAAGGTCAATGTTTTAAAAGTCCGCCTGGTCATGTTTAGGGTCAATGTGAATTGAACATAGGGTATTGGGTCTGTATAGCGTCTAGGGAAAGTAGAGTTGAATAGGAATAGAAAATGTGATGTGACGTAACGATGCTAG
Source organism: Unio delphinus (assembly GCA_029339505.1). Taxonomy (NCBI): domain Eukaryota; kingdom Metazoa; phylum Mollusca; class Bivalvia; order Unionida; family Unionidae; genus Unio; species Unio delphinus. Next base: position 11,147,272 of record JAQISU010000035.1, on the reverse strand, counting down.
AGATTATGAATAATGTTACAAGGGGCTGACTTGAATCGCGCGGAACATCAGGGACTGCCTAATATATTGCGTGCTTTAGGTACACAGAGAAACACGTATAGAGATGTAGACAAATACATACATACATACATACATACATACATACATACATACATACATACATACATACATACATACATACGAGCTAAACAAAATGTTTATAGGGAAGAAAGTAAATCATTTCGAGGCATGTAAGTGGCTATGAAAAGGGCCTTTTGAATTTATCTTAACACCATTTCGTTAACATAGAGGGCATCACACAGGTATACTTCTCTTCTTCGAACGTTTTCTGACTTCTGGACTGAGACGAGGACTCGCTTCAGACAGCCTTGTTTCTAAACATAAATTCTTCTTTTTCAAACGATCGTGTTGGTGATCCTGATAATTGTCCATTATGATTTCACATTCATCTGTAAGTCTGCGCGGCACAGCATTGACGACACGACGGTATATGATTCAACGTTAGTTAACATCTTATGACGAGAACGGGCGAAGGAAACACAATGAACATCGGTTATTTATAGTGGAAAAGCGGACTTATTTCACCAATCCTAACAAACGTTAAAAATTCAGTTAGAGTGTGGAGTCTGTCTTACAATCTGAAGAGTGATGGCTGTAACGACATATTCCCTAGATAGACGCGCTAGCGTCTGCACGCAGTGAATTAATGCGTCAGAGGTTTCAAACATGATGGAAACTAAGACGACGATCAGCATGGAGACGATAAACGATGGCATAACAATGGCTAGCAAAATCAACACTGTTTTACTTCCAAAAGAAATTGATTTTAATTAGGATTTGGTGGATTTTCTCTCTTCATCGCAAGAATTTGTTCCAGTACCAGTACCTTCACCAACTTCTCCTTTCTCACCACGCGTCAAGGATATTTAACAGAGACAGAAAGAAAAATTGGATAAATGTTTTCAGCAGTAGAATTAAACAGAATAAGCTTTTCTCCTTCAACAGCAACAGCAAGAATATGAAGCAAGAAGAAGGAAACAACAGGAAGAGGAAGCAACAAAGAAGAAACAAGGTCTGGGAAAGTTGCAGAACAGCGTAAGTCAAATGGTGACGGTACTCAGACATTTTGGCAGATTAAACGAATCTGAAACAAATGTATCAAACTTTTCTAATACGACCGAAAAAGAAAATACCTTTTAAAGCCATCACTCCAAATCCAGTTTGCACACCTGCTACGCATGAGATACCAAAACTAATGATTTTTACTAAGTTATCGACAGGAGTCACTCTAGAAGTAGTCCATGGCCGTAGCAAAGGCAAAAGGCAGTTAAAGCTGATTACGTTCAGTTCATGATTTTGTGTTCATATAAAGAAAATAAATACCAAAAGGTCCTTTTCAAGGAAACTCACTTCTCTTGAAAAGATTTATCATTCATCTTGCCAAAATCAATTAAAACTCAAAAGCCCATTTATTTGTCCCATGATGAATGTATGTGAGTGTAGTTATTATTCTAAAAATCAAAAATATGAGACACTTATGTTTTCTGTCCGTTATATTCTGGTACAAAGTGGACAACCCAATAGCACAACACAACACAACTTTAAAACGTTCATGAGCTTCTTCTGTGTTTTTTGTTTTCATTCTCTATTTCATTGTGAATTTTTTTCTCTCTCACTTTAACAGGTTTTGCCTCTTTCGCTTTTTCACTTTCTCTTCATATTCTTTTCGCTTCTTTTTTCTCTTTCAGAACGGGTCGGGGTTCTTGTTTCGAGAAGGGTACCTCTTCTTGTTCATGTTTCCAACCCCTCTCTTCATCTTGCTCCAGTTTGTTAGTAGAGTGTTCTGAAGAACAATGTACATTCTCTTTACAGTGATAACATGTATCTTGACTTTTATCTGTTCGGACATCTATTTTAATTTTCTCACTCTCTGGACATTACGAAGACCAATGAATTGTTCTTCGCACATATAAATCAGTTGTCTCGACTTTTATCTCGAAAAGAAGAGTAGTAGTCCGTCGACTTGACTGGAAAAAAACTTTCTCAAAACACCTCGCAATGCTTTGATCATATGTTTGATATGTGTGGGTTCTCCCATCGTTCTGGTCGTTTGGTGTGAAATGATTACTGGAAGGGAAGACACTGACCCTTTATATACACATTGGTCTGACATGGACATAAAGGGATCCATGGCGTTTAAAATGTAATCATTTGACTTTCTGCAGTCAAGATCGAACGATCACATCATGCAGTGCAGAAAGGATAAGAAAATTAGAGCAAACAACGTGATTTATCACATCGCACAGAAGCCTCGACTCAAACTCATGCCAGCGATTTTAAAGATGACATGAGTGAGACATAATCCAGGTCCAGAGATTCGAAACCCAACAACGGTCCACCACCATTAAACCTTCAAAACTACTACCACATTCGAGAGACAGAAAAGTGCTCCTCTAGAAAATTAAGAACTACCGCTTACACATACACGGTGAAGTTTAACGATTTCAATTCATTCCGACGTACCGTTGAAGAAAGCATTGGGGCTCATCACCGTGGTGTGGGATTCTTTGGTAACCACACTGAAACGGTAATGCCAAGCCAAAGAAGACGATCGCATGAGACTTCCCATTTATCACGACAATTTGAAGACCCCCGTTTGGACCAAGTTTAGCAGCCTAGCAGAATTGACACCTTCCAAAGTCATCGACAATATTCAACATGTGCAGCAATCCAAGGACAATTTTCACATCACAGATGGAACAGCGCCACAGTAAGTGACACACGTGTCTCTTCCAGAATGGACAGGACGCAAAACGTTGTTTATGGTGGAAGACCTTCTTAGTACCAAAAGGATCCTCGTCCGAATTAACAATCCTCAATACCAGATGTGTTTAGCCCGTGAGATCATGGTGGGACTAACGTATGCCGACAAGAACGACAAGGAACAATGGAAAAGAGTCTTTGAGAACATTAGACAATTAGAACGAGCCAAACAACGAATAGAAACAAAACTCCTGTTACAGCAAGCGGGCTTATCCAAAGACACCCCCTGCGGCATTCCAGAAATGCAAAAATTGCCAGACGTCTTTGTTCTACGCTACACCTTGAAAGTGTATCCTCAAGAAATACGTGGTCCTCTGTTATTTCGATGTAAAGATTTCAGAGACGGAAAATACGTTCACGTCTATAATCACAATGAACTTTTTTTTATGCCATCACCAGTATCACCTCATTCCTGGGATACATTTATTATTGTGAGAAACGTGACTTTGTGTATAATATAACAACTGAGAGCAACACAAACGAGGATGTATGGCTTATCAAATATGTCTGGACGAAGGACAAGAACCAGTGCATTGCCCAGCTTGTCAACGCACCTTTGTTAGATTTGCATGTTATGAACAACATTTAAAGAGGTAAGATTCACAGCAGAAATGTGCTTGTTAACTCCTGAGATGGTGCCCTACTTGTGGACAAGGCATACGTACCAGTAATGCTAAGGTGCACGTATGTTCAGTAAAGAAACAAATTCACATCTGTCAACAAATCTTAGACATAGAACACAAATGCTACATTGAAAAATATCGTTCCAAACATCAAGAAGAAGAAGACATATACAAAGAAAATGTCATCTTTTTCGATTTCGAATGCATGCAAAAGACTGGAAAAACAAACATTGGAACGTATTCTGAAGATGTCTGGAACTTAAAAAAAACCAAGATCGTGAACGAGTTTAACGGCTGCTTATTTCACGAATGACCCCTCTACTACCCTCAGCGTGAACCAAACAAGATTTTACAGCGGATTTTGGAAGACTAGTACGAAGTAACATGTTAGTAGCGTTCGAAGTTGGAACAGCAAGGATACCAAGTGGCTGAAATGTGGAAACACGAGTTCGATCACCGTTTGAAAACCGATCACAAGTTTTAAACGCATTGTTGAAAGTGACAAGCTTGTGGACCCACTGAAACCGATTGAGTTTGTACGGAGGACGGACGAATGCCACCTGTTTGATGTACCAAGGCGACGATGAGAAAGGAGAAAAAATGAAATATTTACACGTGTGCAAATATTGTCATTTTCCCCCAGATCACACGCAATCGATGACGGAACACATAGACCTAAACAACTTTCAACAATACAAAGGATTGATTATATAACAAGTCTTGCCTCCCACACACTGGTACTATCCCATTTTACCGCACCATTGCCAAGTAAAACGTATGTTTCCTTTGTGCCGTTCTTGTGCCGAAGTATGCAGCGAAGACCAACCTTAGCACACCATAAAATAACGCGTCTTCATGGGAACGATGGTCAGCGCGTGGACGTCCTTCATGAGGATTTGATCTTTATGAAAAAGATCTGGACTTTGTAGAAGCCGACGAATATGGAAATGTCATCACTGCGGTTTAAAAGTGTTAGGATATCGTGTGTTGTATTTTGACACGACCAGTTGTATCTACATCGATCGCCTAGGTCACTTTTATCATAAAATCTAAGGAGCCAATTTGGACGCTGAACCAACGATCATCTCGTCGACACGATTACACGTTTTGCTCGTGGAGGTCATACAAATTACGGCAACAAATATCTTGTTGAAGCTGCAGACGAAAATAGTGCAAGGAACAGTTGATTTAAAGCTATTGTCTAAAGCGCAACCTGTAATTGTGGAACGGCTAGTGAGTATCTATAATTTTGAAACTTGGCTATATGTCTTCTTTTCAAATTTCGCATTCGTCTTAATTATTAATTTGTGTGGAGTACTTTGGATTGGTAGCGTTGTAGGCCCACGACCATTGGCTGTGACCATGGCTGAATTCATACAGTTCCTGTTAGTTCTGTTTTATTGCATTACCTTTTTTGTCATCTTCTGATATGTTGACAACATAACGTAAGTCACTGCAGAGACATATACAAGTCGCTAGATGCGTTGAATGGCATGTTGAGAACACCTATTAAAAATCGTCTATTTCAAACACAGATCGAAGATTAATATGAAATCGAGCATTCTGCACTAAAATGTTCAGATCCAGTTTACGAATGCGAAATAAACTATTGCCATATTATCTGTTCACATATATCGATAAAGAAAATGACAATTTGGTTTGGTTTTTTTATGGTTTAACGCTATTTTCAGCACAATATAGGCTATACATGGCGGCCAGTATTAATGGTGGAAGAAGAACACGGACGACCCCCGGAAAGAACCACCGACCCACGAGAAGCTACTGGCAAACTTTCTCATATAACTACATTTGCCGAATCTTAGACTCGAACACACGCAGACAGAGGTGAGATGGCAGTGGTTCGTAACGGACAGCGCTTTAGACCACTCGGCCACTCGGGGCCCCTTGACAATTTGGAGTGAATAGGAACCAAATGTGAAAAATCTGGATGGCCCGTGATCAGGGCCGGCGCTTCCGCTAGGCGAACTAGGCAATCGCCTTGGAAGCTGGGCTAAGTGTTTATTTCATGATGGGCGGGTGAGGGAGGGCGTGAGTGGAAGGGGACGCCAGATATCTGATCTCGTCTAGGACACCAAAATGCCTTGCACCGGCGCTGCCCGTGATTTCATCCAATAGCGGTATTGCTTTGATTCTTCGCCTATGACTCGCTTCACTTGCCCTTCCAAAATTTCCTGTTTACTTATAAATGATAAATACAGTAATGCTATCCAAGCACACACAATTTTTTTAAAAATGTTATTTAAGCCAATGTATTGTCATTCATTCGGTATTTGATATTGCTTGTCGGGGAGTTGTGCAGTTAAAATAAATAATTGAAGTGATCATCTTTTATTTTATCCCTAGGACCCTCATCAACCTATGTGAGATGGGGAAAGTCCGCTTGTCCAGGCACGGATACAGAAATTGTATATAAAGGTAAAGGCAACTCATTTTGATTATTGTCTTCGATGTGTGAAGCAAATGCACAGACCAGTATCTGCTCCATCCCTGTACTAAATAGTATCAGATGTTTCGAATCTAGCCAACTTTCAAAATCTGGAATAACATTAAATATTCGAAATACTGTCTTACGACCGACGCATCTATTAACATTCCAAACCCATTCTAAGAAAGAATTACGCATTAAAGTACAGATATGTTTTGAGTAATATGTCTTTTCACGATGACGGGATTAGTCTTTTCAAATCCTTATAAATATAGACTGATAACAGCACGCCATGCTTAAAATACACATATTACGATCTGGTATTTCAAACATAAGAAACTGCATCTTATCCAATAGATCAGAGCTTAATGAAATCGACACTATTTCAAACAAAATCCTAAGGATTTCAAACCGAAACCAATTCAGTAAAATCCTAAAAGATTTCAAACCGAAACTAATTCAGGTAGAAAAAAAAAAGAAATCCTTACGCTACAGACCCGGAACTGATGTTGCTGCGGAGACGAATTGTTTCAACCGAATATTTGATCAAGTCCGACACGATATCTTGATCTCGGGTCATGCAAATTTATCGTTAAAAATCCATGTGAGATTGACTGAGCGTGACTAAAGAAATTTCTAAAGAGATTATAATCCATATCACCGCCGCACCAAGTTTGCCAAATATTTCGTAGCGTATGTGTGTCAACTCCGTTGAATACAGCAAGAATATTGCAGATATCTTTGATCACTTTTGGTATTTGAGTGTATCGTTTAGTGACATATATCACATCGGTATTTGTATGCCTACCTCTGGAAAATATCCTAGCGGGATTCTTTTGATTGTCTAGCATGACATCATCATATACAACTAAATTGTTAATACTTCCATCAATATCATCAATGCCCGGTGCTTCTTCGATATCGGTTATAAACTCAATAATATCCTCATCGATTTCCGATTTTGCTTTCTCGTTAAAATCCTTTAACACCTCGTAACATCGCTGATCGTCTACACTCGGGGCTACTAAATACAACTTATCCCATTTCATCCATCTCGTTATTAAATTAAGTAGCAGTTGTGTCTTGCCACTTCCAGATGGTCCGATTATAGTCATGCGAATAGAATTTGGTAGCGCTCCATGATGCTTAACTGGTTCTCGTGTTTTTGTCGCCGAGAAATCAATTACATTCAGACTCGATGATCAAAACCAACCCCGACCCGGTGAAAACCCAATAAACGCCATTGATAAGGCGTGTCATGCTCATGATGTTGCTTATAAAAGCAGCAATCTGCAACACAGACATTTAGCAGATGTAAAATTGATTCATGCGTTGAATTCTATCACTGATAAATCCTTCAAAGAAAAATGGGTTTCATGGTTGATAAAATCGGCGATGAAAAGTAAATTGATGTTGGGTGCTGATAATCAATAACATCATGGAATCTATTTATTATTCTCCAAAAGGATATTGGAGGGGTAAAGCAGTAATCAGTAAACTCGCTAGCGCTGCAAAGGTGAAAAATAAAAAGCAGCGGATTGGTTATCCAAACAGGTGATATGGCAAATTTATCTACCACCGCCTAAACAAATTAACTTCTCGCATTTTGATGTCAGTGATCCTAATGAGGTTCGTCAAGCTGATGTATTATTTCTGCCGCATGATAGTGTTCACAAGTATGCGCTAACCGTAGTTGATGTTGCGTGTCGATACAAACAAGCAGAACCTCTAAAAACAAAATCATCAACTGAGGTGGCTTCTGCGTTTGAAAAGATTTATCGTAGGGGTCCTCTGCTTTGGCCAAATCTATTACAAGTTGATCCTGGCAAGGAATCTCTGGGTGTATTGTTATCAACAATGAAGCATCATAATGTCACCATCAGACGAGGACATACTGCATTACATCGCGATCAAGCAATTGTTGAACGATTTAATCGGACACTTGCTGAGCGGCTATTTGGATATCAATACGCGAAGGAATTTATTCAGGATAAACGATCTCGTGAATGGGTCAAGAGATTACCAGGCGTAATTACCGCGCTGAATAATGAGATTACTCGAACAATTAATATGAAACCTAACAACGCGATTTTAAAAAATGTATATACCTGTAAAACCACAAAATGATTTTTCAAAACAATACCCGGCAATGTCACTGTTAGGTATTTGTATGAGCCAGGAGAGCTCGAAGGTGGCAAGAAAAGAGCTACTGATCCTATTTGGAGTGTTACTGCACATAAAATATCTAGTATAACGAGATCTACGGGTAGTCTATAGGTTGGATTCAACTGTTCCTCAGCGTGGATTTACTCGTGAACAACTACAAGTGATACCTGAGGATACTCAATTATCACCGCGTGCTCTTAACTAGCACCTCTGCGTCTGTTGCACTCATGACAAGTCAGCATAACATTATCTCTGGTATGACCTAGCTGCTATTTTTTCTGTCTACGGTAAATTGGCAGGGGTCTTTCTCCGACCAACACCAACGCATTATACAATTGCAACTCGCGCTGTGATTATTCTGTTGTTGTTTCAGTGTGATTATAAACTCGGCATCAATGTCAAATTTTCAGTTATTTTTTTTTGTCCTGTTGTTTATAACCAGAGAGTTTTTTCTGATTATGTCATCGCTGACAATATCACTTATTGTAGTGTCATTATAGTCTAAAACAACTCTTCGAAGTTGATTTATTCTTCGTACTCTGGACACCGCAAGATAAACTAAATTCGACAACTCGATGCGATTATCTATGATCCAAGCAATTGTATCGGATATAGTCAAACCCTGCGAAGAATGTTTCGTCGCTGCGTATCCTAGCTTCCATGGGGATTTATCAGGACGCAATGCATCTTCGACGACATTGATATCACCTAACACAATATCATTTAACACGATAATCTGCTTCTCTATCCCTGACTTTGTCAGGTCTGGAATATCAACTTCGATATTTTGTCTTCGTGTATCCTTTAGTCTATAACACAATGGCACTGACTTCCAGTGAAAATTTTTCTTTATGCGTGTTAAATAACTTCATCTAAAGTGTATCAGTGACTATCTTTCTACTTGCCACTATCAAATTGTTTGTCTTCACGCTTCCTAGAAATCTTTTAATGGGGTTTCCGAAATTATTTCATGTGCTATTTCGCATTGGATTCTATCCGGTTGTAATTTGATTAGTTTCTTGAACTCGCGTAATTGTTTATCAAGTGATCTATGATCAGTACTAATTTCTTCATAATAGCCTACAAAATTCTTCAGCCAATCATGTGGGGATAAACCGACAAATGGTGGTGGTTGACCATAATCGCCAAACATTATCACTTTTGTATTCGCTAGCAATAACCAATCGAGAAACCTTTGTAATACATCTTAACGACACTGTGCATATCTCATCCCAAATGATGATTTCAGGAATATATTTTTCGTCCATTCGATCAGGAGTCCATTCGTCACCCTTCCATCGAAAAAAACTGTGATAAGTGCAAGCATTAATTCATCGTTGTTTCATCTCTCTTGCAAATCTGTGTGTTGGTGTTAGCACAATCATGTTTGATTTCCCTCGAAATAATTCGATCGCACGAGTCGTCTTCCCTAAACCACCACAGCCGTTTAAGTAGCTGTTTTTATATCTGCATATTGGATCGGAACACGAAGATGCATTATATAGTTCTGATATCTGATTATTTTTCAAGTAATTGTTTTCAATTGTAACATCTGCTGATTTAGAATAATCACGCAGTATTTCTTTATTAGTTCTCCATGATCCCCAACTCTCGTCTGAATTAGTGAATTCAGCCACTGCTTCTTTAGGTTTTACGTCTATATAAAATGAATCAGTGGCGACTCTAACTGCGGTGTCAGGAAATCTATTTATCATCGAAAGTAAATTAATAGAAGCATAAGCCAGCATAGAAGACCTTAAGTACGTATATTGAGGATATTCTCCTTCTGTGTAAGTAAGAATTGTACCTAATTTGGTTCCATCGGACAAGAAAACGTCTTTACGATCGACGTATATACCCCGAGATGTTACATCTGCAAAGAATATTGTTTGTGGTCGTATTTCCACCCTATGTGATCTTACCAATTCTTCTTCTACCGAGATCTTTTGCGTGTTTATTTCTAACTTCAAAGATTTCTTTTGGCCATTTCACGATATATTCTTCGTCGAGATCGGAGAATTGTTTTTTGTTTTCGGTGATTATACTATGTATACTATCGGGTTGTGGTAACCAGATTTCAGTTTTATGATATAATTACTTCACTGATAATCAGCGATATTAGTATTTTAGAATCAATCATATACCGTAATAACACTATTGGCATCCAGTGTTTTTCAGAGATGTGTCTACGAAACCAAACATAACAACACGGATGAAGTCCTTTAGCCAATTCAAATGATATCACACGAGCGAATCCGATGAGATCCAAATGAGGCAGTGGTCCATAAATCGCAACACGGGTCATCTAATGTGTGGGATGTCCAAATCGTTTAAAATACTCAGAAAACTGTCCGTACCCAAGAAAACTCCCTGGATAACACGCAATTATATCAACCGAAATAATACTTTTGCGGTAATATTTTGTATTCCATAATCCACCATGGCCATATTACACGCAGCTTGATTCGATATCTGAGAGAAATTCTGCCCGTGTTGGTTTCCATAGATTTCTCTTTCTCGTGAAATGAGCAGTAACTGACGGTATTGTAAGAGTTTGTTAATAATTGTTCGTCGCAATACGTTGAAAACCACTAGCTAGTTTTTTCATCTCATTGTGGAAGGCTTCAGTACGGTATAATTAGCCATTGGGTTTTACAAATTGACCGAATTTGCCCTCTTCGTCTTCAAAACTGTGAAGTAACCACACTGACACAGGATCGTTTTTACTTGACTGAGAAATAAAATCGAATAAATTTACCGTGTAATCTTTTACGGTTCTATCCCGCGCAAATATTGTTACCGCGGATGTCCACGAGTGTGCATTATGGTCAATAATTTTGATTGGAGATCCTCTCGATTTATATTTCGAGTCGTATAATATCTCGCCTGTTACTGTCTCTACGGATATTGGGAATTTTAGTATCCGCTTTAACGCGGCCATATTTTGAATTGTTGCTCCGCTCTCCTTCACTGTTAATTTTTTTGTGTCTTCGATCCGTCAATTTGTTTCCACGCAGCGTATTTGTAAAATGCTCTATTATTCGTTCTGCTACACAATTTATTCTTGACGAATATTTCATGGGATTTAGTTTTTCAATACACGGTTTATCATTCATCGGATAGATTCCATAAACAACTGCAGTTACAGGATAGGATCTCTCGCAATACGGTTTGTCAATCCCAGTCAGAATTCCTGGTTTGGAATCCTGACTCACAGTGACAGTTTTCTTTTTTTTCAGGATGGGTTCAAATTTGTCGCGTTTAATCCAATTCCTCGTTTCTGAGCGGATAATGAATTTCACTCTAAAAAAAATACTTTTTCTTGTCAAGATGCGAGATTATCACTGCTGCTCTTTCTTAGTTCATGGTAGCATCGACACTACCAACAATTATAAATGTTGACCAACAGTGAGATGCTCCATCGCGCTTGAATTCATTAAAACAATAACGGATTCTACCCAACATGCTTCTATCACTTATTAGACCCATTGGTACATCAGTGGAGACTCTATCGAAATTGAATTCAACATTTTTTCCAAGGTGTAATTTTCGATAATCTCTCGAACTCCTCCATATTATAATTAAAACAAGTATTTAAATAAAGAATTTATTATATAATGAATCATTGCAAATGGCTTATGATAGGATCAGTAACCGCTTGCAACAAATCATGAAGAAATGAATTCTGTGCATATCATTTACAAAGCGTACGTCGTGGAAGCTTAGGGCCGTTACCTTACATATGATATGGGGTGGAGGTGCGTGGTAAGTCGCAGTTTTCTCTCAATTGCGGCGGTAATCGATACAGAGAGCTAAAGCGCTATTATGATAATAGAGTTAAAAACTCCGTCAACGACTCTGACTCTGTCCCTGACAGCGTTAATGACAAAATCATAAGAACACCTCAAGACTTCATTGATAGATTCTCAAGTAATAATTAAACCAAATAATGAATTAGACAAATCATATTTAGTATATAAATGAACCAAGAATTTCAACAACATCCCGTGATCATCGATTATGAAGCATCTCGTGAAGGTATTGCCAGACACCGCAGGCTCAAGAAACCATTAGGGTACGATAATGGTCTTGGATATCTTATGTTTAGTGCTGGAGGGAAAAAATATTACTGTCACCGAATCGTATACGAGTGTTTTCATGGATTGATAAAAGATGGGTTTGTAATCGATCATATTGATTCCAATCCTAAGAACAATTCTTTATCAAATCTACAGTCTATTACTCAGAGTGAAAACACCAAACAAGGAGGGAATGGAAAACACTCAAACAATGCGAGACCTATAAAATCATTTAATTTAGAAAATAACGAAGAAAGAGTATTTCAATAAATAAATAAAGCAGGTAGATATTTCAATATTTGTAGAGCTTCAGTGCGATTTTTTGCAGAACAAATATATCAATCAGCGATTTCAAAGCGAACCGGACACATAATTAAATTCGTTTACATCTAAAATATTAAGGAGAATAACTCGTGTGGGCTTGTATATTGTTTATGAAAGAGAGGTAACCATTACGAATCTCAAAGGGAGAATGACTCGTGTGGGCTTGTATACGGTTTTTGAAACAGAGATATGAGTTACGGATCCAAATGGGATTTTTTGATGACTGAATGGCTTTTTTGTTGTTGTTTAACTGCCACGGATCTTAATGGAAATAATCAAGTATTTGTTTTGTGAAAAAACGAATCAAATAGGTGGTATTTACAACAATTGAATTCTTTGTTTTGATGTTTTTTCAAGTATTCGGTTTTCTTTAAATGCTGTCAATAATCATAATTAAGTATACGAAAGAATAAAAGTCGCACACCTTTGTCATTGGTTTTCATGTATTAGTTAGTTTATATACAATACTGTCTCCCTATATTATTGGGCTTTAAGCGATTCGAAACTCAAACCGTGAAACCACCATACGTCACACACCGTCACACGGTGTGAATGTGTTTTTGCGTTCAACCCGGGTGATTTTGTTGGGAGTATAGTGGTTTCAGTTTGAATGTAGAACAGCCCCGTGTGTGTATATGATGTGCATATATCATATGATTTCATTGTAAATACCATATCATTTCATTGTAAATACCATATCATTTCATTGTAAATACCATTATGTAAATACTTGTAAATACCATTATGTATATATTTGTAAATACAATGTATATTTCTATATATCTATATGTAATGTGACGTCCATTCACCAAGCATACCTTCTTAGAGTTCTAATCCGTTATTTGGCGAGTTAGATCTCCTCTTGAAGACTATGTTTCGTGGTACCTCTGGGCCCGGTCAGGTATGATTAACACCTGAGGGGTTCCAAATGGGGATGTGTTGTCTTGTGTGTATATGTAAATATGTATATATCAAATATATAAATATTTATATATCAAAAATGAAAACGGGTCAAAATTGACCCCCAATTTTTTTGTTTGTCATATTAGATATATAATATTTCATATAATGAATTCGAAAATATGAATGTCATTATTAATGAGATTTCAAATTTGGAAAATCAAGGAATTTAATTGTCAGATAAATTAGATTGTAATCAGATTCTTTCTGAATTTCAAGACATTGATGATAGCGCTCGGAATAATAGATATGTACTTCCAAAGGAGTATGGACTGACCATGGATAATTGACACTCTAAACACAAACCATACATGTTTGCAAGTATGAGTAATTCAGGTACGGAACAGAAATTTTATGGACAGGTATGCGCTTACTCACGTAGAACGAATTTGTATAGACAGGTGATTTATCACTACGCGGAGGTATGAACACAGCAACGGGGGTGAGTTTTCACTTACAATTTAGATCGTATATTATATTATAATGGTAATTGAAGCTTTAACAACTAAATTAGCACGCGAACGATTAGCTGCGATTAAGAAATTTATTCCGATTCGTGATTCCGTTCGAAATAAGCTCCAAACGAGACAAGAGTTTCAAACTGTTTTACAACGGGAACCGAACAATTATTCAAACCAATAGCCACTGCAACGGGAAAAGTCGTATCGACCACTGAAAGAGCCATATTGGGAGATATTCCTGAGGAACAACGAAAGAAAAAAAAACAGCCATTCTTCCTATACTTAAAAAAATAATAAAGAGATCCAAGCAAGCAAAGGAATCTTTAAAAACACTTCCTGGTGATATAATAGCCGCTTCACAACTTCAGGAACAACGAGAACAAGAACGACTTAAACAAGAACAACGAGAACGACTTGAACAACGACTAGGTGATATTATTGAAGAAGATGAGGGTGATATTATTGAAGAACAACAGGTTGATATTGAAGAACAACAGGGTGATATTGAACAACAACAGGGTGATATTATTGAAAAAAAGAAGAAATTTCGAGAGAGAGAATACATCTATCTAAAGAGATATTTACGAAAGAAGTGATGAAAAAATTTAAAGATTCCACGGATGATGAATTAACTGATTTTGCTGTTAATTCATTTATAAAAAAGACGAAAGAGTAATATATAAATGATGGATATGAAGAAGCTATAAAAGCCGCTGCCACCTGGTATAGAAAAATCTATTTGGCAAAACACGGTGGAACTAGAATCTCAAGAGATAATAATAATTTTAATTCGTATATGAATAAAAGAGAAAAAATAAGGAGTGGTCAACCACTATATGATCGAGACGAAGATGATGATGATGCACAAGGTGCAACTGGTTATAGTAGTGGAAAGGGATTTTCTCAAAGTGGAACTCCAAGGGGGGTTTCAGGTAGTTGTCTAGTTCGTTGTCCTAATAGTATTCTCAGGTATATATCACGATTAGAAATTCTCGAAGGAGGGAGACGAGCTGGAAAAAACTCACCGGAAATAATTAATGAGGCAGCTGATATCTGCAGACGACTATTTGAGAGTGGTATCATGGATATTGGTGTATCGAGAGTTTGTTGATGAGCTAGCGGACGGTTACCACAGTGATTAATTTGATGACTTCGTCGCTGATGACTTTGTCATTGGTGATGAATCGCCGATATTGCTAGCAATTTACGATTAGATAAATAGCATTTAAATAAGATGATCATACACTACAACCACAGCAAACCAACCATGGTCTATGTAGTAAACTCACGATTGCCAGTTTATAGAGCGTACTATGGAGATGGTCTCGGCAATGCCATTACAGGGTTATTTACAAGAATGGCTCCAAAAATAACACCAATCGTAAAACAATTATCAATGAAAGCTATTGATGTTATTCGTGATAAGGGTATTAGCGCTGTTGGTGATGATGCCGGGAAAGCATTTTCCGCGGCTAAAGAAAAACTAGTAGCGTTAGTTCGGCGAGGAAAGAAAACACCCATGACTTCGTCATTGGTGACGAAGTCACTAGGACCACTACCATCTACGGAAATTATGCTTGCAAGTATTAGCAAAAAAATAAACAATGCAGTGGATCAAAAACTAGCATCACTGAGCAGGGCCCAGGATAATATTACTGAAAATATGATAGCGGGAAGTGGCTTGAAATCGCGAGCGAGATCACGATTTAGATCAAGAAATATATAATAATATGTTCAAATTGACTCCTGATACAGCGTTTGATATGGACGCCCCAGTACCCAAGAATGATTATGTACGCGATTATTAATTCTATTCCTATCGTGCAGTACAACCGGATCTTCGATCAAAAATCGAACTTAAAGTCCAGGATACCAGCAAATACTTTCTACCCTCTGAAGCATTTATTTGAGTAGAAGGAGAAATCGTAACAAATGTTGCAGTTGATACACCATATGCAGATGACCCAAATATCCGAGCTGGTTTTGTTAATAATGGTATCATGGCGCTATTTGAGAGTACTAGATACATGATTGATGGAAGAGAAATCGAGTCTATAGAACATGATGTTGATGTTACCACAACAATAGTGGGGTTGGCAAGATATTCTGATAATTTTACAAGATCGGCAGGTCCATCTATATGTTCTCTAAGGATCTCACCGATCACGCTGATCACATTGCATATGTTAAAGTGCTAATACCGCAAGCTACTGCAGTTAATCCACAACCAGTTGGTTCTCCTGAACACGAGGATAGACCAGCTGTTAACCTTGATGTTATAAAAAGTATTAATACTAATCACAACTTGGGGTTTGCAACACGTGTATCAACGTTGGAAGGACTCCGTCGACATTTTTCATGCGCGATTCCACTGCATCATATTTTCGGATTTTGCAGAAATGTCAGAAAAGTTATCTATGGAGAGAAGCATGCAGTAATACTCGTGAGAAAGGGTAGTGATAATGATGCAATCTGGCATGGTGCTGGTGTTGCTGATGATAAAGTCATTATATCAAAACTATCACTGTGGATCCCAGTAATGACTCCATCAATCACCGCAGAAAACAGATTACTATCATTTATGAGTACAGGCGGCAAATCAATGCTATCATGGCTAACAAGAACAACAGATACCATAGATTCTGATCTTAATGGTACACTTACATGGCACCTGGCATCAAAACAAGGTGTTTCAGCTCCGCGTCATATATTTTTGGCGTTACAGGAGAAGGCGCGATTTGGTTCACAATTATGCAGCCATATGATATTTGATCAATTGAGTGTTAATCAAGTTTCGTTGAGGATAAAGGTCAACAAGAACCAGCCGAGGATATACTTCTTGATTACGGAACCAACCAAATAGCACGTGCGTATCGTCGTTTGTTGTCATTTATGGGACGCGATAATAATGTAGATACCGGTCTGATCACAGCTGGATTTTAGAAAACTATATCCTATCTATTACTTCTCGCTGGAACATCTTAACTTAACCAGAGAATCCGTCACTGACATACACTTTTGAGCTCGTGTAACCGCTCCTACTGCTGGTGGTTACAGAGCAGTTGCTGTCATTCTCAGTGACAAATCAATGCTACTCGAAGGTGTTCGTGGACGAATGAGAGTAGTTGATGCACCAGTAGAAAATATGTAGACAATTAGATCAACCTGTTAGTAAATAAAATGTCATATAGTCATGTTAGTCTTTCGTTAACTCCTGGTCAAATTAAGAAATTGCATTCGGAATCAGCTAAAAAATGTGGAACAACAATATCGCTGAAGCACAATCAGATGTCTGGCGGTCAGAATAAACTGTCATTGACAGATCGTCAGATAAACCACTTCAATGATGCCATTAAAGATAAAAAATGGCGTTCATGTCTCTCTCTCTTTCTCTCTCTCTCTCTCTCTCTCTGTCTCTCTCTCTCTCTCTCTCTCTCTCTCTCTCTCTCTCTCTCTCTCTCTCTGCGGCCGCAATTAAGAACATGATAAAATCAGGTGGTACATTCCCACTTTTCGCTGCATTACCAGCGTTGATTGCGGCCGCGGACCCAGCGGTAGCAAAAGCCGCCGTGCTAGGAGCCGTTGCTACAGCGGAAGGGATGGCACTAACGAAAAACACCGGACAGAGATACAAAAAAAAAGAAACGATCAGGAAAGGGTCTAAGACTACCAGGAACTCCGTATTCATGGTACAGCTGAAAGGTCCTGACACAAGGAACAGTTTACTAACTCGAGAACCGAAGGTTCCATCGCAGATATCACCGATGTTAAATTTTTATTTACTCGACGCTGCTAAAAAACTAGCGATAAAAAACTTTAGAGGTGTCTTTATGAGAGATCAATTGCCACAACAAACAAACAGCGTTGAAACCGGTATCATTAATCTCGATAACAGCACCGTACCTGGAACTCACTGGGTTGCATATGCGATTTTTCCGCGTGCAATTGTTTATTTCGATTCATATGGATTAGCACCGCCTAAAGAGTTTATGCGTTATATAAACCGCTTAAAAACTCCTATGTGGTATTCTACGCTACCAACACAGAAAATGAATGACCCACCAATATACGGTATAGAAGTATTAAATGTCCTCAACGCTATTTCATCATTGGGAAAACCACCCCATAAAACCGTACACGAATATATGAGTAATCGCTTTATTAGAGAGATCTTAGAGTATAATGATTGATATTTGGTGGATATCTTTATCAAGCCTGAAAAAAACCCACCGCAGAAATATCCGCAACCGGTGTTGTAAAGAAAGTAATCGAAGATGAAATATCCTAGATGTTAAACCTCGCAAGTGTTGATCCCAGTGAATTAGTTGTATTTCAAGATCGTCAGGGTAAATTGAAAAGTAGTAATGTTTCCCTGGATGATATCTTAGATAAACAACGCGACGCAGTAGAAGATACTATCGCGTTGTTTTCCGATAAGGGTAAACTCAAACCGGGCGTCCTCATTTCAACTATTGTGGAATCCCAACAAAAACTGAATGACCATATAACAAAATTTGAACATTTACAACAGAGTATAATTGACAATATCGAAATTCCGATAAATAATTTCTTTTGGATTCCACGTATTCATCCCACATTGAAAATCTCAGACATAAAAACCGCTATGTTAGAATTAGCAACACTCCAATCTAGGTATGAAGATCATGTTGAGAAGTTTTCAACATTTCGTAAAAATCTCATTGAGAAATTCTTTGGGGGGGAGGGGTCTCTTTCGATAAACTCGACATAAACCTCCCGGATATTAGAAAATCCATCGATGAGATGAAAAACACCATCGAGGCAATCAAAGATGATTTACCGAGGATGATAGAAACACTTGAAAAACAAAGATTCCTCATGAGAAAACCAACAACGTAGTATACACGATCCAACACGGATCATTTACGTGGACAACATCCACTAACATTTTAAACATGACCGCGGCCGTCAAAGGTATTTATCGATTAACACTAGTGTCGCCGACTCAATTTAATACTTCATCAATGAGTTCATCTGGGGTCAAGAATATGATATCAACGGTCATCGACAAAGGAACAACTGAACGATTCACAATAGCATCCACTGATAATAATTTGGCTAGGGTTTCAGTAACATGGTATGTGTAATTTGTAACGGATTTAAGTAAACAACTGAATTGAATTCACTGGCGAATTTACCGCCAGCAATTTGAAATCTAGTATAATAAATAAAATGTCATCATTGGCAACGTCACAGCAGTATCGCTATGATCAGGTCAGAGAATTTCAAACTAAAACACTCACTGAGGAGTATCAAGTAAAAATTAAAAAAATACCGACGAAGAATCACCGTAATTGATGTTACTCGGTATCAGGTGTAATCACCGGAGCCGGTATAATACTCTCCTCGGTGACAATGATTGCCCCGATAGCTGTTCCAATTTGTATATCAGCGGCGACAACAATCGCTGAAATTATTTCAATAATAACAAAAAAATATCATCATGCAGCCAGCGTAAACTGCAGGATTACGTAGTTAGGTTCCATGTTGTGTCAACCGCGTACTCACAATTATCCTCGATGATATCGTCCTCGCTCGATGATGCATTAATATCCAATAATGAGTTTTCCGCGATGGTACGTGTTTATGACTCCGCGATGTCAAAATTAGAAAAACAACATTAGTATAGTAACAATGGCAACATCGCAAGAACTACTTCAACGAATAGCGGAAAACACAACCCCGGTGAAAACCAGCATGATATCAATAACCTCAACGAATCCTGAATTCAGTGTCAATTTCCCTACTGCGGTTCCCGTGAAGGAGATAGCACTAGCAAAATTACGAGTATACCATAGTTGGCGTAATATTAGATCAACACTTTTCAGTGGTCAACAACCGAATAATTCCCTGGTGTTTGCGAGTAAGAATAAACCCGATGGTACTCCTGACTGGAACGTTGTTTCGCTACCATCTGGGCATACCAAATCGAACAGATCAATAATGAATTTCAGCGTAGAATAAAATCCATTACTGGAAAAGAATCGAAAATCGCTATAACGGTTCATGAACCAACACTATCATCTGCCAATGAGATAAACTCACCCGGATATGTCGTAGACATCTATCAGAGTTCTATAAGGACAATATTGGGTTGGCCTGAAAGCCCAGCTCGGATATCTTATTAAATACCACCAGAACCAAAAAAATCTGATTATGTCACAGATGTAAAATCATACCACGAAATAGCTCCATCATATCAAAATTATTTACCTGGTATAAAAAATGCAAAATTAACTGATAGATTTACATTTCTTGATTACAATACCATGCAATGGTAATTTGGTCTTGAGAAAACTCCTGATTCACCCATTGCAATTGTATTCACTCTAAATAACGTCATTGATCATTTGAAAGAGATTGATCAATTACATAAAACACAACTAAAGAGACTACGACAGAGTTTCCAGGAGCATCTCTCTGATAAAACGAGTTCACGCATCGAGATTATAAAATATGTTGAGATATTAAATCAGCTTGTATCCGACATGGAATATATCAACAAACGAATAGTTCAGATAATAATTAATGACAAGAATGGAGTTAAACAAAAATTCCTAACCGGTTACAATATCACAGAAGCTGACGTACCCGATTTCAAATTTCCTGGGTATAACGCAAATGAACTAACAAAAATCTGTTAATGATCTCCTCGATGAGTATTTCCTACAAATACTCGCCGAATGGAAAAAAATGCCACAACCACAAACAAATATCCTCAAACATAATAATGACCCAGATGGTGGTGCGGGTGACATATCGCTCCTCAAAACGTCAATATATCCTCCGTGATTGCAGTGAATTTAGTATGTGATGTTATCGAAGGAAGTTATCAAATAAATCTCGAAAGATCAAATCAAGCCCAGCAGGGATATATTTTATACTCATTTGCACCAACAGATCCTCCAGGGTTTCCAATCACTGAGGATCCAACTAATCCAGTCTATATGCGATGTCATAATAATTCGTTAACGAGAATTAATTTCAAACTCACTGACCAGTCCAATAATTTAATTGATTTACCAGGTGAGGTTTTACAAATTAGTCTGTTTGTGAAATCCTAAATTGCTAGCAATTTTCTATTCGTCTCCGCAGCGTCATCAGTGCCGGGTCTGTAGCGTAAAATCCTAAAGGATTAATTTTTTTGTCTGCCTGAATTGGTTTCGGTTTGAAATCCTTTAGGATTTTACTCAATTCCGTAACAATTTGAAATGTGGGTAAAAATGTTTATTTTAAAACGGGTTTTATTGACGGAAAGAAATGCCTTGTCCTGAGTATGTTGCTCGACTTCACACGGTTGGCGATACCCTCTCTCTTATCCTAAATGCTCAACCCGGGACACGAACTGCACAAAAGCTCAATGCCTCTCTCTTTGAGACGATAATAATAAAACACATTCTATAACTTGTAGAATGAATAACAAAACTATCATTATTACCATGTTATGCTTTTTGTTTCATCAGTTACGAACATTTGGGATGTGAATGACATCATGATATGATTCTTCGCTAAAGACGCACATAGTAGAAAATGGAAACAATGATACAACGACGAATATCCCTTTTGTTCATTGCCTCTCAATTTGAAATGTTGGCATGTGCATTTTGTCTAAATCAACTTAAAACTACATCCCGGTTTATTCTTGTTTTTAAAAGTTATTGAAATTAATTTATTGAAACGGCCTATTAAAAAAACACCCAGTAATTTATTAGATTAAGCCTGCAAATTAATACATGTATTCTTTAAAAAAAACACCCAGTAATTTATTAGATTAAGCCTACAAATTAATACATGTATTCTTTGCATTGAAATGATTAGGAATCATTAATTGTGCTAATCATTGCTGATAGAAAACGACGTTTGGAAATTAATTTTATTTTGCAGTATAAGTTTAACGTTGATTTTAAGTTTTATCAATTGACTTTGAGATACCGTCCTTCAAAAAATTTACGTTCTTTATACTGCCAGAGTTAAAAATGTCTTCAATACTCGGAAAATTCATTGCTGCCGGTGATGATATTTGGGGAGAAACGTTGCTCAAAATTCGAGTTGACCTTCGCTGCACACTATATACAAAATCATTATTTTATCATTTTCTACACCAGGATATGTTGGTGGCTCTCACTACCAGAACCCTGGAGGGGGTGTTGAGTATCTTTGCTTACCGGAAGACCCGACATGGGGGAAGAACGTCGGAGGTATAGATAACGGAGGTTAAATATACGGCACTGAATACAATCTTTATAGTGGATCCAACCCCTTTACAACTGTGAATACAGACGACGATGTGCCTTGCTGCGTATGTAGAGCCCCTCGTACAACCAACCTCATGATCCCTGGCAGGACTAATTGTTACCCCGGATGGAATCAGGAATATACTGGTTATCTAATGGCAGGGTATCATGGTTATGCTGGGTCCACAAGTTACGTGTGTGTTGATGAGAATCCGGAAGCGGTTATCGGTGGGTCTGCTAACTATAACGGTCGTCTTATGTACGTGGTTCAAGCTCATTGTGGATCTTTGCCTTGTCCTCCCTATGTTGAAGGACGAGTTCTAGCATGCGTTGTGTGCTCACTATAACTATAGAGCCTGTTTCCATTATTGCCAGTGACATGACTCGTTGATCTCGAATAAATCACCGTATCTCGATAGTTGTCTGTGCTAATGCCTTCGCTCCTTCTACATAACCCGTGTTCTATTTCCACTACCATCTATCAAGTGGCTAAAAGGAAATTAAATTTACAAGATAGCTTTTCAGATAAAACGATAACCGTGAAGATATTTAAAGAGCTAAAAGTCTATATTTGGAATCCAATTTAAGGATTCGTGTCACTTTTTCCTCATACGCATTAATACAAGCACATGTTAATATCAATTCACGTTTGTATGTAGAGAAGGTATTCAATATTTACAACGACACATACATACAATTGATATTTTGTTACACTCTATGGTTTTAAACTAAGTAACAGAAAAATGTAAAAGCAATGAGTTTAGTAGAATTAAACGAATATTTTAATACTCTATGTTATAAAATGAATATATAATGGGAACGCACATTATTGTCAATTAAATCTCAGACAGTCCTAAACATTATATCATATGCCTAGAGTATAGAGTGTTCCGAATGAATTAAAGTATTATTTTGAAAGAATACTATGTCTTAAATGCGTCGATATACCAATGGTCTTGAATGTGCAGATCTGCTAACAGTCTTTCTGTATCAAAGTGATCCTATCCGTAATGTTTTTGGATGAATTCACAATACTGCCAAAGTAATATGTTAGTCCAGAATTCAATGAACATTTAATAAGTCCAGTAATTTATACCAAAAGAAAAAAAATAGTCTCAAATTATATCTGAACACAACTCAAAGACTGATATAATTAACATAAACAGGGCTCATTTATCGAGCATAAGGTACTGGCGTTTTAAGTCGTTGTTGTGTTTGTTTTGTTGTTGTTGTTTTTTTTTTTGGGGGGGGGGTATCTGCTATTTTCTTTTGAGCAGATATATATTTTCTTTTACCTCAGTAAAATTAATATTATTTGAAATAATTTAATGGATATGATATAGTGCTATTTTGTTACAAATCAGACCAATATATTACTCCAGGTTTTGACCGAAAGAAAATTGTTTTTAATATAAAATCCAACCTTTGCTCTAGAAGACTAAATTGCATGATATGATTACTGTATACAGTGGTACGTGTAGCGGTATATAAAGAAATAACACAGTATACTGCGGTGCAAAACTTGTTCGTGGTTAATAGTTCTATTATATGTTAAGCGAAATGTGTATTAAAGACGTATTCGTATGTTAACATTTATAATGTGTTGAAGTCAAACCTAGCATCGCACAACTCGTGGTGGCTTTGACAGAAGACTGCTAGACTATGAACAATAATATCTAGATTATTCTGAAGCGAAACAAACTGGCCAATGCATCTTATTTCTGAATCGGGAGATAAGGTTATACAGATAATAACTAGGATGGCAAATTTATCTGTTCAGCATTCTTTATAAAGTTGTGAATTCCTGTTCATCGGTTGCGAATGATGCATAATCGGATAGCTACTGGTAACCGAGAAAATGATGTAACATGCAAGGTTTACTGATGGGTGATGCAAATGTGAAACAAAAATTCCCAAACACCCCTATTAATATACATGTATTGTGAAATTAGAGTTTCGTTTCATTAGTTGATTAGAAAAATTATTTGTAGTATTTGCGTGTTTAACTTCAATTTTGAAAGATGTGCATATATGCTCTAACGGCCTTCCATAACTATATCTTTTGAAATGTTGATCTTACGAGCAGAATCTGTCACCTGAGAGAGAGAGAGAGAGAGAGAGAGAGAGAGAGAGAGAGAGAGAGAGAGAGGGAGAGAGAGAGATTGGAAACATCCTACCTTTTGATTTTTATGGAAGGTCTCTAATGACAGTGCCAGTGTTACTTCGGTCATTTTGCAACAGGTTGATTTCGTTGGAAAGAGGAAGAATCCGTTCCGGGATATACATTATATGAAACTTTAAACTTGAAGTTTAACTTTGCCAACTGGCAGCCTGTATTTTATAATATTATGTATTGAACATTAATAACAATGTGGTACACCAAAAATCTAAGGGTGAGTAAAGGTTATATTGAAAATAATATAAAGTACTGAACATACGTCTTTGAGATCGTACGTTTTATATGTGGGAATGTACTGCTTTACCTTTCTCAATAACGTAAAACATTAGCTTTGTGTGCTAGTTTTAAGAACAAAAATATGATCAGTGATAGCCAGTTCCAGTCTCAGAATTGGCCAATGTGGGTATGTGTGAAAGCTTACTAGTAGCTTCTCGTGGGTCTGTGGCTCTTTCCGGGAATTTTCTCAGGTTCTTCCTCCACCATTATTACTGGCCGCAATGTATAGCCTATCGTGTGCTGAAAAATGGCGTTAAACCCTACAACAACAACAACAACAACAACTACTACAGGAAATTTGTTCTAAACAATAGTATCTGGTAATATTGTATTTCATGTACAGATTAACAATGAAAACATAATAAATTGCAGTCAATAACTGGTTTGCCATCCGAAAATGTATTCTACTTTCGAATATGTATATCTAGGTTTCATTGTAATATGTTAGATTGTGCACTTAGCAGAGAGGGTTAGTGGGTTGGTGCTTGCAGGAAAAGCATTTGGCACAGTTCCACACATAAACGGTGTTCGAATCCTAGTAGGCGATAATCGAACGTCTCGAACTTACACCATAGTATTACTGTCTATGAGATAACATAGCTGTATCCCATGCTAGATTTAATGATTGATAAATAATTAAATGATGTGTCATGATTGTGATTTTATTTTCTAAAACGTACTCACGCCTGTATATGTGTTCATGTTTAAAGTGCAGATTCAGCTTTTGATACATGTTTTTACTGTAAGGTTATGTTTGAATTATAATTCCTTCATATACTTTTTAAATGACGGATAACAAATGACTGGCATTGTTAAAGTCTGCTGTTATTAAATGTTACAAGAGTCTTAATTTTGACTAATTTTATTGAACACGGTCATGACGGCCATTAGGAGATCCATTGCATCTCCGTGTACAAGATAAATATTTTCATCTGATGAATACGTAATAATACAGAGCACGACGATGATACAACAAGTTTCATCTGGAACAAATAACGCGGGCTATAACTCGATTGTCAACTCATGGCGGTCATGGTAGAGATTCAAATTTGGCCTGACTTATACATCAGATGACCTTCTCCATTAACCATGCTTTCAGGTCTTCATTCTGGGTTTGCATCCACGCAACGTAGTTTGTCGCTCCAGGGTGACTATAATGCCCAAACATCAGGTACCCTGTGTATTCCATGCGCCATGCTGGGTAGAAATTTGTTCTAGCAGGGATCATGAATCTATTTGCGCGAGTAGTTCTACACACAGCACATGACTCGTCAAACTCACTTGAGACAGTCAAAACAGGCTTGCCTCTGCAGCTCTCTCAACCCGTAACTCCATTACATTGATATCAATCTAATGGCAGAACAGTAATTCAATTTCCAGAGGATTAGCGTGAAATACATATATAAATCTAAAAGTCTCTATTATGACTCAATTTTGCGAGGTTCTTTCACTAAAAAAGAAATAATCATGTCGTATTTAATTGAACAATTTTGTGATATATATATATATATATATATATATATATATATATATATATATATATATATATATATATATATACATGTCTACAACATAAAGCCCAATTTATTCCGTCTATTGTATATTATGTAAGGGTATAGCAGTGTGTCTATAAATACTTACCGTCCCATTTTCGTTGGTAGGTATTATGTATGTGCTTTGATTGTAAGCACATGTTTGGATAGTAATCAAAGTGTAGATATTGGATTTTACATGTGATGTGTTTGTATAGTAATCTAAAAGCGTGTACTGGATTGGACGTGAGTTTGACTTTGATGTCAAAAGCATTTTTAACCTTGTTAATGAAAACGTTTCTCACGATACTACTTCACATGTTAAACCTATGGACCATTTCATCATAGGGTTTTCTATAAAACACTTAAGTGCCTTTCCCCACTTCCACCACCGCACAGTAATGCTTGAATGGTCACATATTCCTATAGTCCAATACAAATTTGGATAAAGATTATAGGAATCGAGAAATAAAACTAAACTATATGAAACCAGTTCTTTGCATAAACGATTTTCTACTACAAACCATGGTAAAAGGGATGTATATACTATCGGAAATACAGGATTTGCAAATATATAGGACACTTTACAAAATCTTTTCCATCCAAAATAGGAGAGAGAGAGAGAGAGAGAGAGAGAGAGAGAGAGAGAGAGAGAGAGAGGGGGGGGGGGCGGAGGAGGAGGAGGACCAAGACAAACTTAGGCATGAGAGAAGAAAAAGGAATAACAAGGAAATAGGAAAAAATACTACAAACTAAATTATGATGAAGAGCTAGAAGTGACAGTTTATGGTAGTCGAGAGATGACATATATTTCTAAATTTGTTTTTAAATGAAGTTACCGGACCCCTCTAAAACAAAGCAAAAAAAGCAAACAAACAAAACCACCAACAAAGAACTCTCGAAACATCAAATATAATTAATACAAAAACCTACCAACTTTACAATAATAAACAATAACAATACAATCTTTAAAAGGGATTATATAAAGATTGTATAAAAGTAAACAACGATGAGGGGAACATCCTGGCGGTTCTGAAACGATCAAACGAGGAATAGCTCTCTCTACTCCTCCCCCCCCCCCGAAAAAATAACGTTCTGACCGAATTTCAGATATTGGTTACCGAGCTTCAAGGCTCACTTTTAAATGCAAAACCATAAATAAAACAATTACAGGAATTAGGTCAATAAACAGATGGAATTTCAAAACTTTTAGCACGCACCGTAATTATGCATCACTAACAGCTTTATATCTCTCGTTTTGCGAAACTTTATCCTTGAATTATCAGCACACATTATTCCTTGTTGCCATTGTTTTCTGACTTTTGTCCAATATAGGCTTTTATTTTTTGCCGCCTGTCATGTTTTATTAATTTGTATCAGTAACATTTCACGTTGCGAGAACTTGTGGTCCGCATAATTTAGAAGATAGCACGTTAAACGAATAACAGCTGGTATATTAAAAAGCGGAATCAAAGCAATTTATTTCTCCATACACCAGGCTCACTATATATATATATATATATATATATATATATATATATATATATATATATATATATATATATATATATATCTGTTCATTCGTGTTTTCCGTACATAGCTAAGAAAAGCGATTGATATCAACCTTATAAGCTAATAGAAAATACTTAGATAATGTATATTATTTTGTGCTCATTGTTTGTCTATCTTGTTGTTGGAGAGCGGCCACATCCAACCTCATCACCTAACTCGAACTGCTATGCCAGGTTTGACTATGAGTATAAGTTATTAGAAAGGCTCCTGAGAGCAGAGTTCGCTCAGAAAGAAATAGAAGCTTCCATTGTGCAGATTCAAGATAAATTTAGAAGTATTGAAAGAGATGCACAAGAAAGTCGAGGGCCAACGACAAATGGAACAAATGGTTAGTATTAGTATTATTATTAGTACTACAAATGGAACAAATTGTTAGTATTAGTATTATTATTAGTATTACAAATGGAACAAATGGTTAATATTAGTATTATTATTAGTATTACAAATGGAACAAATGGTTAGTATTAGTATTATTAGTAGTATTACAAATGGAACAAATGGTTAGTATTAGTATTATTAGTAGTATTACAAATGGAACAAATGGTTAGTATTAGTATTATTAGTAGTATTACAAATGGAACAAATGGTTAGTATTAGTATTATTAGTAGTATTACAAATGGAACAAATGGTTAGTATTAGTATTATTATTAGTATTACCATGATCTATTCATGTTTGTATTGCATGTAAGCCATTGTTGTTTTCAGGCAACATCAAGCGAGCGCATTATGATTCTCAAAATGATTGTTTCTAAGTTAGACAACTCGTGTTATCCTTTTTACTGAATTTCTTCTGAAATTTGTAAGAAAAAATATGCTTTATAGAATTTAGTCTGCTACGTATCACATATGTGATTGAGTCAACATAGTTCTCTCCCATATGTCTGATTGAAGGTAAAGATACCCAATCCATTGCTTAATGAACTTAAACGTAACTTAATGTAATATAATCGATCCATCTATCTTTATATATATATATATATATATATTTATTTATCTCGTTATGTATAAAAAGGTACTTATCCATGTATATAAGTATGTCTATAATCTATATATCTGTCTAGCTATCTATCTGGTCACATTTTAGACGACTGGATTCTTCATAGACCTGATGAAAATACTGTACGGTTCACCCTTGTATCCCACGAACTTACATCCGATCACCTCTGCATTATATACCATCTTGACGTATCAGTTCCTAACCCTCCACTTTTATTTGCTACTAAGAGAAACCTCCGTATGATAAAAAGAACGAAATTAATGCATGGCATCCAAGCAAACCTAACAAGTTGCTTACCTCCTACAGCAGAACAACTGTCTTCATTCATTGCTTGAAAAACATGCCCCAGGCACCAAGCACAGAGTGTCAATTCAAAAGTATTCTCCGTGGTATAGCAGTGTTTGGGACCAGCTTCGCACTGCTACAAGAGACCACAGTAAAGCCGAGAGTACATGGTTTGCATCCTGACTAACTATTCGTAAACAAATATATGAATCTGCAAAGGAGAACGCCACATAATCTATACAGCGAAATCAGCCCTCTAGAGTACTAAGATCACTGAAAGTTCCAGCTATAAAGAGCTCTTCGAGATTACTGACAGGCTAATGTCAAGGAACTACCACCCAGTTTCTAATCTCCCATTCATATAAAAATAACTTATAAAAGGTTGTTCTAACCCATCTTGTATCTCATCTAAATTTAAACGGTCTTGTTAGCAATGTACATATTGCTCTTGCCACATAACTGAATCTACTCTTCTTAAAGTAGTTAATGACGTTCTCTCTTCTTCAAATCGCGGAAAGTGTACAGACCTCGTCTTGATTGATTTGTCTGCAGCATATGACATAATGAACTATGATGTATTAGTTGACCGTCTCCAGCATATATTTGGCATTCATGATACACCTTACCGTGGTTCAAGTTCTACTTGGTCAACAAGACACAGATTGTCTCCGCCAATTGAATACACTCCGTCCCAGCTGATATACGTTATGGTGTTCCACAGAGGTCTGTTCTTGGACCTGTTCTCATAATATATACTCAGTCGCTCTCAAGCGTCATAGATCATCACGCAGTGTCTCACCAATTGTACGCTGATGGCACTCAAATATACAAATCTAGCCACCATACTGATGTTGATGCTACCATCTAAGGTATAGAGAGATGCGATTCTGATGCGAAATCATGGATGACAGGTAACAAGCTGCAGATGAATGGTGATGAAACTGAGGCCATTCTTATCACAGCACAAAGACTTTCTCATTCACATCATTGACCTAAAACAATTAATATCAGCAGCACCAACATTAAATTCATTTAAAGTCAGTAAGAAACCTAGGATTTCAGAACCGCAACTAAAGTAAAACAACGTTGAATGACGTTGAAACACTGAGTGCAGGGACAGCGAGGATATTAAAGAGAGTATGAATTAAACTCTTGACTTTTAATTTGGAGAAACCTAAGTTTCTGATGGGCCCTGAACACCGTGCTTTACTTGTGTATTAATAGATATAGCTTATATGGTCCCGAAACAGCTCCAATAAATGTGAAATGTTCATTCGAAAAGCGATAACATACCGCATTCGATCTCACATCTCATTATGTTTTAATCACTTCATAAAATCAGAATTTGAACATAATATATTATTGCATGTCTTCAACCGACGAATCTCAATTTATTTAAGAAGCAAAGTGAACATGCCAGACACTGGTAGAATCATTACATGCACTTATATTTATTGCATGGCAAGTTATTACAATATGATGGCGACATAGTTGTCTTTTGGACTAACATGTTAAACAGGGTCAAATATTTAATGTTGTCAAAGGAAATCTAACAATAAGCAGCCCTTTTGAAGTATTAAGGAAAAACAGTATGGTATTCAAATTAGATCATAGTCATTTATTACACAAGATGTAAAGTCTCTTTGTAACAGTGTAAGCTACCATCACTGTCCCACTGACACCCTATGATCATATTATCAACACAGTAAAACTCATATCCCCCAGAACTTCTTTACCTCCGTTTGAAGTGATCAGCAAACATCTTGGTTCAGCATGGTAGACTGGTAACAAAGAGGTAGACTATAAATTAAATTCCTTAGTCACAGAACTAACTTATCTAAACCCCATACAACGTGACCCTTATAAAGCAAAATCACGGCTCCTTATGTAATATCCATTCTCTCCACATCTCTCTTATTTTAAATAACACGACCATCCCAATCACATCGGTAGAATTTAAAAACTCTATAAATATATAATATCTTCCTCAGCACCTTATCATACCCATTAAAAATACAGTAAAATATACACTCATAAATCATGTAACAACCTTCCTCTTGACCTTGAAAAACATTGTAATCTGTAAAGAATATATTTTGTTATAAAGTATGTACGTGACCTAACTTTGGTTAGAACGCAAATTGCATAGAATCTATAACTAGATTTATATTTATAGGTTATCAATTACTTATAAAAATCTAAATAATAAGATTTAAAATGGCGCCGATGGCGTTTTTTCGCAGGAACTAATGGGGTTATTACATTCCCATTAGTTGCACTAAGTTACGCGAATATGATAAATTCGACTCAAAATCAGTAGTGTATCATGTCACGTGGAGTCTAATTGGAAGTACAGTCGCAATACACGGTGCATATAATGACAAAAGTAAGCAATCCGATTAATTCCGCTCTTTGAACTCATTCACACATATTGTGTTTCTGTTGAAAGTCTGCAGACGTTTTTATATTCAACTTACGTATTATTTGAGAGAAGAAATATTTTGTTTGCACTGTTCATTGGAAATATAAATTTTACGGACTATAATAATTATTCTGGAACTATAGTAAATAGTTTAAGGATTTCTGGACAACACCTTCTTGACAACGTCACAGATATTTACCAATACATTTCTGGTATTGATCTTTGTAAGGATAGTTTTTTAATTCTTGACTTTTATAGACCTTTATAAAGACTTGCATGGAATGAATTCATAATATTGTTTCTCATTATTAATTTAATACTTTAACATGTAAACTGTTTGTTAAGTTTTTTTGTAAAATGTAGCTTTCTTCTTGTCTGTTACTTACGTTTGTTAACATAGAGTCGTAACATAATAATGTATGAGAGAGAGAGAGAGAGAGAGAGAGAGAGAGAGAGAGAGAGAGAGAGAGAGAGAGAGAGAGAGAAATGAGTTTATTGTTTGTCTGTGAATCATATTCATGCTGAAAGAAAGTAAAGAAAGTAAAACATTTGATTCAGGCTATTATTATTATTATTATTATTATTATTATTATTATTATTATTATTATTATTAGTAGTAGTAGTAGTAGTAGTAGTAGTAGTAGTTCTTGTAGCATTCTGAGTAAGGCTCCCTCCCTCTTTCTCTTCCTCGAGGGTAATATACTTGAATTTTGCCTTTAAAAAAACAACACAAACTTGCACACTACAAATGTAGAACCGTTGTTTGTTTCTTCATAGACTACATTTACATGATCATACATAGTTTTGCTTTAGAAAAACAGCACCTGATAAATGTAAAATACATTTTAGCTACAGTATGGGCTGTAATAAAGATTCTTTCATAAAAAGCCTAATTATCTTGTGTCCTATGTTTGCAAAATGGATTCAAATGTATAAATACATGTATGTCCTGTACATTTTTGCAGTACTAAATATGTTTAAATTTGAAGATAAGAACACCGAAACCGATCGTTAAAATTACTACTTGAATCAATGAAAATCAATTTTTAGTGCTCTTATGATACCTACCGAATAGTACGTGCATTGCTAACTTTGTGAATAGATTAGATTTTTAAAAATTGCCTGCTAACCAATTACTTTTATTGGAGACAACAGCATTAAAAGGGTATAAAATATTTTGCTTTGCAAATGAAAGAATATTTGCGGGATTTTGCAAGAAGCATCCTTTGACAGCTAAGGAATATGCGGTCCGCGGAAGTAGAAGGTGATGCTAACGCATGCGCAAAAGGCGCACGGAAGGGTTTCCACCTGGGTGAAAAAACAACACTTATTGGAAATTCCTATATTGTAGTAGGGAATAATGGGGAAGCTAGCTTCGTTTATAAAGGTTTTAATATGTTAAGTCTCTGTTTTATCCTATCCTGTGTGACCAGTAGATGAGTGAATGCTGGTATCTTCAGACTAATATGGTGAAGTCACAGGGGTATGAGACTTTTCACTTTGTTTATATAGCTATCTTAGGGTGTTAGGGGAAAATAAGGAGATTTTGATTTATTTAATTTATTATACAGTCTTTAACATATCATTCAATGTGAATGGGATGTTAGTTTTGTTTAAAGTAATAGGGTAGAAAGATCGTATATGGATTAGAGGTTTTGAGTTTACTTTTATTGGTGATTAAAGGAATAAAGACCGGTAGTTTTATTTATTTTTAAATTAAATTTAATTATCTTACAATCCTTATTTTACTAAGTGACCAAAAGTGTTATCATTACAGTTCTTGTTATATGCTACAAGCATATAAATACATAAAATCTAAGCCACAATGAATGACCCATCTAGGTAAGATTTGTCCTAAATGATTTATATGAACCTAAGGAATCTATATAACTCATATAATGTGTCATGTGATGTTGGTTAAATGAAAGAGAAACTTAAGAGTAAAGTAATGTAAATTTCATACAATGTGCTGAATCCTCTTTTCTCATGTTTGATCTTGTTACGAGAAGTTTAGAGTATGAAATGACAATGATATAAATAGGCCGTATCATGTGCATGGTAGGCCGTATCATGTGCATGGTAGGCCGTATCATGTGCATGGTAGGCCATAAGGCCGTATCATGTGCATGGTAGGCCGTATCATGTGCATGGTAGGTCGTATCATGTGCATGGTAGGCCGTATCATGTGCATGGTAGGCCGTATCATGTGCATGGTAGGCCGTAGCATGTGCATGGTAGGCCGTAGCATGTGCATAGGACGATACATTTAACATATTGATACATCGTTATTGTCGTGCTGTATATTTTTCCTTCGCATATAATGAAAGATGTATATACATGAAAACAATCTTCTACTAAATATATAATTAATTATTTTTTAAATTGCTGTCGTCGTTTTCAACACAGTACACTGTATGCATAGTTTTACGGTTTTATCATTATTTTATACCAATAGGATTTGGATCAACCTACGTCAGATGGGGAAGGACCACATGCTCAGGGAAAGACACAGAACTGGTGTATAAAGGTGAGGAAGATTCATTTCATGATTACGAAATAATCTTTGAAAAATGTCTCACAAAAAAATAAATTTAAAGACGACAGCGAGTTCTTATCATGCATCACACCAATTTTGCCTTTATAAGCTTACACACGCGACTATATGTCCATACCTATCTTTTGCGGATTGAAAATATACTCTTTGCTTACTTAAATGTCTCTGACCAACTAAAGGGAAAGCGGTATGGCACAAAACGTACATAAATAACACAACTTCGAGTTTGACAAATACTTGCATATACACTATAGAATAATAAAAACACGATGGTTTGCAGTTCATAAACATAGTCATAACAGAATACATTAATATTTTGTTTTGTACTAGGATACGCTGGTGGCTCCGATCACGCACACACAGGAGGATCGGCTGACTTTCTTTGCTTGCCGGAGGATCCTACCTGGGGTAAAAATGTCGTTAGTACAGATCCATCAGGGTTTATATATGGTGCTGAGTACGAATTATATGATGGATCTAATCCCTTTTCTGTGTCAAGAGAAGATGATGTACCATGTTGCGTATGTAAACCTCCCCGTACGGCCAGCCTTATGATTCCGGGTAGAACTAACTGTTACCCGGGATGGACGATGGAATATACTGGGTATCTGATGTCAGGGCATCATGGTCACCCTGGGGCGACAAACTACGTGTGTGTCAATGCGAATGCTGAGGCGGCAATTCGCGGGAATATAAATTATAACGGCCATCTTATGTACATTGTTACAGCAAAATGTGGGTCTTTGCCTTGTCCTCCGTATGTTGAAGGAAAAATTGTGGCATGTGTCGTGTGTTCCAGATAAAACAAGAGACCCTCAGAGTGTGTCTTGAACTTACTGTTTCAAACTGCAAATGTTGAAGTACATTCAGTGCCGTGGACAGGGTAGAGCAACTAGGTCGAAATTCCGGGGAGTTGGAGGGGGAGGCCACAATGGTCATACAGCTGACCGCCGTTACAATTCATATGAGTTTACTTTGGAATTTTATCCTCGGTCTATAAATCCTGTCAGCTGCACCGGTCACATATATGTGAAAGAATTAAATATTTAATACCATGTATCTGATATTTTATGTTAACAAGGATCCTGCTATTATACGAGATGCAGTAGATATTTTCTTGACATTGTTTGATGATTTAAAATAAAGGCTTGCCTTGTCTCCTTCATAACTCCTTCTTTGAACATTTTCAAAAACATAATGTAATTTGTACACGAGGAATATACCAATAAATACACTTACACAAACTATGTGTTGATTTCTGATACAACACTGTTTCGTACGAAGTGAAAGCCATTTTTTCAATAAGTAAATACATAGAATACATTTTGTTAGGTATCCATCTCTTTTCGTTTTCACAGAATGTGCTGAAGTCAAATTTCTGCACATTCTCCTAATATGATTAACGTTCTCTTAGAATTGTCAAAATATAGCTGAACGGTACACATTCTTATTTCTATAATAAATTGCTAGTCTAACAGTGCTTAAATCATTATTTATATATCTTCAGAATTTAGTATTTATTTTGCATTTATTTCCTAGTTTGTTTTGTTCCACATTCTTCATTATGATGCAGATGTTACAACACGTGTTTTAAATATCATCCAAAAAATTAAAGTATGCCAAATAACTTTATGTAATGTTTATGGTATGGTTTGGTATGGTATGGTATGGTATGGTACAGACAGGCATACATAAGTACACACCCACACACGTACATGAGAAAAAAGCAAGCGGTAGCATTTGACTTTTTGCATAACTATGCTTCAAAACTATCGGGCATGATAAATGTTTCCAGTTGATTGGGGAATGATTGACTTACCACTTGAACTGCTCCGGTGGCCTAGTGATTAGAGCATCCGCCGCAGAAACGGGAGGTCGTGGGTTCGATCCCGGTCGAATCATACCAAAGACTTAAAAAATGGTACTAACAGCTGCCTCGCTTGGCGTTCTGCATTAAGAGGTTAGTGTTAGGACAGGTCGACCTGGTGTCAGGATAATGTGACTGGGTGGGACATCATGCTACATATCTGCGGCATGATGCCGAAGTGATAGACATCACTATAAACTGAGTCACTGTAGACATCGTAGCGATATGACTGAAAAATTGTTAAAGCTACGTTAAAAATCCTAATCAAACAAACAAACAAAAAGATTTACCACTTGACAGAAGTAATCCAAAAGCCTATTCTGTGGCATAGCAAGTCATACAATTTGTTGGCATTACATCTGTACAAAGCAGAGGCTGCAGGGCATCTGAATGTGCATCCACACTGAAAATCCTCTATTCTTTTTTTCTAGTTGGTAGGCAACAACTTAGAGTTAGATTCATAGATCAACCCTTGTGAGAAGCAGCAGAGAGGGTGAATCTCACAACTTTTTGAGTGTAAATAAGGAAATCTGAGGCTTCTACCAAATAGCAAAAAAAAAATGGCGTCTATTCGATAAAATAAGATTTCCTTATATACGCCAACGTCGTTGTCACTCACCCTCTCTGCTGCTGAAACTTTCAGTTCTGGTTAACAAAAATAATAAATGATTACAAACCGAATATTTGATCGAGTCCGATACGATATCGTGTCCGAGGATCATGTAAATTTATTGTTACAAATCCGTGCGGGGTTGACTGAGCGTTACTAAAGAAATTTTTAAATTGATTATGATCCATATCACTGCAGCACCAAGTTTGCCAAATATTTCTAAGAGTATGAGAATCAACGCCGTTAAACACAGCAAGAATATTACAGTTATCTCTGATCACTTTTGGAATCTGAGTGTAGCGTTGAGTGACATATATCACGTCAGTGTTTTTGTGCCTGCCTCTGGAAAAGATCCTAGCTGGGTTTTTTTGATTGTCTAACATCACATCGTCGTATACGACTAAATTATTAATGTTCCCATCAAGGTCATCCACGGATGGTGCCTCGTCAATATCAGTTATAAAATCAACGACGTTTTCACCTTTAATCTCTGATGCATTCTCGTTAAAATCCTTTAACACTTCATAGCATCGTTGATCATCTACGCTAGGGGCAATTAAATACAACCTATCCCACTTCATCCATCTCATTATTAAATTGAGCAACAATTGCGTCTTGCCGGATCCAGATGGCCCGATTATAATCATCCGGATAGAGTTTGGTAGCGCTGCATGATGCTTAACTGGTTCTCTTGTTTTAGTCGCTGAAAAATCAATTATATCCATATCTCTATACATAAATTATGGATCTATATTGTGTGAAGTGTAAAACGCGTACTGGCACAAATGATGTGACGACGATTACAACTAAAAATAACCGATCAGCACTAACTGGTAGATGCGTACAATGTAGTACAAAGAAATTTAGATTTATTTCACTTGGTAAACCCAAGGAACCTTTAAAAAAAAACGAGGAGGTGATATCACAGCCAAATTGGCAAAGTTCCCTGGAACCCCATGGGCAAAGTACCCCGGAGAAAAACACCTTCCAGGATATAGCTATTGTGGCCCCGGAACACGATTAGATATCAGACTTGATGATCAAAATCAACCTCGACGTGGTGAAGAACCGATAAACGCTATTAATAAGGCGTGTCATGCTCACGATGTCGCATATAAAAGCAGCAATTTGCAACACAGGCATCTCGCAGATGTGAAATTAATTCATGCGTTAAATGCTATTCCTGATAAATCCTTCAAAGAAAAATTAGCTTCATGGTTAATAAAATCGTCTATGAAAGGCAAATTGATGATGGGCGCTGGTAATTAATAACAACATGGAATCTATTTATTATTCTCCAAAAGAATACTGGCGGGGTAACGCTGCAATCAATAAACTCGCTAGCGCTGCAAAAGTGAAAAAGGCTACTGCGGCTAATTGGTTATCCAAACAGGCTATATGGCAAATTTATCTACCGCGTCCAAAACAAATCAATTTCTCGCATTTTGATGTTACCGGACCCAATGAAGTTCATCAAGCTGATTTATTGTTTTTACCACATGACAACGGTTACAAATACGCGCTAACCGTAGTTGACGTTGCGAGTCGATACAAACAAGCAGAACCGCTAAAAACAGAATCATCAACTGAAGTAGCTTCTGCGTTTGAAAGGATTTATCGACGAGGCCCACTACGCTGGCCAAATCTATTGCAGGTTGATCCTGGCAAGGAATTTCAAGGCGCTGTTTTATCAACGATGAAACATCACAATGTCACCATCAGAAGAGGGCATACTGCGCTACATCGCGATCAGGCAATTGTTGAACGTTTTAATCGGACGATTGCTGAGCGGTTATTTGGATATCAATACGCGAAGGAGTTTATTCAGGATAAAAGATCCCGTGAATGGGTTAAGAGATTACCAGCTGTGATTACCGCGCTCAATAACGAGATTACTAGAACAATTAACATGAAACCTGTCAACGCGATTAAAAAGAGTCTATACCTAAAATGGAAATTCAAGGGATTTCACAAAAAGATTTCAAAGAACCAATTCTTGGTAGTAATGTCACTGTTAGGTATTTAGACGAACCAGGAGAGCTTGAAGGTGGCACAAAAAGGGCTACTGATCCTATTTGGAGTGTTACTGCACACAAGATATCTACTATAACACGATCAACTGGTAGACCTCCAATCTATAAATTGGATTCAACTGCCCCTCAGCGGGGTTTTACACGCGAACAACTCCAAGTGATTCCTGACGATACTCAATTACCACCGCGGGGTCTTAACTAGCGCCGTTGCGTCTATTGCACTCAAGACAAGTCAACATCACATTGTTTCTGACATGACCGAGACTGTTATTTTTTCTGTCTACGGTAAATTGGCGAGGATCTTTATCCGAATAACGCCAACGCATTATACAATTGCAACTTGCGCAGTGATTATTCTGTTGTTGTTTCAGCGTAATTATTAATTCAGCATCAATATCAAATTGTCGTTGTTTTTTTTTTCGTCATGTTGTTTGTAACCAGAGAGTTTTTTATCAATAATTTTGACATCAATATCATCCATTGTTGTGTCATTATCATCGCCACTGGCTTCGCCAACGACAATTCTTCGAAGGTGATTTATTTTTCGTACTCTGGATACTGCGAGATAGACTAAATTCGACCATTCGATGCGATTATCTACCATCCAAACAATTGTGTCTGTTAGAGTCAATCCCTGTGAAGAATGTATCGTCGCTGCGTATCCTAGATTCCATGGGGATTTATTAGCACGCAATGCATCTTCAACGACGCTGATATCAACCAGCACAATATCATTTAATACGAGAATTTGTTTTTCACTTCCTGACTTTGTCAGGCCTGGAATATCAACTTCTATATTCTGTTTTCGTGTATCCGAAGGCCTATAACAAAGAGGCACTGGAAGTGTTGCAAATTTTTGTTTATGCAATTCAAATAACTTCATCTGAAGTGTGTCTCTGACAATTTTTCTACTCGCAATTATCAAATCGTTTGGTCTCCACGTTTCCCAAAAATCATTCATTGGAGTTTCTGAAATTATTTCACGCGCTATTTCACATTGGATTTTATCCGGTTGTAATCTAATTAGCGCTTTGAATTCTCGTAATTGTTCATCAAGTGATCTATAATCAGTGTTAATTTCCTCATAATAGTCTACAAAACCCTTTAGCCATTCATGTGAGGATGCACCGACAAATGGCGGTGGTTGGCCGTGATCCCCGCACATGACGACTTTTGTGTTTTTGTTTAACAACCAGTCGAGAAATGTTTTTAATACATCTAATGACACTGTGCATATTTCATCCCAGATTATGATTTCAGGAATGAATTTATCACCCATACGCTCAGGAGTCCATTTGTCACCCTTCCATCGAAAGAAGCTGTGATAAATACAGGCATTTACCTCTCGTTGTTTCATCTCTCTGGCGAGTCTGTGAGTCGGTGTTAGGACAATCATGTTTGACCGACAAAATAATTCAATTGCACGAGTTGTCTTTCCTGACCCACCACAACCGTTTAAATAAACTGTCTTGTATCTACATATTGGATCAGATACCGGTGGTGCATTAGAAAATTCTGATTGAATTTCAATACGGTTACAACAAAGATATTTATCATCCATGGCAACGTCTGCGGATTCACAATACTCATATAGTGTTTCCTTTTTAAATCTCCAACGTCCCCAATTTTCCTCGGGATCTGTGAAAGTCGCTAAAGCTGATTTGTATTTATTGTGTATATACATCGAATCAGTAGCTACTCTAACCGCGGTATTAGGAAATCTATTAATCATCGAAAATAGATTAATAGAAGCATAGGCTAGCATAGAACTTCTCAAATGTGTGTACTGGGAATTATATCCATCACAGTAGGTAACAACCGTACCCAATTTCTCACCATTGGATAGAAAAGCATTTTTACGGGATACAAGTTTTCCCTGTTTCGTTAAATCCGTTACAATAAAATCGTATTCAGCGACGTCTATGATCAACCGCGAAGAGTATTTTGCATTGTCGTATCTTCCACCCTGGGTAAATTTACCGATTATTCTTCGTCCAAAATCTTTTGCTTGTTCTTTTTTAATTTCAAATAACTGTTTGGACCAATCCATGATTTGTTCTTCACTGAAATTCGAAGAATTTCCATCTGGAAACAGTTTTCGCTGTTCGCTAATTATACGATCTAGATCGGGTTGTTGTAGCCAAACTTCTTTCTGAGCTCGATAGGATATAATCGCTTCACTGACAATTAACGATTGTAACATCTCACAATCGATCATATATCTCAATAGCACTATAGGCATCCACGCCTTTTCAGATAGGTGTCTGCCAATCCAAAGATAACTACACGGATGTAACCCTGTAGCTAATTCGAATGATATCACACGAGCGAATCCAGTTAAATCAAAATCAGGCAATGGACCATTAATCGCAACACGAGTCATTTCATGCGTGGGGTGTCCAAATCGTTTAAAATAGTTACTACATTCCCCATACCCGAGAAAACTTCCAGGATAACACGCGGATATATCAATTGAAATCATACCATCACGTGAGTATTTTGTATTCCACAGTCCTCCATGACCAAATTCGACGCAACTCAATTTCACGTCCTCGAGAAAATCACTTCGTGTTGGACGCCATGAGTTATTTTCTCTTGCAAAGTGAGCTACCACTGATGGAATAGTAAAACTATCCGTTAATAGTTTTTCATGGAAACTCTCCGGTGAAAAATCATTAGCAATTTTTCTCATTCTAGTATCTAACTCTTCAACGCGATATAATTCACCGTTTGGTCTTACAAATTGATCGAATCCTGATTCGGAACCAGCACTACAAAGTAACCACACTGACACAGGATCATCTTTACACAACGCATGAATAGCATCAAATAATTTCTCTTCATAGAAAACATCCCTGATGAATTCTTCGGGGATATATCTCACGGATCTATCTCGTGGAAATATTGTTACTGCAGGTGTCCACGCGTATTCGTTATGATCAATAATTTGTATTGGCGCTCCTTGTAATTTATATTTCGGTTCGTGTAATACTTCTCCGGTTATCGTCATAACGGTTATTGGGAATCTTAATGATGTTTCTAATTTAGCTATATCAGAAATCTTTGCACCGTGCTGTTTCACTGTCAGTTCCCATTCGGTTATTTTCCTACGTCGCAGATCAGTTAGTTTATTTCCTCGGGATGCATTTGTGAAGTGTTCCATTACCCGTGTTGCTACACAATTGAGCCTTGACGAAGTCAACGATGAATATTTCATAGGAGCTAGTTTTGCAATATTGGGTTTATCATTTAGCGGGTATATTCCATAAACGATTGCTGTTACAGGATAAGATCTCTCGTAGTATGGTTTGTCGATTCCAGTTAGAATTCCTGGTTTGGAATCTCTACTTACAATGACAGTTTTTTTATCCTTGAGGATTGGTTCAAATTTATCCCTGATAATCCATTTGCCTTCGACTTCGATAATGAATTTTATTCTGAAAAAATACTTCTGTTTGGAATTGCTTTGCAATGAAAATCCTTTGGATTTTACACCCTTGGAGTTTACACCAAGGTGTGAAATTATCTCAGCTGCTCTTTCATCATTCATAGTTGCATCGATGATTGGTACATTGACATCTTCATCAATAATTCGAAATGTCGACCAACAGTGTACTGCACCATCTCGGTAGAATTCATTAAAACACTCCCTGATTTTACCCAGTATAGTTCTATCACCGATTAGACGTTTTGGTGTATCAGAGACTCTATCGAGATTGAAATTAGTATTTCTCCAAGGCTTAATTTTCGATAATCTCTTGAACTCCTTATCAAGATTGAATTTAGTATTTTTCCAAGGCTTAATTTTCGATAATCTCTTGAACTCCTCCATGTTATAATCAATGAATTTAGTATTTTTCCAAGGCTTAATTTTCGATAATCTCTTGAACTCCTCCATGTTATAATTAAAACAAGTATTTAAATAGAAAAATATAGTATAATGAATCACTGCAAGTGGCTAATGATTGGATCAACAACCCCGTGTAACAAATCATGCAGAAGCGAATTCTGTGGGTATCATTTACAAAGCGTTCGCAACGGTTCCCTTGGCCCTCTCCCATGTCTCCGATGTGGGGCTGGGGTAAGGGGGAAATCGCAGTTGTGTCTTGCTTGTGGGGGTAAACGATACAGGGAACTAAAACGCTATTATGACAAACGAATCACTGACCCTAACGTCCTTGATAAAATCAAGGACAAAGTCATAAAAACCCCTCAAGATTATATCAAGAGGTTTATATATAAATTAGACAAATAGTATT
The DNA here is from genome assembly GCA_029339505.1 of Unio delphinus. Taxonomy (NCBI): domain Eukaryota; kingdom Metazoa; phylum Mollusca; class Bivalvia; order Unionida; family Unionidae; genus Unio; species Unio delphinus. Next base: position 11,104,530 of record JAQISU010000035.1, on the reverse strand, counting down.
ATTATACAAATGAGCCAAGATTTCAGACCACATCCGGTGCTTGTTAATTATGAAGCCTCCGGTGATGGTGTTGTCAGGCACCGCAGACTAAAAAAATCAGTTGGATTTCTTAATAATATGGGATACTTGATGTTTGGTGCTAGAAATAAAACATATCTCTGTCACAGTCATTTATGAAGCATTTTACGGATTAATCGAAGACGGCCTTGTTATTGATCACATAAATGGCGTGAAGACTGATAATTGTCTTGAGAATCTTCAAGCCGTCTCGCAGCGCGATAACCTTTTAAAAAGCAACGCTGGTAGGCATTCAAAACGCCCTAGGGGGGTCAAATCTATTGATTTAGAAAGCAACGAGGAGATAATCTTTCAATCAATAAATGCGGCCGGTAGATACTTTGACATTTGTAGGGCTTCAATTCGATTTGTTGCAGAAAATATAATTAAAACTACTCTGTCTAAACAAAATGGTCATAAAATAAAATTTGTATACACTTGAAACGATTTAAGGGAGATAAATCCTTTATGGATAAATTCGCCGCAATTCACACTCTACCTACTAAGTTCCCTTGTATTATGTGTCGTCTGCTATTACCTGTAGGAGAGTATAATTGACATGTGCGCGCCCACGTGACTGTAATGGAGATATAATACATAACTTTCGTTAGAGAATAAAACTTTTTATTGTCGCTTGGACTAAAACTGCATTATTTAAACAGTTGTATTTTTATTTATCTACATGTCTCATGTGTGGGGGTGGGTGGATTAGCAGTATAAAGCAGACAGCTAACTACGTTCTTTCAGTACAAAAATTCTTTATAATCTAACGCATTACCTATGTTCGCTCAGCCGGAACGCGAGTGTTTCCTATTTATTGAAGTAGGTGGGCGTGGTTAAAATTCCTTGTATACAGCTATTTGTTGCCTAATCGATAACGCATTTGGAACAGGGAAAATATACGCTGTTATTTAACAACTGTATTATTTTGTTTAATGTTTTATTAAACTATTTTGTCTCATTTAAATGTTGTGAAACAGCATTAAAAAAGTAATTCGAGGAAATAAAATAACACACTTGTGAATCAACGCCGCCATATTAGTCGCTTTATATAGCATTTGAAAGGTAGAAAGCTGGGGCTTTCGAAGGCCAATGCGACCGATCAAAACTAACCAACGCCATTAACCCGGGCGTGTGGTTGTCTTTTGTTCACAATCATGCAACCGGGTTAATTTAATTGGGTTGCTTTTAATTGGTTGGATTGGCCGTAGAAAATCCGCCCCGTCGTTTCATGTTTGTGCTGTTTTGTGCCGTCCCACTTAAGTTAATTAAGTATATATGTATGCCTAAAATTTGCCACAACACTCGAGTGGAAATATATATGGCATGGTGACGTCACCCACCCCAAGCATATCTTCTGGGCGGTCTAAGATGACGTTTGTCACCTTAGGCCTCCCGCCGGAGATGTATGTTTCGGGTCCCCTTGGGCTTACTTGGATGTGAAGGCAACCAAGGAGTTCCAAAGATGTGTTGTCGTTTTAGTGTTATTTTTTTTTTAATAATTAGAGATACAGTATACTATATTTATATAAAAATATAAATAATGGATATCAAAGATGTAAATGTTATAATTGCTGAAATCTCAGATTTAAAAAAAAGAGGGGTAGTATCATCTGAAGATCTCGACTGCGACAGGATTCCCTCGGAATATGAAGACATAGAGTATCAGTTTAGCAAGGGTCGTTATGTTTTACCCAAGATGTACAGGCTCGTGAAAGGAATTCAAAAATCCATCAATGCTTGTTTGTACGGTAACGATATTAATGCATTTATAACGCTATTTAGCACCGTTGAAGCAATACGTCAAAAGCTTGGCCAAGAGTATCAAAAACGAGCTGAAATTAGTTCTAAGGTTCGTGATCTTAGAAAAATATTAAACGAGGAAAAACCAGTATCTTAACCACGTGAGTGATAGGCTTTCAGTAAATAATTTAAAATTTATTTTTTTTAGCGTTTTTTGTAACACTCACATAGGATTTTCTCCTGAAAGAATACTTAGCAGTTTGGACCTGCTCATGTAGTTATGTGCATACTGGATGATCTGGTCGTAGTAGCAAGTAATCACCGCGACGCCTCCATTTTCACGTAGTTGTAGTTGTTGCCGAGTCGTTAACAAAAATCGTTCATTGCCGTTCTTAGATATTACAATTCTGAAAACCCCAGCGATGTTATTTCTGAAACACTCGCGGATAGCGTCGTACAGTTTAACCCTGTCGAAGATGGATACGTTAACTTGATGGTACATTATTTAATAACTAATCTTTTAATTATGATAGTTTCACATTTGAAAATTCAGTTCACAAATAATATATGGTAGGTGAATCGCTTACAACTAGATTAGCCAGAGAGCGGCTAGCAGCAATTAAAAAGTTTATACCGGTTCGAGACAGACTTCGCGAAAAACTTCAACAACGACAACAAGCGCAGACTGACTTTTCTGTGTCAAGTGAACAACTGTTTACTCCGATAACAAGTGCTACCAAAGATGTGAAAACAGCAACTGAACGAGCAATATTTGGGGATATTCCTGAGGAAGGCAAGCGACGAGAAGTGCCTGTTCTTGGTGTGCTTGAAAAGATAGCAGCAGAGACCGGACAAACACGCACAGGGATACAACAGCTATCCAGTGATATAAAATCTCAGCGCGAAATTGAAGAACGCGAAGAAGCAGCTGCAGGAAGAGACTATTCACCTGAAAGTATATTTACAGTCGCAGCATTAAATAGAATTGAAGAAATCCATACGGATTCCGAATTAGCTAATTTTGCTAGAAACAATTTTCCAAAGGGTATAAGAGAGAATTTATTAAAAGACGACTTTAAAGATTTTATAAGAAACAGAAAGGATTGGGCATCAAAAATATATTTAGCGAAACATGGCGGGAATAAAATCACAACGTTGCAGCACCCTGGTTATAATAACTTTCTAGCTGTGGTTAAAGGTGCCACCTTCCACTTTCGACTTCACCGATTCACCACCTCCTACAAATTTGGATGTGAATATGGAGGACATCAATACCGCCGAAGTCATGGCAGCGATTCGTCGCCTCAAAAACAATAAGGCGCCCGGCATCGACCAAATCCCAACAGAAATGCTGAAGGAAGGAGGAGATGTTGTCGTGCAGAGGATCACCAAACTGCTTAATGACTGCTGGAATAGCGAGTGCGTGCCAAGTGACTGGAGAAAGGGAGTGATCGTTAAACTACCGAAGAAAGGCGACATGGCCGATTGTAACAACTGGCGCGGTATTACTCTCCTCTCCGTTCCTGGCAAGGTCTTCTGCATTATCATCCTCAAACGCCTGCAACGCGCTGCGGACCAGGCCCTGCGGGAAGAACAGGCTGGATTTCGAAGCGGCCGGTCGTGCAGTGAGCAAATCTTCGCCCTCCGAAACATTCTCGAACAATGCACTGAATTCCAAAAGCCGCTTGTCGTCAACTTCATCGACTTCAAAAAGGCCTTTGATAGCGTCCACCGTGAATCCCTGTGGCTCATTGCAAGGTCATTTGGCATTCCACCTCGTTTCATCGCCATCCTCAAGAATCTTTATCGCGAGTCCAGCTGCTGCGTACGAACGGACGCTGGCCACACACCCTTCTTTGGCATTGAGACAGGAGTCCGTCAGGGATGCATACTCTAGCCTTTCTTATTCCTTCTGGCAATAGATTTTGTCATGAGAAGGGCGATGGACCATCCGAAATATGGCATCACGTGGAAGGATAAGGCACGCCTGACAGATCTGGATTTTGCTGACGACATTGCGCTGCTGGCAGAGAATGCGAGATCTCTTCAGGAAATGACCACCAACCTGGAGGTGAAGGCGGCTAAAGTTGGATTAAGAATTAGTACAGAAAAGTCGAAGACACTGGCGGTCAACCGGAAGACACCTGTGCGGGTCAGCGTAGGCGGCCAGACCATCGGCCAAGTCGAGCAGTTCACCTACTTGGGAAGCACCATCGACAAAGAAGGTGGAGCTGATGCAGACGTCAAATGTCGAATTGGCAAAGGGGCGGCCGTATTTCAACGTCTTCTCCCAATTTGGACACGTCGGTCGATTCACACAAACACCAAACTTCGCCTTTTCAACACTATCGTCATCCCATCCGCCATTTACGCCTGCGAGACATGGAAGGGCACGAAGAAGCTGGTCAACAGGCTGAACGTATTCCAACAGCGATGTCTGCGACGTATTCTTCGTGTCACCTACCACGACCACATCACTAACGAGGAAATCCTCAGAAGAGCAAACACCCGAAGCCTGGGAGAAGTGGTCGCAGAAAGAAGATTACGTTTCGCGGCACATGTTCTGAGAATGGCCGAGACGCGCCACGCAAAGACGGCGATGTGGTGGACGCCAGCATGTGGGAAACGAGGCATTGGACGACCGAGAAAGACATGGCGACGGACATTTATAGAAGATCTCCGAGCCGTCAATATCAACTTAGAAGCAGCGGAGGTTAAGGCTACCGATCGAGATGACTGGAGGAAGCTTGTTGCCCTATGCGCCCCACTGCGCGGAAGGACATAAAGAAGAAAGAAGAAGGTTAAAGGTGGACCACAACCACCACCTTATATGGAGGATCCAATCCCGGAGGAAATAGATATAAGAGCAGAAGCCGGTTCTAAGAAAACAAGCGGAAAGGGATATTCAATTAAAAATCCAAAGGATTTCAACGCTGGAGTCTTTGACTCTACCGTCCTGGTATGTCCTGGTAACATCCTCAGTGATATATCACGGTTAGAAGTACTTATGGGTGGAAAGCGAGCTGGAAACAACTCCGTCGAGATAATTAATGAAGCAGCTGATATCTGTAGACGATTATTTGCTGGCGGTATCATGGACATTAATGTATATCGAGAACTTATTGCTGAATTAGTTGAAAATCACAGTGACGCCCTACGTTATGATGAAAATCCAATGGATGTAAGCGATTGATCACTAATTGAAAAACTACTAGTTTTATAACAAGATGATTATACACTATAACCATGATAAACCCGTAAGCGTCTACGTGGTGAACTCACGATTGCCTGTTTATCGCGCGTGGTACGGAGATGGTTTCGGCAATACCATTGCGGGGTTATTTACAAGAATGGCTCCCAAGGTGGCGCCGTTAGCTAAACAATTATCAATGAAAGCCATTGATATCATTCGTGATAAGGGAATAAATTTCGTTGGAAATCTTGCCGGAAAGGCATTTTCTGCTGCGAAAGATAAAATAGCATCATTGGTGCGAAAGAAACCAGGAATGACTTCGTCATTAGTGCTGCCATCAACTACAGTGATGCCTGCAAAAATCAGCAAAGCAATAAATAGCGCAGTGGAACAAAAACTAGCGTCGTTGACTCTGTCGCCATTGACAGCTTCGCCGGTAACAGATAGCGCTATCATGAACGCGATATCAGAAATTTGGTTTGAAACGAAAAAGAAATTCGAATAATTTTCAACGACGATAATTACAAAGAGTTTCGCAATTGAAAACACTAGTATGTTATAAATGTTTAAACAAACAGCTGATTCCGCGCTTGATATGGATGCTAAAGTGGGCAAAGACGATTCCGTCCGCGATTATCAATACTATTCCTATCATGCAATACAACCCGACCTACGATCGCGAATTGAACTTCAAGTTCAAGATACCAGTAAATACTTTTTGCCGTGTGAAGCATTTATTGAAATCGAGGGAAAACTCGTAACAAATGTTGCAGCTGATACCCCATATGCAGATGACCTAAATATCCGAGTTGGTTTTGTTAAAAATGGCATAATGGCGTTATTTGAAAGTGCAAGATATCTCATTGATGGAAAAGAAATTGAATCAATAGAACGCGAGGTTGATGTTGCAACAACAATAATCGGACTAGCGAGATATTCTGATGATTATACAAGATCGGCTGGTCCGTCTATGATGTTTGCAAAGGATATCTCTGATAACGCTGACCACCTTCAATACATTAAAGTGTTAACACCGCGAGACACTTCAGTTGATAATCAGCAAGAAGCAGCTAATCCAGAACGTCGAGCTAGACCCGGAGCTGCGTTTGATATTCTTGGAGGTGTTAATGATAATTTCAATCTAGGGTTTGCAACACGAAAATTAGCATTGCAAGGACAAGAGAAAAAGTTTTCGTGTGCAATTCCACTCCATCACATATTTGGATTCTGCAGAAATATCAGAAAAGTCATCTATGGAGCCAAACACACAATTGCGTTAGTGCGAAGAGGCGATGACAACGATGCAATTTGGCGTACTGGTGCCGCTGAAGGTAAAGTTAAAATAACTAAATTAGTATTGTGGATGCCAGTAATGACCCCATCAATTACCAGAGAAGAGCGGATAATCTCATTTATGGACACGGGCGGCAAGTCATTGCTAAGTTGGCTAACAACAACGACTGATGTCAAACTGGATAATGTTGATGGTACATTTACATGGCACTTGGCATCAAAACAAGGCGTTTCAGCTCCACGTCATATATTTATAGCGCTGCAGAATAATGAGCGAGTTGGTAATCAACAACGCAGCCATATGATATTTGATCAATTAGGAGTCAGGGAGGTTTCGCTGAGAATAAACGGACAACAAGAACCAGCCGAGGATATACAACTTGATTACGACAACAACCATATAGCACGTGTGTATCATCGGATGCTGTCATATATGGGTCGTGATCAAAACGTTGATACTGGTTTACAAATATCGCAACTCGATTTTAAGAAATTGTATCCGATTTATTACTTTTCGCTGGAACATCTTGATTTAATGAGACAATCCGTTGTTGACATACATTTTAGGGCTCGTATAGCTCCTGGTGGTGTTAATTATAGAGCGGTTGCTGTCATTCTCAGCGACAAATCAATGTTGTTAGAAGGGGTTGGCGGACGAATGGGAATCGTTGATGCACCAGTGGAGAATATGTAAAAGTTTCCAATTAGATCAATTGAAAGCATAAATGTGTTTTACAATAAAATGCCATATAGTATTGTTAGTGTCAAGCTGACTGATGGTCAGGTCAAGAAATTACGATCAAAATCCGCTAAAGAATGTGGAACCACAATAACGTTGAAACCAGCGCAGATGTCCGGGGGTACACATAAAATATCATTAACGGATCGTCAAATAAAACATTTCAATGATGCAATGAAAAAAAAGCGAGGGGTTCAAATTGATTTTTCGAAAGCCGCAATCGCCAACATGATAAAATCAGGTGGTATATTTCCATTGTTAGCTGCGATTCCAGCATTGATTGCCGCAGCTGCCCCAGCGGTAGCTAAAGCGGCAGCGTTAGGGGCTGTTGGTACCGCGGCAGGAATGGCACTAAAGAAAGCAACGGGTGGATCCGCTCGCGGATCTGGGTATAAAAAAAAGGGAAAGGGTCTAAGACTACCAGGAACCCCGTATTCGTGGTACAGCGGAAAAGGTCTAAGACTAGGACCGGTTTATTAACTCAAAAATCTTCTATTGAGGAACCGATGGTTCTGGAATCTTTGATTCCTATGTCCAATTTTGATTTACTCAATGCTGCTAAAAAACTCGCGATTAAAAACTTCAGAGGTGTTTTTATGAAAGATCAATTACCGACACAACCCAACAGCGTTGAAACTGGTATCATTAATCTCGATAACAGCACCGGACCTGGTACTCACTGGGTTGCATACGCTATTGATCCACGTGGGATTGTCTATTTTGATTCATATGGATTAGCCCCGCCAAAAGAGTTTATGCGTTATATAAAAACTTTTCCAATGAAGACTTGGTATTCTACGCTACCAACACAACAAATGAATGATCCACCAATATGCGGCAGCGAAGTATTAAATGTTCTTGATGCTATTTCTAACCAAAGGGGAAAACCACCACATGTTGTCGTAAATGAATACACCAGCAATCACTTTTTAGAGAGAGAGAGAGTTTTACAATAACATGATTGATATTTGGGGAAGACCTCTGAAACCTAAACCCGATGACACTGCAACCGGTGATTCTATCAAGGATATAAAAAAAAAATTAAAGATGAAATCTCTGAGACTTTGAACTTAACAAATGTTGATCCCAATGAAATAGTTGTATTTCAAGATAGCCAGGGTAAATTAAAAAGCAGTAATGTGTCGTTGAATGATATTTTGATACGTCAGCGCAACGCTGCTGAAAACTCTATTGCGCTGTATTCCAACGACGGACAACTTAAACCAGGCGCACTTGTGTCTACGATCACCGACGCAATTGCCGCCCACGGCCGTAATCTGGATAATTATATACAAGGTTATAATAGTTTTCGCAAAAATGTCATACATAAATTCTTTGGAACCCCGCTTGTGATTGGCATGACTCTCGCTGAAATTAAAAACTTTCTATCTTTGTTCTTTTTTAACAAGGACGCGGGGAGGATGATGAATGAAGATGAAATCAAAGCAAATTATCTCGATATTTACAATGATATTTCTAAACTAATAGAAAATCTTGGAAAGGTACAAAAACCCACTAACGACGTCGTTGTTAAGTTTTTTGGAACCCCGCTTGTAGCAGGTATGACTCTCGCTGAAATTAGCGAGTTTATCGGCAAGCATGCTCACAATGCTTACATCGCTAATAGTTTCTTTGGTGTCCCAGCTACATCTACGATGACTCTCAAGGACATTAATATGTTTATGGTGAGACAAACAACACTTAATACCATCGTTGATAAATTTTTAGGGAGAACACCTGTTTCTGAAACCACATCGTTGACAGGCATGACTCTCGCTGAAGTTAAAAAAGCTATTGACGAACAAAAACCCATCAGCGAAATTGTTAATAAGTTCTTTGAGGGCAGTAACCTCCAAGATATCACGACGAAATTTTCTAACATCGACAACCATATTAAAACCCAAGCACGGATTAGAATCAACGAACTTCTGGTCTCATTCTTTTCTAACAAGGAGGAGAGTGGAAAAACAATAGATCCTGCCAGAATCAGGGTAAATTATCTCGATATTTCCGACGATCTTCTTAAACTAAAAGAAAATTTTGAAAAGATAAAGATTCCGCATCTAGACACTGAAGTTAAAAATATCTTGTATACGGTCGAGCATGGAACTATGGATTGGACAAGAGACGTTGATACTACGCTGTCCATCGGTCCCTTGGGCGGATCGAGTTTCGATGATATCATCGGGATAAGGTGGTTCGATGGTATCTACAGGCTAACGTGGATCTCTGTAGATCAATTTAATATGATCGCGGACGGTAAAACCTACTCTGGTGGCACCGCGACGTTTATTTTAAATGGTCGCAAACTAGACTTTAATGTCGTCGCGGTTAAAAGCTCCACCATTAGATCAAAAATAACCTGGTGTTTAGAATTTGTAGATGATTTTTCCGGCTGAAGCTACCATACCTACGACATCCCAACCCATTAACGATGGCGAATAATTGAAAACACCAGCGGGTTTAAGTAAATAACTAAATTGAAAGGAAAATCCTTCGAATTTCACAATTGAAAACGCTAGCGTTTTTAAAATAAAAATGATTTCATCAACGCAATGTCGCTATTATCAGGTCAGAGAATTTCAAACTAGATTCAAAACCCTCGCCGAGGAGTATCAAATAAAAATTAAAAAATACCGACGAAGAATCACCGCAATTGATATTACTATGTACTCGGTGTCAAGCGTTCTCGCTGGCGCCGGAATAATACTTGCATCGGTTACAATGATTGCCCCGGTCGTAGTTCCAATTTAGCAGCAGAAGGGGCGAATCGGACAACATTTTTAGACAAGTTTTCACTGAAATCACGCTTAAAAACAATGAAACCAATGACATCAGGCCCCAATGTGTGTGTGAATCTGATATCGTTTCATGGATTAGGTCCAAAAAAAAAATATGAAAAAATCAATGAAATTAATGAAATCCTCCATCGATTTTGGGGAAAAAGGGACTACAACGTCGTTGTCACTCACTAGAACTTTCAGTTGGGGTTAACCGAATATTTGATCCAGTCCGATACGATATCGTGTTCGAGGGTCATGTAAATTTATTGTTACAAATCCGTGTGGGGCAGACTGAGCATGACTAAAGAAATTTCGAAATTGATTGAAGTCCATATCAGAACACCATGTCTGCCAAATATTTCGTAGCGTATGTGTATCAACGCCGTTGAATACAGCAAGAATATTACAGTTATCTCTGATCACTTTTGGAATCTGAGTGTAGCGTTGAGTGACATAGATCACGTCCGTGTTTTTATGCCTGCCTCGGGAAAATATTCTAGCTGGATTTTTTTGTTTATCTAACATTACATCGTCGTATACAACTAAATTGTTGATACTTCCATCGAGGTCTTCTACTGATGGTGCCTCGTCAATATCGGTTATAAATTCAATAACACCCTCGCCGGCAATCTCTGACGCGTTTTCATTAAAATCTTTTAGCACTTCATAGCATCGTTGATCATCTACGCTAGGGGCAATTAAATACAACTTATCCCACTTCATCCATCTCATTATTAAATTGAGCAACAATTGCGTCTTGCCGGATCCAGATGGCCCGATTATAATTGCGCGGATAGAGTTTGGTAGCGCTGCATGATGCTTAACTGGTTCTCTTGTTTTAGTCGCTGAAAAATCAATTATATTCATATCTCTATACATAAATTATGGATCTATATTGTGTGAAGTGTAAGGCGCGTACTGGCACAGATGACTTGACGACGATTACAACAAAAAATAACCGATCAGCGCTTTCTGGTAAATGCGTACAATGTAGTACAAAGAAATTTAGATTTGTTTCTAAACCCAAGGAACCTTTAAAAAAAAACGAGGAGGTGATATCGCTGCCAAATTAGCAAAACTCCCTGGAACCCCATGGGGGAAATACCCTGGAGAAAAACACCTTCCAGGATATAGCTACTGTGGCCCCGGAACACGATTAGATATCAGACTCAATAATCATAACCAACCCAACCCCGGTGAAGAACCAATAAACGCTATTGATAAGGCCTGTCACCTTCATGATGTTGCTTATAAAAGCAGCAATTTGCAACACAGGCATCTAGCAGATGTGAAATTAATTCATGCGTTGAATGCTATTCCTGATAAATCCTTCAAAGAAAAATTGGCTTCATTTTTGATAAAATCGGCTATGAAAAGCAAATTGATGTTAGGTGCTGGTAATTAATAACAACATGGAATCTATTTATTATTCCCCAAGAGGATACTGGAGGGGTAAATCAGCAATCCATAAACTCGCTAGCGCTGCAAAAGTGAAAAAAACCACAGCGGCTCATTGGTTATCCAAACAGGCACTATGGCAAATTTACCTACCACCGCCTAAACAAATTAATGTCTCGCATTTTGATGTAACTGGACCCAATGAAGTTCATCAGGCTGATCTATTATTTCTGCCACATGACCACGGTTACAAATACGCATTAGCCGTAGTTGATATTGCAAGTCGATACAAAGAAGCAGAACCGTTAAAAACAAAATCGGCCACTGAAGTAGCTTCTGCATTTGAAAAGATTTATCGATTGGGCCCTCTGCACTGGCCAAATCTATTACAAATTGATCCTGACAAGGAATTTCAGGGTGCAGTGTTATCAATAATGAAATATCACAATGTCACTTTCAGACGGGGGCATACTGCACTGCATCGTGATCAGGCAATTGTAGAACGGTTTAATAAAACCCTTGCTGAGCGGTTATTTGGATATCAATACGCAAAAGAATTCATCCAAGAAAAAAGATCCCGTGAATGGGTTAAAAGGTTACCAGCTGTGATTACTGCACTGAATAACGAGATTACTAGAACAATCAACATGAAACCTATCAACGCGATTAAAAAGAAGTCAATACCTGAAAAACCACAAAAAGATTTCAAAGAACCAATTCTTGGTAGTAATGTCATTGTGAGGTATTTATACGAACCAGGAGAGCTTGAGGGTGGCAGAAAAAGGGCTACTGATCCTATTTGGAGTGTTACTGCACACAAGATATCTAGTATAACACGATCTACGGGTAGACCTCCAGTCTATAAACTGGATTCAACTGCCCCTCAGCGGGTTTTTACTAGACAACAATTACAAGTGATTCCTGACGATACTCAATTGCCACCGCATGGTCTTAACTAGCACCGTTGCGTCTATTGCACTCAAGACAAGTCAACATCACATTATTTCTGACATGACCGAGATTGTTATTTTTTCTGTCAACAGTGAATTGGCGAGGATCCTTATCCGAATACTGCCAACGCATTATACAATTGCAACTTGCGCAGTGATTATTCTGTTGTTTCTTCAAAGTGATTATTAATTCATCATCAATATCAAATTCTCGTTGGTTTTTTTTGTCCTGTTGTTTGTAACCGGAGAGTTTTTTATCAATCATTTTAATATCAATATCATCTATTGTTGTGTCATTATCATCGAAAACAATTCTTCGAAGTTGATTTATTTTTCGTACTCTGGATACTGAAAGATAGACTAAATTCGACCATTCTATGCGATTATCTACCATCCAAACAATTGTATCTGATATAGTCAATCCCTGTGAAGAGTGTATTGTTGCTGCATAACCTAACGTCCATGGGGATTTATTAGCACGCAATGCATCTTCAACGACATTGATATCAACCAGCACAATATCATTTAATACCAGAATTTGTTTTTCATTCTGTCCTGGAATATCAACTTCAATGTTCTGTTTTCGTGTATCCGATGGCCTATAACAAAGAGGCACTGGAAGCGTTGCAAATTTTTGTTTATGCAATTCAAATAATTTCATCTGAAGTGTGTCCCTGACTATTTTTCTACTTGCAATGATCAAATCATTTGGTCTCCACATTTTCCAGAAATCATTCATTGGAGTTTCCGAAATTATTTCACGGGCTATTTCACACTGGATTCTATCCGGTTGTAATCTAATTAATTTCTTAAATTCTTTTAATTTTTCATCAAGTGATCTATGATCGGTATCAATTTCTTCATAATAGTCTACAAAACCCTTTAGCCATTCATGTGGGGATGCACCGACAAATGGTGGTGGTTGGCCGTGATCACCGCACATGACGACTTTTGTATTTTTTAATAACAACCACTCAAGAAATATTTTTAATACATCTTCTGACACTGTGTCTATTTCATCCCAAATCATGATTTCAGGAATAAATTTCTCTCCCATACGCTCAGGAGTCCATTTATCTCCCTTCCATCGGAAAAAGCTGTGATAAGTGCAGGCATTTACCCCTCTCTGTATCATTTCTCTTGCAAGTCTGTGAGTCGGTGTTAGTACAATCATGTTTGGATTGGAAACGCGAAATAACTCAATTGCCCGAGTTGTTTTTCCTGACCCACCACAGCCGTTTAAATAAACTGTTTTATACCGGCATATTGGATCAGAAATCGGTGGTGCATTAGAAAATTCTGAACACTGATTGCTTTCTAAATAATTATTTTCAATGGTAACATCTGCTGATTGAATATAATCATGAATCATTTCTTTCTTAATTCTCCATGACCCCCAATTCTCGTTGCCAGTAGCCTTAAAATCAGCCATTTCGCTATTTATGTAAAATGAATCAGTGGCAACTCTAACTGCGGTGTTAGGAAATTTATTGATCATCGAAAACAGATTAATAGAAGCATAACCAAGCATAGAAGCTCTTAAGTGTGTGTACTGCGGATTGTACCCATCATTGTAAGTAACAATTGTACCCAATTTGGTTCCATCGGACATAAATGCGTCCTTACGATTGACATATAGGCCTTTATTCGTTACATCCGCGATTACAAAATCGTATTCAGCATGGTCTATAATCAATCGTGAAGAATATCTCGTATTGTCGTATTTGCCACCTTGGGTAAATTTACCGATTATTCTTCGTCCAAGATCTTTTGCTTCGTTGTTTCTGATTTCAAATAACTGTTTGGACCAATTCATGATTTGTTGTTCATTAAAATCAGGAAACAGTTTTCGCTGTTCGCTAATTATTTTTTCTAGATCAGGTTGTGGTAACCAGACTGATTTCTGTGCTCGATAGGATATAATTGCTTCACTGACAATTAATGATTTTAACATCTTACAATCAAGCATATACCGTAATAACACTATTGGCATCCAGTGTTTTTCAGACATGTGTTTACCAATCCAAAGATAACTACACGGATGAAGTCCTGTAGCCATTTCAAATGATACTACACAAGCGAATCCGGTTAAATCAAAATCAGGAAGTGGTCCATTAATAGCAACACGGGTCATTTCGTGTGTAGGGTGTCCAAATCGTTTGAAATATTTCTCGCATTCTCCATACCCAAGAAAACTTCCTGGATAACACGCAATCATATCAACTGAAATAACGGTATCAGCGGTGTATTTTGTGTTCCATAATCCGCCGTGGCTGTATTCAAGACAGGACAATTTGACATCTGATAAAAACTCACTTCGTGTTGGTTTCCACGCGTTTTTCTTTCTAGCAAAATGTGCTGCAATGGATGGTACTGTGAAACAGTTTGCTAATAATTGATCTTCGATTTCCCCCTCAGAAAACTCACTAGCTAGTTGTTTCATTTGATTCTGCAGTTCTTCAGTACGGTATAATTCTCCGTTAGGCCTTACAAACTGATCAAATCTGCATTCCTCGTCTGAATTACTATGAAATAGCCACGCTGACACAGGATCGTTTTTACTCAAATGGTAAATAGCATCAAATAATTTCTGCTCTGAAAAAAACTCTTCGGTTTGGGATAGATATTTTACGGTTCTATCCCGTGGGAATATTGTTACTGCAGATGACCACGCGTGCGCGTTATGATCAATAATTTCAATGGGGGCTCCTTTTGATTTATATTTCGATTCGTATAATACTTCTCCGGTGATTGTCCTTACCGATATTGGAAATCTTAATGATTTTTCTAATTTAGTTATATCCTGAATTGTTGCTCCATGCTCTTTTACCGTGAACTCCCACTCGGTTATTTTTTTTCGTCTTAGATCAGTTAGTTTATTTCCCCGGGACGCATTTGTGAAGTGTTCTATTATTCGTTCTGCTACACAATTGAGTCCTGTCGAATATTTCATGGGTGCTAGTTTTGAAATATCAGGTTTTTCATTGAGCGGATAGATCCCGTAAACAACTGCTGTGACAGGATAAGATCTTTCGTAGTAGGGTTTATCAATTCCAGTCAAAATTCCCGGTTTGGAATCCTGGTTCACGGTGACAGTTTTTTTGCCCCTGAGAATGGGTTCAAATTTATCCCTAATGATCCATTTGCCATCCTCACGGATAATGAATTTAATTCGGAAAAAATGACTTTTTTCCCCAATACGTGAAATGATCACTGCTGCCTTTTCATCATTCATGGTAGCGTCAACAACACCATCAATTCGAAATGTTGACCAACAATAAGATGCTCCATCACGCTTGAATTCATTAAAACAGTCTCTGATGGCTTTATCAAGAATTTTATTCTTGGGTGTATTAGAAACTATATCAAGATTGAATTGAGCATCCTTCCATGGTGATCTCATGTTTCCGTCTCTTGGACGTTTGTTACGTTTTTTGGGTCTATCGATATTAAATTTAGGATTGATTTTCAATAATCTCTTAAACTCTTTCATGTTTCCGTCTTTTGGACGTTTGTTACGTTTGTTTCCGTCTATTGGACGTTTTTTTGGTCTATCGCGATTAAATCTAGGATTGATTTTCAATAATCTCTTAAACTCTTTCATGTTTCCGTCTACTATACGTTTTTTGGGTCTATCGCGATTAAATCTAGGATTGATTTTCAATAATCTCTTGAACTCTCTATCAGCATTGAATTTAGCATTTTTCGAAGTCAATCTCTTGAACTCCTTCATGCTATATATAAAACAGGTGTCTAAATGAAAGATTTATGTATAATCAATCACTGCAAAATGAGTCAGTCATTGAATTAGACAATAGTGTAGTATATAATGACCCAAGAATTCAGACTACACCCAGTGATTAAAAATTACGAAGCATCCAGTGATGGTACTGTCAGAAACTGTAGACTGAAGAACCCAATTGGGTGGGATAATGGTATGGGGTATTTGGTGTTTAATGTTGGAAAGAAGACATTTCGCAATCATCTTTTGGTATTTGAATGTTTTAATGGATTGATCAAAGATGGTTTTGTTATTGATCACATTGATTCTAATCCAAGGAACAATTCTTTATCCAATCTGCAAGCAATCACACAGAGTGAGAATTCCAAACGAGGAAGGACTGACACTTGTTCAAAAGCGAGACCAGTGAAATCTTTGAATACAATAACTAACGAAGAGATAATATTTCAATCATTATATGAAGCCGGCAAGTATTTCAATATTTGTAGAACTTCAGTACGATTCGTTGCAGAGGGGATAACCAAAACGGCTATTTCAAAAAAGACGGGACAAAAAGTTCAATTTAGTTATATCTGATGCGTCATAATTTCCAATTAGAGATATGTCATTCTTATAGAATAATGAAGTCTGAAAACATGAATAGCATCATAGTTGAAATAGCAAAATTGAAAAATCAGGATATCAAACTATCAGATGGGTTAAATCCTGATCAAATTGTGTCTGATTTTCAGGATATAGAATACGGGGTTAGCACTAACAAATATATGCTACCCAAGAAATATGCACTCATCAAAAGAATTCAGAATTCTATTAAGGACTCTCTTTCTTTTTCCAGTGACATCAGTGTGTTCGTCCCGTTGTATACTATTGTAGAAGGAATACGAAAAGAATTGGGGTACGAATACGAATTGAAAAAAGAAGTCAACTCTAAAATTAGAAACCTACGAGCATTAATTCAGGAAAATTGATTACCCGACCATTGATTGCCCGACCATTTATCATTCCGACCCTCAAGAGATTTTCATTTTTTTAGCATTTTTTGATTGAAAATGTCAAAATCAGTGAATAAAAAATCTATGGACCTTTAATGGATGGTCAATGGAAAAGTGAGGAAAGTCACAGTATTATTAATTTTATATACAATTATGTGACTTTCCTCATCACTGATAGAAGGTGTCTCACGATGAAATAACACTTCCATGACCATATCAAAAATCATCCGACATGTCAAAAAAGTGGAGCAACTCACAGTATTATTTATTTTATATACAATTATGTGACTTGCTCCATCAATGATAGAAGGTGTCTCACGATGAAATAACACTTCTATGACCGTATCAAAAATCATCCGACATGTCAAAAAAGTGGGGAAAAGTGTTTTGCAATTGAAAAATGGTTTCTGATTTCAAATAATGGTCAATGAAGCATTAACAACCCGATTGGCTCGTGAACGACTGGATGCAATCAGGAGATTTGTACCAATTCGTGACTCTGTAAGAAATAAACTGCAACAACGACAGAGTTTACAAACTGATTTTGCTCTGGGGTCTGAAGAGTTGTTTAAACCAGTAACCACAGCAACGAAAGGGGTAGAGCGTGCTATACTGGGAGATGGTCCCGAGACGGGAAAATCTGTTATTGGTGAACTTGAAAAAATAGCAGCGAAAACTGAACAAACAAAACAAATAGAATCAAAGAGAACAGTAGATGATTTACGCATGAGATTTAACGAAGAAGGGTTAGCAGCAATTGATGAGACTGATCCAACAGAAATTCCTACGCTTGTTGTTACTTCTTATGAAAACAGAAAAAAAATGTTGAAACCAGAACATCATAAGTTTGTTAAGAATTTCACACACTGGGCTGATATATTCTACAAAATCAAAACTGGAAAAAGTCAAAAAAAGACAAATAGTGCATCATACATTGAATATATCAGGATGGTGGATCACGTGTATAATCAATATGAAGAACTAAAACAACAACAAAAACCGCCAAAATTGCAAAGAAAGCGAGAGCAACCTGCAAAGAAAATATCTTTCTCTTTTAAAAAACAACAACTACCACCTGATGATGATGATGATGATGATGATGATGATGATGATGATTATTTACAAGAAACGGATGTAGAAAAACTAGATGAAGCAACTGGTTATAGCGGAAGTGGATTGCAAGATTCCAGTGGACCCCAAAGTGGGGTATGTCCTGATAGTGTTATCAATGATATATCACGATTAGATGTTCTTGTAGGAGGATTCCGAGCTGGAAATAATTCACCGGAAATAATTAATGAAGCAGCTGATATCTGTAGACGGTTATTTGCCGGCGGTATCATGGATATCAAAACCTATCGAGATTTCATTGACGAGTTAGCAAATGGGTATCATAGTGATTAAATAACAATTGAAAACACTATTGTTTTTATAATAATGATCATCCATTACAATCATGATAAACCAACCCCCGTCTATGTAGTTAATTCACGGTTTCCAGTTTATAGAGCATACTATGGAGATGGCCTCGGCAATACCATTTTAGGATTCTTTTCAAGAATGGCCCCAAAAGTGATGCCGTTAGCTAAACAGTTATCAATGAAAGCCATTGATGTTATTCGTGATAAGGGTATTAGTACTGTTGGAGATCTTGCCGGGAAAGCGTTTTCAACTGCGAAGGATAAAATAACATCATTAGTGAGACGAAAAAAGAAACCGTTACCGTCTACAGAAGAAATGCCTGCAAGTGTTAGTAAAATTATAAATAACGCAGTAGATGAAAACTAGCGTCGATGGTAAATCAAGGGAACCAAAGCAATATTGCAAACATGATAGCGGGAAGTGGCTTTAAAAAACCACGTCGATGAAATTCTATGGATTTTCACGCTAGCGTTTTTCACGATGAAAATCACGATTTAGACTCTGATAAATAGAATAAAATGTTCAAAAAATCACATGATCCGGCGTTTGATATAGACGCCCCAGTTGGCAAGGATGATTCTGTACGCGATTATCAATATTACGCCTATCATGCCATAAACTCAAATAGTCGAGCAAGAATTGATCTTCAAGTCCATGATACCAGTAAATACTTTTTACCCTGTGAAGCATTTATTGAAGTAGAAGGAGAAATTGTAACAGCTGCTGATACTACTGCTGTACCAGCACCGTATCCAGCTGGTACTCAAGTCGGTTTTGTCAATAATGGTATTATGGCGCTATTTGAGAGTGCTAGATATCTCATTGATGGAAAAGAAATTGAGTCCATAGATCGTAATGTTGATGTGGCCACAACAATAATCGGGTTAGCGAGATATTCTGATGATTATACAAGATCAGCAGGACCTTCTATGATGTTTGCAAAAGATGCTAAGAATACCGCTGGAGGAAATCCATTTGTTGTAAGACGACCAAAAAAACGTGATAATAGTGATTCTGATGTCGAGAATATAATTATAAACAACGATGCTAATTTCAATCTAGGAGCTGCAACACGAAACGCAATGTTGCAAGGAGAGCGTAAATCATTTTCATGCGCGATTCCACTGCATCACATATTTGGATTCTGTAGAAACGTCCGAAAAGTTATCTACGGGGCGAAGCATACAGTATCGCTTGTACGAAAGGGTGATGATAATGATGCAATTTGGAGGATTCCAGTAGATGCTGCAGCCCCCAATGCTGATGCCGGTAGAGTCGATTTAACAAAAATATCATTGTGGATGCCAGTGTTGACTCCAGCAATCACCGCAGAAGGACGATTACTATCATTTATGGACCAAGGAGGAAAATCATTACTAAGTTGGCTAACAGTGAGTACAGATGTGAAACAATCAAATATCAACGGGTTATTCACTTGGAACCTAGCATCAAAACAAGGCGTTTCTGCGCCACGTCATATATTTATTGCGTTACAGGATAACGCACGAGTTGGCAATCAACTCTCCAGTCATATGATATTTGATCAATTAGGTGTGAAAGACGTCTCACTGAGAATAAACGGCCAGCAGGAACCATCCGAGGATATACAACTTAATTACACAGAAAATCATATTGCACGAGTTTATCATCGTCTGTTGTCATTTATGGCACGCGATCAAAATGTGGATACTGGTTTGCAAATATCACAATGGGATTTCAAAAGCCTCTATCCGATTTATTACTTTTCACTGGAACATCTCGATTTGACAAGACAGTCAGTTGTTGATATACACTTTAGAGCTAATGTGACTCGTGGTGTTATTGCTGATTATAGAGCGGTTGCTGTCATTCTCAGTGATAAATCAATGCTACTCGAAGGTGTTGGTGGAAGAATGAGAGTGGTAGATGCCCCAGTAGAAAATCTTTGAACGATTTTTCTCGATTTTTCATTGAATTAGAATCAATCAATTATATATAAAGTCATATAGTGTTATTAGTGTTACGTTAACTCCTGGTCAAATCAAAAAATTGCAATCAGAATCGGCTAAAAAATGTGGAACCACAATCACGTTGAAACCCAACCAAATGACTGGTGGTGCAAATAAATTATCGCTGACAACTCGTCAGGTGAAACATTTCAATGATGCACTTGCAGCCAAAAAAGGTGTTCAGATTACTCTTTCTGCGGCTGCTATTAAAAATATGATAAAATCAGGTGGTATATTTCCATTGTTAGCTGCAATACCAGCATTGATTGCAGCAGCAGCCCCAGCGGTGGCTAAAGCAGCGGCGTTAGGAGCCGTTAGTACTGCAGCAGGAATGGCGTTGAAAAAGGCAGCTGGACAAGGATATAAAAAAAAGAGACGATCCGTTCACGGATTGGGTCTAAGACTACCAGGAACCCCGTATTCGTGGTACAGCGGAAAGGGTCTAAGACTACCAGGAACCCCGTATTCATGGTACAGCGGGAGATCCGTTCACGGATCAGGCCTGAGACTACCAGGAACGATTTATTAATTCAGAAATCTTCGATTTCCGAACCTATGATTCCAATGTCCAATTTTGATTTAATGGATGCTGCTAAAAAACTAGCGATTAAACATTTCAGAGGTGTTTTTATGAAAGATCAATTACCACATCAACCAAACAAAACTGAAACAGGTATTATTAATCTCGATAACAGCACCGGACCTGGAACTCACTGGGTTGCATACGCTATTGATCCACGTGGGATTGTCTATTTTGATTCATATGGATTAGCCCCACCAAAAGAATTTATGCGTTACATAAAACAATTTCCAATGAAGACTTGGTATTCTACGCTACCAACACAACAAATCAATGACCCACCAATATGCGGCAGTGAAGTATTAAATGTCCTTGACGCTATTTCAGCATCTAGAAAACCACCTCATATTGTCGTAAATGACTACACCAGCAATCGCTTTTTAGAGAGAGAAAGAGTTTTACAATAACATGATTGATATTTGGGGGAGATCTTTGAAACCCAAACCCGATGGCACTGCAACCCCTGATTCTATCAAGGATATAACAAAAAAAATTAAAGATGAAATAGCTGAGACGTTGAATTTAGAAAGTGTTGAACCCAATGAAATAGTTGTATTTCAAGATCGCCAGGGTAAATTGAAATCTAGTAATATTTCTCTGGATGATATTTTAGTTAAACAACAAAACGCAATCGAGAACACCGTTGCGCTATTTTCCGATCAGGGTAAATTGAAAACCAGTAATATTTCTCTGGATGATATTTTAGTTAAACAACAAAACGCAATCGAGAACACCGTTGCGTTATTTTCCGATCAGGGTAAACTCAAACCGGGTGTACTCGTTTCGACGATTACAGATCGATTAAAAATTCTCAACGATGAGTTAAACAATTCTGTGGTTGTACTAACAACACTTGAATCTAGAATTGAAGAACACATAAAACAGTTTACCGCATTTCGTAGAAATATCATTGATAAATTTATTGGAACTACATTCGATAAAATTGAACTAAAACTCCCTGATATTAAAAAATCCATCGATGAGACGAAAAACTTCATCGAAGCCGTCAAAGGTGATTTTTCGAGGATGATAACAGTTATTGAAAAAACAAAAATTCCTCATGAGAAAACCAATAACGTAGTATACACAATCCAACACGGATCATTTGTGTGGATACCTACAAACAATAAATTAGATATCACTGCAACCGTCAAGGGTATTTATCGATTAACACTGGTGACAACGGTTCAATTTAATATATCATCGTCGAGTTCATCCGGGGTCAATAATACGATTTCAACGATCATCGACAAGGGTACAACTGAAAAGTTCACTATAACATCTACTGATACAACTTTGGCTAGAGCTCTGGTATCATGGTATGTGGAATTCGTAGCGGATTTAAGTAAATAAATTGAAAGGATTTCACAATTGAAAACGCTAGCGTTGTTAAAATAAAAAATGATTTCATCATCGCAATATCGCTATGATCAGGTCAGAGAATATCAAACTAGACTCAAAACCCTGTCTGAGGAGTATGCAATGAAAATTAAAAAATATCGCAGGAGAATTACCGCAATTGATGTTACTGTGTATTCAGTGAGTGGTGTAATCACCGGAGCCGGTATTATACTGTCTTCAGTGACAATGATGGCCCCGATAGCTGTTCCAATTTGCATTTCTGCGGCAACAACAATCGCTGGAATTATTTCAATAATCACAAAAAAAAATATCCTCATGCAGCCAACGGAAACTACAAGACTACATAATTCAATTTCATGTTGTGTCTACTGCATACTCGCAATTATCCTCATTGATATCGTCATCGCTCGATGATACAATTATATCAGAGAGTGAGTTTTCAGCGATGGTAGATATATATGATTCTGCGATGTCAAAATTAGAAGTACAAAAACATGAGTATAATAACAATGACAACACCGATGGAATTACTTCAACAAATAGTGGAGAACACAAACCCAGTACAAACAAGCATGATCTCAATAACCTCAACGAATCCAGAATTCAGTGTGAATTTCCCCTCTCCGGTCCCAGTGAAGGAGATAGCGCTAGCAAAATTACGAGTATACCACAGTTGGCCAAATATTAGGTCAAAATCATTTGGTGGTCAACAACCCAATAATTCACTGGTATTCGCAAATAAGAATAAACCCGACGGTACCCCAGACTGGAATGTTGTTTCCATACCAACCGGATCATATCAAATTGAACAAATCAATGATGAATTCGCGCGTAGAATAAAATCGATTACTGGAGTAGAGTCAAAAATAGTTATAACAGTTCATGTGCCGACACTATCATCTGCCATTGAAATAAGCACAGAAGGATACGTCGTAGATATTTATCAGAGTTCTATTAGAACCGTACTAGGATGGCCTGAATTACCACCCGGGGGAAAAACCGTTGATTTACCAGAACCACAAAAAACCGATTATATCACAGACAGGATAAAATCTGATAATCCAGTAAAAAGCTATAAAAGATACAACGAATTGATAGTTTTCACTGCAGTGAAAAAATTCAACAACCCAATATATCACACAACTCGACAAGAGAAAATCACTGAAAACTTCAGAGCGATGAATAATGATTTTTCATTGTTGTTAATATCTCTTAAATCCGGTTCTCTCACCCGAGATGAATTTATCAGCGTCGTAGAAACAGGCAACAAAATCATCAATGACATGGAAACATTTCATTTGCAAATCATTCAAGTGGTATTAGGTGACAGTAATCCTATAACGAGAACAGAATTTGCAACGAAGTATAATATACGCGTAGAAGATATTCATGCGTTCAAACTACCAGGGTATAATATCTTAGAACTACAAAAATCTCTCAGTGATGCCATCGATATTGGTTTTAAAATAATTCATGATACGTGGAAAAAAACAACATCACAGGGAATAAAAATCCTCAAACATAATAATGACCCAGATGGTGGTGGCAGGCATATTGCTCCGTTCAACGTGAATATTTCATCGGTGATAGCGCTCAATTTAGTGTGTGATGTGATCGAAGGAAGCTATCAAATAAATTTAGAACGATCAAATCAAGCTCAGCAGGGGTATGTTTTGTATTCATTTGCACCAACAGCTCCTCCAGGGTTTTTAATAATTGAGTCCCCGGTGAATCCAGTCTATATGCGATGTCATAATAATTCATTAACCAGAATTAATTTCAAACTCACTGACCAGTCTAATAATCTGATTGATTTACAAGAGGAGGTTTTACAAATTAGTCTATTTGTAAAGTCGTAGTGATTTTCGTCGTAGTGATTTACATGACCCTCGAACACGATATCGTATCGGACTGGATCAAATATTCGGTTAACCCCAACTGAAAGTTCTAGTGAGTGACAACGACGTTGTAGTCCCTTTTTCCCCAAAATCGATGGAGGATTTCATTAATTTCATTGATTTTTTCATATTTTTTTTGGGACCTAATCCATGAAACGATATCAGATTCACACACACATTGGGGCCTGATGTCATTGGTTTCATTGTTTTTAAGCGTGATTTCAGTGAAAACTTGTCTAAAAATGTTGTCCGATTCGCCCCTTCTGCTGCTAATTTGCATTTCTGCGGTGGCTACAATCGCGGGTATATCAACCGGGATCATAAAAAAGATATCATCATGCAGCAAGAGTAAACTGCAAGATTACTTAATTCAATTTCATGTTGTATCAACCGCGTACTCGCAATTATCCTCGATGATATCGTCGTCACTCGATAATACAATTATATCAGATAGTGAGTTCTCAGCGATGCTCAGTATTTTTGATTCCGCGATATCGAAATTAGAGCGACAACAACAGTATAATAATAATGACAACACCGATGGAATTGAAGAACACAAACCCAAAAACCAGAATGATCTCAATAACCTCAACGATATCAGATACTGAGTTCTCAGTGATGGTCAGTATTTAAGATTCCGAGATATCAAAATTAGAGCGACAACATGAGTATAGCAACGATGACAACACCGATGGAATTACTTCAACGAATAGTGGAGAACACGAACCCAGTACAAACAAGCATGATATCAATAACATCGACGAATCCTGAATTCAGTGTGAATTTCCCTAGCCCAGTCCCCGTGAAGGAGATAGCGCATGCAAAACTACGAGTGTATCACAGTTGGCCTAATATCAGATCAAAATCATTTGGTGGTCAACAACCGAATAATTCACTGGTGTTCGCGAATAAGAATAAAGAAGACGGGACTCCAGACTGGAACGTCGTTTCAATACCAACAGGGTCCTACCAAATTGAACAAATCAATAATGAATTCGCTCGTAGAATAAAATCCATTACTGGAACAGAATCGAAAATCGCTATAACGGTTCATGAGCCGACGCTATCATCCGCAATTGAAATAAGCACAGAAGGATACGTCGTAGATATCTATCAGAGTTCTATTAGAACCGTACTAGGATGGCCTGAATTACCACCCGGGGGAAAAACCGTTGATATACCCGAACCACAAAAAACTGATTATATCACAGACAAAATAAAACCTGATAATCCAATAAAAAGTTATAAAGAGTACAGTATAGCTATAGATTTTTTTGGTCTCGGATACCAAGCAACTGGGAAAGAGAAGGAAGGGGAAAGAATAGAGGGATATCATTTTATTGACAAACCTAAAATCGTTAAAAATTTCACAGCAATGAATAATGATTTTTCACTGTTGTTAATATCTCTTAAATCTGGCTCTCTCACCCGAGATGAATTTATCAGCGTCGTAGAAACATGCAATAAAATCATCGACGATATGGAAAAATTTAATTTACGAATTATTCAAGTTATACTCGATGATAAAAAACCCCTATCGAGAACAACATTTGCATCAAACCTTAGTATCCCCGTTAAGGATATTTCCAACAGTCAAACTACCAGGATATAACGTACCAGAACTAAAAAGACTTCTCAGTGATGCCATCGATGTTGGTTTTAAAATAATTCATGATGCATGGAGAAAAACAGCATCATCGGAAATAAAAATCCTCAAACATAATAATGACCCAGACGGTGGCGGCAGACATATCGCTCCGTTCAACGTGAATATATCCTCAGTGATTGCGCTCAATTTAGTATGCGATGTTATCGAAGGAAGCTATCAAATTAATCTCGAACGATCAAATCAAGCTCAGCAAGGATACATTCTATACTCATTTGCACCAATAGCCCCTCCAGGATTTTTAATAATTGAGTCTCCGGTTAATCCTGTCTATATGCGATGCCATAATAATTCGTTAACGAGAATTAATTTTAGACTCACTGACCAGTCCAATAATCTGATTGATCTACAAGGTGAGGTGTTAGCGATTAGTCTGTTTGTGAAATCTTAGTGATTTTCAAAATTATTAACCCATAGCAGCAGAGAGGGTGAGTGACAACGACGTTGACGTATATAAGGAAATCTTATTTTATCGAATAGACGCCATTTTTTTTGCTATTTGGTAGAAGCCTCAGATTTCACCCTCTCTGCTGCTTGAGATGGGACTGAATTTGGAATGCAAATTAGTTGTAAATTTGAGTTTGGATTTGAACACCGGTTGTTTGCACACTGTATAAGTACCCGTAGTTTTATAGCTGGTATCATAACCTTTTATGAGAACTTCACCTTCATCTAAAAAACACTGGTATCTGTGACGTTAGTCTCACGCTAATAATACATAGCCTCCAATGTAAATGGTAATGTTAAAATTAAAAGGTATACAATTCTAACACACCTTACTTACACTTAGCACTCATTTTGAATTAACTGCATTATATATATATATATATATATATATATATATATATATATATATATATATATATATATATATATATATATATATATATATATATATATATATATACAATCCAGCATCCGCGTCGTGAATATTATCCAAAACACATCCTAACAACTGGTTATAGGAGTGGAAAGGGATTTTCTCAAAGTGGAACTCCAAGGAGGGTTTCAGGTAGTTGTCTAGTTCGTCGTCCTAATAGTATTCTCAGGGATATATCACGATTAGAAATTCTCGAAGGAGGGAGACGAGCTGGAAATAACTCACCGGAAATAATTAATGAGGCAGCTGATATCTGCAGACGACTATTTGAGAGTGGTATCATGGATATTGGTGTATCGAGTGTTTATTGATGAGCTAGCAGACGGTTACCACAGTGTTTAATTTGATGACTTCGTCGCTGATGACTATGTCATTGGTGATGAATCACCGAAATTGCTAGCAATTTACGATTAGATAAATAGCATTTAAATAAGATGATCATACACTACAACCACAACAAACCAACCATGGTCTGTGTAGTAAACTCACGATTGCCAGTTTATAGAGCGTGCTATGGAGATGGTCTCGGCAATACCATTACAGGGTTATTTACAAGAATGGCTCCAAAAATAGCACCAATCGCAAAACAATTATCAATGAAAGCTATTGATGTTATTCGTGATAAGAGTATTAGCGCTGTTGGTGATGATGCCGGGAAAGCATTTTCCGCGGCTAAAGAAAAACTAGTAGCGTTAGTTCGGCGACGAAAGAAAACACCCATGACTTCGTCATTGGTGACGAAGTCACTAGGACCACTACCATCTACGGAAATTATGCTTGCAAGTATTAGCACAATAATAAACAATGCAGTGGATAACGAAATAGCATCACTGAGCAGGGCCCAGGATAATATTACTGAAAATATGATAGCGGGAAGTGGCTTGAAATCGCGAGCGAGATCACAATTTAGATCAAGAAATATATAATAATATGTTCAAATTGACTCCTGATACAGCGTTTGATATGGACGCCCCAGTACCCAAGAATGATTCTGTACGCGATTATCAATTCTATTCCTATCATGCAGTACAACCGGATCTTCGATCAAAAATCGAACTTAAAGTCCAGGATACCAGCAAATACTTTCTACCCTCTGAAGTATTTATTTGAGCAGAAGGAGAAATCGTAACAAATGTTGCAGTTGATACACCATAGGCAGATGACCCAAATATCCAAGTTGGTTTTGTCAATAATGGTATCATGGCGCTATTTGAGAGTACTAGATACGTGATTGATGGAAGAGAAATCGAGTCTATAGAACATGATGTTGATGTTACCACAACAATAGTGGGGTTGGCAAGATATTCTGATAATTTTACAAGATCGGCAGGTCCATCTATATGTTCTCTAAGGATCTCACCGATCACGCTGATCACATTCCATATGTTAAAGTGCTAATACCGCAAGCTACTGCAGTTAATCCACAACCAGTTGGTTCTCCTGAACACGAGGATAGACCAGCTGTTAACTTTGATGTTATAAAAAGTATTAATACTAATCACAACTTGGGGTTTGCAACACGTGTATCCACGTTGGAAGGACTCCGTCGACATTTTTCATGCGCGATTCCACTGCATCATATTTTCGAATTTTGCAGAAATGTCAGAAAAGTTATCTATGGAGCGAAGCATGCAGTAGTACTCGTGAGAAAGGGTAGTGATAATGATGCAATCTGGCATGGTGCTGGGGCTGCTGATGGTAAAGTCATTATATCAAAACTATCACTGTGGATGCCAGTAATGACTCCATCAATCACCGCAGAAAACAGATTACTATCATTTATGAGTACAGGCGGCAAATCAATGCTATCATGGCTAGCAACAACAACAGATACCATAGATTCTGATCTTAATGGTACACTTACATGGCACCTGGCATCAAAACAAGGTGTTTCAGCTCCGCGTCATATATTTTTGGCGTTACAGGAGAGGGCGCGATTTGGTTCACAATTATGCAGCAATATGATATTTGATCAATTGAGTGTTAATCAAGTTTCGTTGAGGATAAAGGTCAACAAGAACCAGCCGAGGATATACTACTTGATTACGGAACCAAACCAAATAGCACGCGCGTATCATCGTTTGTTGTCATTTATGGGACGCGATAATAATGTAGATACCGGTCTGATTACAGCTGGATTTTAGAAAACTATATCCTATCTATTACTTCTCGCTGGAACATCTTAACTTAACCAGACAATCCGTCATAGACATACACTTTCGAGCTCGTGTAACCGCTCCTACTGCTGGTAGTTACAGAGCAGTTGCTGTCATTCTCAGTGACAAATCAATGCTACTCGAAGGTATTCGTGGACGAATGAGAGTAGTTGATGCACCAGTAGAAAATATGTAGACAATTAGATCAACCTGTTATTAAATAAAATGTCATATGATCATGTTAGTGTTACGTTAACTCCTGGTCAAATTAAGAAATTGCCTTCGGAATCAGCTAAAAAATGTGGAACCACAATATCGCTGAAGCACAATCAGATGTCTGGCGGTCAGAATAAATTGTCATTGACAGCTCGTCAGATAAACCACTTGAATGATGCCATTAAAGATAAAAAAAAAGGCGTTCATGTCTCTCTCTCTCTCTCTCTCTCTCTCTCTCTCTCTCTCTGCGGCCGCAATTAAGAACATGATAAAATCAGGTGGTATATTCCCACTTTTCGCTGCATTACCAGCGTTGATTGCGGCCGCGGACCCAGCTGTAGCAAAGCCGCCGCGCTAGGAGCCGTTGGTACAGTGGCAGGGATGGCACTAACGAAAGCTACCGGACAGATATACAAAAAAAAGGAAACGATCAGGAAAGGGTCTAAGACTACCAGGAACTCCGTATTCATGGTACAGCTGAAAGGTCCTGACACAAGGAACAGTTTGCTAACTCGAGAACCGAAGGTTCCATCGCAGATATCACCGATGTCAAATTTTTATTTACTCGACGCTGCTAAAAAACTAGCGATAAAAAACTTTAGAGGTGTCTTTATGAGAGATCAATTACCACAACAAACAAACAGCGTTGAAACCGGTATCATTAATCTCGATAACAGCACCGTACCTGGAACTCACTGGGTTGCATATGCGATTTCTCCGCGTGCAATTGTTTATTTCGATTCATATGGATTAGCACCGCCTAAAGAGTTTATGCGTTATATAAACCGCTTAAAAACTCCTATGTGGTATTCTACGCTACCAACACAGAAAATGAATGACCCACCAATATGCGGTATAGAAGTATTAAATGTCCTCAACGCTATTTCATCATTGGGAAAACCACCCCATAAAACCGTACACGAATATACGAGTAATCGCTTTTTAGAGAGATCTTAGAGTATGATGATTGATATTTGGGGGAGATCTTTATCAAGCCTGAAAAAAAACCACCGCATAAATATCCGCAACCGGTGTTGTAAAGAAAGTAATCGAAGATGAAATATCCTAGATGTTAAACCTCGCAAGTGTTGATCCCAGTGAATTAGTTGTATTTCAAGATCGTCAGGGTAAATTGAAAAGTAGTAATGTTTCCCTGGATGATATCTTAGATAAACAACGCGACGCAGTAGAAGACTATCGCGTTGTTTTCCGATCAGGATAAACTCAAACCGGGCGTCCTCATTTCAACTATTGTGGAATCCCACCAAAAACTGAATGACCATATAACAAAATTTGAACATTTACAACAGAGTATAATTGACAATATTGAAACCCCGATAAATAATTTCTTTGGGATTCCACGTATTCATCCCACATTGAAAATCTCAGACGTAAAAACCGCTATGTTAGAATTAGCAACACTCCAATCTAGGTATGGAGATCATGTTGAGAAGTTTTTAACTTTTCGTAAAAATCTCATTGAGAAATTCTTGGGGGGGGGGGTCTCTTTAGATAAACTCGACATAAACCTTGCGGATATTAGAAAATCCATCGATGAGATGAAAAACACAATCGAGGCAATCAAAGATGATTTACCGAGGATGATAGAAACACTTGAAAAAACAAAGATTCCTCATGAGAAAACCAACAACGTAGTATACACGATCCAACACGGATCATTTACGTGGACAACATCCAATAACATTTTAAATATGACTGCGGCCGTCAAAGGTATTTATCGATTAACACTAGTGTCGCCGACTCAATTTAATATTTCATCAATGAGTTCATCTGGGGTCAAGAATATGATACCAACGATCATCGACAAAGGAACAACTGAACGATTCACAATAGCATCCACTGATAATAATTTGGCTAGGGTTTCAGTAACATGGTATGTGGAATTTGTAGCGGATTTAAGTAAACAACTGAATTGAATTCACTGGCGAATTTACCGCCAGCAATTTGAAATCTATTATAATAAATAAAATGTCATCATTGGCAACGTCACAGCAGTATCGCTATGATCAGGTCAGAGAATTTCAAACTAAAACACTCACTGAGGAGTATCAAGTAAAAATAAAACAAATACCGACGAAGAATCACCGCAATTGATGTTACCGTGTACTCGGTATCAGGTGTAATCACCGGAGCCGGTATAATACTCTCCTCGGTGACAATGATTGCCCCGATAGCTGTTCAAATTTGTATTTCAGCGGCGACAACAATCGCTGAAATTATTTCAATAATAACAAAAAAAAAATATCATCATGCAGCCAGCGTAAACTGCAGGATTACGTAGTTAGGTTCCATGTTGTGTCAACCGCGTACTCACAATTATCCTCGATGATATCGTCCTCGCTCGATGATGCATTAATATCCAATAATGAGTTTTCCGCGATGGTACGTGTTTATGATTCCGTGATGTCAAAATTAGAAAAACAACATTAGTATAATAACAATGGCAACATCGCAAGAACTACTTCAACGAATAGCGGAAACACAAACCCGGTGAAAGCCAGCATGATATCTATAACCTCAACGAATCCTGAATTCAGTGTTAATTTCCCTACTGCGGTTCCCGTGAAGGAGATAGCACTAGCAAAATTACGAGTATACCATAGTTGGCGTAATATTAGATCAACACTTTTCAGTGGTCAACAACCGAATAATTCCCTGGTGTTTGCGAGTAAGAATAAACCCGATGGTACTCCTGACTGGAACGTTGTTTCGCTACCATCTGGGTCATACCAAATCGAACAGATCAATAATAAATTTCAGCGTAGAATAAAATCCATTACTGGAAAAGAATCGAAAATTGCTATAACGGTTCATGAACCAACACTATCATCTGCCAATGAGATAAACTCACCCGGATATGTCGTAGACATCTATCAGAGTTCTATAAGGACAATATTGGGTTGGCCTGAAATCCCACCTCGGATATCTTATCAAATACCACCAGAACCACAAAAATCTGATTATGTCACAGATGTAAAATCATACCACGAAATAGCTCCATCATATCGAAATTATTTACCTGGTATAAAAAATGCAAAATTAACTGATAGATTCACATTTCTCGATAACAATACCATGCAATGGTAATTTGGTTTTGAGAAAACTCCTGATTCATCCATTGCAATTGTATTCACTCTAAATAACGTCATTGATTATTTGAAAGAGATTAATCAATTACATAAAACACAACTAGAGTGACTACGACAGAGTTTCCAGGAGCATCTTTATCATAAAACGAGTTCACGCATCGAGATTATAAAATATGTTGAGATATTAAATCAGCTTGTATCCGACATGGAATATATCAACAAACGAATAGTTCAGATAATAATTAATGACAAGAATGGAGTTAAACAAAAATTCCTAACCGGTTACAATATCACAGAAGCTGACGTACCCGATTTCAAATTTCCTGGGTATAACGCAAATGAAGTAAAACAAATCTGTTAATGATCTCCTCGATGAGTATTTCCTACAAATACTCGCCGAATGGAAAAAAATGCCACAACCACAAACAAATATCCTCAAACATAATAATGACCCAGATGGTGGTGCGGGTGACATATCGCTCCTCAAAACGTCAATATATCCTCGGTGATTGCAGTGAATTTAGTATGTGATGTTATCAAAGGAAGTTATCAAATAAATCTCGAAAGATCAAATCAAGACCAGCAGGGATATATTTTATTCT
Organism: Unio delphinus; assembly: GCA_029339505.1. Classification (NCBI taxonomy): domain Eukaryota; kingdom Metazoa; phylum Mollusca; class Bivalvia; order Unionida; family Unionidae; genus Unio; species Unio delphinus. The sequence continues at coordinate 11,071,760 of JAQISU010000035.1, read as the reverse complement.
CATTTGCACCAGCAGCTCCTCCAGGGTTTCCAATCACTGAGGATCCAACTAATCCAGTCTATATGCGATGTCATAATAATTCGTTAACGAGAATTAATTTCAAACTCACTGACCAGTCCAATAATTTAATTGATTTACGAGGTGAGGTTTTACAAATTAATCTGTTTGTGAAATCCTAAATTGCTAGCAATTTTCAATTCGTCTCCGCAGCGACATCAGTGCCGGGTCTGTAGCGTAAAATCCTAAAGGATTTTTTTTTTTCTGCCTGAATTGGTTTCGGTTTGAAATCCTTTAGGATTTTACTCAATTCCGTAACAATTTGAAATGTGGGTAAAAATGTTTATTTTAAAACGGGTTTTATTGACAGAAAGAAATGCCTTGTCCTGAGTCTGTTGCTCGACTTCACCCGGTTGGCGATACCCTCTCTCTTATCCTAAATGCTCAACCCGGGACACGAACTGCACAAAAGCTCAATGCCTCTCTCTTTGAGACGATAATAATAAAACACATTCTATAACTTGTAGAATGAATAACAAAACTATCATTATTACCATGTTATGCTTTTTGTTTCATCAGTTACGAACATTTGGGATGTGAATGGCATCATGATATGATTCTTCGCTAAAGACGCACATAGTAGAAAATGGAAACAATGATACAACAACGAATATCCCTTTTGTTCATTGCCTCTCAATTTGAAATGTTGGCATGTGCATTTTGTCCAAATCTACTTAAAATTACATCCCGGTTTATTCTTGTTTTTAAAAGTTATTGAAATTAATTTATTGAAACGGCCTATTAAAAAAACACCCAGTAATTTATTAGATTAAGCCTGCAAATTAATACATGTATTCTTTTAAAAAAAACACCCAGTAATTTATTAGATTAAGCCTGCAAATTAATACATGTATTTTTTGCATTGAAATGATTAGGAATCATTAATTGTGCTATTCATTGCTGATAGAAAACGACGTTTGGAAATTAATTTTATTTTGCAGTATAAGTTCAACGTTGATTTTAAGTTTTATCAATTGATTTTGAGATACCGTCCTTCAAATAATTTACGTTCTTTATACTGCCAGAGTTAAAAATGTCTTCAATACTCGGAAAAGTCATTGCTGCCGGTGATGATATTTGGGGAGAAACGTTGCTCAAAATTCGAGTTTACCTTCGCTGCACACTATATACGAAATCATTATTTTATCATTTTCTACACCAGGATATGTTGGTGGCTCTCACTACCAGAACCCTGGAGGGGGTGTTGAGTATCTTTGCTTACCGGAAGACCCGACATGGGGGAAGAACGTCGGAGGTATAAATAACGGAGGTACAATATACGGCACTGAATACGATCTTTATAGTGGATCCAACCCCTTTACAACTGTGCATACAGACGACGATGTGCCTTGCTGCGTATGTAGAGCCCCCCGTACAACCAACCTCATGATCCATGGCAGGTCTAACTGTTACCCCGGATGGAATCAGGAATATACTGGTTATCTAATGGCAGGGTATGATGGTCATGCTGGGTCCACAAGTTACGTGTGTGTTGATGAGAATCCGGAAGTGGTTATCGGTGGGTCTGCAAACAATAACGGTCGTCTTATGCACGTGGTTCAAGCTCATTGTGGATCTTTGCCTTGTCCTCCCTATGTTGAAGGACGAGTTATAGCATGCGTTGTGTGCTCACTATAACTATAGAGCCCGTTTCCATTGTTCCCAGTGACATGACTCGTTGATCTCGAATAAATCACCGTATCTCGATAGTTGTCTGTGCTAATGCCTTCGCTCATTCTACATAACCCGTGTTCTATTTCCACTACCATCTATCAAGTGGCTAAAAGGAAATTAAATTTACAAGATAGCTTTTCAGATAAAACGATAACCGTGAAGATATTTAAAGAGCTAAAAGTCTATATTTGGAATCCAGTTTAAGGATTCGTGTCATATTTTCCTCGTACGCATTAATACAAGCACATGTTAATATCAATGCACGTTTGTATGTAGAGAAGGTATTAAATATTTACAACGACACATACATACAATTGATATTTTGTTACACTCTATAGTTTTAAACTAAGTAACAGAAAAATGTAAAAGCAATGAGTTTAGTAAAATTAAACGAATAATTTAATACTCTATGTTAAAAATGAAAATATAATGGGAACGCACATTATTGTCAATTAAATCTCAGATACTCCTAAACATTATATCATATGCCCAGAGTATAAAGTGTTCCGAATGAATTAAAGTATTATTTTGAAAGAATACTATGTCTTGAATGCGTCGATATGCCAATGGTCTTGAATGTGCAGATGTGCTAACAGTCTTACTGTATCAAAGTGATCATATCCATAATGTTTTTGGTTGAATTCACAATACTCCCAAAGTAATGTGTTAGTCCAGAATTCAATGAACATTTTATAAGTCCAGTAATTTATACCAAAAGAGAAAAATAGTCTCAAATTATATCTGAACACAACTCAAAGGCTGATACAATTAACATAAACATTGCTCATTTATTGAGCATAAGGTACTGGCGTTTTAAGTCGTTGTTGTTTTTGTTTAATTGTTGTTGTTTTTTGTTGTTTTTTTTTGTGTGGGGGGTGTCTGCTATTTTCTTTTGAGCAGAAATGTATTTTCTTTTACCTCAGTAAAATTAATATTATTTGAAATAATTTAATAGATATGATATAGTGCTATTTTGTTACTAATCAGACCAATATATTACTCCAGGTTTTGACCGAAAAAAAATTATTTTTAATATAAATTCCAACCTTTGCTCTGGAAGACTAAATTGCATGATATGATTACGTTATACAGTGGTACTTGTAGCGGTATATAAAGAAATAACACAGTATACTGCGTTGCAAAACTTGTTCGTGGTTAATAGTTCTATTATATGTTGAGCGAAATGTGTATTAAAGACGTATTCGTATGTTGACATTTAGAATGTGTTGAAGTCAAACCTAACATCGCACAACTCGTGGTGGCTTTGACAGAAGTCTGCTAGACCACGAACAATAATATCTAGATTATTCTGAAGCGAAACAAACTGGCCAATGCATCTTATTTCTGAATCGGGAGATAAGGTTATACAGATAATAACTTGGATGGCAAATTTATCTGTTGAGCATTCTTTATAAAGTTGTGAATTCCTGTTCATCGGAAGCGAATGATGCATAATCGGATAGCTACTGGTAACCGAGAAAATGATTAGTAGGGATTTAGGGATTAAACAAATGTATTCTAAACATTTTGTAACAGTCTAGGATATTTTGGAGAAAAAAAATCTACTTTACAGAATAATAAGTTTTTCAAGATAATTGTCTGTAACTTATTCTCTTTTGCAATTACACCTAAATATCACAATTTCATATTTGTTTAGTTAAGCGTACTTCAGTAGGATAGCATTTACATCGCTCTATATAACCCGATTGTTTAGTACGTGAAACTGTGCGACGGAAGAAAGAAATAATGTTATCTCTTCTCAGAAAATGGCACTCCTTCAATTAAATGTCATTGTTTCTTCGTTTAGTTTCTTTAATAGAATGGTTATTAATATAACTAATAAGGTAGGTATAAAATAGAAAATTAGGCAGGTTTCTCCTAAAACATTGCTCGCAATTTGTGTAACGTAGACTCGCTTTGCGGTCACTTCATATAGGGAGTCAATACTTATATACAAACATATCTTCAGCGATTTAAATAATTAGAGCTGAGAGTCACTACACGTCCAATTCATATTAAAGTGGCACTTTACACTTTAGTATTATACATAGAGTTATATTTTTTAATAAAAATTATTTCCATACTTTCCTCGCTGATTATTTTGACTATATGCAAAAGTCCTTGTATATTTTTGGTATTACTAAAATATATTTGAAGTCCCTTTAAAAAACTACTTGCTCTTATTCTTTTATTTTTGTTTTAAGTATGATAACAATCTCTCCTTTGTTCATGCTGCAAATGCAAATAACTTCACTTTACATTTTTCATTCTCTCAGAAGTGAATAATATATCAGTCGAGTGCCACCAAAATGACCACAAATGTATTAATACTATATGATTTAGTTTGGGTTGAATAACTGAAACATTTAAGTTGTAATCCTTACAATAGTCTTTTTAAATAATTGTCCTGCTTTCCGCCACAGTTCAGCATTCATTTGTAGCATTGTTCCACACAAGGACAGCCCTCCCGCCCATGATTAAAAGTAAGTTATTTAAAATGTACATTCCATTTTCTCAGTATACCAAGCCATGCTATGCTGAAAGTCAGAACATTAAACCTCTCATAAATATTCGAAAGGGATAGTACACAACGTTCCCTCTAAGCGAATGGTAGATGTGCGCGTAGTGCTCGCTGCACTGCGCAAGCATTACGGAGACGAACAAAATTTAACGTTGTATTGAGCACTAATTGACAATTTAGCAGCGCGCGGATGCCTGAGCAGCTGAGATGGAACGTTGATAGTACAGATACGGTATATTGGGTTACAGACGATACAATATTTACAGAGTCTTCTTTCCATTAGAAATGCATAAATAGGAAATGTTCACTATATATTTTTTCAATTAATGCAACAGTTTCAAATTAAGTTGACTTCACTTCGTCGTCCACAATTTGATATTTCTAGTTCCAGGTATTGCTCGTATTCCTCCATAGCTTCTAATAATCTAGGATCACTTCTCTTAAGCTCTTGATCTCCAGAGCATTGGCAAAGTCTACATACAAGATGACGTTCACTGTTTTGTCCAGATCTTCTACAAACTCATGTTAACACCAAGCAGACGGTTTTTATTGAGTGAAAATGTCCCTCGCCGTTACCTCTATCTGGAGTGAAATCAATGATTCACGAACCACAACATACTGATAAATGCCGTGACTTTTGTTGGCAATTATTTGCCCAGTGGCTTCCTACAGTGAAAAGTAAGATCACAAGTAATGTTTCTACTCAAATTTAAGTTTCGAAAGGTCTGGTAAATAACGTCTGGTCATCTCGACTGACTTTAATCTTGAAAACTCTGTAGTGTATAAACTCGGAAAAGATTTTGATCGATGGCTCCGTTGAAGCATCATTGCTGATGATGCCAATGAACAAATGTTTTAGTAACTTCCTTGAAAAGGTGATCTTCAATATTTAATCGAAATACGAAGTTTTGAAGGTTTTCGCTTCCACTCGTCGTATCGGATTCTTGGCTGTCGTTCTGCTCAAAGTGTGGTTGATGGTGCTTCCCACGTTTGGTAACGCTTCTACACGAAGAACGTCGAGTCGTCTTCTTTGATGATGGTTCTGTACAGCTTATGACTAGCTATCAAATGGAAAGAGGTACTGCCTCTATTCAGTTTCAAGCAAACACCCGCACCGTTCAATAGATCATTGTCTTTCAACCATATGTCTAACTGCAAATTATCCATCAATTCTAAACTGCGTCCTTATTTAATTTTGTTTCAAAGGTCGTTTAATCCCACCGTGTGAGAATTGTCAGCTTCTGTTAGGAATCTATAAGAAAACTTGACCACGTCCGATGTGCCAGGTTTGCATACCACGGAAGCATCCAGATGTGGGTTCTTACATACATAAAGTAATGTTGTAGGTAAGATCAGTAGGCGTATGTCTCAATGCTGCTTGCTGACCATTTTGTTATTCAAGTATAAGTCTACTATACTGAAAAAATGTATGGCTGGCATCGGTACCATCAACGGCGGCGTTGTCTTCTGTTTTAAGAACTTCGACATTTAGGTACAAGTAGCTGCACTGCAGATGTAATCTTCGGTCTGTCCTTTGTTTTCAAATTCGATAGCAGTTGAGATATAAAAGACGCCTATATACTTAGCTGTTCTTCTTTTCTTAGTCTTTCGTGCAACGTGATTTTGAGCTATAAAGCGATTTCGACGTCTCTTTATGCCTTGTCCTTGTGTGGCCTGGCAGAGTAATCGAAAAGCGGGTACTGGATTGGTAGTGAGTTTGGATTTAGATTGCTTGTAAAACATTTTAATGACTTTGACGTCAAAAGCGGTTTTAATCAAATGAATAAAACTGTTTGTCTCTATACTACTATCACATGTTAAACCTATGCACCATTTCATCATAATATTCCCTATAAGACACTCAATTGGCTTTCCCCACCTCCACCACCGCACGGTAATGCTAGAATGGACACATACAAGTTTGGATAACGATTAGAGGAATCGAGAAAGAAACCTAAACTATATGAAACCAGTTCTTTGATATAAACGGGTTCCAAGTACATACCATGGTACAAGGGATGTATATACCATCGGAAATACAGGATTTGTGAATATATAGGACACATAAAGAAAGAAACAATGTACAACGACTTTAGAGAAGCAAAAAAACGTTTGTTACAAAATCTTCCCCGTCGAAAATAGGAGGAGGAGGAGGAGAGAGAGAGAGAGAGAGAGAGAGAGAGAGAGGAGAGAGAGAGAGAGAGAGAGAGAGAGAGAGAGAGAGAGAGAGAGAGAGAGAGAGAGAGAGAGAGAGAGAGAGAGAGAGAGGACCAAGACAAACTTAGATATGAAAGAAGAAAAAGGAAGAACAAGGAAATAGGACAAGTTACTACAAACTAAATCATGATGAAAAACTAGAAGCGACAGTTTATGGTAGCCGAGAGATGACATATATTTCTATATTTGTTTTTAAATGAAGTTACCGGACCCCTCTAAAACAAAGCAAAAAGGAAACAAAGTAATCGACCAACAAAAAATCTCCCCAAATACCAAAAGTAATTATAAAAAACCCTACTAATTTTACAATAATAAACAATAACAATACAATATTTAAAAGGGATTATTTCTAGATTGTATAACCATAAACAACGGTGAGGGGAGCATCCTGGCTGTTCTGAAAAGATCAAACGAGGAATAGCTCTCTCTATTCCGACCCCCCCCCCCGCCAAAAATATATATATATATATATATATATATATATATATATATATATATATATATATATATATATATATATATATATATATATATATATAATAATGTTCTGACCGAATTTCAGATATTGGTTACCGAGCTTCAAGGCTCACTTTTAATTGCAAACCATAAATAAAACAATTACAGGAATTAGGTCAATAAACAGATGGAATTTCAAAACTTTTAGCGCGCACCGTAATTATGCATCAATAACAGCTCTATATCTCTCTTTTTGCGAAATTTTATCCTTGAATTATCAGCACACATTAACCCTTGTTGCCATTGTTTTCTGACTTTTGCCCAACATAGGCTTTTTTTTTGTGCCGCCTGTCATGTTTTATTAATTTGTATCAGTAACATTTCACGTTGCGAGAACTTGTGGCCCGCATAATTTAGAAGATAGCACGTTAAACCAATAACAACTGGTATATTAAAAAGCGGAATCAAAGCAATTTATTTCTCCATACACCAGGCTCACTATATATATATATATATATATATATATATATATATATATATATATATATATATATATATATATATATATATATATATATATATATATATATATATATATATATATATATATATCTGTTCATTCGTGTTTTCCGTACATAGCTAAGAAAAGCGATTGATATCAACCTTATAAGCTAATAGAAAATACTTAGATAATGTATATTATTTTGTGCTCATTGTTTGTCTATCTTGTTGTTGGAGAGCGGCCACAACCAACCTCATCACCTAACTCGAACTGCTATGCCAGGTTTGACTATGAGTATAAATTATTAGAAAGGCTCCTGAGAGCAGAGTTCGCTCAGAAGGAAATAGAAGTTTCCATTGTGCAGATTCAAGATAAATTTAAAACTATTGAAAGAGATGCACAAGAAAGTCGAGGGCCGACGACAAATGGAACAAATGGTTAGTATTAGTATTATTATTAGTATTACAAATGGAACAAATGGTTAGTATTAGTATTATTATTAGTATTACAAATGGAACAAATGGTTAATATTAGTATTATTATTAGTATTACAAATGGAACAAATGGTTAGTATTAGTATTAGTAGTATTACAAATGGAACAAATGGTTAGTATCATTATTATTAGTAGTATTACAAATGGAACAAATGGTTAGTATCAGTATTATTATTAGTATTACAAATGGAACAAATGGTTAATATTAGTATTATTATTAGTATTACAAATGGAACAAATGGTTAATATTAGTATTATTATTAGTATTACAAATGGAACAAATGGTTAATATTAGTATTATTATTAGTATTACAAATGGAACAAATGGTTAATATTAGTATTATTATTAGTATTACAAATGGAACAAATGGTTAATATTAGTATTAGTAGTATTACAAATGGAACAAATGGTTAGTATTAGTATTAGTAGTATTACAAATGGAACAAATGGTTAGTATTAGTATTAGTAGTATTACAAATGGAACAAATGGTTAGTATCATTATTATTAGTAGTATTACAAATGGAACAAATGGTTAGTATTAGTATTATTATTAGTATTACAAATGGAACAAATGGTTAATATTAGTATTATTATTAGTATTACAAATGGAACAAATGGTTAGTATTAGTATTAGTAGTATTACAAATGGAACAAATGGTTAGTATTAGTATTAGTAGTATTACAAATGGAACAAATGGTTAGTATTAGTATTAGTAGTATTACAAATGGAACAAATGGTTAGTATCATTATTATTAGTAGTATTACAAATGGAACAAATGGTTAGTATCATTATTATTAGTAGTATTACAAATGGAACAAATGGTTAGTATTAGTATTATTATTAGTATTACAAATGGAACAAATGGTTAATATTAGTATTATTATTAGTATTACAAATGGAACAAATGGTTAGTATTAGTATTAGTAGTATTACAAATGGAACAAATGGTTAGTATCATTATTATTAGTAGTATTACAAATGGAACAAATGGTTAGTATCAGTATTATTATTAGTATTACAAGTGGAACAAATGGTTAGTATTAGTATTATTATTAGTATTACCATGATCTATTCATGTTTGTATTGCATGTAAGCCATTGTTGTTTTCAGGCAACATCGAGCGAGCGCATTATGATTCTCAAAATGATTGTTTCAAAGTTAGACAACTCGTGTTATCCTTTTTACTGCATTTCTTCTGAAATTTGTAAGAAAAAAATATGCTTTATAGAATTTAGACTGCTACGTATCACATCTGTGATTGAGTCAACATAGTTCTCTCCCAGATGTCTGATTGAAGGTAAAAATGCCCAATCCATTGCTTAATGAACTTAAACGTAACTTGATGTAATATAATCGATCCATCTATCTCTCTCTCTCTCTCTCTCTCTCTCTCTCTCTCTCTCTATATATATATATATATATATATATATATATATATATATATATATATATCTCGTTATATATAAAAAGGTACTTATCCATGTATATAAGTATGTCTATAATCTATATATCTGTCTAGCTATCTATCTGGTCACATTTTAGACGACTGGATTCTTCATAGACCTGATGATAATACTCTAAGGTTCACCCTTTTATCCCACGAACTTACATCCGATCACCTCTGCATTATATACCATCTTGACGTATCAGTTCCTAACCCTCCACTTTTATTTGCTACTAAGATAAACCTCCGTATGATAAAGAAAACGAAATTAATGCATAGCATCCAAGCAAACCTAACAAGTTGCTTACCTCCTACAGCAGAACAACTGTCTTCATTCATTGCTTGAAAAACATGCCCCAGGCACCAAGCACAGAGTGTCAATTCAAAAGTATTCTCCGTGGTATAGCAGTGTTTGGGACCAGCTTCGCACTGCTACAAGAGACCACAGTAAAGCCGAGAGTACATGGTTTGCATCCTGACTAACTATTCGTAAACAAATATATGAATCTGCAAAGTAGAACGCCACAGAATCTATACAGCGAAATCAGCCCTCTAGTCTACTAAGATCACTGAAAGTTCTGGTTATAAAGAGCTCTTCGAGATTACTAACAGGCTAATGTCAAGGAACTACCACCTAGTTTCTAATCTCCCATTCCTATAAAAATAACTTATAAAAAGTTGTTCTAACCCATCTTGTATCTCATCTAAATTCAAAGGGTCTTGTTAGCAATGTACAGGCTGCATATCGCTCTTGCCACATAACTGAATCTACTCTTCTTAAAGTAGTTAATGACGTTCTCTCTTCTTCAAATCGCGGAAAGTGTACGGACCTCGTCTTGATTGATTTGTCTGCAGCATATGACATAATGAACTATGATGTATTAGTTGACCGTCTCCAGCATATATTTGGCATTCATGATACACCTTACCGTGGTTCAAGTTCAACTTGGTCAACAAGACACAGATTGTCTCCGCCAATTGAATACACTCCGTCCCAGTTGATATACGTTATGGTGTTCCACAGAGGTCTGTTCTTGGACCTGTTCTCATAATATATACTCAGTCGCTCTCAAGAGTCATAGATCATCATCCAGTGTCTCACCAATTGTACGCTGATGGCACCCAAAAATACAAATCTAGCCACCAAACGGATGTTGATGCTACCATCTAAGATGTAGAGAGATGCATTTCTGACGTTAAATCATGGATGACAGGTAACAAGCTGCAGACGAATGATGATGAAACTGAGGCCATTCTTATCACAGCACAAAGACTTTCTCATTCACATCATTAACCTAAAACAATTAATATCAGCAGCACCAACATTAAATTCATTTAAAGTCAGTAAGAAACATAGGATTTCAGAACTGCAACTAAAGTTGAACAACGTTGAATGACGTTGAAACACTGAATGCAGGAACAGCGAGGATATTAAAGAGATTATTAATTAAACTCTTGACTTTTAATTTGGAAAAACCTAAGTTTCTGATGGGCCCTGAACACCGTGCTTTACTTGTGTATTAATGGATATAGCTTATATGGTCCCGAAACAGCTCCAAGAAATGTGAAATGTTCATTCGAAAAGCGATAACATACCGTATTCGATCTTACATCTCATTATGTTTTAATCACTTCATAAAATCAGAATTTAAACATAATATATTATAACACATCTTCAACCGACGAATCTCAATTTATTTAACAAGCAACGTTAACATTGCCATACACTGGTAGAATCAGTACATGCACTTATATTTATTGCATGGCAAGTTATTACAATATGATGGCGACATAGTTGTCTTAATGTTGTCAAAGGGAATCTAACAATAAGCCGCCCTTTTGAAGTATCAAGGAAAAACAGTATGGTATTAAAAATAGATCATAGTCATTTATTACACAAGATGTAAAGTCTCTTTGTACCAGTGTAAGCTACCATCACTGTCCCACTGACACCCTATGATCATATTATCAACACAATAAAACTCATATCCCCCAGAACTTCTTTACCTCCGTTTGAAGTGATCAGCAAACATCTTGGTTCAGCATGGTAGACTGGTAACGAAGAGGTAGACTATAAATTAAATACCTTATTCACAGAACTAACTTATCTAAACCCCATACAACGTGACCCTTATAAAGCAAAATCACGGCTCCTTATGTAATATCCATTCTCTCCACATCTCTCTTATCTTAAATACCACGACCATCCCAATCACATCGGTAGAATTTAAAAACTCTGTAAATAAAATATATCTTCCTCAGCACCTTATCATACCCATTAAAAATACAGTAAAATATATACTCATAAATCATGTCCCAACCTTCCTCTTCACCTTGAAAAACATTGTAATCTGTAAAGAATATATTTTGTTATAAAGTGTGTACGTGACCTAACTTTGTTTAGAACGCAACTTGCATAGGATCTATAACTAGATTTGTATTTATATGTTATCAATTACTTATAATAATCTAAATAATAAGATTTAAAATGGCGCCTATGGCGTTTTTTCGCAGGAACTGATGGGATTTGTATGTTTCCAGAATAATTCTGTACATTCCTATTAGTTGCACTAAGTTACGCGAATATGATAAATTCGACGCAAAATCAGTAGTGTGTGATGTCAAGTGGAGTCTAATTGGAAGTACAGTCGCAATACACGGTGCATATAATGACAAAAGTAAGCAATCCGATTAATTCCACTTTTTTAACTCATTCACACATAATGAGTTTCTGTTGTAAGTCAGCAGACGTTTTTATATTCAACTTACGTATTGTAATAAATTTGGAGTTGCTAGCCCGAAATAGTTAGCCAGTTAGTAGGAGCAAACATCACAGAGAGGAGTGTTAGCGAATTTGAACCATGCTGGGTTCGTTAGTAGTGATTTTAGGCACAAGCCGAATGACTGTCCCTTTCAGTAACATAGTCCATATTAAAATTCAGCGGTGTATACAAGTATTGTGATTGAAAAGGCAGCATTTATGGTTGGAAATCAGTAAATTATAGAATGGAATCAATAAGTTGGAACTTGGTAGGTGCCGTTTATGTGGCCATAGTGGAAAATGGGCGTATGTATATGAGCGTGATACGCCGGAAATTCTGTGGATTGACTGGCCTAGGGTCGCGCAGTTAAATATTTCCCAGTTAGCAAGGGAATACTGGTGTTTTTTCTATGGCATGACAAGCTATCGGTACGGAAAACGGATGATAATGAATAAAAACCATGCAAAGGTGCAGTTAATGGACGTTTGGGCAAGTTGTCTCCTCTGGGTCGCCAATTGATTAGAGCAAAGATTATTAGTTATAGCAGACACGTCTTTCTTTCCATTTTACAACTCAAGTTGTATGGAAGTCTTTGGAAATTTGGGGAAAACTTATGACTTTCAGCGTGACTCGCGCCAGGGTTTTGACACCGCTCGGTCAAGTGAATACCCCTGTGCGTGTAACAGTATTATTTGAGAGAAGAAATATTTTGTTTGCACCGTTCATTAGAAATATAAATTTTTCGGACTATAATAATTATTCTGGAACTATAGTATACAGTTTAAGGATTTCTGGACAACGCCTTCTTGACAACGTCACAGATATGGGATTACCAATACATTTCTGGTATTGATCTTTGTAATGATCGTTTTTTAATTTTTGACTTTTATAGACCTTTTTAAAGACTTGCATGGAATGAATTCATAATATTGTTTCTCATTATTCATTTAATACTTTAACAGGTAAACTGTTTGTTAAGGTTTTCTTGTTGTAAAATGTAGCTTTCTTCTTGTCTGTTACTTACGTTTGTTAACATAGAGTCGTAACATAATAATGTATGAGAGAGAGAGAGAGAGAGAGAGAGAGAGAGAGAGAGAGAGAGAGAGAGAGAGAGAGAATAAGTTCATTGTTTGTCTGTGAATCATATTCATGCTGAAAGAAAGTAAAACATTTGATTTAGGCTAGTAGTAGTAGTAGTAGTAGTAGCAGTAGTAGCAGTAGTAGTTCTTGTAGCATTCTGAGTAAGGCTCCCTCCCTCTTTCTCTTCCTTAAGGGTAATATACTTGAATTTTGCCTTTAAAAAAACAACACAAACTTGCACACTACAAATGTAGAACCGTTGTTTGTTTCTTCCTAGGCTACATTTACATGATCATACATAGTTTTGCTTTAGAAAAAATTGCACCTGATAAATGTAAAATACATTTTAGCTACAGTATGGGCTGTAATAAAGATTCTTTCATAAAACGCCTGATTATCTTGTGTCCTATGTTTGCAAAATGGATTCAAATGTATAAATACATATGTATGTCCTGTACATTTTTGCAGTACTAAATATGTTTAAATTTGAAGATAAGAACACCGAAACCGATCTTTAAAATTACTACTTGAATCAATGAAAATCAATTTTTAGCGCTCTTTTGACAACGAATAGTACGTGCATTGCTAACTTTGTGAACAAATTAGATTTTTAATAAAATTGCCTGCTAAGTTGCTAACCCATTAACTTTATTGGAGACAACAGCATTAAAAGGGTATACAATATTTTGCTTTGCAAATGAAAGAATATTTGCGGGATTTTGCAAGAAGCATCTTTTGACAGCTAAGGAATATGCGGTCCGCGGAAGTAGAAGGTGATGCTAACGCATGCGCAAAAGGCGCACGGAAGGGTTTCCACCTGGGTGAAAAAACAACACTTATTGGAAATTCCTATATTGTAGTAGGGAATAATGGGGAAGCTAGCTTCGTTTATAAAGGTTTTAATATGTTAAGTCTCTGTTTTATCCTATCCTGTGTGACCAGTAGATGAGTGAATGCTGGTATCTTCAAACTAATATGGTGAAGTCACAGGGGTATGAGACTTTTCACTTTGTTTATATAGCTATCTTAGGGTGTTAGGGGAAAATAAGGAGATTTTGATTTATTTAATTTATTATACAGTCTTTAACATATCATTCAATGTGAATGGGATGTTAGTTTTGTTTAAAGTAATAGGGTAGAAAGATCGTATATGGATTAGAGGTTTTTAGTTTACTTTTACTGGTGATTAAAGGAATAAAGAAAGGTAGTTTTATTTATTTGTAAATTAAATTTAATTATCTTACAATCCTTATTTTACTAAGTGACCAGAAGTGTTATCATTACAGTTCTTGTTATATGCTGCAAGCGTATAAATACATAAAATCTAAGCCACAATGAATGACCCATCTAGGTAAGATTTGTACTAAAGGATTTATAAGAACCTACGGCGTCATCTTTAAGTCGGATTCAATATAACTCATATAATGTGTCACGTGATGTTGGTTAAATGAAAGAGAAAACTTAAGAGTAAACTAATGTAAATTTCATACAATGTGCTGAATACTCTTTGCTCATGTTTGATCTTGTTACGAGAAGTTTAAATTATGAAAGGACAATGATCTAAATAGGCCGTAGCATGTGCATGGTAGGCCGTAGCATGTGCATGGTAGGCCGTAGCATGTGCATGGTAGGCCGTAGCATGTGCATGGTAGGCCGTAGCATGTGCATAGGACGATACATTTAACATATTGATACAGCGTTATTGTCGTGCTGTATATTTTTCCTTCGCATATAATAAATGATGTATATACATGAAAACAATCTTCTATTAAATATAAAATTAATTATTTTTTAAATTGCTGTCGTCGTTTTCAACACAGTATACTGTATGCATAGTTTTACGGTTTTGTCATTATTTCATATCGCTAGGATTTGGATCAACCTACGTTAGATGGGGAAGGACCACATGCTCAGGGAAAGAAACAGAACTGGTGTATAAAGGTGAGGAAGATTCATTTCATGATTACGAAATAATCTTTGAAAAATGTCTCACAAATAAATAAATTTATGGACGACAGCGATTTCTTATCATGCATCACACTAATTTTGCTTTTATAAGCTTACACACTCGACTGTCTGTCCATGCCTATCTTTTGCGGATTGAAAATATATCTCTTTGCTTACTTAAATGTGTCTGACCAACTAAAGGGAAAGCGGTTTGGCACAAAACGTACATAAAATACCCAACTTGGGGTTTGACAAATACTTGCATATAAACTATAGAAGAATAAAAACACGATGGTTTGCAGTTCATAAACATAGTCATAACAGAGTATATTAATATTTTGTTTTGTACTAGGATACGCTGGTGGCTCCGATCACGCACACACAGGAGGATCGGCTGACTTTCTTTGCTTGCCAGAGGATCCTACCTGGGGTAAAAATGTCGTTAGTACAGATCCATCAGGGTTTATATATGGTGCTGAGTACGAAGTAATTGATGGATCTAATCCCTTTTCTGTGTCTCGTGAAGATGATGTACCATGTTGCGTATGTAAACCTCCCCGTACGTCCAGCCTTATGATTCCGGGTAGAACAAACTGTTACCCGGGATGGACGATGGAATATACTGGGTATCTGATGTCAGGGTATCATGGTCACCCTGGGGCGACAAACTACGTGTGTGTCGATGCGAATGCTGAGGCGACAATTCGCGGGAATATAAATTATAACGGCCATCTTATGTACATTGTTACAGCAAAATGTGGGTCTTTGCCTTGTCCTCCATATGTTGAAGGAAAAATTGTGGCATGTGTCGTGTGTTCCAGATAAAACAAGAGACCCTCCGCGTGTGTCTTGAACTTACTGTATCAAATTGCAAATGTTGAAGTACATTCAGTGCCGTGGACAGGGTAGAGCAACTAGGTCGAAATAATGATGATACAGCTGACCGCCGTTACAATTCATATGAGTTTACTTGGGAATTTTGTCCTCGGTCTATAAATCCTGTCAGCGGCACCGGTCACATATATGTGAATGAATTAAATATTTAATACCATGTATCTGATATTTTACGTTAACAAGGATCCTGCTATAATACGAGATGCAGTGGATCCTTTTTTGACATTGTATGATGATTTAAAATAAAGGCTTGCCTTGTCTCCTTCTTAACTCCTTCTTTGAACATTTTCAAAAACATAATGTAATTTGTACACGAGGAATATACCAATAAATACACTTATACAAAATATGTGTTGATTTCTGATACAACACTGTTTCGTACGAAGTGAAAGGCATTTTTTCAAGTAAGTAAATACATATAATAAATTTTGTTAGGTATCCATCTCTTTTCGTTTTCTCAGAATGTGCTGAAGTCAACTGTTAGCAGTTTGTTTTCTGCACATTCTCCTAATATGATTAACATTCTCTTAGAATTGTCAAAATATTGCTGTACCTTTTTCAATACAGCTGAACGGAACACATTCTTATTTCTATAATAAATTGAGAGTCTAACAGTGCTTAAATCATTATTTATATATCTTCAGAATTTGGTATTGATTTAGCATTTATTTCCTAGTTTGTTTTGTTCCACATTCTTCATTATGATGCAGATGTTTCAACACGTGTTTTAAATATCATCCAACAAATTAAAGTATGCCAATTAACTTTATGTAATGTTTATGGTATGGTATGGTATGGTACACACAGGCATACATAAGTACACACCCACACACGTACATGAGAAAAAAATCAAGCGGTAGCCTTTGACTTTTTGCATAACTATGCTTCAAAAGTATCGGGCATGATAATTTTTTCCAGTTAATTGGTGAATGATTGACTTACCACTTGAACTGCTCCCGTGACCTAGTGATTAGAGCGTCCGCCGCAGAAACGGAAGGTCGGGGGTTCGATCCCGGTCGAGTCATACCAAAGACTTAAAAATTTTTACTAACAGCTGCCTCGCTTGGCGCTCAGCATTAAGAGGTTAGTGCTAGGACAGGTCGACCTGGTGTCAGGGTAATATGACTGGGTGGGTCATCATGCTACATATCTGCGGCATGATGCCGAAGTGATAGACATCACTATAAACTGAGTCACTGTAGACATCGTAGCGATATGACTGAAAAATTGTTAAAGCTACGTTAAAAATCCTAATCAAATAAACAAACAACAAGACTTACCACTTGACAGAAGTAATCCAAAAGCCTATTATGTGGTATAGCAAGTCATACAATTTGTTGGCATTACACCTGTACAAAGCAGAGGCGGCAGGGCATCTGAATGTGCATCCACAATGAAAATCCTCTATTCTTTCTTTCTAGTTGGTAGGCAACAACTTGGAGTTAGATTCATAGATCTACCCTTGTGAGATGGGACTTCATTTGTAATGCAAATTAGTTGTAAATTTGAGTTTGGATTTTAACGCCGGCAGTTTGCACACTGTATAAGTAGTTTTATACCTGGTATCATAACCTTTTATGAGAACTTCACCTTCATCTAAAAAACGTTGATATCTGTGACGTTAGTCTCACGCTAATATTACAATATTACAAATGTTTTAAGGCTATGTCTCAAGTTTTATTATGTTATAATAATATAAAAACAGATGATTGTATGCATCCTTCCTAGTACTACCGTATTGCCCAAACTAACGTCACGGTGACCAACACTATAGAAAATCATTTGTTAAACCGGTACGTATATCAATTTTGCGTGAAAGTGGAAAGGAATATTAAGGCCATAAGTCCCCCTCCGCAAGTAATCTAGATTCTAAGAATGTATAGCCTCCAATGTAAATGGTAATGTTAAAATTAAAAGGTATACAATTCTAACACACCATACTTACAATTAGCACTCATTTTGAATTAACTGCATTATATATATATATATATATATATATATATATATATATATATATATATATATATATATATATACAATCCAGCATCCGCGTCGTGAATATTATCCAAAACAAATCCTAACATCAAACGAAAAGTATGCATGATTTATGTACGTATACAATCAATGTTCAATGTGTGTGTGTGTGTGTGTGTGTGTGTGTGTGTGTGTGTGTGTGAGAGAGAGAGAGAGAGATTTAAACTTTCAGTGTAGCTTTAACAATGTATTAGTCATATCGCTACCACCAGCACAAAGACATCATACAGCAGGCATGTAGCATTATGCCCCACCCAGTTACATTATCCATACACAATGGCTGACCGGTTCTAATACTAACGTCTTAATGCTGAGAGCCTTGTGGATGACCAACAACTCGAGTTGGCAGTTGGAAGATGATATTGAAAAAGTCATTTTGAAAATCGCTTGAAATAAAAATAAAAGTAGTACATGCAGTTGTTATAGGTACTTTTAGAGACACAAAAAGTTGACTAGTAAGTGACATGCCAACGTTTCTTACAACAGTACTATAATTAATTGGTACGAAGTCTAGAATAATCTGGAGTCGTGGGTTTTAAATTGTTGCGTAAATATATATAATGTGTTTGAATCTCATCGTACTACGCATAATGCATCCAATATGTTCCGAACTGTTTGGCTACCACGTGGATCTGAGGTTTATATCTTGGGCTTTTAAACAAGATTACAATATTAGCATTGAAATTATTTTTGAATATGCTTTACTGTGTTGAAATATATTCTTCGTCTCCTAATATGTCGACGAAGATGACAAGAGTTGTTTCACTAAAGTCAGAAAACAACATATCGTCTTGGCGAGGAATACATTCTACAAACGAAATACATTTACTTGAGTTTCCTGAAGTATGGTGCAAGCTGATTACCACTGTTTTAACACTTCACGATACATTGCGCTGCACGTTCAAATAAATGAGATTTTTTTCTGTCAAACATTTGATAAGTCTGGTTTTGCCATGATCTTTGGGTCCAGCAATCAACATGTTAAAGGGTGGAAATGATGCAGTGCCTCAAACTCTAAGGTTTCGTAAATCACTTTGAGTGTATAGTTTAAAGAATGAGGAGAAGTAAGAGGAGGATGAATTAGTAGAAATAACTGGGGTTAAGAATTCTTTAAGAGCACACGTCATTTTTTACGTACGAAATCTGGACAAGTTTCATTGGCTTCGAGAGTTGTATGTTTACCACGTAATTTGCTCATACAAGCTACTGACGCTACCCGAATGTATCCAATGTGAGGCACAACGTATCTATTTCTACTAATAGTTGAACTAGTCTTTCTGCGACTGTTTGGACGTGTATGCCACCAGTTTATTTGGTGTTGATTAAACTGACTGTGTGGATGAAGTCTTACTCGTATCGGTTGTTCTTCCTGCAGTCTGTGTAGTCTGAGGTTCTTGTTGTTTAGAATGGGGCGCCGCTTATGCTTGTGGTAGTTGTGCCAACGCTCCTTGATTTGTGCTCACTATGTCACCATGATGTACGGTCTGGTTGTGGTCCTGCTTGGAATTTTCTCTTAACGGTTAGTCTATTGCTGCTTACGTTTTGAGTTTCATTTCTTATACTTCCTTCATTGTTTCCTTCTTCCCTGCCTTGCCCTTTCCTGTATTGGTATTGTCAGTGTGGAAGTCATGTTTGGAGGTCCGTTTTCTGCCCTTCCATGGCTGGAATTACTTTTGTTGTCTGTGGTGGATATGAACTGCAGGAGCGAGTTAGAGTTGATCTAGGTCGCTCCCACTGTCGTAACAGCGTATTCACTCCCTTTCTTTGCTGCTTTTGGGGACCTTTTTTTCTTCTTCAGTTCTCTCTGTATTCGATTGTGCCTTCCATAGGAGCAGAGGTGTCGTTCTTCTTGCTTGGAATCAGCAGCCTCATGCTAACTCAATAGTTTTTCATGGCACACAGGGACTGTATGGAAATCATCAATTCTGCCTATGAATCCACGATGTAAAGATTTTAAATACATTTTTGTTACCATTGAGTTTTGGTCTCGCTGTCAGTGCATGATTTGTATTATATTCGTCGCCTTTGTATCTCCTCTTGTAAATAGTGCGGTACATGGATATGGACGTAAGTATTCAAAACGTTTTCATAATTTCTAAGTTGCAAAATCTTGTATTTCACAAAGAAACTGGCGCAGTCTCTTTAGCATAAAATATCTCTGGAATGTCGAATAGAAAATATTCTAAAATCTTCTAACATTGTTTTATACTATTAATATGATTATTATACTGTTGTATCAAAACCGGTTCAATATTTTTGTTGGAGCGTACCTGTCAAATCAGCATTAAGAAAATAATTGTACTGAATCCGTTGTTACTTTAGAAAACATATCCCTAAACTCATAACAAGAGTAATCGGTAGCACAACAAATATAATAAATATTTGCTAGGCCACAAGTACAAATACAACGAGCTACAATTAACATTTAAAGATGTTTATTTGAATCGAATATATCACATCTGTACTTTTGTGTCGACCTTGTGAAAACATTCTTCAGTGATCGATTTGGGGTTCAAGCATTGCCTCATCGTACAGAAGAAGAATGGGCTGCTGAACAATATAATATCCGATTTAACTCGTGATGTGCCACGACGATATAATATCCGATAGGATTAAGGAATCGTTTTGATTAACTTTGCCTAGTCTCTTTACCTGGTTTGTGTGCTTGTGTCATAACTGTCACGCGATTCTCAAATTCACCGTTGCGTTTGTCAAGCTTAATTTAAGACACATGTAATTGGCAGCTTTTAAACGGTGGTTTATCTTCATCTCTGATTATAGAGGTCAATATCTAAATTATACATTGAAATTCAAAATAATATAAATGTTTACTTTAAAGGAAGTCAAAACATTAAATAACCCTGTTACAAATAGTCTAGTTTATTTTGTAAGCATGATAGAATACATCTGATGCGTCATATCAACTATCTTTTAGCTTTGTAGTCTCTTAAATTAGCTCCAATGTCCCATCGCAGAATATTGTGCCAACTCGAATACAACCCGACTTTGTACGCTATCCAATAACGTTAGCGGTCTTGTAGCGTTTATAAATTTTCTGGAGTCCATTTGCCTCGTTGTTTTCAGTAATAACTTCTGATACGTTTTACAGTGCTTGTGCTGCTCCTCTTTCTGTTTGTACATTATTTCGTAATACGTTTGAAGAATGGTGAGCGTGAGTAGCATCATTATATTAATACTAAAATGCATTTCTGTAATTTATTTACTCAGGCGATTTTCACTTATTTAGCTTCTATATTTGTTTTATATGTCAATGTCGTCGTTATCATCGTTTTGTAACATTCATGTGTTCAACTTCAACGCTTTTACGTTTATTGCACACTATCAAATAAACGACTTGTCAGTTTTACTTACCTGAGTATTTATGTTCCAAACTAATTCCTGATTTAATTACTTTAATCAATATGTTCTTCATATAAGTTCAAAAAGGCATTTATCAGTTTTTGGACTCTTTGACGAATATATATGATCAATTCAAACTAAAACATCTCTGTAAAATTGTGCACAAGTCACTCTTCTGCTGTCATGATTTGATATCTCCATAAAATCTCTCAAAATACCATACGCATATATATCTGTGAATTGCTTTTGCCATTATATACCATACTAATTCTTTAATACAGAATATGTTCTGCCATATTTGCTTTTAAAAAATGTTCTGGAACAGAAAATATTCTCGTCAACAAAAATATATACATTGTGTATTGGCTATCCATAATTCCATATTTGTTATAGCCACAACCAAAATTATATGCTTGTCTGAAACCTTTATCGTACAGATGACTATGATGATAAACAATCATATCTGTCTTAATAGCGCGAGAATCTTGTATAGTCGCATAGTGGTCACTGAATACTAATCGCGGGTTGCACATGCACATGTGTCTTTTGTTATATAAGCATTAAAGTATGTAGAAGACCTTACCTATATCAATCATATGTCAATAATCACGGTCCAAAACATACATTTACATATCGTTACAATAAACGGAAACTTACAGTAAAAGAGTAAGCATCTCAGAAAAATAGACTTTAAATAAAGTAATTGCTTTAGATTCGACTAACAAAGGAAAACATGAGAAAACAAATGTCAACCCATACCAACAACGCTATACACAAAAATGAATATAAAACAAAACAAATTTGAATGGTTTTACCTAAGAGAATGATTGGTACTAAAATTATCTGTACATATAAAAGGAATTATTTCTAGCCAACTCCACGTATTTCTCGTGAAACTTATCATTTCTTCCGTAGAAAAAAAATACCTCAATTAATATCAGGTGGCATAGTAGTTATAGCGTCCGCCTCGAATGCGGGAGTTGGCGAGTTCGAACCCCGGCCGAGTCATACAAACGAAGTATAAAATGGTACTATATGCTGCCTTGTTTGGCACTCAGCATTAAGAGGTTAGTGTTAGGACTGGTCGACTTAGTGTCAGGGCAATGTGACTGTGTAGGGACATCATTTTACATGTCTACCGCTTGATGCCATAGTGCTGGACATCACTATAAACTGCCACACCGCACACATCGTAGCGATATGACCGAAAAATCGGCACACTTACGTTTAACCCCAAATCACATAAATACCTCAATTAAGACCATTTTTCTACGTGATTCAGGACATGGCACACCTTTAACTTATCTGGGGTTGTCAACCACATTTAATATAATTAATTTTGTAAGATTAGTAGAGAACATATGGAAGCATTCCAATTAATGTGCATGATAGTAACCGCCTTTTTTCATTTCTAAAGAATGTGTACCAGCTGTTTCTATGAATGTTTTGCAGAACAGAAACGCACAATGGATGTTTTGCACAACAGAAACGCAATAACCAGTGGATAACCAGTGGATTAATTAAAATTGCTCTAAAGTCAGTTGCTTTTGTCTGAACAAAAATATGAAGAATCTCTCACACTCTGAAAAAGGTTGGCAAAAGTAATATTCTTTTTGTAAACAGGGAAATAAGGTACCAATGCATAATAGCACCGCAAGCATGTCGTATATTCTCAGCAAGAATGCCAACTTGATAATTCAGACGTTTTCTTCCAAGTGATTTAGAGTAGACGAGAGTGCATTGGAAAAGGATATCAGCAACCAAATCATTACAAGTACTTCTTCTCCATGTCAGTATTCCTGGATCACGTGACTTTTTTTAGTTTAATCTGATTTTATTGCGATGTTCCTCTATTCTTTTATTACATTCTGACTGTTTATCCTATTAAAAAATATATATATAGATATTCATCCATCTTATAAGAAATAAAATGACACAATCGATTAACGCCTGATTCGCGCCTGGCATAAGAATATCATTATGATCTCTGACGACATATTCCAGATGTACCCTTCACAATGTAGGAAATACAAAAAGACAAAATACGAAATTGGTTTCCAAAATATTCAGGACATTTGTTAACACCGATAACATGTAACAGGTATTCAGAATAAGCGTGACACTGGCGAGTTTTCCCTATTCATTAGAATTAGATGACTCACTCTAAATAGCTTAGATAAGTGATATTTATTTTCAAATAGAACAAAATACGACCACATTCAAATGTGAATATTGGATGCAGATAACAAATCAATAGTTATTGAAGTGAAAGTATCGAATTAGCTTACAAATATATCACTTGACAGTAAAAATAATCAGACACTCCGCTCTCGACGAGAGCTTGTATATAGACAACGGCTGGTTTATGTCATTTATTCACTAGAGTTTAAGTTCCATAAACAAATTACTTTCAGGGCAGTCGTTTCTCCTCTTCCTAACTTTGATGATGTCTTGTATTTAATAAATTATATAGATTCCCTTCTGTAGTTATTCTTCCATAATAAAGAACAGTACATGGTGGAAGCAGTAAAAACACAAGACTGAATTTACCAGAATTGAAAATGAATTTATTGAGTCCAAAACTGTCGGAACAATTGCAGTTAAATGTGAATCTAACTCTAGAGTTTGCCGTTAGTAAAGCTTAACTAAATGAGGCTGTAAATAGCAATGGTACCAGGAACTAGAGAAGAAATTGTTGAAATGCATTCAGTAAAATCATATTCCCTGAAGTATAGGAAGCATACACATATTTCAAAATTTCAACAGAATAATGTCATTGTAAAAGGATGCATGTGATATGTAAACAAAGTTAATCATTCTCAAGACCAATGTCCATCAAAAGAAGCAGAGTGCCACAAAAATGGAGGACACTATGCACAATGCTGTCTGTCAAAACCAGAAGTTCTCACACAGAAAAGAAAGTAGAAACTTGATTTCCTGGAACTGTCAGTACAAATAATGGTCAGCCGTAGGTAACGCATGTGAGATTGAACAACGATTTAACTTTTTATATTGATACTAGAGCTGATATGACTGCATTTATTGAGAGGGATTTACGAAGGATTGGATAAAAGTAAACTATCAAAGTCTGATAGCAAGTTGTATGGATCTGGAAGCTCTGAACTTAAAGTGCTGGGAAATTTATATGCGAACTTGTATCGAGCAGTTCATTCAGTTAACAAGGCATATTTGTTTAAAATGGATTGAATCCGGAACTCTTTGGCAGGCCCGCGATGCAGGTAATCAGGATTATTGAACAGGTAAATATATCCTCAGTAAATGTCACATATGTAATCTCGGAAAATGCACATAAAGTTAACGAGAAATCAAAATCATTACATATAGATTATCTCTAGAAATACCCAAATTTGGTAAAAGCTTAGGGAGAACAAAATGGTTATTTAAGATAACACTGGACAAAAATGTCAAACCTCATACCTTGTCCACTCCATGAAAGGTAACCCACTTAGTGGTGCGCGGGTATGATTTTCGTTCCCAAAACAAATCGTACGGTAAGAATTTGCAAGGATCCAACAAAACCAAATTAATCATATCCATAGTCCCTTGCAAAAGTAATAGGAAAGAGTTGTTCACCAAACGTGAAGACAACTCATGCCTTTTCAAAAGAACTTCTCATAACACTCACGCCGCCATGCAACTTTAGTTACCCCTTTTCGTATCTTTTTTTAATCGTCTTCCTTTCGGAATATGTTCCTAGCCAGAATATTCTCATATAAAGATACTATATCGACATGGCGGTAAATGTCTGTCACATAGACACTGTTCTTGTTTCTGTGAAAACACAGAAAAACATTATGATGGACTAGAAAGAGTTTTAAAATCAATTGAAAAGGTTTGCATCACTTTGAACGCTTAAATGTGTGAATTTTTGCGACCATCCTTCGGCATGTTGCTGATAAAAATTGTTGCCGACCTTACCCAGAAAAATTAAAAGCTATAACGGAAATGTGAACACCGAAATGCGTATGAGATACATTAGGACGGTATGGCAAATCAGCTTGGCAAATTTAGTCTCTGAAGTCTGTAAATACCAATTACCATAGAATTCAAAATCGTTATTTCTAAGCCCAGTTTCAATAACTCCAAAAGTTCACGATCTGGTCTCTTCAGGTCAGGGCTATTCGTAAAACAATTATGCACCGCCTTCAAGACCTCCTTGTTGTCAATATTTGCGTACATGCTTTCCACGTCAAGAGTAACGAGGAAGTTTTCCTTTGAAATTTTGATACTTTTAATTTTATCTTAAAAACTTGTTCGTATCCCTGAGATAAAATGACTGTTTCGTTGCTAGGAGATCTAAAAACCAATCCACATATCCTGATATTCTATGATCAAACCGGTTACATCTTGCTCAAACCGGTTCATACTAGTTTTTACTGGTTGAAAATCGGTTTGAACCGGTTTATTCAAAGTAAATAGTATGCACAAAATCTGATTCGGGCAGCTTTCGACCCTTCAAAACCGGTTCAAACTGGTTCCATCTCGCTCAAACCGGTGCATATCAGTATATCCTGGTTGAAAACCGGTTTGAAACAGTATATAGAACGTAGATTTTATGGATAGTTTTTACCAGTTTTGACCAATTTAAACCTGTTCAATCCGGATCAAACCGCTTCCATCTTGCTCAAACCGGTTCTTACTAGTTTATCCTAATTAAAATCTGGTTTGATCCCTTGTATTCGAAGTAGATTTTATGGATAAAATCTATTCCTGACACCTTTGACCGGCTTAAACTGGTTTAAACCGTTTAAACTGGTTTAAACCGTTTAAACTGGTTTAATCCGGTTTAAACAGGTTCAATCCGGATCAAACCGGTTTGATCTTGCTCAAACAGGTTATAACCAGTTTATTAAGGTTCAAAACTGTTTGAACCGGTTTATTCAAAGTATCTTTTTTGTATAAATTTGTTTGGACAGGATCAATCCGGTTCCATCTTGGTCAGAAATGTTCTAACCAGTTTATCTTGGTAAAAAAAACATTTTGAAGTAGATTTTGTCAATGAAATCTGTTTAGGACAGGGTTTGACCGGTTTAAACCTATTAAATCCGGATCAAACCGGTTCCATCTTGCTCAAACCGGTTCATATCAGTTTATCCTGGTTGAAAATAAAGTAGATTTTATGATAAAATCTGTTTTGGACAGGTTTTGTCCGGTCGAATCCAATTTAAACCGGTTCAATCCAGATTAAACCGGTTACATCGTGCTCAGCCGAATCCTATTAGTCTTTACTGGTTGAAAACCAGTTTGAACAGTTTTTTTCAAAGTAAATTTTATGCACCAAATCTGTTTCGGACAGGTTTTGACCGGTCAAACCCGGTTTAAACCGGTTCAATACCGAACCGGTTCTAACCAGTTTATCCTGGTTCAAAACCAGTTTCAACCGGTTTATTCAAAGAAAGTAGATTTTATTGAAACGTTTCGTTTTTGAAAGGTTATGACCGAATTTAACCGAAACAAACTGTTTCAATCCGGATCAAACCGTTTCCATTCTGCTCAAACCCGTTCTCACCAGTTTATCCTGGTTCAAACCCAGTTAAAACCGGTTTATTCAAAGTAGATTTTATTGAAACATTTCGTTTTTGACAGGTGTTGACCGATTTTTACCGGAACAAACCGGATCAAACCGGTTCAATCATGTTCAAACAGGTTCAAACCAGTTTATCCTGGTTTAAAACCGATTCAAACCGGTTCAATCCGGATCAAATCTTTTCCATCCTGCTTAAACCGATGCATACCAGTTTATCCTGGTTCGATACATGTTTTAACCGGTTTTAACAAAGCAGATTTTTAAAAAAATCCAATTTTTGACCGATTTTAACCAAACAAACTGGATCAAACAGGTTCCATACTGTCACACCTGTTCTAACCAGTATATCATGTTTCAAAACCGGTTTAAACCGGCCTATTCAAAGCATATATTATGGATACAATCTGTTTTGGACAGGTTTTGACCGATTCTAACCGAAACAAACCTTTTCAGACCGCATCAAATCGGTTCAATCTTGCTCAAACCGGTTCTCTCCAGTTTTTCCTGGTTTAAAACCGGTTAAAACCAGTTTATTCAAAGTAGATTTTATGTATAAAATCTTTTTGGACAGGTTTTGAACGGTTAAAAATGGTTTTAACCGGTTCTCTACGGATCATGCCGGTTCCATCTTGCTCGAACCGGTTGTTACCTGTTTATCCTGGCTCAAAACCAGTTTGAGCCGGAATCATCAAGAAGATTTTATTGAGACTTTCCGTTTTTGACTGGTCTTGACCGATTTTAACAGGAACAAAACTGATCAAACCGGTTCCATCCACTTATACCGTCCAAACCATTTGATCATAGTTGAAACCCGGTTAGAACCGGTTTATTCAAAGTAGATTTTATGGATAAAATTTATTTTGGACAGGTTTTGAACTGTTGAAACCGGTTTAAACATGTTCAATGATGATCAAACCAGTTAAATTTTTCTCAAACCGGTTCATACCAGTTTGTTATGGTTCAAAACAGCTTTGAACCGGTTTTTTCCTTCAAGGTAGATTTATTGAAACATTCCGTTTGTGACCGGTTTTGACTTTGTTTTAACAGGAACAACCCGATTCAAACCGGATCAAACCAGTTACATCCTGCTCAAAGCGGTACAAACCAGTTTATCCTGGTTGGAAACCAATTCACACGGATTATTCATAGTCGATTTAAGGATAAAATATGTTATGGACAGGTTTTAACCGGTTAAAACCGTTTCAAAGAGGATCATTTAAGTAGATTTAATTAATACAATCCGTTTTGACAGGATTTGACGCTTTAAAAGGTTTAAACCGGTTCAATCCGGATCAAACCGGTTCCATTTTGCACCAAACGGTTCTAGCCAGTTTATCCTGGTTCAAAACCGGTTTGAACTGGTTTATTTAAAGTAGATATTATGGATAAAGTCTGCCTAGGACAGGTTATGACTGGTTTAAACCGGTTCAGAACGGTTCAATCAGGGTTAAACCGTTTCAATCCGGATCAAACCGGTTCTAACCAGTTCATTCACGTTCAAAACCGGTTTGCACCGATTTGTTCAAAGTAGATTTTATGAATAAAATCTGTTTTTGATAGGTTTTGACCGGTTTAAACCGGTTAAATTCGGTTTTGTCCGGTTTATTCAAAGTAGATTATATGGCTAAAAAAAGTCCGTTTTTGACAGGTTTTACCCGTCTTAATCCGGTTCAAACCGATTCAATCCGGATCAAACGGTTCCAGTCTGCTCATACCGGTTGACGCCGGTTCAAACCAGTTTATCCTGGTTCAAAACAAGTTTGAACCAGTTTATTCAAAGTAGATTTTATGGATAAAGTCTGTTTTGGACAAGTTTTTCACTGTTTAAGCGGGTTCAGTCCGGATCATAACTGTTCCTTCCTGTTCAATCCGGTTCTAACCAGTTTATCCTGGTTCGAAATTGATTTAAACTGGTTTATTCAAATGAGATTTTATCGATAAAAATGTTTGGAACAGTGTTTGACCGGTTCAAACCGGTTCAATCCTGATCGAACCAGTACCATTCAGCTCAAACGGGTTCAAGCCAGTTTATCCCCGTTCTTCAAACCGGTTTATTCAATGTTTTTTTATATGGATAAAGTATGTTTTCACGGTTTAAACGGTTTCCAACCGGTTCAATCTGGATCGAACCGGTACCATCCTGCTCAAACCGGTTCACCCAGTCTATCCTGCTTCAAATCCGGTTCAGTTGGTTTATTCATAGTAGATTTTCTTCACAAAGTCTGTTTTTGGAAAGTTTTGACAAACTTGTTGGACTTGGCCTTCGGAGGTAACGTTTACCACAGCATAGCAGTGGTTGCAAAGTTTGACATTGCCTTGATCATAGGTTTGGACTTCGTGAAGAACAATTGTGCATTAATCGATGTTGGAAGCGACATATTTAAGACCGGCAACAAGTCATTGCCTGTCTCGTTCGAAGGACCACAGGGGTGCGACTGGTTAACTTTCGCAGCATCTCTAAATTTGCCACCTATTGTTGAGATTGTCATTACCGCAATCTGTTGTGTTTCTGCACGAAACACACTTCCCAGTTTGAAGGGCTAATAGAACCATCCACATCGGCCATGCATATGAAATCCCGACTAATATGAGGCGTACAGCTAGCCATACACCTGAGTGTAGCTGGGAGCTTCGAAAGTGAATGGAAGATGCTTACGCTGTTCCAAGGAGAAATAACAAAGGTGCCCTCCGTCGGCAAAAGCGATATTACGACAGCCATTTGTCATGGGAAAGATTCAAAGCAGGAGATAACGTGTATGTCTTCTTTCTGGCTATTGGACAATTCGGACCAAAGACATTTCGGCCCAACTTGGACCGAAAATAAGACGATTCGGCCCAACTTTAAAGACAATTCGGCCCAACTCAAAAGACATTGGGCCGAAAGACATTGGGTCGAAAGACAATTCGGCCCAACCAAAGACAATTCGGCCCAATTTTAAAATACAACTGACAAGCATTTATTTGTAACATATATTTCGACAATTCTTATATAATATGTTTTATAATCAAATTTGGAACATTTTGTGAAGAAGATAAATGTTTTCCGAAGTTATAATGGTTAGGAAAAATCGGGGAAAGAAAGGAGTTTAGTAGCGGTACACTTGGTCTCCAGAACTTAATTCTCAAGCAAAACATGAGATATTCTCGTATTTGAACGTATTTGTTACAAATAAATTTATACAGATAAAATGGTTGAAAACTGCATAATTAGTTATTTTGCGATAATTTGACAAATTTAATTCAGAACATTATTCCGTTTTGCTGTTATATGTTACGAAAAAGACAGATAAATGTGCACAATGAAAGATGCATCTTTACCAAAATTCGAGTTGGGCCGAATTGTCTTATTTTCGGTCCAAGTTGGGCCTAATTGTCTTGGGCCGAATTGTCTTTGGTCCGAATTGTCTATAAGCCCTTCTTTCTTCAACAAAAGATTGGTTTGTCTCCCAAACTTTCGAGTCGCTAGCGTGGACAATTCATTGCTTTAGATAAAGTGTGTGAAGTCACGTGCAATGTGAATTTTGGAAGATACGGACGTCCACAGATTGTACACTGCAAGTGTATGCATAGACATGTGTCAGGGCTCGAGAAGATTTATCAGGATCGGATTCTAATCTCTGAGTAAATCAGGACGAACATCAATGGGGAAGGTAGTCTTTCAAAGTTGTAAATATTCGTTCACGCACGTCCCCTTACACGTCGCAGTGCTTTATATTTAAAAAATTGGTGTAGTATGTACAGTTAACAGAGAACTACTTTCTTTTCTTTGAATAACATTAGTGTTTATTATTTTTGTGTTTATCTAAAAGAATATACATGTATAGTATTTGTTTCTCGAAATAAAAAAAAAATGCTATTGAATTTTAATTTATTTCTCATTTGTATGCGCCTTAACATTGTGGTGTGTAATAATATAGCGGGGGGGGGGGGGGGGGGGAGGAGGGGGGAAATAGCCATATGCCAAATATAAATGAAACAGCCCTGCCAAAACGTTCCGGAACGAAACATCTCTCCGCAGATATTAAACCATTAAGTGTGCCTCGGCTTTCTCGTTTGTTTATCTTGGCAACATGCTAACAACACGGTGAGAGGTTCTACTTATTATTGTGTACGGTGCGTTTTAAAAAGCGTGCTAAAGAATCACTGATTTCATATTTAGTATACACAAATTCCAAGCATACATTAATACAGAAATGTAGCCTTTCTCGAGTTTCTTTGGTGCATTCAGTTGTCAAAACAGTTTGATTGCATCTTGTGTAGCAAAGTAAGTGTCCGTTGGCGTTTCGTCTGCTGTCACAGACATTTTTATCATCACGCTAACTTTTATTGTCACCAAGCGATTTTCAGACTTTCAGAGAAAATTATGGATACTATGAAAATGGCAGCGAAGTGAACGCAGCATCAGTCATATATGTTGACCTGGTGACTTGCACAATAAGGTGTATATGACTGGGCACTTCACTATACAGTGGATGAGTACGCAGAAACCAACAAGATGTTCTCTGCCACTTTTATATTATTTTCTGACATTACTGGCAGTACAAAAATGCATAAAACTTGTCTCTAACATGGTTGACTTATTGGCGTTTGAAAGCAAACAGAAGTTCTCAATGTAAACAAGCAGACAGACCACTCGCTGCCCTTTCCTGATTTCAATGACAGTCCATTTCATTAAAAGGTATGTTATCTTTGTCCAATAGTTGCAATTTCTAGTTTTAATATGGGTAAATCAAATTGAAAAGAAATGGAGGTAATTGTATATAACTTATAAGTGTGTTAAAAAAATATAACCCTGAAATGGACTTTTTATTGAGAATCAAAGACGGTAAACTACATCACATATTTTGCTTGGAACGATAGACTTTGCTATGTAAATAATAATAATAATAATAATAATAATAATGATAATAATAATAATAATAATAATTATGAGGGCTTTGTACAGCGCCTAATCTTTAGAAGCTCTAAGCACTTTACAACATCTATAATGATATGACTACACTACAGAAAAACAAATAACAAAAGCCACGAAATTGGAAAACATAAAAACATGCTGAAAACATATAAGATACAAAACATTATTAGGTCTCTAAGTTTGTTCCTGCAGTCAAAAAAGGTGAGTTTTAAGAGAACTCTTAGAAAGGGACCACTGTGTCTTTGTGTCTAATTTCAATGGGCAATTCGTTCCACATCGCCGTGCCCTGGTATGCAAAAGAAACGTTGTCCATATGACTTTGTGTTTTTTTAAATATGTTGATCATGTTACCAAAGAAACTCCTGTTCAACTTGAAATGCCAACACTTGTTTGGGACACTCTGGCATGATGAAACTAATAAACTAATTTACAAAATGACTACGTTTTGTGCATTGTTTATGTCCTTGATGCCTTTTATTTATAAAATCAGTAGGGAGTAAAAATAAATAAGATGGCACTCCAGTAAGCTAGATGAGCTTTTTAATTATATCTGGTTATTAGTGGTGGATTCAGAGACAGATTGCTGATAAGCAGAAAAGTTCAGGAGATAAATTTGACTTGTCTTTTTGGTTTAAAAGTAACTATGCATGACTGCATTAACTCATCTAATGTGATGTCTGGAATTTATTTGGATTTTACATCCTCTTGAAACAATACTTGCATCCTCACTTCTTGCATGATCCAGGTAGCATCCACCAAAATGGATAAAGCAACATGAACCATGTAACCTGCCAAGGAATTGTACTATTTACCTGCTTGGTAAAAGTACTCAGGTTTTTAGTTCAACATTTGATAATTACTTCACAGTGTTAGTCATGTCCATTCTTTAAAGATCTCCAAACTTTTAGTTTAACCACCCAATTTTGTAAGGGCTGTGA
Organism: Unio delphinus; assembly: GCA_029339505.1. NCBI lineage: Eukaryota > Metazoa > Mollusca > Bivalvia > Unionida > Unionidae > Unio > Unio delphinus. The sequence continues at coordinate 11,038,913 of JAQISU010000035.1, read as the reverse complement.
CATCATATCTATTTTCAAAACAGCAATGAAATTACTCACATTATTCCTTAAGACCTTTTACATAGAATCACTACCATTTCTTTGTTTTGGGGCGTGGGGGGGCATATTTTTTTGAGTCTTGGAATTTTGAATAAATTGAAGTGTGTATTATTTAGATATTTAGTATTCTTCAATTTATCTAACAATGCCATATTGTGCAAGACATTAATATATTCTTACAAGCAGTCGAACATTACCATATAATGCAAAACATTAACATATTCCCATGAGTAGTCTAACATTACCATATAATGCAAAACATTAACATATTCCCATGAGTAGTCTAACATTACCATATAATGCAAAACAATAATATATTCCTACAAGCAGTTTAACATTACCATATAATGCAAAACATTTATATATTTTCACAAGCAGTCTAACATTACCATATAATGAAAAACATTTATGTATTCTTACAAGCAGTTTAACATTACCATATAATGCAAAATGTTAATATATTTTCACAAGCAGTCTAACATTACCATATAATGCAAGACATTAATGTATTCCCACAAGCAGTTTAACATTACCATATAATGCAAAATGTTAATATATTATCACAAGCAGTCTAACATTACCATATAATGCAAAACATTACTATATTCCCACAAGCAGTCTAACATTACCATATAATGAAAAACATTACTATATTTTCACAAGCAGTCTAACATTACCATATAATGAAAAACATTTATATATTTTCACAAGCAGTCTAACATTACCATATAATGAAAAACATTTATGTATTCTTACAAGCAGTTTAACATTACCATATAATGCAAAATGTTAATATATTATCACAAGCAGTTTAACATTACCATATAATGCAAAATGTTAATATATTATCACAAGCAGTTTAACATTACCATATAATGCAAAATGTTAATATATTATCACAAGCAGTCTAACATTACCATATAATGAAAAATGTTAATATATTATCACAAGCAGTCTAACATTACCATATAATGAAAAATGTTAATATATTATCACAAGCAGTCTAACATTACCATATAATGAAAAATGTTAATATATTATCACAAGCAGTCTAACATTACCATATAATGAAAAATGTTAATATATTATCACAAGCAGTCTAACATTACCATATAATGAAAAATGTTAATATATTATCACAAGCAGTCTAACATTACCATATAATGAAAAACATTTATGTATTCTTACAAGCAGTCTAACATTACCATATAATGAAAAATGTTAATATATTATCACAAGCAGTTTAACATTACCATATAATGCAAAATGTTAATATATTATCACAAGCAGTTTAACATTACCATATAATGCAAAATGTTAATATATTATCACAAGCAGTCTAACATTACCATATAATGAAAAATGTTAATATATTATCACAAGCAGTCTAACATTACCATATAATGAAAAATGTTAATATATTATCACAAGCAGTCTAACATTACCATATAATGAAAAATGTTAATATATTATCACAAGCAGTCTAACATTACCATATAATGAAAAATGTTAATATATTATCACAAGCAGTCTAACATTACCATATAATGAAAAATGTTAATATATTATCACAAGCAGTCTAACATTACCATATAATGCAAAACATTTATGTATTCTTACAAGCAGTCTAACATTACCATATAATGAAAAATGTTAATATATTATCACAAGCAGTCTAACATTACCATATAATGAAAAATGTTAATATATTATCACAAGCAGTTTAACATTACCATATAATGAAAAATGTTAATATATTATCACAAGCAGTCTAACATTACCATATAATGAAAAATGTTAATATATTATCACAAGCAGTTTAACATTACCATATAATGCAAAATGTTAATATATTATCACAAGCAGTTTAACATTACCATATAATGCAAAATGTTAATATATTATCACAAGCAGTCTAACATTACCATATAATGCAAAATGTTAATATATTATCACAAGCAGTTTAACATTACCATATAATGAAAAATGTTAATATATTATCACAAGCAGTCTAACATTACCATATAATGAAAAGCATGATTATACTACTTAATGAGAATGAATAGAGGGAAAACTTTTTGTTTGTAAAAACTGCATTTTACTTAAAACACAAAATGAATATTGATACTTTTGAAGTTCAAATATGCCATTTGCCTGAAATTAGTATAAAAATGGAAGATGTGTCTATTGGGGCAGTCTCAGCACTAAATGAATAAAATGTATTAGTTACAAATAGAACACTGAGATATAACCTAAGTCAAGGAAGTAAAGCAGTATAGCTTAGTGTACATGTCTTCATTTATTAAATATTCATATATATATATATATATATATATATATATATATATATATATATATATATATATATATATATATATATATATATATATATATATATATAATTTCCTGGAAAGATGTATATTACAAAAGGTTTACTACCATCAAATATAGTAGAAATGTTAAATTGTGTTATTTGTTTGGATATTTTGAAGGAATTATATAAAATACCTAGAAGTAATTTTCAAGTAGTAGGACCTTTAAATATATCTCTGCTTCAATAACATGTCAAGCAATGTCTCACTTTTCGTATCTTGAGTAATTCTTTTTGGGAAATTGAAATCAACTTTACTGTTCCTAGGCATCTAGGCATTGTTACTGTAACTGTCATCCTAAGAGTCATGACAAAGAAAATTTCTAAATGTTAAAAAATGCCAGAATCAGAACAAGCTTCAGGCAGTGTTGAATAAAATGTGTACAAAGGGTAACATTGATTCATTGTACATGCACGATTCAATCATTCAGATATTTACACTTAGTGCAGTATTAATTTCAATAGGCTTATTCAAGTAAAAACTATAATATGGACAGAGGATAATGATGAACGTATTAAAGCAGAGGTATTGAAATCTATATTTGCATCAAATGCATTAGACAGAAAAATGTGCATTTAATTTAATGAAAAGTTTTCTCTTTTCACATTGTTTAGATATCTTAGAAATTGTGTACATTTTTAAAAGAGATCGGTACATAATTAAATAGATTGATGTAGATGTACAATTCAAAAATTTAGAATGAATGCCTTAATTAACGCTTCATACATTATGTTAGAGAGTGAATCGTTTCTGTTAATATAAGTAAAGGTGTTCTGCTTCCTATTTTAAAGTTTGATTGGCTACTGCATATTCATGCGAAATAAATAATTTGTAACAATTGACCAATAGACTAATTACTATGAACATTCATGGCCGGCACTTCTGCTAGGCGAACTATGCAGTCGCCTAGGGCGCTGGGCTAAGGGTTTATTTCATGATGGGTGGGTGGGGGAGGGCGTGATTGTGGGGTGGGGGGGGCCATATAAATGATCTTGCCTAGAGCACCAAAATGCCTTGTACCGGCGCTGTGAACATTTTGTACACAGGCTTACAGTGACTCTTAAACTTAATGACAGTTATAAATGACAAGATATACCATGTATTTGGGTGAAATCAAGATGTTACCGTTATAATTAATACTTTACTTTTTCAGATTTCCCAAGTGAGGTAAGGTAACATGGCAGCAGTCCAAAATCAAGATACATTAGCACATCGACTAAGTGATGAAGAGTACAAGAACTGGCTGAAAGCAGGATTATGTATTTTTCGTGTCAAGGAAGGACTTGAATCTTTTGTAACACAAGAGAGTGATGCACTCCACAAGACGTTATTGGCCATATCTAATCCTTGTGGAAACTGCGTACAAGATGTTTTAAAAAACAACAGAAAGTTGTGTACTGATTGTGAGAAATTTAAAGGGGAGATTAAGAAAAGACACAAGTTTTCAAACCCTATATGGGATAACACAAATGTGCAAAATTGGTCACAGGATGACTGGTCAGTGGCCAGATGTTTCATGAATTCTGGACAATCCCAGCATGCTTCAGCTGCAGATGCAGATATTAGTGCACTTCTTAATTTTATCATACACTGTACAGTATTCGTTGATCAGGGGACATATGGCAACATTCAGGACAATGCAAAAACCGTAGGTCGAATTTCTTTTTTCTTTTATTTATCTGTCTAATCTGTCAATCTATCTGTTGTTTAATTTTATTTTAAGATTTAATTTAAAGAGACATGTTATTAATTATCTTGATATGGTTAGCTGGTATCTCACTCCCTGAATTTATTACTTTCCCTTGGTTTTATTTCTAGACCTTTTTAAAATTCAAGCCAGCAAGGTAGCTTATCTCATATTAATATCACATCTACCAATAATGTGCACTAATCACAGACCTCAGCATGTAAGAACTTGTTGCAACAGCTGGGTGGCAAGTTCAAAAACTTCGACTAGCAACAGCTTGGGTGTGTGTGTGATTAGGATTTTTTAACGTAGCTTTAATAACGTTTCAGTCATATTGCTATGATGTCTGCAGTGAGGCAGTTTATAGTGATGTCTAGCACTGGGGCATCATGCTGCAGACATGTAGCATGATGTCTCACCCAGTCACATTGTCCTGACGCCAAGCCGACAAGTCCTAACACTAACCTCTTAATGCTGAGTGTGAAGCGAGGGAGCTGTTAATATAATTTTTGTAAGTCTTTGGTATGACTTGGACAGGATTGAACCCACAACCTCCTGCTTCCGCAGTGGATGCTCTAACCACTAGGCCATCAAAGCTGTAGCTTGGGTGGGAAAAATGTACATGTACTGAAATTTACGATGAATGACTTCAGAGACAGAAACATCAGGAGATGTACACGTGGTTAGCATAAGAGTACACCAGAACTTTAGCTTCCACTATTGTGTTGATATTTGTTTGTAGCAAAATCAATAGTGCATGTGACCTCAAAATCAAGACATGGACAAAACGTCATTTACAAATTTGGACAAGTATTTTGGGGTTAAAAGATTTTATTGGGATTCAGAAGACTCCTGAAGTTTCTAGAACTCAGAGTTTGGATGAAATAGAAGCCAAGTGTAAAGAAATTGTGTGATGTCTGGCTTTGTATTTAGAATACGACCATTCCTTGGATTGACAAAATTCAGTCCACAATGAATATTATATTCAAAATAATTCTAATTTTGGACAAATTGGATATCACCCTTATGTTTCTACGACTCTAGATATATGGCGACCTAATCTGCGCATGACTTTGAAAAGATGTAATGTTTTATGGCTATGGAAATTTAATGGATTACTTTCGATTCTTTTTCTGGCATTTGAGCCAAAAATTTAATTTTCAAACAAAACAAGATGTGATCCAGTGTTTATAGATGTGACATATCATTGTACAGAATTACCCAATGCACTGAATAGACTGACATGGTGTACATGTCAGTGTTATAAAGAATGTGGAAATTAAATTCTATGGCAACCAACAGTTCTTCTAATCTGCAAAGATCAACATTGTCTGGGATTGGACTGCAACCTTTGCTGGTGGGACTTCTATTTTTACCAAAATCATATGAACTTGATCCAATTCCAACATCACAGCTGCTTGAGTGCTTAGACCCAATATTTCCTTCACTAACTGATGTTATTAATCTCTTTCTCTCATTCCCATTATTTTTCAAAATTGCCATCGTAAAGTCTCTGCTGAAGAAACCAACACTTGACCATAGCGAATTAAAGAACTACTGTCCAGTTTCTAAACTCCCGTTCATATAACAAATCTTAGAAAAAGTTGTTCTAACCCAACTTGTATCTCATTTGAATTCAAACAGTCATTTTAGCAATGTACAGGGGGGATATCACCATAGCCAAAGTACTGAAAATACTCTACTGAAAGTATTTAATGACATTCTCTTTGCTATGGATAGCGGAAAGATTACAGTCCTCACCCTCCTTGATTTGTCTGCAGCATTTGACACAATAGATCATGATATATTACTTCACCGTCTCCAGCATGTATTTGGCATTAAGAATATAGCCTTACTGTGGTTCAAGTCCTACTTAGTCAACAGGATACAAATTATATCTGCAAATGGAATACACTCCAGCCCAGTTGATCTATGATGTGGTGTACCACAGGGGTCTGTTTATGGACCAGTTCTCTTCCATCTATACGCTCAGCTGCTCTCAAGTGTCATAGATCATCACCCAGTGTCACACCAATTGTACGCTGATGACACCCAAATATTCAAATCTAGCCACCCAACTGAAGTTGATGCTACCATCCAAAAAGTAGAGGTGCATTTTTTACTGTGAAATCATGGATGACATGCAATAAGCTGCAGATGAATGATGATAAAACTAAGGCCAATCTGATCACATCACAAAGAGTTTCTCATTCACATCCTTAAACTCAGATAATAAATATCAGCAACATTAACATTAAATTCACAGTCAGTACGATACTTGCGCTCCTCTTCTGACAATTGTATACTCATTGTTACCATTATGAAAACGAAGTCATATGGACAACATTCTTTTGCATATCAGGGCCCAGCAATGTGGAATGATTTGCCTATTGAAAATTGAAATTAAACAAAGACACACTGATCCCTTTTAACATTGCTCTTAAAATGCACCTTTTTTTGACTACAATAACAAACTTGAAGACCTAATAATGTTTGGAACTTTAAATATTTTCAGCATTTTTATGTTTTCCAATTTCATGTTGTTGTTTTCTCTGTAGTCATTAAATATGTTGTAAAGCGCTTAGAGCTTCTAAAGATTAAGCACAATGCAAAGTCCTCATTATTATTATCATTTGTATTAATATTATTGTTATTATTATTATTTTGTGTATGGCTTTTACTGGAGAGGACAAACAGCCCTTAGTCTATTAATCTTGGGGTTAATGTCATTCTGATGTAAAGAGACAGTTTATCCACAATACTGTTTGTTTTGAATTCAGTTTTTTGACCGAACTTTGGCAAGAGCTTGGATTTGAGTAAGAAAGAAATGCTTAGATTTGAGAGCCTAAAGGTCAAAGGTTATGGTCATGGTATGTGTAATAATCAAAGACTGGCTAATTTAGGTCGCATACTTTAGCCAATCCTTGTGGATAAGTCACAAAATAAACCTTGCGACTGTAGGGTCAAAAAGGTCCTAGGTCAGGATCACTGTGATATAAACTTGGATTCTATTAGTGTATACTATTGATTATATTAATGTATACTATACGATTGATTATATTAGTGTATACTATACGATTGATTATATTAGTGTATACTATACAATTGATTATAATATAATCAATTTATATTAGTGTATACTATACGATTGATTATATTAGTGTATACTATAGGCTTTGATTCTATTAGTGTATACTATATGCTTTGATTCTATCAGTGTATATTATAGGCTTTGATTCTATCAGTGTGTGCTAAAGGCTTTGATTATATCAGTGTATATTATAAGCTTTTATTCTATTAGTGTATACTCAAGGCATTGATTCTATTAAAGTATCCTCAAGGCTTGTATTCTATTAGTGTATATTATAGGCTTTGATTTTATCAGTAATTCCTCAAGGCTTGGTTTATGTCAGTGTATGCTTTAGGCTTTGATTCTATTAGTGTATACTATTGGTGTATATTATAGGCTTTGATTTTATCAGTGTATCCTCAAGGCTTGAATTCTATCAGTGTATCCTCAAGGTTTTGATTCTATCAGAGTATTCTCTAGGCTTTGATTCCATCAGTGTATCTTCTAGGCTTGGATTCTATCAGTGTATCCTCTAGGCTTTGATTCCATCAGTGTATCCTCTAGGCTTGGATTCTATCAATGTATCTTAAAGGTCTGGATTCTATCAGTTTATCCTCAAGGCTTGGATTCTATCAGTGTATCCTCAAAGCATGGATTCTATCAGTGTATCCTCAAGACTTGGATTCTATCAATGTATCCTCAAGTTCTGGATTCTGTTAGTGTATTCTCAAGACTTTGATTATATCAATGTATCCTCAAGGCTTGGATTCTATAAATGTATCCTCTAGGCTTGCAATAATGAGAGTCAAAAAGACTCTTGGATGAGTTGGGGCTTGGTAGTAAGAAGTAGCTAGGATCCAAAAAAGATCGGTCAAATAAGGAAAAAAAAGAACTCCAACTTTTACCTTTCTGCATATGTGCACTGCCAAAAAGCTTTAATGAAAAATATTTTTAGCACACATAGGCATCAGGCTAAATGAAAAGCTCTTGGAAGAAGATATTTTTATATTCAGAATTAACCTCTAAAATGGGTTTCCTACTCCCATTACAGGCAGAAATTACAAAAATATCTGGGTCTCAATGAGTTACGGTATCTAAGACAACGGTAATTACTATCGAATTATAATTATTTATACACATTGACTAAATAAAAAGAATTGTACAAATAAGTAGAGGATACAGTAAGTTGTTGATGGTAAGATATCAAAAGATGTTAAAATTAAGGAACTTTAATTTATTCTGCAAATCATATATTTTTAAAGCACATCATGATATGTTAAACATCTGTAACAGTTGCATTTGAGACCAAATGAAACGGTTCAAGACCTTTAGAGACTAGACAAGAAAATAAAATGTACAGTTTTGATGTTTTCACTATTCATGTACAGTTACCATTTTCATATAAAGTACTTTTCATCTTGCATATCTTGTATTTTTAATTTTTGATAGAATAAATTCTGCTAACTCATATAAACTTTTGCATTGTAACTTGAATTTATAAAATGATTTTATACACCTTCACAGACTTTAACTTACATTGCAGGTACGTGATCACAGGAATGACATATTCCACAGAGGAAAGGATAAGTTAAAGAAAAAGGATCTCGATGATTGGACAAAGGACATGATAGAGCTACTCGAGAATGAAAATCCTGATGGGAAGCTAAAGAGTAATGCCAAGGCAAAGAAAGCTCTAACAGACATCAAAGAGGTTTGATTTACCATTTAGTTTAAGTTGCCTAGCCAGAAACAACATACTTGTGCCATAACCCTACTTCCTAATTTCACCTTAAATCTTTTTTATGTCTGGTGTAAGGCAAAGGTGTCATGTTTACTCTCAGATGAATCAATTGTATTTTACTGTAAGCCACACACATTGTATTTTACTGTAAGCCACACACATTGTATTTAATGTAAGCCCCACACATTGTATTTTACTGTAAGCCCCACACATTGTATTTGCTGTAAGCCCCACACATTGTATTTTACTGTAAGCCCCACACAGTGTATTTTACTGTAAGCCCCACACATTGTATTTACTGTAAGCCCCACACATTGTATTTGCTGTAAACCCCACACATTGTATTTTACTGTAAGCCCCACACATTGTATTTACTGTAAGCCCCACACATTGTATTTGCTGTAAACCCCACACATTGTATTTTACTGTAAGCCCCACACATTGTATTTTACTGTAAGCCCCACACAGTGTATTTTACTCTAAGCCCCACACATTGTATTTGCTGTAAGCCACACACATTGTATTTTACTGTAAGCCCCACACAGTGTATTTGCTATAAGCCCCACACAGTGTATTTTACTGTAAGCCACACACATTGTATTTTACTGTAAGCCCAACACATTGTATTTTACTGTAAGCTCCACACATTGTATTTTACTGTAAGCCCCACACATTGTATTTTACTGTAAGCCCCACACATTGTATTTTACTGTAAGCCACACACATTGTATTTTACTGTAAGCCACACACATTGTATTTACTGTAAGCCCCACACATTGTATTTTACTGTAAGCCCCACACATTGTATTTGCTGTAAGCCCCACACATTGTATTTTACTGTAAGCCCCACACAGTGTATTTTACTGTAAGCCCCACACATTGTATTTACTGTAAGCCCCACACATTGTATTTGCTGTAAACCCCACACATTGTATTTTACTGTAAGCCCCACACATTGTATTTTACTGTAAGCCCCACACAGTGTATTTTACTGTAAGCCACACACATTGTATTTTACTGTAAGCTCCACACATTGTATTTGCTGTAATCCACACACATTGTATTTGCTGTAAGCCACACACATTGTATTTTACTGTAAGCCCCACACAGTGTATTTGCTGTAAGCCACACACATTGTATTTGCTGTAAGCCACACACATTGTATTTTACTGTAAGCCCCACACAGTGTATTTGCTGTAAGCCCCACACAGTGTATTTTACTGTAAGCCCAACACATTGTATTTTACTGTAAGCTCCAAACATTGTATTTTACTCTAAGCCCCACACAGTGTATTTTAATGTAAGCCCCACACATTGTATTATACTGTAAGCCACACACATTGTATTTTACTGTAAGCCACACACATTGTATTTTACTGTTAGCTCCACACATTGTATTTTACTCTAAGCCACACACAGTGTATTTTACTGTAAGCCCCACACATTGTATTTTACTGTAAGCCACACACATTGTATTTTACTGTAAGCCACACACATTGTATTTTACTGTAAGCTCCGCACATTGTATTTTACTGTAAGCTCCACACATTGTATTTTACTCTAAGCCACACACAGTGTATTTTACTGTAAGCCCCACACATTGTATTTTACTGTAAGCCACACACATTGTATTTTACTGTAAGCCCCACACAGTGTATTTTACTGTAAGCCCCACACATTGTATTTTACTGTAAGCCCAACACATTGTATTTTACTGTAAGCCCCACACATTGTATTTGCTGTAAGCCCCACACATTGTATTTTACTGTAAGCCCCACACATTGTATTTTACTGTAAGCCCCACACATTGTATTTGCTGTAAATCCCACACATTGTATTTTACTGTAAGCCCCACACATTGTATTTGCTGTAAGCCCCACACAGTGTATTTTACTGTAAGCCCCACACAGTGTATTTTACTGTAAGCCCCACACATTGTAATTTACTGCAAGCCCCACACGTTGTATTTGCTGTAAGCCCCACACATTGTATTTTACTGTAAGCCCCACACATTGTATTTTACAGTAAGCCCCACACATTGTATTTTACTGTAAGCTCCACACATTGTTTTTGCTGTAAGCCCCACACATTGTATTTTACTGTAAGCCCCACACATTGTATTTTACTGTAAGCCACAAACATTGTATTTTACTGTAAGCCCCACACAGTGTATTTGCTGTAAATCCCACACATTGTATTTTACTTTAAGCCCCACACATTGTATTTTACTGTAAGCTCCACACATTGTATTTTACTGTAAGCCCCACACATTGTATTTGCTGTAAGCCCCACACATTGTATTTTACTATAAGCCCCACACATTGTATTTGTTGTAAATCCCACACATTGTATTTTACTGTAAGCCCAACACATTGTATTTTACTGTAAGCCCAACAGATTGTATTTTACTGTAAGCCACACACATTCTATTTTACTGTAAGCCCCACACATTCTATTTTACTGTAAGCCCCACACATTGTATTTTACTGTAAGCTCCACACATTGTATTTTACTGTAAGCTCCACACATTGTATTTTACTGTAGGCCCCACACATTGTATTTGCTGTAAGCCCCACACATTGTATTTTACTGTAAGCCCCACACAGTGTATTTTACTATAAGCCCCACACATTTTATATTACTGTAAGCCCCACACATTGTATTTGCTGTAAGCCCCACACATTGTATTTGCTGTAAGCCACACACATTGTATTTTACTGTAAGCCCCACACAGTGTATTTGCTGTAAGCCACACACATTGTATTTGCTGTAAGTCACACACATTGTATTTTACTGTAAGGCCCACACAGTGTATTTGCTGTAAGCCCCACACAGTGTATTTTACTGTAAGCCACACACATTGTATTTTACTGTAAGCTCCACACATTGTATTTTACTCTAAGCCCCACACAGTGTATTTTACTGTAAGCCCCACACATTGTATTTTACTGTAAGCCACACACATTGTATTTTACTGTAAGCCACACACATTGTATTTTACTGTAAGCTCCACACATTGTATTATACTCTAAACCACACACAGTGTATTTTACTGTTAGCCCCACACATTGTATTTTACTGTAAGCCACACACATTGTATTTTACTGTAAGCTCCACACATTGTATTTTACTGTAAGCTCCACACATTGTATTTTACTGTAAGCCACACACATTGTATTTTACTGTAAGCCCCACACATTGTATTTGCTGTAAATCCCACACATTGTATTTTACTGTAAGCCCCATACATTGTATTTGCTGTAAGCCCCACACATTGTATTTTACTGTAAGCCCCACACAGTGTATTTTACTGTAAGCCCCACACATTGTATTTTACTGTAAGCCCCACACATTGGATTTGCTGTAAGCCCCACACAGTGTATTTTACTGTAAGCCCCACACATTGTGATTTACTGTAAGCCCCACACATTGTATTTGCTGTAAGCCCCACACATTGTATTTTACTGTAAGCCCCACACATTATATTTTACTGTAAGCCCCACACATTGTATTTTACTGTAAGCCCCACACAGTGTATTTTACTGTAAGCCCCACACATTGTATTTTACTGTAAGCCCCACACATTGTATTTGCTGTAAGCCCCACACATTGTATTTTACTGTAAGCCCCACAAATTGTATTTTACTGTAAGCCCCACACATTGTATTTGCTGTAAGCCCCACACATTGTATTTTACTGTAAGCCCCACACATTGTATTTTACTGTAATCCCCACACATTGTATTTTACTGTAAGCCCCACACATTGTATTTTACTGTAAGCCACACACATTGTATTTAACTGTAAGCCCCACTCATTGTATTTGCTGTAAGCCACACACTTTGTATTTGCTGTAAGCCACACACATTGTATTTTACTGTAAGTCACACACATTATATTTTCCTGTAAGCCACACACATTGTATTTGCTGTAAGCCACACACATTGTATTTGCTGTAAGCCCCACACATTGTATTTTACTGTAAGCCCCACACATTGTATTTGCTGTAAGCCCCACACATTGTATTTTACTGTAAGCCCCACACATTGTATTTTACTGTAAGCCCCACACATTGTATTTGCTGTAAGCCACACACATTGTATTTGCTGTAAGCCACACACATTGTATTTTACTGTAAGCCACACATTGTATTTTACTGTAATCCACACACATTGTATTTGCTGTAAACCACACACATTGCATTTGCTGTAAGCCACACACATTGTATTTTACTGTAAGCCACACACATTGTATTTACTGTAAGCCACACACATTGTATTTGTTGTAAGCCACACACATTGTCTGGACGTATTACAGCCAATTTAATATCTTAGGCTATTAATTAGTATACACAAGAATTTAAGGATACAATTAATTCCATCCTAATATTGATGTATTATAATATTGTCTTTTGGTGCTTAGATAGCCATGTCTACTCTAAATTCTCGAAAGTTGATAGTGTTGTGATGGACACTGTGTTTATGTAAAGTCACTATGTGATATTGAAAAGCATGTTCTATCTCATCTTTATTATTTATAAAAAGCTTTTTTATTCCTGAACCTTTGGTCTTTTTGATATAACACACATGGTGTTACATTATATTGAATACACTGTGTAGATGGGGCACTTAAACATTAGATTCTTGTCCTTGAGTAATATGGTATTATAGCGATAGGTGTATTTGACATTAGCCAGGATGTCATGCCAGATATCCAACATTTGCACAGAATTTTGATTGCGTGAAACACATGAAAATTCAACTTGTATCAAATTTAACACATGTCAAATTGGAATCAAAGTCAAAAGTCTGCACATGTGAACGTTTTATTATTTTGTCCTAGGCTCACAAGATAAACAAAATGCTATGGAAACAGTATTGCCAGGCAAAAATGTGTTAATTTGTTCATCCTAGATGTATGTGTGTTTTCTTAATTTTCTTTTGTAAATGACCCATTTAAAAGAAAAAGATGGGTTTCTTTAATTTTAGACTTTGCCTCACAGATTCATTTTATTGTCTCACAGATTCATTTTTATTATTTTTATTGATAATCAATTTAGCTAGTGGACCAGTCTGTATGTCTAAAGAAAATGACACCAGATACATGTACTAAGGAAAATGGGTGTGTGGATGAAAATTCTTAGAGCATATGGTCTTTATAAACCTCAAAATCTGTCTGATTAGAAAATGGACTAATCAAAAATTGCTTGATCAATTTGTTAAGAAGACTATGAAAGGGATGCAATGTAGCACTTGCATAAAGCATGAAGATGAACAGATATGATCATTCAGTTTATCAAATATGTGATCTGTGGATCTGTCAAGCAGATTTGATCAATATATGAATTTAACAAGAGGTATGAACAACATACACATATTGATGAATGAAATATTATAAACAATTAGTCAGTGTATATTGACAGCACAAATGAGGTTGCACAAACCCTCAGAGTTCAACAACTTCTTATAAACAGCTAAAACCAGAATAACTTGAGCTGTGTAAAACATAAGACACATTAAAATACGAGTACAATGATCTGAATGAATATTCTTTATTAGGACTAAATTATTTTATGAAGCATTTATTAGCCCTTTCATTACTGTAGACTGGTTTTCCGTTCATGGAAAAGTACGTAAACCCTATGGACTGCTTTACCAGTCTGGGGTAGTGTGCTTTTTTTTGTATAACAGTATCAATTGTACAACCCCAGGTGGGCTGAGCTTAAAGTGTAGGGAACCCTGCATTCAGAAATAAACAACAACACTAGCTGTGATTGGTGCATTATGTAAGAGTTGTACTTTCTGTTAGACTTTAAAAATGTGAAGCCTCTTGGCGACATGTGAGATTAAGTCAATTCATATCTAAATCATAATTTATATTTTTTTATGATTTTTGTAAAAAAATATGTGGGACACCTGGGTAAATCTGGGTCTGTTGTGACTAGATAACACTTAGCCCTGTCTAGTTCCAGCAGAGTTATCTCTCTTAAATGCAATAGAGTACCTGGTTTTGTCCTTGTCAATTTGACAATTTAAGTTTGTTCTCTGTGACAGTGTGTGACATGCATGCTGAAGTAGGGTAGAAAGTATATTTATTTCACAAAACATTAGCATTAAGGTCTATGGAAAAACAATTGGTACCATGATAGCTGTTAAGTCATAGTACCAGACTGCATTCATTTTGAGATACCTCTAATAACTTCGTTCTTGTAGTGTAGATATTACTTTTGGATCATCTCATGAGTTAAGCTTGAACATAACTTGAAATCTCAAGGCAAGAAGGCACTTATTGAGTGTCTTTTCCGAATGATGAATTTCTAATTAAAGCGGTAGAGTTCGAAGCAAGAAGAGAATGAATGTCAGATTATGAATTATCAAAATATTTTGCTGTTGTGACCTAATACAGTTGACTGAAAAAGAGAGAAAAAACATCTGGAGATGCATTTGAATGTACTTGTGCATGACAGTGATGACGATGAAGAGGAATTTGAAGGCTTTGAACAAGAGGAAGTATGAAATCCACGTATTTTTTTTTATGGACAAACTGAAGGGATTTATTTCAGGTTTCTGGGAGAGATGGACCAACTGAAGTGTTAGATGGCTCCCGAAAAGCTTTGGAATACATTTACATATTTGCAGTATTTGAATATTTACATATCTGAATATTGATTCCATAAAGTGGACTGCGTTCTGACAAGACCTTTTCATATTTGTGACAATACAGGTACAATTATGACTGCTGGTACATATTTATGTTCACTCGCTGATGAATGAAGAAACATGCCATCAGTGAGTGAATATAAATCAGTATTTCTAAATTTTCAAGATTAAAAATAATACAGGGAATGCTGCATGGTAATGAAACCCATCTACATTTCTGAGACAGAATTTGGACTGTAAGTATTGATTTATGTCTACCTATGCACAAGACACCCTGCCATCAATGAGTAGACATAAATCAGTATTTTCAAATTGCCAGTGTCCTGTAATTGACCACATGAGTCTGACATTTTATCAATAAAGTACGGTGAAATCTCTGACAAGACGAATTACTCTTACCGGTAATATAAATAAACACAAGGAGTGCAAGTGTGACCGCAACCCTTCGCTCGATTCGACTTTTTCTCACAAGTTTTTTTATTGCTTTAGAATTGCAAGAAGTTTATTTATATTACCGATAAGGGTATTTCATGTTGTCAGAGATTTCGCCATTCTTTATTGATTAAATGTCAAACTCCTGTGATGTGATAACGAAATCCATTTACATTTATTCATACATGTATACATACATGCCAACCATTACGCTTTTGGTGTAATCATTACCCTTTTTTTCCACAAAATTACATGTAAACTTATATGTAGTATGCTTTTTTGGGATATCCACATTTCAGAATTATGTTTTCTCATTTTTATTAACATTCCATTAATTCCACAGACTGTATTTTAGAAAAGACTGCTTCTACATAGCTACAATATAAGAGCCCGCATGTTTGTGGACTTCCTTTGGAGGCAGGGGGGGGGGGCAGGAGGGAAGCATCAGACACATGCCCCCTTCCATTTAAAGCAAATTTGAAAAAAAGCTTTTATGTGTGTGTGTTCTCCCTGAAATGTAGTT
Organism: Unio delphinus; assembly: GCA_029339505.1. Classification (NCBI taxonomy): domain Eukaryota; kingdom Metazoa; phylum Mollusca; class Bivalvia; order Unionida; family Unionidae; genus Unio; species Unio delphinus. Next base: position 11,022,391 of record JAQISU010000035.1, on the reverse strand, counting down.
ATGTGTTTTTTACTTTTCCATTTAAGTTTTTATTTAAATTAATTTTTTTTCCATCGGGACTATATAAGTTTTTGAAAGGGATATTTATAGTTGTTATATTCTCTAATGTATCTATAAGAAAGTTTGTCCAAGGTAGGTTTTATTTACCTGCCTCTGGAGTCTCTTTCTTAATTTTTAGTGTTTGACCTTGGCTAGAGGTTATCTGTATCCTGTGTTTGCTATCTGTGTCAATGCTATTTGTATGTTATATATATATATATATATATATATATATATATATATATATATATATATATATATATATATATATATATATATTCCATTGTTTCTTTGTGAGGATAGCCATTTTATATAAAAATTTCCCCGATTCAGTGATATCGACCTCCGTGGACTTCATGCACTCTTCTAGCAGCATCATGTTCTATTTATAGCAAACCTGGTTCTACTTTTGACCTCGAATTCTATTTATAGCATCTAGTATGGCTTAGTGAGGAGAGAACATACTGGTTTCTAATTTTAATCTTTACATGCAGATTCTTTTTTCTAATTCATATTTACTGCTGAACCGGTCTAAAATGTATTTGGTGCTAAAAAATATATTTTATTTTAGTTGATGCATATATGAGGGCAAAAATATCTCCTTTCGAAAATTTCACAGATGGATTAGAGAAAGGAGGGAAACACAGGAAAACCCCCAACAGAATCCTCTAAATACGAAGACACATGTCCAGCATCACATGGCATCTATTTCAGGCAGTGGAAATTGTTTTAATATTTAGCGCTAAACGTCTTACAATGGATTCTAGTCGATGTGTGTGTCAAGCTAAAAGTGCTATGTATGAAAACTTGAAACACTAAAGGATGTTAAAAGACAAGAGGGGAAAATAAATAATTATTTATTGAAATTTTAGCATGTTATATTGGATTATGCTTTTTCTGCCTGGATTCTGCTTTTTGATCACTTGGATTATGTTTTTTCCTCGTCAGGGGTTGGCATCTATGTGTATATAAGTATGCACTTTTGTAGACAATTCTGTGATAGTAAATGCGTGTAAATTGTATTACTGTATCTTGCATACATGTTTGTACAGTGGTTTACAAAATGCCATGGTGCAAAATTTCTGTGACATAGAGTACATGTATGTAATTCTTATAGTTGTATCTGGCATACAAATTCTGTAAAATGGTTTACAAAATGCAATGATGCAATTTGTATGCAGATTTTATGTTCCTTTTTACTACTCATTTTTCCACAAGTTTTCTTAAAATGTCAAATTGAAATACACCAATTCACTTTAACATTTTTGTCAGTAAAAGGACATCTTTATTTCTTATTATGCTAATGTAGTATGTATGTAGTGTGGTTTATAATAAAACATGTACAGTACTCGAATCCATGTTATAATCTTAGAATGCACTGGGAAGCTCATTACCATGAAAATAGAGAATTGGGATATTTGGTGGGTTGGGTAGGGAGTTTAAAATTTTTTTATGTCTCAGCTTTTATAGAGAAACAAATCTATATCTGTAATGCTTTCTGCACATTATGGAATAACATAGACCTGAAAATTTTACTTACCTTTATTGCTTTTTGTTCCAGAGAGCTAAGAAAATTAAAAAATTATATATTTATTAGTAAGCATAAAATTCATTAAGTTGTATAAATAATTTTTCTTAAGCACATGCTTTATTTACTATATTATGTGCAAGTAGCAGAAAATGTTATTTGCCAGGAAAATTTCAAATTTATCTTGGACTGTCAGATAAGTTTTCATTTCACTCGCTTTGGCACATTACATGTAGCAATGTGGTCACGTGTTAATATTATGTGCATGTCCTAATTACTTCTAAGTATTGTATAAATTTCAGATCTTGGTTAAAGAGTTCACAATAACACTTAATGATGAAAACACTGTAAGAATTGCATCTCTTGAAGCACAAATGGACGAGGAAAGAAAATTGCTTCAAAAGCTACAAAATGATTCCACTTCTCAGGGCCAGACTATACAAGCAACCATTGAAAAGATTGAAAAGGTATGCTGAACCTATAAGAATTATCATATAGCAGATCTCCTTCTATTTGCGTTATGAGTTCGGAGGGGTGGGGGTGATGTGACCCCCCCCCCTCCCGACATGTGGGCACTCATCAGTCATTGTATATTCTCACCAACAATTCATTTTAAGAAAAACAAAATGGCACTGAGGTATTTTCGTTCCTTTTTGCAAACGTAAATCTTCTTAGTAGAAATTTTATGTCCAATAATATAATGGATGTTTCCGAAAAGCAAAGAGAAATATGTACAAAAAATTATGATTCATTGAAATAATAATTATTTTCATAACTGGATTGTATACAAAAAATTAAAGGGTACAAAAATACATGAAATATAGTATATTGTGATTATAATATTTCAATATTCAATTGACTGAAAGATGAATGAAATTATTTTAATGCATGTTGGACATATCCCAAAATGTGATGCTTTCATTTGTCTGCAGCCACTGCAGTACATGCATTCAATTATTCCAAGATTCTGTAATTGTTAGCAAGCTATAGGAAATTCCAAATTGCACCCAAACCAAAATGCATGCTTTCCACAAGCTTGCAGCAAGCTAGTTGAAGTTGCACAAGCTATTAAGGTTGCTTGCGCAAGCTTGCAAAAGGAATTTTTCCAAGTCTGCAAGCTTGCGCAAGCTTGCAAAAGGAAATTCTCAAAGTCTGCAAGCTTACTGTAAAATCTCAAGCTTACACAAATTAAGCTAGCTTGCAAAAAGAATTTTTCCAAGTCTGCAAGCTTGGAAAACGTAAAATTCAAGCTTCCTAGATTGCAACAAATGAAGGAGTGCAGCTGCAGTCATTCATCAAACAGCAGCACAGTGGATAAACTTTAACATAGAACATAATTTGTCCACATTGTTTTACACCATTAAATAAAAAAAGAACAGAGCAAGAATTTCTTGAATGTGTGTTATAATTTACACTGTGATAAAGGATTCCATTTAGTGAAATCCGGTAAAATACATAGCATTTACCGATTGCAAAGTTATTTACAGACTGACTATATGCAGTCAGTAATAAATGCTCCGATCAGTTAATGTAAGTGTGTGATCATAACAGACCTATCACATATAAGTATTTCTTGACTTTCATTGCATAAATTCTACATATTCACTGTCAGTAATAATGCAGCTTTCCTGCAGAAAGTATTGTGGGGCATTTAGATCTGTTTATAGCAATGATGACTCTGTAGGTCACATACCAGTATATACAGTAGTTAAGAATACTCTATCAATATCCCATAATATGTTAATTCAAGACATTTGACAATTAATGAGTTATAGTTAAGTCCACATTTTTGTGATTAGAAGTATCCTATGGCTGTCAGTATAAGATGGGGAAAATAGAGGATGCTGCAATTATGAGCTAACAGATTAAGCCCAAACATTCACATGAAAATGTAGATCTCTATTTAACATTGAACAAGTTACAAGTGTATGTAACTTCACGATTAGAACAAAAGGTTTGTCAACTTGAAAACAAAACGAGTGCAGCCTTTACACACAAGTTCTTATTGTGCCGTGTTCACTGACAGAAAACGTATGCAGTGTCACTTGTAAATTGGATTTAATTTAAGGAAAAGGAAAATACAAATTGAATCAAAAGAGTTCCCATCAAACTGATAAATGCAACCAAGTACAATTACATGTATGAATACAAGTACAATTTGTTAGGGCATGCATGATGATGGTAGCATGTGTGTGTGTGTGTGTGATTAGGATTTTAACGGAACTTTAACAATTTATCAGTCATATCGCTATGATGTCTGCAGTGAGGCAATTTATAGTGATGTCTAGCACTGGAGCATCATGCCGCAGACATGTAGCATAATGTCCCACCCAGTCACATTATCCTGACATCAGGCCGACCAGTCCAAACACTAACCTTAATGCTGAGTGCCAATCAAGGCAGCTGTTAGTACCATTTTTGTAAGTGTTTGGTATGACTAAACTGGGGATAGAACCCTCTGACACTTCCGGCATGGACGCTCTAACCACTAGGCCACCGATGTGACCAAACACAAATATGAATACAAGTACAATTTGTTAGGACTTGCGTGATGATGGAAGCAGTATACCTACTGGTAAACATCCACATTAAATAACATTGAAGGAGACATCACTTTGCGGTGGTTAATATCACATTTATCCATTAAAAAAATCCAAATTAATGTAGATAATGCATACCATCTTGAAACCAAGTAACATTGTATACAATATATGTATTTCTGAATGGGGAACAGTGGCATGAAAATGCATCTGAATTGACTTATTATATACTGCAAAGATCTTGAGTTTTCATTATTCACGCTGGATTTATAAATTGTTTTGTACTTAAAAGAATGTATATTGTTTTAACTTTTTGTCCTTGTTTGAATGAAGTGTCAAGAACATTTTCCAAATGATTGGTTCAGAATGTTGTCAATTCAATGGCTTTATATATTGTCAGATTGTTTTTTCGTTATTATCTGGAACCTTTCCTTTAATTATTACACCAAGTCCATCAAAGTGTTCTTTTCCATGACTAGTTTCAAAGTAATTTTGTGTCGCATTGAGGAACATTGAGCCTGTAAGCTGTAAAGATGTGTTCACATTTGTATTGGTCAAAGCATCCATCTGTCCACTGATGTATGATATTCACTTGGACATCTGCCCACTGATGTATGATATTGACTTGGACATCTGTCCAAGATCCTTTATAGCAGCCATCTCAAATTTAAATTTTGATACCAGTAATATGACACCTGTCACTTCACTATAGGAGAAAATGAAGAATATTTTATCATCCCAGTAGAGTGATCCAGAATATTCCACCCCTTAGCAGTGATCTGCGCATGTATTGCTCATCCTCGTTTTTCAGTCACAATGTTGAAATGTTCAAGATCATTACATCAAGAAGACCAGTTTTTTTTATTGCATTTCTGACCTGAAACATAGCATTGCTTCCTTTTTCACATTTAATCTTAGTGAAAACACCCAAGTAAGGTGTTTTCTTGCTGAAATGACTAGATTAGCATAGTCTTTATCCATGCTTTTACCCTGTTATTTACAAACATGTTTTTTTTTTCATAAAGAAATCTGCATTGCAGTATCTTTTTATCAGGATCAATGTATAAGCAAAATGTGAGTAGATGTGGTCACATGAAATCACTCTAGGACATGTCACCACAAGATTATCGTGTGCATCAATGAGATCTGGGATCTCAGAACAGGCATGTGGGAGAAGTTATCCTCATCTACAGTTTTTCTTTCTGCATATGATTCACCTGATCAGTCTCTTTCAAGGGACTGGGCACAGGTCTTCCTAGACCCAGGAATATGGAGATAGAGATTGGGCTAAGTCCCCTCCTAAATCCAGACTACAGGGGACTGGGAATGGTCTGCTAGATACCAGATTATAGTAGGAGAATCAGATTGGCATAACACTCATCTGTATTATCCATATGGGATGTCAGGTCTTTAGTCAAAAGGGAGCAAATGACCTTTGCCAGACATTTGATACATGGTAGTAAGGTGTGACTGCACGCCATTGATATAAAGTATCTTATAAGCTAGGTTGTTAAAGTGGGAGATAAAACTTTCTACCCCAAGGCACTAAAGACAGTGGGATCTCAAATCCACCATTGGTGTCCACTTCAACAAACAATCTGTTAGCTCCATGGGAGGAGTTACCAATTCAGGTTCCTCCTTCCCCCAAATTTCCCCATGAAACAGAGACATATGGTTACATAGACCTGCTTTACAGGTCTCTCTGGTAACAAGGCACCGTGCACTGATCATAAACTCTGGTCTCCGGTCACAGGTTTTTTTAAAAAAAAATCCCAGACTGAGTTAGGGACAGGGATTTGCGTTTTGTCATATCCCAGTTTGGAGAGGAACTTGACATATTCTGGTGCAACTCGGACATGGAATTGGGTCGGATCCCCCTGCCTATCACTTTTTTTATTATTATTATTATTATTATTATTATTATTATTATTATTATTATTATTATTCCCTTATAAACCCTAGGATAGGATGTGAGGTCACCCATTCATGGTAAGTGACTTTCCATTCCCACATATGGTGCAATGGATGACTGTGCTCTGAGGACCAGATGGCTTTCACAGAGCAGTGTGGACACTGTGGCCTGAGACCATCTTTGTCTGCTTTTGGCCAGCAAAAGCAAAAGAGAGATACACATTTTTACCATCTGTGCACTCTAGAAGTAAGTTTAGTGGAACAGCATTGCCCCTATTAAGGAGCACAGAGAAGAATTTAGCCCAATATCTAAGTCTCCCCCCTCCGCCCATGATGTAGGCACCTGAGCACAAAAATACTTGCATCTTGGTTTTTTCTTTGGATGCTTGTAATATTAAGATGTGATGAATTAGATTGTAGAAAATTGCTTTCATGTTTAATTATGTTCTTTGGCAAGTATTATTCTATTTTTCTTTTAAATTGATTGAATAAGTAAGTCCTAGAATCCTAATTTCCTTTCATTATTCAGCTTGAAATAATTGGTTAATTGCACTTCCTTATGAACACAGATTATAACTGTCCCATCAGCAGTATAGGTACAAGGGTCAGGTTGATAGCCCCATGTGGTGACACTCATCTTACTTCCCTTAACAGCGTCATGAACATCCATGCCTTGACCTTAAAGCAGTTCAGATGTGACAGGTCATGAACCTGCCCATGTAGAACAAAATACAAAGGAGAGGCAGGTTTGTCAACAGCAGACACTCTAGAAGGAGAAGAAATGTTCCCATCCCCCTAAAAGTCTGTGTGCAGTTGTGGGATATGGATACCCATATTCTCCAGGCTCTCTGTCACCAGAGACTCGGGATTAAGAAGTATTGAGGGACTTGAAGAAGTTGTCATCTCCATTTGAATCCACTTTCTACCTCCTACCTGTTCCTGTAGCAGAGAGGAATCAAGAGAAATTGTCTTTGTTCATGTACCTTTTGTACTGAATTGGTGTTCCAAACCTTCAGGTTTAGAGGACAAGGAATCCTCTCTATACTGGAGGGACTGGAGGTGGTGTAAGATTGACAGATCTTCTTTAACTCTCTGTTCACATAGTAACTTCACTGATTATCATGACCTTGTACTGTACTTGTGTACATGTAAAGGTCTTACTAAATCACAGTAAGAGGGTTAGTGTTGTTTCATTTGAGATGGGGATGCTTAAGGTCTCGTTCCCTCCTGACATATCAGAACCTGAAAGACCGAGAGCACTGGTCATTCGCATCTGTTTATGGCACATCAAAATTGACTGCACCTCTGGGCCTTCCTCAAGTATAAAATATATTAAAGAATTCACTACAGTCCCAGAAGCAGCTCAATGCCAAGCCCACTTACCAATCTTTACTTGTATGAGGCAGACAGAAACATCCAGGGAGGAAACCTGAAATCTCTACCCCTGCCCAACTCAAAAGAGAATGGGGGTGGCTGCATGGGGATTCAGCCATTTCTGGTGATCTTAATAGGCATTTGACTGCCTTCTTTTAAAAGGTGTGGTCAGGCTGAACAGAAGATGCATGGGATCTTGCTGTAATAATGGAACGGTTCTGGTTTCATTTCTGAGAACATCATCCACATGCAAATATCACTATTTAAAATTGTCTCAATTTAGGGAATAGATGCATTCCTTTCTTTGATGGATGTAGCAAAGAGTGATAAATAACAAGTCTCCAGTTTTCTACTTCCACATTGTTCTGGCCTCCAAATGGACCAAAAGATTCACCTTATTGATCTTCTGCACTAAACACATTTCTGCAGGATTAAGCATTCAAGATTGAATCTCTAGCCTCAAGCAAGCATACCACAAGACCCACCAGCTAGGTAGTCTCAATGTACCTTCATATCACAAATTTGTTTCATCATGGGAAATATCTCTGGTTTGGCCTTGTCCATGAGGTTTTTTATTTTCAAACTCTGCTGTTTGTACTAACTCCAATCCCAGAGCTTGTACCAGGGTGATGGGTGTACCATGGTTACTTCTCACTAGAGGACTCTGGGATCCATATCTTCCAGTTTTGATGATGGCTTAATGTAAATGGCCTCAAAGAGCCTTCTTTCAAGATCTGTCTCAATGCTAGTCTACAGTGACCCAACTAAGACTAATTCTGCCCCTAGAGAAATTGGAGCTAGCCCCTTATCAGGTTTTGCTAATATGACGATGAATTTTCCTCTCCAACCTTCGGTATTGCCCTCCTTGTTCAACACTTTCTGGGCAAGAAAAATATTTTGGTGAACAGTTTCATGAGGAGGCTATATATTACGCTGGAATGTATACAAATGAATAACAGTTCAGATAAGATTGAGTGTGAGTTGGAATTATGAGTTTGTTGCACATGTTCTTGACTGAACAGTTAGCTCTCTTTAAGTCTCCCCAAACTCAGACCAGAGGGCATGGACAGTGGATGCCTTCAATCCAAGAAGGGATGAGCTTCACTTACACCTTCCCACCTTTTGAACTGATTTTGTAAGTGCTCCACAAAGTCAGGACTTCATTGCTTATAGCCAGTGTTATGTGATTCCAGCCATTGCGTTTATTGATCACTTTACCTTTGGTAGACCAGCCCAGGATATTCCTTTGAATGGACCTGCTCTTGCAGTTCAGGAAGTTACATTATTAAAATTAACATTACATTTTAAGTACAGTGGAATATTACAATAACACAATTTGGGTCCCAAAAATTGGATCGTTTTAATAGTGAGGTCATGTTAACGCTGGGTTTTACAATATTTTACTTTTTCGAGAACAACTCATTGGCACATGTACGCATGTCTAATGTATATGATAAATATGGTATCAACACCGTTTACTATTCTGCCATCATGGCACGCAGTTCATCCATAATGCATGTAATTCCATTGAAAAATTGCAGACAGATTAAATTTATTCAATAAATTTGTCCCAGATCATTGTCTGAATTCAACATCTAATATATAGCATGAACTGTGTATTAACACTGTTTACTTGCTGTTATCATACCCTCTAAGCTTGCAAGTAATCCATAATACATGCAATTCCATTGCAAACATTTCATACATATTTAAACTGTTCAATAATTTTGTCACAGATCAATGTGTCTGAATTCAATGGGAATAATTAACAGCAAAACTAGGTTAAGAAAGACCAAGCAAAGACAATGCACATGTATGGTTCATTACATTCCAGGGTCTATGAACAGTGTTTTTGTAGTAGAATAGAAACCGAGTGGGTTTTGGATTAAATAAATAACACAACACAATGTGTGAAAGATGGAAATTTATGAAATGAATTAATAAAGAAATATATATGGTGTATAAATACAATGATTCTCATGCGCTCTCAACATACGATTGATTCAATCACTCTTCACAGACATTCACACATTGAAAGTAAACAAAAAATATGAATTCAATATGAAATACAGATTCAAGAAACCTCGTAGACTGCAGATAAGTTTCAAATAATATTATGGACTGTAAGAGAGATTAACATAATATAATGTATGGACTACAGATTAAGATTCTAATAATCTCAAGGTATTCAAATGTGTTTCAAATAATGTTATGCACTGTAAGTGAGATTCATATAATCTCTTGGAATACAACTAAGATTCAAAATAATCTCGTGTAAATGAAAATGTACCCAATTGAAACAACATTTGGAACAAAAATATGCTTCTTCACATTAAACATATCATTGGTTTATACACTCAGCTAGCTGTTAACATAGAGTGAACACTTCTCATTGATTCTGAAAAATTCATATTTTAGTCAGAATGTCATTTCTTTCAAGGGACTCTTGTTTTTTTAAAATGTTTTGAAGTTTGTTTATATTTTGTGTAACTGTCATAATTTCCTACTGAAACAAACGTTTTCCCCATCAGCTGGGACTATTCCTAATAATGTTATGCACTGTGGATATTAATAAAACAACTTTGTATTTTGCCACTTCTCAGAATGGAGAGAGGGGCAGTCAGACATATGTAGCCTATGTACCTATTTCCTGTTTGTTTTTATTTAGATCCAAGAAAGCCTGGATAATGTTAGGGCACACCAAACAATGACAGATGAGGAAGTAAGCAAGCATATTTCAGATATGGAAGATAAATTTAATTCAGTTCAGGTTGATATTGAGCAGTTAAAAACAGATGTTGAGAACCTCAAAAGTGATAGAAAGGAAGACAAAAAAAATATTGAGAACCTCAAAAGTGATAGGAAGGAAGACAAAAAAGATATTGAGAACCTCAAAAGTGATAGGAAGGAAGACAAAAAAGATATTGAGAACCTCAAAAGTGATAGGAAGGAAGACAAAAAAGATATTGAGAACCTCAAAAGTGATAGAAAGGAAGACAAAAAAGATATTGAGAACCTCAAAAGTGATATGAAGGAAATTAAAAAAGCTCATGAGACATGCCAAAACCAAAACAGAGAAACAAAGACAACAGGTATGATTCCATCAGAATGCATAATTTATTGCAAAGTTTAGTTTTCTCAATATTCTAACACATTCCTCTGACAAGTTTTTGTTTCAGAAGAATTGTAGAGCACATTAACATATTAGCATGCTTGTCACTTGACTAATATTTATTTTGCATTTAAATTTGGAGTGTTTTAATATATCTTAAGGGGGTATGGTAAACCTTTCCATTGCACCACACTAGATTACATACCTACCTATCTTAAGCAGGGTATGGTAAACCTTTGCACCAAATTATTGAGCAAAGTTTGGATTTAGTAATAAACAAATGCATGAAGGTGCAAATTTTAAAGTGATGAATATGGTTTAAAATTGTACAGACACAATATTTTGTATGTGTTTGTCCATCGATGTCGATGAAGACCATTCAATGTCATCGATTCATTGAGGGTGGGTCCGGAGATGGCTGATCAGTCCGATCCGGGCCCAGAATAGTCTGTTGCAGTGGGGACATGGATGTGCAGGTTGTTGACTGTGAATTGCAGAACTGCTGTTCCTGGATTTGCGCAGATCACGTTTCTCAGCTGCGTCCACCAGTCTTTTGTGCTCAAAGGCTGCCGCACCGGCATTAACTTGACTGCGCCAAGCAGATCGATCAGCAGCGACACTCTCCCAGCTGTTAGGATCATGCCAGTCTGCTTGAGTACCTCTGTGTCCGGCACCCTGTTCTGCCATCTAATTTTCAATAGTTTTCTCAGGGAGCTCATGTGGAAGTGGTTCAGTTTCTTAACATGGCGGCTATACACAGTCCAGGTCTCGCAAGCATAGAGGAGGGTGGGGAGAACAACCGCTGCGTAGACTTTTAGTTTGGTTGCAAGCCTGATGCCTCTCCTGTCCCAGACATTAGAGCGGAGTCTGCCAAAAGCTACACTGGCTTTGGCAATCCTTGTGTTGACCTCGTCATCAATGTGAACTGCTTGTGAGAGAGTGCTGCCGAGGTATGTGAACCTGTCTACATTTCTGAGCTTTTGGCCATTGACAGTGATAGATGGTTGCAGGTAATCTTCTCCAGGGGCTGGCTGATGCAGAACTTCGTTCTTGCTGGTAGAGATGGTGAGTCCGAAGTTAGTGCACGCTGTGGAAAACAGGTCCATGTTCTGTTGCATGCCTGCCTCCGTGTTGGAATTGAGGGCGCAGTCATCTCCAAACAGGAGGTCGCGAATGTTCGCAATTTGGACTTTGGATTTGGTTTGAAGCCGCCTCAGGTTGAATAACTTCCCATCCATACGGTAACAGAGACCTACTCCCACATTACTGTCCTTGAAAGCATCCATCAACATTGCGGAGAACATGAGGCTGAAGAGAGTGGGGGCTAAAATGCATCCTTGTTTCACACCATTCGTGACTGCAAAGGGTTCGGAGTAGTTGCCCTGGTCCTGAACTCTGGCAAGCATGCCGTCATTAAAATGCCTCACCATTTCAATGAAGACCTCTGGACATCCAAATTTGGCCATAATTTTCCAAAGGCCTTCCCTGCTGACAGTGTCGAATGCCTTAGGCAGGTCTACGAAGGTGGTGTATAGTTTAACATTTTGCTCAAGACACTTTTCTTGCAACTGCCTGGCAGCAAAGATCATGTCAATGGTGCCTCTCTCCTTTCTAAAGCCACACTGACTTTCTAGTAGTAGGCCATGATCAAGGTGCTCTGTGAGTCTGTTCAGCAGTAGCCTGGCTAGGATCTTACCTGCGATGCAGAGTAGAGCAATTCCTCTATGGTTGTCGCAGGATTGGCGATTGCCTTTGCGTTTGTAAATATGGACGATGTATGCATCTTTGAATTCAGTGGTATGCGTTTCTGCTTCCACATCCCACAGAACATCTCTGTTAGTCTTTCCACTAGCTTAGGCCCACCAGACTTGTAGATCTCAGCTGGGATGGAGTCTGCTCCTGGAGCTTTTCCACTAGACAGGAGCTCAATGGCTTTATGAGTTTCCATCACTGTTGGAGGGTCAGTCAGTCTCTCGTTGATCTCCACCTGTGGTAGACGGTTGATAGCTTCCTCATTGATGGAAGAGGGTCTGTTGAGGACACCGTCAAAGTGTTCCACCCAGCGTTCCAGTATCTTCTACTTCTTGGTTATCAGAGTGCTGCCATCTGTGCTCAATAGAGGGGCTGTGCCTGCTGTTACTGGGCCATAAACATCACGAAGAGCGCTATAGAAATTCTTCATGTCGTGTCTGTCGGCAAAGGATTGGATATCATCAGCCTTTCGGCTCAGCCATGTGTCCTGCATCTCGCGCAGTTTTTTCTGCACAGATTGGCAGACCCTGCTGAATGCATCTTTCTTTGCAGCGGACTTGGGGTCGATGGTGTACGCTCGATGGAGACGATGCTTCTCCTCTAGCAGGGACTGTATTTCTTCACAGTTCTCGTCAAACCAGTCTTGGTGCTTTCGCGCAGTTATGCCAAGGGTTTCAGATGCGGTAGAGTACACCAGATGTTTGAAGGTCGCCCAGCATTTCTCTACGTCGTTGGTGTCAGAGTATGTGGTTTCTAGCTGGCTTTTTATAGCTGCAGACAGAGCTTGCTCAGTGTTGCATAATTTCCAACCTGGAGATATTGAGCCGCTTTGGGACTTTGATTCCCTGTGGACGTCTGGGAGGTTTAATTCTGAGATTCATCTTGGAAATCAGTAGCCTGTGGTCTGTGCAGCACTCAGCACCACACATGGCTTTAGTCACCCGGACATCCTGCCTGTCAGTCCCACGTACTAAGATGTAGTCGATCATATGCCAATGCTTAGACCGTGGGTGCATCCAAGTTGTTTTATTAAGGTTCTGCAGACGGAATACAGTGTTTGTGATCAGAAGATCGTAAGTTGCACACAACCTCAAGAGAAGAAGTCCATTGCTGTTGCAGTTGCCAATGCCATGTCTACCAATAACTCCCTTCCACGAGATATGGTCCGCGCCAACTCTGGCGTTAAAATCACCAAGAATGATTAGTTTATTTGACTTTGGTACCGCAGCAATTTGGGCTTCCAGATCGTCGTAGAACTTGTCTTTGGCCTCCTCCGAGCTTGTCATGGTTGGTGCATAAGCACTAATGAGTGTGGCTTGCTTTTTTCCATGTAATGGTAGCCTCATTATTATTAATCTGTCAATAATCCCCTTTGGTAAGGTAGAGATCTTATTCACCAATCTCGACTTGACTGCGAAACCAACTCCAGCCTCAAGACGTTCATCAGTGCCACGTCCACTCCAGAAAAAGGTGTATCCAGCTCCAACTTCAGTCAGCTGGCCCTCGTCGGCCAAGCGAGTTTCACTCAGTGCTGCTATCTCAATCTTGTAGCGGGCAAGTTCTCTTGCAATCAGGGCAGTTCTTCTCTCCGGTCTGTCAGACTCTGCACGATCCAGTAGAGTGCGTATGTTCCACGCACCAAGAGTGAGTGGAACCTTTTGGGTTTTCTTTGTGTTTCGACCGCAAGAATGGGATTCCCTCCAGCCGCGGTAAGCTGGTCGGGGTGGTTGAAGCAGGCTTTTTTTGGGGCACCTTTTCTAGCCCCTTCCTCAGGCTATGGAGGTAAGCAGCGCTATCCTAAAAAGGTCTGCTTAGTCGCTCAGACGGCTACCGAGATCCATTTCTGCTTCAGGTCAATGGAAGACGACCCTATGGCCTGAGCCGCCTGCGTGCAGGTCCGCCACTACGGCTGCCAGTGCATCCACACCTGCCGCGTCGCAGCTCGCCCATCGCCCCAGGACTTGGAACAGATGATGATGATGATGACATGAATGACTTGCGCGTGAATTGGATTAAAGTGAGGGAGAGTTACGCTACGTCAGCCTCACTCTCTCGTCCAGGCTCCATTTTCTCCAGTGGCATGACATAGTCAAGACGGCCGGAATGGAGACTGGATGCAGTGGATGACCAAGGCGTCCTACGTGTCTTGCCGTGCTCTTAGCGCTCCACAACGCTTTGCTGGGTCCGTCTTTCTGCCCGTTGACCAGCTGGTGGTTCCTCCGCGCAGTCTGCCGGGTCCAGTCTTCACATGCGAGGGGTGACAATCCCTGACTCACCGAAGGTTTGAGACCTGCCGGTTACCCTCAACCTGGTTTAGCTGGCCAGTCGAAGCCGTTGCCCGTGGTGTGGCCACTGTGCATGCTACAGCTTCTTGGAGCCACAGGTGGGAGCTGGGTGCCAAGTGAGGACCAAAGGTGGACTAGCTACCCCCAAGAGGATACGACTGCTACTCCCACCAGAGGTGCTACCCCACGATGAGCACCCCTTACACCATTTTGTATAAAGAACATTTAAATAGCATGATTGGACATATGATCATAAATATCCAGATTTGTGTCAAAACATGATATAGCTGTGAAATTTATGTGCACAATTTCTAGAATAAAATGAATATGTCTAAATGGGTGACAGTAATAAGTTTGCTTAATATTTGTTTTACAAGTTTCATTTGAGTTCAACTATCATTATTTCCGATTATAGCTTTAAGATGTTAAGGGCACTGAAAGGCCTTCAGACTTGACTAAGAGATCTAATTTAAAGCAACCAACCATGATTACTAACTTCTGTAAAATTAGGTCATTGCCATTATCTGCAGGAAAATGAATTTTTAATGAGATGTGGAGATATTTGCATATAATATCCAAGTTGTAACAAAATATGAACATTTCCCTCAATAATTTGGAAAGATCTGGTGAATTCATTTAGTACACCACTTAAACCATTCATCTGAAGACATTTTTATCATTCTTATCAAAACAAAGGGAGAAAAGCAAACACAAATTAGTAATTGTTGTTGTAGGATTTAATACCATTTCTCAGCACACCATAGGCTATACATGGCAGCCAGTATTAATGATGGAGGAAGAAACCAGCAATATCCCCAGAAAGAACCACCGACCCACGAGAAGCTACTGGCAAGCTTTCTCACATATCTTCATTGGTCGAATCTGAGACTGGAACCCATGCAGACAGGTGGGATGGCAGCTATCTGTAATGAAGAGTGCTTTATACCGCTTGGCCACTCTGGGCCCCTCACAAATTAGTAACACACATAAAGTTCTATTAAAATAAGAAAATTTTCTGCAGCTGTGTAAATACTTTGAAAGCAACAATATTTTACATATATAAATTATATAATATCATGGAAAGCTCAACTAGACAGCTTGATAACTGCAGAACTAGATACTCTCAGGAGAAAGATGTTTTAAGAGTTTTTTCTCCCTGCAAATAACAAATTAAATTATTTATCGATCCATTTTGAGAAAGAAAGTCTAGGCCTAAAATGATCTTTTGCAACACTAGCGATAAAATGATCAGTAGTCAAAATATCCTCGCATGTTCTGACAAATATCTTCAGCAAGCACTGAATGAACCTCATGTTAATTCTCTTTGATCAAATCAGTTTTGTTTTATCTCTGCTCTGGCAAGACACTTATTTCTCCACCATGACAGCATTTTTACGAATCTATGCTCTTAAAATAAGTAACAGCAAAAAGTAAAGATAGTAAGCTTTGTAAAATTTAACAAATAATTTATTTCTCTAGAACACAAAGCGAAAAATGAAGAAAGAAAAGAGAACTTAAAAGTATTGGAAATTGATTCCAAATTTTAATTGAAGAATTAATAACAAAAGTCCAATCAATGAAAAGTTCTAAGGTAATCAATTCAAATTCTGATGAAATTCAAGATGGATGTCGATGATGTCTGTAATAACCTACAAAGTGTAGATAAGTCAACAGTAACTTGTTGAATCGCAGAAAATGCTATTCCAGTATTTAATTCTGTTTAAATTCCAGTTAATATCTTTGGCCAAGAATTAATTAAGATCACTTTTGTATATCCAGGGAAAGAATTACATGAATTCAAATAATTTGAAGATGGTTAAAATTCAACCCAAACTGGTCACAACATAATACAACTGAAAGTACCAGGTGTTAAAGCACAACTGATTAAATACTGACAGTCTCAAGATAATATAGTTCTCTGTTTGACCTCAAGTCAGAAATTTGCATTTTCTAAAAACAGCCATTACCTAATCGATGGAAAATAACTTCCTAGCATGATTTATTGAGCCTTGTTTATTTAAAACATATAAGCCTATAACATTACCTTTGGTTTCTTCAAAACCCTGACCCAAATCAACATGTTTACATAAATGAAATAATTAAAAAAGTAAATCAGGTTGAACAGAACTGAACTAAAATTTGGACAAGGTCAAGTCCAGTAAATAATAGTAGCAGTTTTTAAAAAAAAATTAATATAAAGCTAATAGACAAATACTTAAATTAAATATGCATCTCCATTGAGAACTTACACACAACGGGGTCTGAGATTGACTGTGCTATACACGAAGTGTAAGTTCTTGAGGGACCTATACAAAAAAAGCAATAAAGGGATCAACATAAGGGCAAAAGAGGAGGGTGGGTGGGTTGGAAGATTATAGTGTTGAATACTCAACTTTATAATTGTGCTAATATTAACTGTGAATAAACATCTCTTCAGAATGGTGCAGTTTGTTTATATTTTTCCTCATAGAGTAACATTAATTTTTGGATAAATTACAGTATATTGATGAGATCATCAAAAACATTATTCCATGTGGTTTCCGTTCGCTTAACATGTGTACGACTTCACACATTGTGTACTATGTAACTAATTTTTGTGTTGAATTGGATTGGATACATTCTACTTCTATTGTTAGATCCATATTAGACATTATTTTATACAAAAGATCAACTCTTTTCGAGAAACAATGTATATCGATCAATAAATAGACAGATTTGATTGCGGTTGAAGTAAAATAAAAAATAAAAAAACAAAGGTTAATCATTACCAACATGAATTTAATAGATCTACAAATTTTAAAAATTAGAACATGATAATACATGCCCTTTGTGATACGTTTGACATGTATCATTGGTAGGGACCACAAGAACTTATGCTAGTATTTGCATTCCTATGACTTTTTTCAATGATACAAAAGACATTCAAAGTGACAACACAACACGGGTCTCTTTTAATTGATTATTTGAATGCAATAAACATTAGGTTCTCACAGAAATACTCACGGGTTTTAATGTAGCGGTCGATTGAGTCTTATCATGTTTTCATAGAAAAGAATATGTTGCAATTATTATGTTTGCACTGAAATGGAAATAAAGGATTAGAATGTTACTTTCACATAGCAAGACATTTAATTGGTGTTTATTTCATTCTCTTTTGCCACCTGTTAGCATTTACCAGACGTTTTCATTGATCACTATTTCACCAAATTGTTTATTTACAATGTATCGATGACTATTTGTCAACAAATAAACCCTAACACAATGCAATATCTTACTTAGAACTTGCAAATTTTACAATATGGAATCTTATCTTTATGGGCATTAATCACCATATTTGATGATAAAACAAGAAATGAATGAATCTTTAACTTAACTATTCTTAACGTAATTTCTTAATTTTCAGCATATTTTAAAAGATATTTAAAATATTTTTTCTTTGGGAAAAATCAGGATCCATGCTGAACACCATATTATAAGTGGTTAGCAGGTTATTAGGCACGAGTTATTGAGGGAGTGTTGTATACATAACAGCATAGTCTCCTGTGATTTTATCTAATACATTGATGGATTGAAGCAGACTTCTGAAAATCGCACTTATCAAAAAACAGTTTTAATTCATGGATAAAAAGTATGATGATAAAATTTACAAAAGAAACATGAATGAATAAATTAAAAGATCAATACACCTATGATGCAGAAAGATGGATGGAAAGAAATAGAAAGAAAAAATACATAATTTTATTAGGTATAACCGGAAGGATAAATGGCTTCTTTGAAATTTAAGAAAGAAAGAAAAAAAACAAAGAAAGAAGACATACAAGATGAATAGCCTCATTTCTGTATTGTTAGCCTCACTGAGTGTATCTTATCTGTTGAATCTTGCACTCAAGACTGGATTCAACTGGAATAATCACGTTAAGGCTTTAGACCATTAATTAACATCTACAAAGCATGCATTGCCTTGTGACTCTTGTTGCAATGTATATCATAATTAAAACAAATATGGACTGTTTAATCAGCTGATAATGTTTTGTTTTTGTTTGCTTCTAGTAGGCTAAAAAGGGAGAATGAATGGTTGGAAACAATAATAGTTCCTTATTTCGGCATCTAGTATTTCTGGGTAGATTGTCCTCACTTTCAATAGATCTTATCAGTTCTTCACTGAGAAGGACAATTCTTTCATTAGATTTTAAATCTATGAAATTACACTATTTGTTCCTAACAATGCATGCAAACTAATGCATTTGCACAAAATGTAAATTAAAGTTTTATCTGATATCAGACCAGTTTAGTGATGTCATTGCATTATTTTGTCAATATATAATCAGAAGCTACCGGGTATGATTGTTTTTCAAAATGATGATTAAGACATCAGATAAGAGAAGTACATCTTGATAAAATAAAATTTACTGCAATATGGACAAAATTTGAACAGCTATGTGCAGGTTTATAATGTTCTTCAGATATCATTAGGCAAAGCTTGTGTATGAATATGTTCATAGACATTAACATTTAACTAGTGTGTATTTTTGTGTATTTTACTCAAGACTAAAGTCACAATTCAATACCATCACAAGATGGTACATTGCAAATTTAGTATTGGACATACCTCAGGTCAGTCTCTCTGGATATGCAATGACTCAAAATTACATACAGTTTATAAATCACTGAATTTGAAGGCCTTGAATTAAATTGGTTGTATTCTTTAAAAGTATTTGAATTTGTTTAAGCAGTCATAATTTTTCCCATTAATCCTTGTATTTATCGCCTGAAATACAAAATATTAAAGCTGAATAAAATATATCACTTTTTAAATTCAGAATTATTATAGTTGTGTAATTTTTTATACAAATAATGAATGAGTAATCAATTATAAAATTACAAAATTGGGTGGATCCAATGACGCATAACATAAGTGGTTACCAGATGGAGTAGCTTCCTTTTTCTGCAGTGGAGTGCAGAGTAGTTTCATGTTTTTTCTTCTACTTTCTGTACTTATATATTCCATGATAAACAAAGTAAAATATGAAAAACAAAACACTTCCAGGGAGACAAATTACTCCCTAAATTCTTTTGGGAGTCCTTACATATCAGCTATTTTATCATCAGTGAAAATGGGGAATGCATTGAACAAAATTGAGCAATACTTTTATCATATTTTATCTTTTTAGTTTGACATTTAGTTTTGATGTCTCTGTGCGGTCTGAAACTGACAGCCGATGAAAATTACTGATTCTGTGTTTGGGGGAACTTCACTTGAACACTAACGTTGCCTGTCATTGAAATAAAAAAAATCACTTCCACAGTATGTTTTTCTATAACATATATAAAAAAACTAAGTGAACGTTATGTACACAACTTATAAATCACTTTTCAAATTCAGAAAATGAAGATATAAATATACGTGGACGTTGAGTTCAAGGTGATAGGCAGAAGATCGTTGCCTAATTCATGCTTAGCTTGCTGGAAAATTCCAGGCATAGTTTTACCATTGATGAGATTGGATAGGTTTTTGAGCAAGTTGTGTAAAAAAAAGTTTTTCTTTTGTTTTGTAATATTATTAACAAAAATGCCTCTGGAAATCTTGTGATGCACAAGCATTGGTTGCCTGACGTGGTGTTAGGTAGGGGACTGACACAAACTACCATTATTCTGCTAAATGGTTTGAAAAATTCAGGAATAAGTTTCACATGAGCCTCAGGTACATGTATTTGACAAGTATGACAAGATCTGCAGTATTTATAAGCACAACTTTTAATTTTTGGCCAGTAACATTGATTCAAGATCTGATCCTTAAATGAGCAGCCAGTGTAGTTTCAAAATCTAAATAAAGAATTTCATATCTATACAATGAGCGTCGGGTATCATTCTGATCTGCAGTATTTATAAGCATGACTTTTAATTTTTGGCCAATTAGATTGATTCAAGATCTTGTGACCCTTAAATGACCAGCCAAAGGAGTTTCGAAAGCTAAATAAAGCATTTTCCATCTATACAATTTTGAAACTACCATTTTCTCATAAGTATCATATTTTTAACAATATATCAAACAGGAACTTCTGTGGCTTAAGTTTCACTAATGGTCCTCTGAAACAAAATGCAGATCTCAGGAGCTTTTTCCTGTTCGACAACAACTGATTGTCGTTTGTCACCCTTATTGAAAACAATATAATGAGTAGTTAAAACATGGCCACTATATTCAGTACCTTCTGATTGAGCCAAACAACTAGTAAAAGTGACCCCATAAAAAGTCGGACAGATACATGGGTCATCCAAAGGAATAATTTCCTGATCAACATCATTTCCAAAAGCTTTCTTTGCCATACCTCTAGTAACTCCGCAAGCTGGATATAAACCGGGACTTTCGTTATAAATATGATCAGCTTTCTGATTCGAACAAGGCTTGTCAGTTACAAGTATATTAACTACATCCTTATCTCCAGCTTGGTCATTCCCTAGTACTAAATGAATACCCACAATAGGTAAAGATAACACAGTTCTGACTGTCACGGTCCTGAAACTACTGGTACGTCTGATGACAAATTTACATAATGCAGAAGAACATTAAGAAAGCTGCACTCTGCTCCCTTACTAATGTTATGTATATTTGATTTAAATCATTTAATTTTGTTTGTCAGATTTAAATTTGACATTTTGGGTTTAAAATTCGTTAGTTGGGAGAGATTTTTCTAGAAATGGATGACCTATACACTCTACAAGTAAACAACAGATGTTAACCTCATTTTCTGACCTTGCTTCAGGGTGTAAACAATCTTCTAAAATGATTGGTTGTTTCCAAGGACATTAGAGCTTTATTTTAAAAATGATTGGTTGATTTCCAGGAGATCTTTCTACATCATTTTTGTATACGTGACTTTGCGAGCATGGGTTAGTTTTATGACCTTCGAGAAAATCACGTGACCTATTTTTGTTTATGAGAGAATCAGTATATAGCTGTGTTTTGGACGCTAACGGTTTAGTAGTTAGTCTGGGCTTTGGAATATGTATGTGTTATTGTTTGAGTGTAAATTATTCGTTTGGAATCAAGAGGAATTTATTGTGTGATTTATCTAGGAATTACTTGTGCTCATTTGGATTATTATTAAAACTAAAACTGACTTCATCACGTGACATCGTCGTCCATATTGGATTACATCCTTAAGATTTGAACCGGGAACTATTAGGATATTTATTTATCAGGACTCTTGCAATTCCCCTAGTGGATTATTTTGTGAATTCTATATTGGATTAATTTTTGGACTTGATTCTCTAAAACTGTAAGTTTATTTATTTTCTTTTATGAAAATATTTGTACTCGATAAATTGTTTGTTAATTTTTACAAGCTTGTTATTTTCACTTCTTTCTATGTTGCTGCTTATTTGAGCCTAAGCAAGTAACACTAAGAACATTCTCATTAGAAGAATTCTCAGAAGAAGGCATGGTACCTGATAATAAATGACCCTCAAAAGTTCCTCTGTCCCTTACAATTTTACTGGTGTTATGAATGGCAGAATCACAGATGAGTGATCTAGAACCCTAAAACATAAATAGTTCATCATTCTCCATAAAAATATCGGATGGGGGTTTACTTTACCCAATAAATGTATTCCTTTCAATATATGACTGTGGCCTTGACCATAGAAATGAGCATTTGGAGGAGGTCTGTCTTGATTTTCTTGCTAAATTTTCAATTTGTAGCAATCTGATAACATGTCCTTTTATCTTTCAATAGGTACACATAGTAATAGATAAGAACTTCTGATCAATCTTGTCAGAAACTTTATTTCTATAAGTTGTTCTAGTTTGAAATTTAGAAATGCTTGTATTAGACCGAAATAGTTTATTTTACCAGAAGACTGCTGAGAGGAAGACTAACTGACAATAAAAATGCATGAGTTAAGGAATACTCATCAGCATTTCTAGAGCTCTATTGATGTCTCTATGGATGCAGTTCTTGAACTCTTCCATTAATACAAGTCTTAGAATTTTGAAATCTTGAACAATATTGACAAAGTGCCGCATATCAAATATATGCTGTTGTTCTATTGCACATTGAACAAAAGTTTGTCTGGTTTCTTTTATACAGTTCCTAAACTTTTGTTAGTATGCCTCAGGTACCTATTTCATAACCCTTCAAAATGCATTCCTTAACCAGGTCATGTCAGCACTTTGTTTTGCTGAGAGGGATGTTGTTCATTCATTTATTTGACGAGGACTTCTCTAGTCATCTGAGGGTTGGAGTGGCTGGTTCTACTATGTGCTTGCGCAGGTCGCTGATGAGACCAACCCATGCACATAGTGTTTGTTTGCATCAAGGACAGGGGATGAGTGGACATCTTCAGAAGGGTTGATGGTACATGCTTTTCTGGCTTGCCTCCTCAGCTCAGCAGCTGCTAGACTCACAACTTGGAGACTTTGTGCACAGAGGAACACCAAGTGACTCAATCAATTGCTCCCAGGAATCAGGGTTTATGTTGAATGCCTTCAATGCTGCTTTCAGATTGTCTTTGAAGCATTTCTTCTGACCTCCATGGGATTGTTGTCATTGCTGTAGCTTGCCATATAAGAGTCTCTTAGGCAGCTTGTTGTCTGACATACATACAATATGTCCCACCCAGTGTAGCTGACATTGGATCAGGAAGGTGTGGATGCTGGAGAGACCTGCTTGGGCGAGTTTTTCAGTGTCAGGAACCTTGTCCTGCCACTTGATGTTGAAGATTTTCCTGAGCCTTATATGAAAGTGGTTCAGCTTCCTGGCGTGGCATTGGTAAACTGTCCACATTTTGCATGCATAAAGTATGGTGAGGAGCACAACTGCCCAATAGATCTTGGTTTGGTCTGGATGCTGATGCCTCTTCTATTCTAGATATTAGCATACATTCTGCCGAAAGTTGCACTGGCTCTGGCAATGGTTCACTTCATCATCAATAGTGACACTCTGTACAGTGTGCAGTCAAGGTAAGTGAAGCGGTTTACTAAATCTAGTTGTTGGCCCTTGATGATGAAGTTGGGCTCATCAGTTTTCAATTGAAGCCTCCCGAGATTAAGTAGTTTCCCATCTGTACAGTGCAGAGGTCTTGGAAACGCTTAATTACGCAAATTAGGACACAAATATTTTATCTGGGACTTGGTAAATCACCCATGCAGGAATCCTCCGTACGCAAGCAAAGTGCTGGGTGGCAAAATCAAAGATTTGCCAGTCCCACTTCAACAACCTGTTGACTGAGAATATGTTGAATACTTTATCATTTTTGCTGTGCTGATATTTACAATGAGATAATTATTCTGTGGTTACAATACATCCAGATGTGCCTACTGTATTTATAAGAATACATAAAAAAGAAGATGTTGCAAATGCTGGGCAGCATGTTCAAAGATGTCTCCTAACAACTTGGGTGAGAAAATGTGCTGAAATGTACAATGACTGAATTCAGAGACAGAAAGAGCTCGAGATGCACATGTGGTTATTATAAGAGTACACAAGACATTTAGCTGCCGTAGTTGTGTTCATTTCTGATTGTAACCAGATAAATAGTGCGTCCAACATCGAAATCAAGGCACACCAGGACTTGGGCAAAACGTTGTTGGTTTTTTATTTTTTTGCACATTTGGATAAGGTATTTGGGGGTTCAATGGCAAACTGACGGATTTTAATGCGATTCACAAAAGTGCTGGAGTTTTTAGAACTGACGGTTTGGATTGAATAGTAGCCGAGTGTCAGAACGTGTAATGAATGGCTTATTGTTTGGAATATGAAATTCCTTGGATTCACAAAACTGAGTCTCACCCTGATGGACTAGCAAGACTTACACCGCTGTCAGACTATTATTCTGCACATCTAAGGTCACCAATATTGGCGCAAACCCCATATTGCATTCAATTGACGACAATAAAATCTGCAATGCTTACCAAATGCAAGGCAACAGTTGTCACCAGTATATTATATTCGAAATAATACTAAGTTTGGACAAATGGGATATCACTCCTATGTTTTGGGATTTGTCAGCCTATTCTGCCAATGGCTTTGAAAAGATGTAATACATATGAATCGGGCTATGGAAATGGAATATATACTTTGGAGTCTTTGTGGCAGTTCTTCTAATCTGAAAAGTTCACCATTGTCTGGGATGGGAATGCAACTTTTGCTTGTGGGACTCCCATTATTACCAAAATGGGAATCCTGGACTCCTACTTTAAAAATCCTACCTCCAACCTCTCCATCTCTGTAAGCATTAGTCAGCATGGCTGAGTACAATAGACTGAACAGTGTCTGTGCCGGAACCCAACCCTGCTTAATGCCATTTGTTACAGAGAAAGGCTCAGATGTTTCTCCCTTTTCCTGGAGTCGTGCCTGTGTGCCATAGCAGAAATACTGCACCATGGATATACATTTTTTTGGTCATCTATACCTATCCATTACCTTCCACAGGTCTTCGCTGCTGACAGTATCGAAGTCCTTTGTGAAGTCGACATAGATGGAGAAAAGGGCGGTGTTTTGCTCTTGACATTTCACTTGTAGCTGCCTTGCAGCAGACACCATGTCAATGGTCCCATGTTTTTGGGGAATCCATAGTGGCTTTCTGGTCAAGGTGTGTAGTGAGGCGGTTCAGTAGGATCCTGGCAAGTATCTTTCCCACAAATGAAACTAAGGATATACTCCAGTGGTTGTTGCAGTCATGATGGTTCGCTTTGCGCTTATACAGGTGGATTATGGAAGCATCTTTGAAAGGAGAATTGTTTCTTGGTGCCACAGTATAACGAATTGGTGGAGTCTTTTTATCAGGGCTATATCCCCTGCCTTTCAGACATCTGCTGGGATGGAATCTGAACCAGGTGCTTTGCCACTGGAGAGCAGACGAATCACTTTCTGTGTCTCTAGCAAGGTTGGAGGGTCATACAGTGCTTCGTAGATGAGTAATTGTGGCAGACAGATGGCTTCATCATTGAT
This sequence comes from Unio delphinus, assembly GCA_029339505.1. Classification (NCBI taxonomy): domain Eukaryota; kingdom Metazoa; phylum Mollusca; class Bivalvia; order Unionida; family Unionidae; genus Unio; species Unio delphinus. The sequence continues at coordinate 10,996,901 of JAQISU010000035.1, read as the reverse complement.
GATTGAAGGGCAATTTAGGATGCTGTCAGAGTTCAGTCCAGCATGGAAGATTCCACACTTTTTCAGTAATTAGTGTGTTCCCGTCTGCGCTGACAAGGAGGAAGATCCAGAGGATGTAGGTTCATACACTTCTTTCAGGGCATTATAGAAGTTCAAAGTCTTCATATCATGCTGGTCTGCATAGCTCTGGATCTCATCAGCTTTGTTGCTCAGCCATGTGTCTCACATCTGATGGATCTTCTGCTGTACAGTTCTGCATATGTTGTCGTATGCATCTTTCTTAGAGGTGGACTTTGGGTTGTTGAAATAGGTTTAAAAGAGGTAGTTTTTCTCATCCAGCAACTGCTTGATCTCATCGCAGTTCTCATCAAACCAGTCATGATGCTTCCTGGTTGAGGGTACTAGGATTTCCGAAGCTGTGCTGTAGACCAGCTTTCTAAATGGTACCCAGTCGGTTTCCACATTCTGATTGTCAAGTGGGATGGATTTCAAATGTTCTTCCAGGGTATCCACAAGAGACAGTTTGGTACTGGTGGATTTCAGCTTGGTGATGTTTAGTCATTTAGGAGCCTTCTTTTCCTGTGGGCTGAATACGGATGTTGAGCTTTTAGCAGCAATTAGGAGATTTATACCAATCTGTGATATTGTTAGAAGAAAATTACAAGTGTGGCAAGAAGCTCAAGTTGATTTTGTACAGGAGCTGAGCAATTATTTCAACCCATTACTGGAAAAATATCTCAACAGGATGATGAACAAAAGATTTAATTAAGACCATTAATCAGACTGCACAAGCTGCAACTCGTACCGCAGATGCTATAGCTAGTATTATGAAAGAGCTGCAGGTAGAACTGGATGTTCTTGAACTAGATGTAGAGGTTTTTGAACCACAACCTCCTGGATATAAAAGAGGTGCCATGAGACTCCATGATGATATTGCTAGCAATATTCGATTGAAAAATTATCACAACGCATTTAGATTAGCTCATAATTTATTTTAAATCGACAAAAAACATTAAATTTTGATCAGTGACGTCGATTAGTATTTACCACACATAACAATATTACAAGATTGACTCCGAAATATGAGCAGAATTTGATGATTTCAAGAGTGATGTGAACAAGTTAATCATTGAAGATGAGACTCAATATTACCCCCGAGTAAAGGAATTACCAAATGCTGAATTAACAAAAACTCTTGAGGACTTGCCACCGGTTGTTTTATCTCTTAGCATCATAAGGGCGGCATCACCAGAAGAATTTTTTGTAGCAGAACTGATGGTAAAACCAGAGTTTATTAGAAAACTAAAACAGGAAGTGGTCTTATTAAAGAATGCCCTGCAAGTGTTGTGTGAGATATTGAACTACTTGAAGTGCTAATTGGTGGTATAGAAGCTGGAAATAACTCTCAAGAAATCACTAATGTGGTCGCTGATATTTGTCGACAATTATTTACAGGTGGTTTGATGGATAATGATATTTATTGAGAATTTATGCAGGAACAATTTAATGTACATGATGATGACCATATTGATTATAATCGTTTTGATGTAAATACAAGTAACAAAACTAGAAAAAAATAGCTGAATGTCTCGCTAAGAAGCGTTCGGGAATAAATTATACAAAATCTCAACTAGCAGGAACTTGTTTATGTTCTGAACTATTGTGTGAGGGACATATAGAATTTATAAAAAAAAATGAATTTGTAGATGAATTGTAAGATTAAAAATAATAATAAAATCAGTAATTATAATGAGTATCAATATAGGTAAATATATATTAGTAATCATAATCAGTAATTGTGGTTGATAATTATGATTGGTAAAAGTATTTTAGTAAATTTATATTAATAAATACAAATTTATAGTACCGGTGCTAAAGGTCTAAATGCATTATATTATCAGTACAACCAGCTTTCTGTACAAGTAAGGGTTAATTTCACTTAAAAACGTTTCATTTTAGTATCTAACATAAGTAGTTGTTGAAATATGGAATAGTAATTTTACGGAAAGACAATTATATTTTAACATAATTATTATATTATATTTACCAGTCATTAATACTCATATTTACTAAATAAAAAATGATAAATTTCATTTAATAATTATGATAAGAAATAATGTTGGGTAAATATATATATTAACAATCATAATCAGCAATTGTGATTAGTAATTATAATAGTAAAATATTTATAGTAAAATAATAATAGCAAGTAAAAAATTATATTACTAAGGTGTTTAATATATTATATTAACAGTACAACCAGCTTTCTGTACAAGTAAGGGTTAATTTCACTTAAAACATTTCAATTTAGTATTTAACACAAGTTGTTGTTGAAATATGGAATAGTAATTTTACTAAAAGATAATTATTAGTATATTTACCGACCATTATTACTGATCATATTTACTTAATTATATATATATATTTTTTTTACTAATAGCTCTACCAAACATAATTACTGTTCATGCCAAAACAAGCAAAATATTTATCGATCGCGGATGAGATGAAAATAATTAATTTACGAGGAAATAAAGCGCCAGCTGAAATAGGAAAACAATATGGAATAGGAATAACGTGGCTATACAAAATATGGAGGAGTGTTTGTAAATAGAGATGATTTCCCTGTGGGGTTTGCTGGTAATAAAACTGGAAGTGGTTTAACAGTGAGTAATGAAAAGTTTGATGAGGAAAATAAAAAAATCTGTGATGAATATAGTTCATATAAACAAAATTATCTTTCAAATAAAGCTGAAATTAGGGGGAAAAAGAACGCACTTGAACGACAACATCAAGAATATCATAGTCAGGTGGCTGATCTACATTTCAAAATAAATGATTTAGCTGTATAAAGAGAGAATTTAAGAAATTTAAAAAAGAGGAATCAGAAATAAAACATTCAAATAATAAATCTATCAAGCAATTAATCGATGAAAGTTTGGTTAAATAATAAATATAATTGTATAACAATTTTACATTTTTATAATTACCAGATATAAAAGTGTCAATATGAGCTTTTAAGACCATTGATTTTCCAGCCTTTTCAAAAGTGGAGATAGAGATATAGAGATAGTCAAATCTAATAAAGACGTGATCCAATTTTTTGGACTCCAGTTATCTGATCTTGAGTAATTTAAACCTCATCTCATTTTCTTTTGTAAATAAATGCCTTAAGTGGCTTTTTTAAAGCTACCTATCCATCTACAATTCACTTGCAATGCACGTTATAAACTAACATTTATGCTGGTAATGAAATTTTCTGTTTCTTATACAGTACATTCAGTTATAACCAAACCTATGTTTGCAGCAGTACATGATAAAGTTATTAAGCAGCAATAAACAGAATGGAAGTATGATAATTAATGTGATGAGTAGTTGTAACTTTCATTTTAGGAATGCATCACATTCAAGTACAAAAATGTTTTCTTGAGATAAAATGTTTCATGGACATTGTGGTTTTCACATGTATAATGATTTATTTTTCTCATTTGAGCAGGGTATGTGGTAAAAAGCATTAAGAAAAGAAACTGTTATCCATTTTACTAAATTTAAATTATAAACAGTTCTTTCTAAGCAGAAATATGCTGATGAAAGTATTTAATGATTTGCATGATACAATTTTCAATGTAGGATTGTACCATTAATGCAGCAAGTTAATCACATTAGTATCTTCACATTACCATGAGCCAATATGAATGCTTTCTACCATTGTGTGCATATATATGCACAGCAAAGATGGTAATTATTATTGTAAATGCACATATGAGAGCATTCATTGACATTAAAGTTTTCAGAGCATCTTATAATGACATTATACTATTTCTATAATTTTATTGAGTTTGATTTATGAACCAATATAAATCTACAAAGATATGATGCACTTACATGAATCCTTGGAATGCATTTCATATTCTTCTTGATACTTGATTTCAGAGAAAGATAAAGTGGAAGACACAACATTGGTTCATGAGGAACGAGACTGTAACGAGAATGCTGGCATTTCCTGTGAAGACATAGCACTTGGTGAGTTTTATTTAGGTAACCTTGTGGGAAAGTTTGACATACAGGGCAAGTGACTCTAGCTGCAAACAGATTATGCTCCTTGTACCCTTATCACTCTATATTTCCTTTGTCATCATTGACGTGAAGGTTAGGGTAATATTTAATAACAGTGATATATACAAGTTTAAAAATTGTAAAAATATAAATTGCTATGACATGTTGGCATATTGGTAGTGAGCCTTTATTTACAGAATGAAAGATAGTGGCTATTAATGTTTTCAAATAAAACCAATGAAAAAGCACATTAGGCACTGAATAATTTAATATTTGTAATATTAATTTTCAGATGTAGATGTTTATAGTTTTCTGTCCATATGACTGTATAACAAGATCATATAATTCAATCATTGTATCCATCATGTTTGATCTTCATCATGTTGTTTATCATGCTGCATTCAACTTCTTTGAAAAACAGATTTGATTGTTCTAGTCTGTCTTTAAGAGGATTATAAAGAGATGAACCATTAAGAAATGATGCTGACATGTCCATACATTGCTCAATCTTGGCAAATAATGAAAACTGTTTTTCCAAAATGTGTTATAATAATTTTAACAAATCTTAAGTTAAGGATGTTGTTTGTTCTTATTGTCTATTTTATTTTTAAAAAAACTTGCTTAAAGTAATTGGGTAAGACATTACCCTAAGATTACCATTCTTAAACAAAATGTTTGAAAACATTTAAACCATATAACTGGGGATCCCTTTTAAAAAAATTAAAGATAAGTGTTGTTGTAGATAAGTATCCTATTCATTTTGTGGTCAAAAGGTCAAAGATCATGGTTACCAAGAGGAGTTTTTTTCTGCACAATATCATTGGTTCTGCATTTCAAACCTGGACCAAAATTTATGGATGGTTTGTGCTTAGGTAAGGAAAATTCCTATTTGTCTTTGACTCAAAGTTCAGAGGTAAAGGTCATTATAACTGAAGGAAGCAAAATGTTCTCTGCATATTAGATTTAGTTCCTGGTTATATAGATTAACAGAAAGTTTTGGATGACTTGAACTAGAGGTATATTTAAGACCTATTCATTTAGGGCCAGTGTTAAAATGGGAGATAAAGTGTGTGCATTAGCATGATAGGTGCAGATTTAAAAAATACTACCCTCCAAAGAATTCAACACCCTGACTTTAGTCCTTGCAGTTTCCAATTCAAGAGATGTGTTACCTCCAATGATTTTTTTTTCATGGCATGTATTTGTAAACAGAAAGGACTTATGAGAGGATGCTGTTGTAGGTTAATGACTTTTATCAAAAGTTCACATTTAACAAAATATATAATTTATGTTGAAGTGCATTTTCTAGCATATAATGTTCAAATGATTAAATGGTGTGCTGCAACTTATGACTTGAAAACAAGATGAGGTGTCCCATAACATACAGTGCACAAAAATTACTTTAAAAAAATCAATTTATGGTGTCGCAACAATTATGGCACCCCAATATTCGATGTTGATTGTTTCCATTTAGGGTAATAAAAAAATCTATAGATTCTGGGAAAAAGGTTAAAGGTCATGGTAAGTCTCATACGTTATAGTGGTTTCTGTACGTTAAATTTGCTGTGTTAAGGGGACTGGGACTATTAAACACACAATCAGAACTTCATTTTTATACACCAACTCAAAAGGCAAAGCATATTATGATATGATGCCTGTCCATCTGTAGAACTATTACCTGTACCAAGTTTTTTTTGGCACAATAACTTGAGTTGTCCCCCATGTATAGTTTCCAAACTTGATGGATGTCTTTCACTTGTGATAATAAAGAACCCCATCAATTTCAGAGTTTGATACTCAAATGTTTGATCTCTGTGGTTAAAGAAGGAATTTAAATTGGTTTTCATACAATGACACAAGTTCTCCACATTGTACATTTACAAAACATTGTAATATCTTGTACTTGTTGTATCTAAGTGGACCTAATGGTTTTGGGTTCAAGAGCTCCAGCATCATGTACTGATTAAAAAAAGGTCTCAGCTCATTAACTTAAACTCTTGACAATCTACAGTAACAAATTGTGTGGATCACTTACATTTTGAGAAGAGAAGGAAACCTTTTGATTTCAGGTACACAAGAGCAATATGGTTGAAAGAAAGAAAGAAATGATTTCCATACAATAACCTAATTTCTTCATCATCTACAGTTACCAGACTTTCTGAGTGGTTTCAGTGTATCTCCCAGGCATGTAAAATTAAGGGTAAAATAAACCCAACCTTGGTGTCAGAATAGGGGAATTAAAAAAATATGGGGGTAAAAAATGTAGTGACAAAATTGTTCAGCTTGATATAGGATATTGCAACTTGCACAACATACTCTCGCTCTCTCTAAAAATAAAAATCAACATGCACAATTAACACAGACGCATTGTCCATTCAAAGAATAATTTTCTTTGTTCATTGTTCTTTTAGTTTAAAGTCTTTTTGGTTTAAAGTCTTTCTTTTAACAGTCTCCTTATAATCTCTTTGAAGCAATATATTAAAGACGAACACATTACATATAGGCCAATACAAAAAGCCAAAAACAGCTTTTTAACCAAATGAGTTAATTTACTGCCTGTCATAAAATGTACAGTCATTGGTTTCATTGAACTTCATCCCAAAACAGATTTATCAAAAATTTAAAGAGGCTAATGATTCATTTAAACTTTAATAAGTTACACTTGAACTTACAACTCTTTCTTTTATTGCAGCAAAGTTACAAACCAACAAAATCTGCAATGACCCCTGACTTTGTTATCCAAATAACGCATTTGTCTCTGATTTCTTTGTTGTGAAAGAATGTTTTGGGTGATGTGTTCTCCAGATATCTTATGGCGAACAAGAGCAGATTTTTTTTAAATTCTTAAACTCTGTCATGAAAGGATTATTCACTTCTGCAGTCTTCACAATCACACAATCAGAAGTTGCAAGCTGCTCTGTCATAACATTTCCTATGTTAGTCTGGTTCCCTGTTTTATATGCTTGAATAGCATAGTACTACACATGGAGTATATGAAACAGAGAACCAGACTATACCTATGCTCAAAGTATGCTTGAAGTATACACTATGCCATTTCTCATCCAAATTGTAGATATTAAATCAATCCTTATCACATTATGCAAATCCTTAGCATAAAAAAATTCACAGTAACAAAATGTGTGCATCAGTTTTATCCAGTGTGTGTCCCTAATGCACAAATGTGCATAAAGGCCAATACTGGGTTTGTACTGGTCGTATGGAATTATCATATTGATTTTGGATCAAAAAGTTAAAAGTCAATGTTACTTTGACTAAAAGAATAAAAATGGTTTCCATACAAGACTATTTGTTCTGCATAACATACCTGGTTTATATTTCATAGATGGCATGCAGTTGTGGTAAGGAGGAAATCTGTCAATTTTGAGGTCAAAAGGTCACAGAGTGAAAGAATAAAAATAGTTTCCACACATTAAAAGTTAGTTCTACATCGCAAAACTGGACCAAGCTTAGTAGATGGTTTAAATGTTGGGTAAGAAAGAATTTTGTTGATGTTGGAGTTAAGTGATTACCCTAAAGCAAGAAAAAATACCCGATTTTCTGCAGCTACCAGTAGGTAGGATATCCCCTTTTCCCTCTGTGTGGATTGTTCTCATTAGCGAGAGCACTTTTATTGAGAGGAGCTTTTTCATGGGAATTTGGGCACACGAGGTTAAGGCTATTGCTTCCTCTTGGGCCTATTGGAATCACTGGTTTGATGCAAGCTTTGGATCCTATTTCCATCAACTTGAATTTTTAACTTCAGGAATAAATGTTTTAGTCTGGATAATGAAAATGGATCTGAACAAAGCAGTGTAACAGTAGCAGATAAGTATTACATAAGTAAAATTAGTTTTACCCCCCACAAACAAATACATGCAATATGAAGCCCTACAATTTAGATTTTCAGTCAAAATATGATTCAATTGCACAAAGATAAAAGATATTTTTATGGTGTGTGTATATAAAAGTAGTGTATCCTTCTCATCACAAAACTCCTGTAGTGTTATAGCTAATATATTAATTTATATCTCTTGTTTCACTTTCATTTGTCAAATATGGGTTTCTTTTGAGTATAATATGGGCATATTGCTCCAGGTGAACACATTTTTTCCCCATCCAGTTCTCTAAAATACAGGTATGAAACATTCTTGAACAGAAGAGCAATGTCCATTCTGATGTACTACATCATAGGCCAATGCAGATTGAAAATAGTCACACATTTTGCAGAGTTCATGTTGATAAGAATCTAAGCAAGTGTAAGCAAGTTAAACACATTTGTTCTGTAATAAACCCATTAATTTCCCTTTTACAGAGAACAATACATTATTTGCGACTTACATATGAGAAATTATTTATAGTATAATTATTCATTCTCACTCCTTTGGACTACTGTTGTAGATCATGAGGAAGTACAACTGATATTATATTAAAATAATCCACCAAGTTTAAAAAGGTGTGGCAAGAATTATCCTAAATTAGCATTTATACCATTCAGAAATCTACTTTAGATATAAAATTACAGATTAGCCGACCAAATGTTCATGTTAATGTTCAAAGTAAAGAATTAACTTTGTCCACAATATTTGAATGGTATGTTTTTTTCAAGTCAGAAAAACTATCAAAGGACTCAAGTTGAGATCAATTAAAAAGGATCGTTTCAAGAAACAAATACTTTTTTGGTCTTATTCTCTGGAATGAGTTCATAAAGCAATTAGATCAGAAAACAAATCTAAATGTGTTAAAACAAAACATAAATAATATCTCATTTAAGGCAGTTTTCATTAGAAATATTCAAATACATGCATTACAGTTTATTTAGTTGATGTATTCCAGAAGCACTTTTAAAATGGTTTCCCCACTCTTGTGTAATTACAATAGTTTGTCCTGATGGTCTCATGATAATAGTATATTATAGTAAGTGTCCCTCATCAAATCAGAGAGTGTATTTGTTATTATACCTTTTATCAAAGTAATATTTCTCATATATTTAATTGAAAATTCTGCCACAATGTTTAAAATAAGAAATAATATATCGATGCTGATTTAGTTATGAAATGTATCATACAGTCATGTTTCATGTGAACATATATGTATGTAATTAATTCCTAAAATTATAATAATAAAATTAACACCTTAGAATATTACTAATGACAGATCCATATAAAACTTTATAACATTGTACACCAATCTAAACAGTGAGAATGTGGCTAACACAAGCTGAGTAGCAGACTGGATGCTTATAATTGTGGGAAGTTTATTTGCCTTGTCCAATTAGCTAATAAGGATTTTTATGAGGACAAACTGATTAGATAAAAAGAATTAGTGAAGTCCTTTTTTCATGGAAACTTTATCTTTGTTTCATTCAACAAGTGACAATAAGAAGGATTTTGACAAATGATTTTGTCTTCATGACACAATATTGCAGTATAAACAAATGTTGTGGTCATATCATCAATGAGAGATGCATTCTTTCAAGAACTGTGACTTTATGACACTGCATCAGAATATGGTAGCATCAAATTAGATTCTGGGATGATAGATCTTGACTTTTGTCAGACTTTACTGGTATGGTACTAGTAATTTGTGTAATGTCAGGAAAAAGGTGGAGATCTACTTGTTGGTCTATGATGGAGTGGGATCAATCTCCTAACCCCTCCCCCATCCGAGTATTATTTGACCATTACATGATGTTACATTGAGTAATGCCTGCATTTAATTGATAAGAAAATGCTTTATTTTCTGAGAAATTTTGCAGTTGATATGTTCATGACATCAGAGGTCCAATAGACATATGATATCAACAGTATAATAAACCCCATTCCAAAATTTAAAAAATATTAAATGAAAGTCACATGTTGCTTACAAAAGAATGAAAGGACACAATTCTCAACATATTTATTCCTAGAACAATGGCCAGAAACCAGTTGCAACTCGTAATAACTGTGACAAAGGCAGATTCATCAAACAAGATGATACCAATTGGGTGGTCACATGATACAAGAAAGCCGTCATTGACAGGTTCTCTATTCATGATGAATCTGGCTTTAATTTGGGGAAATAAATGATGATATAATTGATGCTAGGCACAGTCTGTACTATGCAATCACTGTACATCATAGTACATCCTGGTCTCCCAGGTAAACACGAACTGGCCAGTGAATTGTGAAGTCTTTCTTTTAGCTATTTTTAATTTCATGTTGGAGATATCAGAAAATTTGCACATACAAAATAATATAAAAAATATGTATAGCAGTTTTTAATAGTTTGTTTTCATGGTTACTGAAAGAGATATCCCCAATTTTTGACTGACCTGAGATTTTAGATGGGGTCATATTTATGGCCAAAAGGCCTAATTTTTAATTTTTTCTTTTACTCTGGTCGATTTAACCCTCCACATTAACAACCTAGAAATGAAAGCTGTACTTCTGGCGCTGCAAGGGTGGATTGATAAATAAGGTGTCATTGTATCAGTGATGCAAAAATGCTTCTTTTGTGTTGCATTTAGATTTGGAAGATTAAATAGCCAATACCGGTAGCTTGTATAATTTCATGCATATTTTTCTTAGCATAATCACAGTTCACCTTGAAAGCTGTAGAGTCTCTATAAATCACATGATTCCCTGCACTCCCTGATTTGTTCTACCCTACCTTTTCTTTAAAACATGAGTGGATAATTAAAAATTTGGAGTTAAAATTTACAATTGGCAGTATATGAGCTTGTTATCATGATTTTGTTTTCATTTAAAATGAGAAGAAATATCTCTAAATATTAAATCTGAATAAATTAAGTTAATGAGTTACTTTTATTCTTAAGAATGTCATATTTTCTTTTGATTTGTAGAGATGCCACAAGATATGGAGGGTAAAATTCGTATAATCAAGTGTTATGTTGACCTGAAACTAGAATTAGGAGAGGACAATGTGATGGATATTGCCAAAGAGCTTTTTCAGAAGAAAAACCATATAGATGTGCTTGAAGATCTTCGTCAAGCTGGGACAAGAAGACGTTGCATTGACCGACTTCTCAAAAGAGTTCTTAAATTGGATACATCAGGTTTGAAGATCTTTTTTGATTTGCTGAAAAGGAAGTGCCCGGAGATAGCCTCAAAACTAGCAGAAATTAAAGTTGCAAACAAGGACATGGAAAGTAAGTTTTTACATTCTTGGTTTTTGATGAGGATAAATTACCAATCTGTGTGGATTTTTTTTAAAATTCCTATCTCCCTGATTGGAGACATTAAGATTAATTGTTGATGTTTTATAAGAATGTGGCAGATGAAATATGTTTGAAACCTTTCCAAGGGTTATAAAATATACTCTTACCCTTTCCACCATCAAAAGAACATTTATCTGTTTCTGCACATTAGTAATCAGGAAGACCATGGCTGAAGATTGCTAGGGGTAGACTTTATAAAATGCACTGTATGAAAAAAAGAAGATTGAACCCTATTGAAGACAGTGCATGGGAATTTTACAGAATATGTTCGAATGATCAAATGGATTACTGGAATACCTTAAATAGCAGAGTAGGGCTCAATGTAACCTGGAAGTGATGAAAGAAATAAGTTTATTTTGTACATATTGGTTTAAATACCAAATGACGTACAGTAATTTAATCAAGATTTTTACATGAGAAAATTGGGTTGAAATGCATATTTATTCGGCAGTTAAAATCAATGATTTAGTTTACTTACTCATGTCTAAAAAAAAAATTTTGTTATTTAGTTTTATCAATCAATTCTATCAGCAGCCTACAGCTTTCATTTCTCATTGTACTATTTATTAGATTCTGTTGAAATGGATAAGCCGATAATGAGATCTGCATGTATTGTTTATTATTTGTGTGAGTATGGTGCATTGTGAGATATAAGAGTAAGTTTTAAGCTGGTATCAGCAGAATTGTTGTTAGCATCAACAGCAGTAAAGTTTTGTGCTAAATCTATTGAAGTCATCTGTCTTCTACATCATTTGCGGCTTTCAAGGGAACCTTTGTCACCATAGATCTAATATGTATGCTGTGATATGTTAGGTGCTCCTATCTTGTCTGATTAAGCAGAACATTATTTACATCGTGTGAAAAGTGTTAAAGCATTGCTTTAAAGCTTTCGAAAGTTAAACTTCTAGATCAGTGATTGCATTCAATTTAGACTTGGGTATAATATTACTATTGACTTGAGTTTATACTCTGATATGGTTGGTGTTGCTCTCATGCATGTCTTACCTGCTTAAGAATGGCTTTGTTCATCATGGTCATTAGCAGTCAGGTTTTATGCTAAAGATTTTGAATGTCACTTATCAGTTGTTGGATTAAAGAGAAACTTTAGGATAATGTCCATCTAGGTATTCATCTTATTGGATTATGCTAGGAGTTCTAGGGGGCCCCAAGTGGCAGAGTGGTCAAAAGCGCTCTCCATTACGGATTACTGCCATCTCACCTCTGTCTGCATGGGTTCAAGTCTATGATTCGGATAAGGTAGTTATGTGAGAAAGCTTGCTAGTAGGTTCTCATGGGTTGGTGGTTCTTTCCGGTGGTTTACCTGGTTTCTTCCTCCACCCAAAATACTGGCCGCCATGTATAGCCTATCGTGTTCTGAAAAATGGCGTTAAACCCTACAACAACAAACACAACAACTAGGAGTTCTAGTCTTGCTTGTATCGTTTGTTTAATCAGAAAGCTTGTTGCATATGGTACAAAATGCTATAATTTTGGAAGATTTTGAAAGGCACTTTTCTTCTATTTCAGTTGATACATTAAACTAAAGCTTTATATAATATTACTGTTGGTTTAATGTTTATACACTGATATGCTAGGTGTTCCTAATTTACCTGCCTTGCCTGCTTGAGAATGTTTCATTACTGTAAATCATGTCCAAATATTTTAATGTCAGATCTTCAGCATCAGTTCAATACAACACTCAAATTTATATAGGTTTAAACTTCATCCATTGATTTGAAAGGAGATCCTGTCTTGCTTGCTTAGCAGAATAAAGTATATTCTGCAATATGGTCAACAACATTTTTGTGAACATTGACCATAGTTTGGTACAGGGATTATATTGACAAGCATTGAGGCTGTGTCTAGTTCTGATAATGTCATTGATGACATTTCAATGCATGTGGATCCTAATTCTTATTCTTAGAATAAGTCTGGTCATCAGTTGCAGCAACGTATTCTGATGCCCAGCCTCTAGATGAGTTATGCATGGATCTGAATCACCTGGACTATAAGAATTATTGTCATGGTCAGTAAGTAGTAGCCATGTCATGTTGAAATTAATAAAAAAATATATATATATTTGACATGATATAAATACCTTATTTGTTCTTTTAATAGTTCATATTTTCATTACATAAATAGCATGTACTAAGTGCCGATATTCATGTATTCATAAAGCCAATGAGTGATTGGCTACATTTTGTCCTTTTGTCTGGCAAGACCATTTGATTGTGGATAGAACCAGTAGGGACTTGCATGATATTTTGGTGAGCTTCACATTCCTTGCAGCACACAGAATTATGTTATTTTAAAGTTGATTAATTTTTACAAATGGAAAGATTTTGAAGACATGCATTCAGTCATGAAGGTGGAAAGGAATTTAGATGTTAGTATTAAATATTAAATATTTTAGCAACATTATAAAGAAACAAAAAATGTCTCACAAGTGTTATTTTTCTTCTTTTTTAAGATTTCACACAAGTCAGTGAGTCAGTACAAGAGGTTCCACACAGAATACAAAATGGTTTAAAGTTTGACCAACTGGATGTAAATTTTTTCCGATGGCATTTTCAGGATATACCTGAGAAAGTTGATAAAAGAGCTGATGTGCTTCTATCCCAGTTCCATATTAGCATTTTTGTTCATTCACAAATGATGCAATACAATGATCCAGTGATAAAGATAAATGCCTTGCTGAAAAAAATACAGTCATGTCATTTTGACTCATACTCGAAGGTTCAAAGTGTGTTGGGATCCAAGTTATACCAGAAGTGGCAACGTTTCAAAGTTGATGGATCTAGACAGGGTAAGACATTAAAAATGGATTTAAATGTAATGGAAAAGACAGTTGAAACAGGCCAAGACCAAAATCATATCTTTCCTGTAAATGTCTAATAGATGTTTTTCTTTTTCTTTCCTGTCATTCCCTAAACAACTCTGTATTTAAGCTAATATTTTACATCTCAATTTCAACTTCTGAGTTTTAGTGACAAGTTTACATAATATAATCAATATATTTTTATATCATATTGAGCGTATTGTAATACCCACTAATGATGAAGACAACATTTAACTTGAAATGTTTGTGAAAAATGAGAAGTCAGAGGTCAAACATGAATGATAACAAGTAACTTATTCACATTATTTCATCACCACATGACACTTGGTAATTTGATAATTCTCTTCAGTTGGCATTTTACAGGAAGAAGTAGCATCATTTAGAAGTTTTGCACACTTTTAGGTTCAGTATTTTGTACACATTTTATAGTTAAAATTGATGATGTTAAAGATGATTTTAAGAAGGACTTGGAGATTTCCTGCAGCAATACACTATTTTCTAAGTGATTCATTATTACAGGTGTCTATTTCAACCATGATTCCTACTTTGATGTATTGTGTTTTTCTTAAGGTGCACATGGAAGTTTGTGTTCAGAGGTCTTTTAATAATAACATGTATGTTATTTATGAATTTATTCTGGACCTACATGAATACAACAACTCAGACATCATTACCATCTCTGAGGAATACTATAAGTAATTTGTTCGCAGCTTGAACATCGATTTTTACAATTGGATATTGTTTATGGGCAGGTGTCCAGTATAAATTTCACAGTATAGATGATAAAGTCTTATGGGGCTTTATAAACTCCAAAATCTAATGCATGTAACTTGCATAAATAATAAGATATTTAGAGTAATGCTCATGGAAAATAACACGACAGGGCACCATATAATCACATATAGGCTTCTTAATTGGTAAATATAGCAATAAACAGTATTCAGCTTGGTATTATCATGTAACTTGTAATGACTATAAGCCTTGTGATAGCCTTAATTATTTTAACAAGTAATTTTATATTAGAGTTAAATGTTGTGACAAAAAATTACATCAATATTTTCATGTACTACAAGTCTTGGTACAACTATTTTATTCTTTTAATCAATTATTGTATTTTATTAATTATAACATTTTGAAATAAGAAAAGATTACATTTTGGTTTTTAAGTATACTCATGAATTATTACATGGAAATGGTATGAAATAATATAATTTGTTTGAAAAGTCAATATATTTATTTTCCTTTTATCGTACATTTTTTCTAGTATTTACGCAACATCCATCTGTACCAGTTATAAAAACAAAAGGCGTAAAAATATTAATAAAATAAGCAAAAGTCTTTTCATTCATTGACTTATGTAATTTTCAGACAGTTTGCATTTCATAAAAATAGCTTCCTGTTTGTTGCAATATGGTTCTAATGCAATTTAAAAATTTTAAATGAAAAATAAATTGACTGCTTTGTCATGCAGCATTGTTATCTCTAATCACTTCTTCAAAACATGACTTCAATTCATTTAACAATCTTAGATCTGTATGTGATCAAGTTATTTTCAGATGGTTTGCTTTTCAAAACTAACTCTATCCAGTTATCATTCGTTTGTTATAAGTCTGTTGATGTGAATTTTAAACATGTACACTGTTTTATGCAAGAAAATTAAAATTGCAGTCAGCTGATTAGGATTCTATCATGATATTTAGACAAAAGTTTTATTTTTCATACAGATAACTTCTGTTTTTGTTGCAATATGGCTTTATTTGAAATGTATTTCTTTTGGACTGTTTGTAATAAGATGCTATGCATAAATGCTTTAGCTCATGTATAAAAAGTTCAAAATCTGATTAGGAATCTAGCCTGATTTTGGATATAACGTTTAATGAAATTGCATGAAAATGGTAATCAGTTTTGTTACAACATTGTTCTGATCAACATCTTCAAACATAATTTCAGAGAATTTTGGTGAAATGTCAGCAAATGGAAATTCCTCATTTTGTTTGAGCAGCACCTTGATGTGCACTGAGATTTGTTTAGAAGTTTTATTTGCTTTTCCATTTGTTGTGTCCCTTTGTATTTGTTGAGTTGCATCTGGATTAGCCACCTATAGTAATTTTTATTTTGTTATTTACTGTAGGAGAAACTGCTCTGGTGGCTGAGTGGTTAGAGTGTCTGCCACAGAAGTGTGAGGTCATGGGTTCAATCCCCGGCCATGTCATACCAAAGACTTACAAAAATGGTATTAACAGCTACCTTACTTGGCGTTCAGCATTAAGATGTTAGTGTTAGGACTGGTCGACCTGGTGTCAGGGTAATGTAATTGGATGAGACATCATGCTTCATATCTGCAGCATGATGCCCCAGTGCTAGACATCACTATAAACTGCCACACTGCAGACATCGTAGTGATATGCCTGAAAAATTCGTTAAAAATTCCCAATCACACACATGCATTCTTTGTAATATTTTCTTCTTTGATTTGCATTCACGGTTCAAGTAAAGTTAATGGTGGTGATGATGATTTCTTAGTTTCTAGACCATATTTACAATATGATGTCTTTCATTATCTAGTTTTTGCCCCTTCAGTCATTGCAGAATGCATTAAATATTTATAAATGTTATAAATATTTGAAATGCATTGTGCTTTATAATTCTGTTTATATGTTGAGTTGGCAATTGCTACCTATTTTGATTGGCATTGTCTGACACCCTCAAACTTTCCTCCTCATCATAAAAATTGAGATCAGTACTTGGTGTCAGTACACTTGGCTAGTCCCATGTATGTGATAACCATTTTGACAATAATCACAATAATTTACTTTATGCATTAATTATTGTGATTATTGTCCATTTTTTGCAATGAGCATTTTATTGTACCTAGTCAAGTGCAGGATGTTGGTAGGTACTGAGTTAAGACAATAAACAGATCATTTCATGAACCCCTCCGGTGGCCTAGTGGTTAGAACATCTGCAGCAGAAGTGGGAGGTCATGGGTTAGATCCCCAGCTGAGTCATGCCAAAGATTTACAAAGATTTACAAAAATGGTACTAACAGCTGTCTCGCTTGGCGGTCAGCATTAAGAGGCTAGTGTTAGGACTGGTTGGCCTGGTGTCAGGATAGTGTGACTGGGTGGGACATCATGCTAGATGTCTTTGGCATGCTGCCTCAGTGCTAAACATCACTTTAAACTGCCTCACTTCAGATGTCGTAGCAATATGACTGTAAAATTGTTAAAGCTACATTAATAATATTAATCAAACAAACAGATCAATTTTCATCATCAAATGCAAAGTATACTCGCATTTCATTTTAATACATCTGATGCAAGACCATATGTGAATTGTTAGTGATGGCAGGATATTGTTGATCCATCAGCAAGTTCATCAACTGCAAGACCAGTTGTGAACTGTTCATGATGCCAGGGTATTATGGATCTAATGACAAGGTCACTGACTGTGGGCTAGGGTTAATTTTTAACTGACTTGGATCTAAATTGTTTACCTTGTTTATAGACAATAGGGTCATTTCTAGTCATGCAGTTATTCTCTTCTTTAGTTTCAATCTCAATATATGGATAGCTTTCATTCTCTGTGCTTGGTTTAGTTCATCACTCACTTGTGATGCATTCTGCAATTTTATGTTACCCCAAGTAAAACAAACTCTTTTTAAAACTAAATAAAAATTGTAAACATTATAGGCAGGAATGCTGCTTTGTTTGTATGTATCCATGGTAATATTTCTTTCAGTAATTGTCTGAACCACTGGGCCTCTTAGGTTCAATGTTGCAACTGATAATTTCCTATCTGTGTAGTTTATAAGTTACCTCTTTTTCTGGCTGCAAGAGGTCATGGGTTCAAACCCCAGCAGAGTCATACCAAAAGACTTGTGAAAATGGTATAACAGATGCCTTTCTAGGCACTCAGCATTTAGAGGTTAATGTTAGGACTGGTCAGCCTGGAGTCAGGATAATGTGACTGGTTCATGTCTGCAGCAATATGCCCTAGTGCTAGACATCATTCGAAACTGTACACTTCAGACATCATAGCAATATGACTGAAAAAGTTTTAAAACTACGTTAAAAATCCAAAAATCACACACATACTCTTTCTGGCAATGGCTTGCGACCCCATGAAAGCTAGTTTTTCTGTAGTTTTTATGCACAAATTGAATGCCACATCCACTTGCTTAAAATAATGCAGATGTTCATAACAAAAATAAAACAATTGCAATTAGGACAGAAAGAACCTTGTTTTTGGAAACATAAAACAACTTAAGAGCATCATTCACCTAACCTGACAAGTCAGTGGAAGTTCATAGCAAGAGAATGTTCAGCACCCCAAACCCAAATTGATGCAAGTTGTTTTATATTGTTTACAAGACTATACATAAAAGAAATTTCTGTGAGTTTTTTTCAATACATGTATAGACCTTTGGAATAGTAAATGTTACATCATTAGCTTTGTCGATCATTTTATGTTACTATCCACATGGTTTGAAAATATACATGTTATTTGTAAGAATATGCAGCCACTCAAAGCAAAATTATGCAAAAAAAAGAAATATTTAAATTCTTTCCTCAAATGCTTGTTTGTCTGCAAGAAATTAACATCTTTTATGTTTTGATATACAATAGAATATTGTTTGTTGTTGCTTTCAGTTTTGATTTTCTTAATTGTGACTATTATAAAACAAAATGAACCAAAATATTTTGCTTCTAGTATACATTATCATCATAGTACCTACCTTGGAAAGTTATCTAGTTGATAGAACCTATGTTAGGTATAGGACATGAAAATTGAAATATCAGGTATTTTTTTGCAAGTAAATCAAGCTATTTTTCAATGGAGATACATCCAAGAATGATAAAAATTCAATCTCAGCTGTCTCTGTGATGCAGCGTGGCGTACTATTGTGACATAAAAGGAGTGGAGGGTGGAAAATTCTCAAAATGCAATTTTGTTGATTTTTAGAAAAACATGGTCCTACTTAATTTCATGAAAACGAACAGAGTCTACAACTCTGTATTGTTCCAGAAAACATGTATAGCTTCAGTTTTAATTAGAACAAACAATGAAAGCTATACCAAATCACACGTGTCCTCAGCCAGCTGAGGAATGTGTGTACTCATTTTTTTGAATAGAGCTTTCTAGGACTAAATTCATATAAATATAATCTTGTCATGACACCGTTCATTTAAACAAATTTGATACATAATTTGAAGAGAAGACATAAACACTAGTTTTGCTTATCTGAATGAAAATCAATATATTTATTTATATATGAAATAAAGTTATTAAA